>CM063527.1:9104931-9719570 GCA_032199755.1 Ambrosia artemisiifolia | reverse complement strand
CATTAAAAAAAGAACACTTTCATCACTTTTGACCTGTTTGACGGGTTTCTTTTAAGCTAATTTGTTTTAATTCTATCTTTTTAACCCATTATGTAAAAAAAATTACCCAAATCATCTGTTTATAAGTTAACGGGTCAAAAATATACATGTATCTCTATAAGTAGAATGTAATGGGCTCTAGTCATGGAAGTCTCTTAGTAAAATGAAAATGAAAGTTTTGGAAAAAGCTACTAGTTTCGGGTGAGGAGAAAGCAACCTTCACACTTGTCACCAGTGACTCACTACTACGGAACAATTTTTAAAACATTAATGCAAATTAAGTCATAACGCAAAAGCAAACCGACTAATATATTTCATGTATATAATTAGATAAAAATGAACAAACATTCTTATCAGTTTAGCATCTCCTCCTATGTTGCAATTGATGTAATTATAAAAGCCTGCAGCAAAATTAGTGGATATCATTCACACTTAACAGGAAGAAAAATAAAATAACTTGAAAAAAATTTACATCCCTTGAAAGACATACAGAGCAAGCCAAATGTGGCTGTTGATTGAGATCATAGAAAATTGTTTGACAACAAGATGGAGTTTTTTTTAGAACCAATAATTAAACAATATGCAATCACATATTGTCAAGACAGTCATAAGAAAATGCACTCATTTTCCAACAATTTCCTTTTTAAGATGTTATATTGACACTGCAAAAGTTTCAGTTTTGGGAAGTTTTATTGCTTATTCGCTTATCATCAGTCATTGGAAATAACTTGTTATTTGTTGCGTGCCAATAGACTCTACTGTTGTAACCTCCTGGATCAATACAATGATTTCAGAATATTTGTTATTTCCCAGAATCTACAGCTTCCATGGTACCGTATTTACAAAACATAAACTACTATAATTAAAAATAACCTCAGTAGGTTCAAAAGAACCCTTCACCTCCCATGGCTCAGACTCTTGTTTCTATGCATTGTGTCTTCCACTATTCCCAAGACTACCTTGATCTTGGTTTTAAAAAGCGCAAAGCGCACAAAAGCAACGAGGTCTAAAACCGAGGCGCAAAGCACAAAAGCGGTGGGCTTTTCGTACGTGAAGCAAGACGATTATGTAATTTTTTTATATATCCTATAGGTTTTTAGTATCCTTTACCCAAAATATAGATAAAAATAAGGTTTATATGATTTAACTTAAATGTACAACCTTTTAGCTACATGTATAACACTTTGAAGCACAAAAACACCCCGTGTACGAAAAGCACGCACCTTGAGTGACATTAGGCGCATGGATCCGCGCCTCAGGTCCTAGGCCTTGATAGTGCAAACACTTGAACTACGTTGTGAACTATCGAATAAACATACACTAAGAAACTACACAAACCGAAATTAGGTTTCATCTTTCATACTTTTTAATAGAAAAAATATATTTAACATCCACTACCCCTTCCTCATATGAGTTTAACATCAACTGCCCCTTCCCCATATGATTTTAACATCAACCATATGAGTTCAATTATCTCAGCACCAAACAGTAAGGCAGAGCTCTAGCCATAATTGCAATTAAACAAAAATCACTAGAATTACACTCCAAAACCAGCAACTGTAATTTTTGATCTGGAAAACCCTAACCAACAGTTGAATTTACATAATAAACAGTTAGAGAAAGAGTGCAGCAAATAGTTGAATTCACACAAAATCCTAATCAACCGAAAAACAACAAGCATTCAACTGAAAAACTAATTAGGTTTACCTTCACAAATGGTGATTGAATGAAAGAGACGAATTAGGCCATGACCTTAAATGGCGATCGAATGGTGTACAGAGACAAATTAGAGGTTTCGATATACAGATGAAATGGTGTACAGAGACCAATTAGGGCTTTCGATATACAAATCGAATAGTGTCCAAAGACGAATTAGAGCTTTTGATGTACACATCGAATGGTGTACAGATTGAATGGTGTACAGAGACGAATTAGGCCTTTTGATGTATAGATCGAATGGTGTATAGAGACGAATTAGGGCTTTTGATGCAGATCGAATGTTGATGTGCCCAAAATATGAAATAGGGTAAATGGTGTAAAGGATAATATGAGCCCTAATTAAGATAATATAAAATGGGAACGATGTGATCACATGTAAAGAATGTAAAGGATAATATACCAAAATGTGAGCATATTATGTTATGGGATTGTGGATTCATACACCCCTACTTTAGGATTCATATACCCTGGCTCACATCACACACCAATAGAAAGATGCCACATACCCAGAATGTGATGTCATATACCCTAAATATGATGTCACGGGGTGTATGAATCCTAGAACCCGTATGTTATTTTTGCGACTGGCAAGACGGTCGCAAATCAAGCAGTCAGGACGCGGTCGCAAATCCCATAATAGTGACCATATTTTAAGATTTTTTTTTACTATTTTGCGACCGAAAATAATCAGTCGCAACATTTGCAACCGATTTACGACCATTTTATGGTTGATCGCTAATGTTGCAACTAATAAGAGGTCGGTCAGAAAACGATTGCTAATTTTGCGACCGTTTTATGGTCGCAAATTCTGGTTGCAATTGCTCATTTTTCTAGTAGTGCTTGAAATTGATGTAAATACAAAGAACGATATATTTTTTTTAAAGGGAAACTTTGGGCCATCAGGGATGTCAGGCCTAAACAATGTTCGGCCTAAACGATGTTCGGACAACAAAAACGACAAGAAACAATGATAAACTAGATATCAAACACACAATAATACGGTTAAAAGGTTGTTCTTGTATTAAAAACAGAGCTCGGGTGTTACAAAACAATCACAGACCTGAAACCTAGACCTGGGGTGCTTGGAATGTGTGATGTGACAGCTGAGGAATCATTAGGGCAATCATTGGAAGCTTTTATCACCCGAAACACATCCAAGCACATCCAATACATCAAAACTAACACCTATACTAGGCTAGGGGCATACATGTACTAAAAAAAGTCGTGTTCTTGTTCGTTGATATATTAAATGAAGAACAATATATGCTCATATTTGTTTATTTATTAAATGAAGAAACATAAACGAACTTTTCACTGAACAGTTCACGAACAATTCATTGAACGTCTAGTTCGCTTACACATTCTAGTCTAGTTGTGGTGGTTGAGATGACGACAAGGTTGTCGCCTGATACAGTAGAACCGTTTTATTTTTTAGCACGTAGAAGACGTGCTCTTGGAAGCCCGCAACTGGTTCCTCACCGTAAATGACAATGTTTTGTGTATATGCTCACCTACCCATAAGTGGGCGAATTTGATCTGCTTGAAGAACATAATGATTTTGATCGAACTTTTGATAGTTAATTGAACTAATTTTCTTGCTGTTCCAACTCCATCAAGAAAAATATAATTAAGTTATGTAAAGTGTAAATAATACAAATATAATGTTTATGGTAAATGTATATTCATCAACCCAACTTACATATTACATTTGGAAGCACATAAGACTACAAGAGAATGGAACATCAAAAGGTACATAAATACATTTCAACATTAACTCACTAATTCAAACATGTTTAGTTAAAATTAAAGACGGCCAACACACAAAATTTAGATTATATCTCAGTGAATCATGCATCCTCCATTTTCGCATGCGGCATGGGTATGGTATTTCATACGCGACATATGTGGGAGATATATTACTACAAACAGGCTGAAAGTACGGTACAAAAGGTTCACATATAGGATGAGGGGTTGCTATATTAACAGGTTCTTTACTTTTAGGAGGATCCGGTTTTTTGGGTGGTCCAACGGTAACAATTTTGACTGTTTTTCCTGTTTTCCGGATACTTTTTACCACACTTACTGGATCAACATCTTCAACAACCACTACCGTCTCTTTTTCAAGATCAACTGATACTTGATCGATGCCTGAAAGTTTTGCCACAGACTTTAGAACGTCTTTTCTTTTCGCAATGCATATTCACTTTCAACTCAATTCTCTGATGCATGAAAGTGGGCTTTTATTAGTTGTTGGTTATAAAAGAAGAAAAAACATACAAATACATATAAGGATGAAATTTGCCACCGATGGACAATGACTAAAAGAATACTAACGAATTATATAAATGGAACAAATTTTTTCAGTCACAGTCTGTTGTGGGCCAATATGTTAAAAAGTAAGACTGCCAGCACGAATTTTTTTACATTTGTTTTTATATACTGAAAGCATTTGCTTGGGTTTTGCGAGTATATAGCTCCATAGGGGAACCAAAAAAAAAACCTAAGACCATAACAAGTGAGGGCGTTGAAAGGGGTGTGAAGCCCCTTCATATCACCCACATCACCCCGGGTTTAGCGTGGGGTAAATTCGGTGGAATTTTCTACCGGCGTGGGGCAGTGGCGGATCTTGAACTTTTGACTAGGTTGGACCGAATGTCACATGACTTAATTTTTTTTTCTACTACTAGTTTTGGGTCGGTGATCTGGTTCATGTCAAACAAAAAGAACTCTAAATAGCCATGTATCTTCAATAATTCAAATTACCATTTTTACACAGAAAAAAAAACAAATTGTTAACAAACAAAGACCAAAAATATAAATGAAAATGCGAGAGAAATGATAAGTACCTTAAGAAGGTATGACAACTCAGCCTGACGCCCTTTATTGTTATAAATATGTATATTTCGATATCACACCCGTAGAAATTTTAACATTGAACCCGTAGAAATCTTTAAACCGAACCCTTGAAAACCCTGACACACCGAACCCTTAGAAAACTTGAAACCGAACCATAGAAAATTCAACGAACCTTAACCCACATTTTAACTAACAAATACTAACTTGTTAAGGCCACTCTATTAAAAAATTAACTTATTAACTCATTTAGCATACATTTCACCAAAATAAACACATTAATTTTCTGTTGGTTTACCGATTATTGAAATTATCTCTTGTTATACCTGCCGCGACTGCAACTATTCAGAGATACTTTTTAGCAATGAAGTATATGAAGTCCAATTTGTGTAGTCGGATTGGTAATGAACTTTTACATATTTGCATTTTAATTTTATTTTTGCTATTAATATTATGTGTCCCGGCCTGACCTGCAGTTGTTTATCAAATGTTTTTGTAAACAGGTATACTCGATTAACATTGTTCAAAAGTAACATGGTTATCTTTGTTTACGGGGCCAATACCAACAATAATGGTGGATATTCACAATTCATGGTTGTTTTTTATAGCATAGGTTATTTTTTTACCCAAGAGTAATTGTTTGTTAATAATCTTTGTGGACTTAAGTGATTATTTGTGGACTTAGAAATTGACTCAATACCTAAAATTGTGAGCTTTAGTAAAAGTAAAAGACATCAAAGGGAATCTAATAATTGGTCGGACATTACTATTACTAAAACTCATAATTATGTATTGAGTCCATTCCTAAGTCCACAAGCAATCACTTAAGTCTACAAACATTACTGTGCTGGTATGGTAATGGGGTATCCATAAACAACATTGGTTATGCCTCATCCCCCTAACTTTTAACATATGATTTAATTTTGTCATGTATTTTGTTTAATTTTATTTATATAAGGCAAAGATTAAACATAAATTAGCTTAACACACTAAAAATGACAAGTAATTTTTTTAATTATGTATAATAATTGGCATATCACAACTTTATTTGTTGGTTTTCCTCTTTCGGTAGCAATGGCATAACATTAGGGGAATCCACTAGTTAAACTTTTAAATTAATGATATTTCTGCACCTAAATGTAGGGCTGCAAATGAACCGAACGAACACGAACAAGGCCTTGTTCGTGTTCGTTTGTTAAGGAAAATAGGTGTTCACGAACAGTTCATGAACACTTACCGAACGAAATTTTATGTTCGTGTTCATTTGTTAAGAAAACACTTATGTTCGTGTTCGTTTGTGTTCGTTTGTGTTCGTTTGTTAATTTTGTTCATGAACGCACACGAACACAAACGAACATTCATGAATACAACAAGTGCTCATGAACACATATGAACACAAACGAACACAAAAAAGTGTTCATGAACGAAAACAAACACAAACGGACATATATTAACTTTCTTATAAAATCGAATTCACATACATATATTTACCTCATATAAATTGTTTTGGGTAAAATAAATAAAAGTAAAAGAATATCAAGACAAATTATAAAAATTAAAAACCATATTAATCTATCGAGCACAACCAAACATAAACAAACGAACATAAAACAAACGAACACGTTACCGAACGTTCACGAACATAAACGAACGAACGTGGTCTCTGTTCATGTTCGTTCCTTTAACTAAACGAACGAATTATTTTGTTCGTGTTCGTTCTTTATTAAACGAACGAACACAAACGAACTTCCCGCCGAACGGTTCATGAACTGTTCACTGAAAGTTCAGTTCGTTTGCAGCCCTACCTAAATGGTATTTGTTTTCAAAATTAGACTTAACAATTTTAATATGAACATCAACTTGATTGTCAGGTATATAATATTAGCAATAAAGAATTTGCATGACCAATTAAACAAACCTAATCAAGTGAACATAAATGAAAAGGTATAAGCGGACGTATATGAACAAACACACACGACCATAAAAAATTAACGGGATATATATATACAGTTTTTTATTCATTTAGTTAAATGAGCAAAAAGCGGTGTTCTTGTTCGTTGATATATTAAATGAAGAGCAATGTATGCTCATATTTGAAAAACATAAATGAACGTTCCACTGAACAATTCACTGAATGTCCAGTTAGCTCACATTCCAATATAGTTGCGGTGGTTCAGATGATGACAAGTTTGTTGCCTGATACGATAGAACAGTTTTCATTTTTTAGCACGTAGAAGACGTGCTCTTCGAAACCCGCAACTGGTTCCTCACCGTAAATGACAATGTTCTGTGTATATGCTCACCCAGGGGCGAAGGATAAGAAGGGCCAGGGGTGGCCCTGGCCCCCCTTGTTTTCTGACGTAGTGGTATAAATTTGCGATTTTCATAGGTAAATTGAGTTCGGGTTGAGTCCGGCCCCCACCGATTTGCCACTACCGATCGAAAAAAATTGAGTACGGCCCCCACCGATTCCAAAACCAAGCTTCGCCACTGTGCTCACCTACACATAAGTTGGCGAATTTGATCTGCTTGAAGAACATAGTGATTTTGATCGAACTTTTGATAGTTAATTGAACTAATTTTATTGCTGTTCCAACTCCATCAAGAAAAATATAATTAAGTTATGTAAAGTGTAAATAATACATATATAATATTTATGGTAAATGTATATTCATCAACCCAACTTACATATTACATTTGGAAGTACATAAATAGACTACAAGAGAATGGAACATCAAAAGGTACATAAATACATTTCAACATTAACTCACTAATTCAAACATGTTTAATTAAAATTAAAGACGTCCAACACACACAACTTAGATTATATCTCACTGAATCACGCATCCTCCATTTTCACATGCGTATGGTATTTCATACGCGACATATGTGGGATATATATCCCTACAAACAGGCTGAAAATACGGTATAGGTTCACATATAGGATGAGGGGTTACTATATTAACAGGTTCTTTACTTTTAGGAGGATCCGGTTTTTTGGGTGGTCCAACGGTAACAATTTTGACTGTTTTTCCTGTTTTCCGGATACTTTTTACCACACTTACTGGATCAACATCTCCAACAACCACCACCGTCTCTTTTTCAAGATCAACTGATACTTGATCGATGCCTGAAAGTTTTGCCACAGACTTTAGAACGTCTCTTCTGCACTTTTCGCAATACATATTCACTTTCAACTCAATTCTCTGATGCATGAAAGTAGGCTTTTATTAGTAGTTAGTTATAAAAGAAGAAAAAACCTACAAATATATATAAGGATGAAATATATTTGACAACTAGCATGATATTTAAAGCATGCATTTCTATCATATGTGTGTGTGCATTTTTTGTTATACATTTGTCATTGAAAATATAAAAGCATACATGATGCTTCATGGTGGCAATGCAACATCTTATTCGTGATACCAATAAGCAATGCTCCCTTTTCTCACAAGGATAGATGACCCGTTGAGTGGGTAAAACTCAAAGAAAATAGAAAGGAACTTGAGAGAAATATAGAAAGAATATAGATGCTAATTAATTTTCTGCATGTCATTTCTTAATTATTCCAAGCAACATACAAAATATTACAAATACTACAAGGAAAATAGCTACTTGCTAAAAACTAGGAATGAAAGCTGGAAAACATGGGAAGGATTCGAAATCATGGAGAACATGCTTAAGAAATAGAAATTAAATTCAAATGTTTATTTAGTTGGTACATAACACATTACTTGGTTTATAGGCATAAAATTCATGGGGTTCAAATTTCAAAACATTCTATGACGCGGATACATGAACTTCTATCACTCAATTATCACGTTTTACTGGAGAGTTTTCATCTCACGCATAAGCTAAAACGCCAACATGTGATGGTGTTTTGTGTATTTGACCGGTATATATATAATCGTTAGTAAGGGAACTGAATGGGATTTTCCAAACAAATCACATGTTTTGCAAATAAAATGTTTTTTTTTTCTAGCTTGTTAACACAGAAGGATATGCTCATACCAAATATCATGTTAAAAAATGATATAACAAATACGAGATAAATAAAAAGCGTATAGGACAATGCTAAAGATAATTAGAAAGATGCCATAAAAACGCAGTGTGATATTCACACTACCTTAGACATCTCAATGCCAATGATAACTTTAGCAAATGAACACAGGAACTGTTATAGTGCAATCATATATCTCTGCATGTATATATATACATATTAATTCAATGCATAGGGTAGAATATTCATATTGCCAATTCAATATGCCAACTATTCAAACTCAAAAGGACCCATTTTTACCAAAGAAGGAGACAAGAAATTGATGTTTTGAGACATTATACCTTAATTCAACTGCATACCCAGAATGGGAAGCACCAATCATAAGCAATCTAAAGATATCAAAAGCCTACTTTTGGACGACCTAAACCTCAAAAAAGTAAGTCAACTTTTCTTCTTTTTTTTCTTTTTCTTTCTTTTTTTTAATAAGAAGTCAACTTGTTATATATCGTTTTCTTTGAATCAGTAGGCCGAGATGGTAGTTGTCTCTGTCTTCAGCTTTTATTAAGCCAACTTGCACACTGGGATCAAATGATTGACCATATATTTCAATATATGAAGGGAAAATCACAAATAAACTTTGACCTCCTCTAATCAGCAAAATAAACGTTTTTAATGGCTAAACTTTAGAGAGTTTACAAAAAATGATAAGTACCATTTATAACACTTATCTTAAATGGCTAAACTGTAGCCATTTAAAAGTTGTAGGACCCTCACTTTTAACCAATAAAAATGTTCAGATATTCCAAAAACTGAAACAGCTAACATTTTGAGCTACAAACTTGAAGTGGCTAAGATGTAGCCGTTAACTTTAAACTGTTTCTCTGACACATCTTAACCAACACTAACACAACTGAAACGACAACTTCCTAGCCGTTACTCTTTTGAACCGGCATAGACGTTTCCTTGTTGCTCAGTTGAATAATGGCTCACCTATTTGAACTCGAGTTTCAAGTTCAAGCTCCAACTTTAGCAAGGCACTAAGGTTCTCTAAACCTTTTAGCCTTTTCTAATTAAACCCCTAAAGTCTAAGAAGTATTGGATTTAAGTAATCTCAACCATCAACAAATAACCGCCACCAATTCCAACTTACGAAATGTGTGTTAGCGGTCTCACATTTTAATATATTAGTCACCGATGGACTATGACTAAAAGAATACTAATGAATTATATAAATGGAACAAATTTTTTTAGTCACAATCTGTTGTGGGCCAATACGTTAAAAGGTAAGACTGCCAGCACCAATTTCGTTAGTTGAGACTGGTGGTGGCTAATTGCTAATAGTTTGGATTATTTAAATCCAATAATTCAAAGTTTAAAAGTTAGACATTTCCATAAAAAATCCGAAATAATTTAGCCCCATAAAGGTTAGCCTTTTACTATAAAACTCCCAAATTAGCCGTTTCAATAAAAATCTAAATTTTCAAAATAAGTTTAGTTAATATTTTAATAAAGTTTAGGGATGAAATGAACAAATGGCTAGAAATTAGGGGAAACAAATGGCTACAACTTAGGGGATGAAATGAAGGAAACAACTAGTTAGGGGGGGGGGGGGGAGAAACAAATGGCTAGAACTTAAGGATGCATCAAGTAAACGGCTAAAAAAAGTTAAAAGGCTAGAAGTTAATTAGGGAAATGACTAGAAGTGGCTAAGCTGAGTCGAGCTATTTGAAAGAAACTTGGAGATAGTTATAGAAGAATGAAAGCCATACATATTACACACCTATAAGGATTGCAATTGGCACGTGTAGCTTGTTAAGTGGATGGATATCACTTCTAATGCTTAGCCGACAGGACACACGTAACAAACTACTTGTTTTGTTTTTCATGAACCCCTAGAGTTTAGCCTGAAAATATGTTTATTTTGGTAAATAGAAAGTAGTCAATGTTTATTTAAATGATTTTTCTATTTATAAATGGTTATGCACTACTAAAACAAAGAAGCATAACTACAAAACAAAATTATCTTCTTAAAAAAATAGAGAAAAACAAAACAATTGTAGTGGGCAAGGTTGAAGATGTAAGAAAGAGCCTATTACATTTATGCCACGATAACCCTGCTGGTGGCTATTCTGGGGTTCATGTCACTTTACAAAGGTTGGAGCAGTTCTTTATATGGAAGGGTATGTCAAAAGATGTAAGGCAGTTTATCAGGATATGTGAAGTCTGTCAGAGGGCAAATATGAGACTGTGGCTGCTCTGGATTATTACATCACCTTTAAACACCTCAACACATACAGATATTTCTATGGATTTTATTGGTGGCCTCCCAAAATCCAATGGAAAAGATACTATCTTGGTGGCTATTGATAGACTTACCAAGTATAGTCATTTTATAGCTTTGTCTCATCCTTTCACAACTGCACAAGTAGCTCATGTATTCCTTGATCAGGTTTTCAAGTACCATGGTTGGCCAAACACCATTGTCTCAGATAGGGATCCTATCTTTGTGTTTTGGAGGGAATTCACTAGATTTCATGGTGTTTCTCTAGCTTTATCCACAGTCTGATGGACAGACTGGAATGGCTGACAGATGTCTTGAGACATATTTGAGATGCATGACAATGCATTTCTCCTAAAGACTGGTGCAAATGGTTACCACTGGCTCAGTGGTGGTACAATTCCAGGTGGTACAATTCTAGCTTTCATTCAACCATCAAGATGAGTCCTTTTGAAGCTCTCTTTGGTTATCCCCCTCTAGTGTTCATACCTTAGACTCCAAAGGATCCTAAGGTGGTTGTAGTGGATGATTTGTGCAGGGACAAGGAGGGTATGATCCAGGTTTTGAAACAAACACTGGATAGAGCAAAGAATAGAATGAAGCAACTGGTGGATAAGAACAGAACTGAAAGACACTTTGATGTGGGCACTTGGGTATTTCTGAAAGACATGCTTAGACCTTCCAGACACTCAAAGATTTCTCCTAAGTATTATGGACCCTTTATGATTGTGGAAAAAATTGGGACTGTTGCGTACAAGTTGGATCTTCCAAGTGATGCTATGATCCACCCAACTTTCCATGTTTCTCTATTGAAACATGCTCATGGTCCACCATCTCAGGTTATTCCCTTGCCTAAAGAAGCAAGATTCCACTATGAACCAGCTACTGTGTTAGAAAGGCGATGAGTCAAAAACGGGTATAAGGGTGCCTATCAGGTTTTAATTCATTGGAAGGGACTGTCACCAGAGGAAGCAACTTGGGAAGATTTACAGGAACTACAGCTACGTTTTCCTTCGTTAAAGATGGATGTCGATTCTTGAGGACAAGACTCTCAATTGGGGGAAATGTATTGTTAGTTGTAAAAGTTAGTTGGAAAGATAATAGCATAGTTTGTAACAATAGTATAGATGAGGGACTAGTTCTGTAATATTGTAAAAGTCATAACAGACTTCTTCTCTGCTTTCTCTTATCATAAATGTAGCCGAGTCTTTTCTACATAATAATTCACACTCACTCTAGTTTTGAGAGAATGTGAAGAATTACAAGTTTTGATGAATAATTCTCCTTACATTCATATTCTTCTCTTACCTCAAAGAGATACAATAAATCAATGATAAAATACAAAACCAAAATTATTCATATAATCTATTAAAAATGATGTAACTAGCCTGCGGCCTGACCGACGTTTTATCCTCTGAATAAGAGGTTGTGACATGTTTTGTCACACGGATATGGGCAGTCAATCTTTTTGACCGCTGCACGATCAAAAAACCAGTCTCCAACGGCCAATGCAATCGCCTGTACAAAAGTTAATTAGCATTTCTACTTTGTAATGACATCATAGAGCTGATGTTTGTGATAAATGTACATAAATAATAATAATAATAATAATAATAATTGATAATACCTTGTTTCCAAGAAGAGGGGAATTATCTGCAAACCATGTATCCTGTCTTTCGGATTGGCAATGAGCAAAACATGAATTTATGAACAATCCGTTCTGTCTCGACATTGAGAATCTTTTGATTGAATTCAGCATCTGGTTTCTGAACCCTGCTCAAAGTGTAGGAGTAAGTTTTTTTTTTTTTTTTTTTTTTTTTTGGTTAGAGGTTTAATTTGGATGAGAATTTTGACCCGTTTACTTTGTTAATAGTACCCCAGGAGTTAAAAGACATCAAAAAAAGTCGGATAAAAAGAAAACGGGTCAAAAGTTGCCCAAGTGTTCTTTTTTTATGTAAGAAACCTTCATATTTGATTATATACGTTTGTATAAATAAATAAAAATAACTGAACAAAAGGTGTTTCGGATCAAACAACACTGTTTGCGCCCACAAAAAAGTTTACATGCTCTGACCCGTTGCCTGACCCGCTCATTTTGGCACCTTAATAATAATGCTGACAGTAAAGAAAAAAAATGGCATTACCTTGAAGGAAATTCATCTGTGAAGGTGAACAATTTGCAGGGTTCTTCTGACACGCCTTCCAAGCCCCTCGGCGGTCAGCCGATGGTGGAGCTAAACTGGCGATGATCTGAGAGATTACAAAGTGTATTAAAACGCTTTCAACCTTCGTATTTGTTTACTTAAAAACAATATATTGTTGTAATAATAAAGTATTCACCTGCCAAGAATCATAGGCTGTATTGAGGAGGAACATAGGCGTCCTGAGATTCGAGATAATGTTTTGCGGGAAAAAGCACTGAAAAGGAGGAAAGAAAGTTATAAAATGAGAAAAACATCATGGGCCATTATTAATACCCTGCCAACCAATGGGATCAAAAAACGCAGCTTTCGCTGGCACGTAGCCTTCAAGGAGGGGGGGGGGGGGGTTAGAGACAGAAAACAAGCGCTTACCACTGTGCCACCCCCTTGAAGGTTACCAAGAAGATACCTTTCCTTTAATTTTTCACTCAAAATGGAAGTAACACTTACAGAAGTTGGATCGAGGTGGTTGGTGCACGTTCTTGGCAAGTTTCGACCAGCCCCCTGTTCAAGTTATTTTTACAAAATTCAGAACCGGTTTGGGTCCCATGTCTTAATCCATTTATGTCAAGATCATATTATATATACCTGTAATGTAACAACACCATTATACATGTTTCTAAGCGTGTGTCCACCAGCTACGTCGCGCCTAAAAGGATCAAGATGGGAAGTCAGGTTACAACTTACAAGTAAACAATAATATCATTAGTTACTACAATGGTAACGTAAATCTTTGTATTAAGCGATTTAAGAAGCTGTATGCATCTAAAATAGACTTTGGGCAACTGTCAACTATTTGACCCGTTCCCATTTTAGTTAAATTTTCATTACTTGGCATGTTTGACCATTTATAAGTAGAAGTAACAAGACTTACGCGTCCAAGAACATTCCCGCATCAGCAAAACACTTGACTTTAGTTCTTCTTGAGAAAAAGCCTCGGAACTCGTCGCAGTGTAAAATAGAGGCAAGGCCACCCGCTGAACACCCAGATAGAAGGGCCTGAACATAGTATTTTAGTACAAGTGTTTGACACTTTGACTAGAAATAAGATAATTAACGAACAAATGGTTAACGGAGTACCTGATTAGCATACCGCATTCCTTTTGACATCAACTCTTGGATGGCCGCCAACCATATTTTTTGTCCTCTAAATTGCAGGTTATGAACCTAGCAAGACAATATCAGATCAATATTCATATATGTTATTCATGTTTTTTTTTTTAAAAAAAACTAACAAATATACAAATGTATATACAGCGACGTGTTTGATACATAACCAATTTTTAGAAAAGAACCACCAGAATCACATAAGCACTTGTACGTAGTTACATAACGCCTTATGTATCACACTTAAAGCACTACATACAAATGCTAATACGTTTCTCGCGCTTATCTACTTAAATATTATTCAACTATGCGTATCCACCTTATCTTCGGAATCCCCGGTGAAAGATGCACCATCACAATAACGAATCTTCACCCGATTCCAGTTGAAAAAATCTATAGCCAAGAATTTATGTTATACGGCAAAATCCCATTGAACTATGACTATATATTGACGGTTCAAGACGAAACCTGGATTTTCTTGAGCCTTATTACTCAGAATCCCTGTAAAAGCCAACTGCTTTTCAAAATAGTTGGATGATCCACGTCTTGTCGTCTTGCGATAAACGCAAGTTCTAACGCTGTTACACCATCCTCCACCCTGTAACATGAGCAATGACCCAAATATGTTTATACTTATTGAGATCAAATACATATAAGATCAAGATCACTACAAAAAAAAAAAAAAAAAAAAAAAAAAAAAACTACAAAATGAGTTCTAAATGTTAATAATCTTACGGATGTCACAAACCTCCAAATGAACGATCCAACTGTTTGCACCCGAACCATATCCGCGATGTAAATGATACCCGGGTAAAGTTCCATCCAAGCATACTGTAATGGTAAACAATTACTACAAAAATTTACAAAAGTCAAAAGTTTGACTTTTTGATTTGTGGAGCAAAAGCATTAAATTACTAAAATTTAGAAACAATTTGTAATCTCCACACAACTGGTTTGAACATTCAAAATCAAATGCTTAAAACACACACAAACACATTTTAATTTAAGAAATCCGAGAAATGCGGACCAAAATCGAGAACACTTCAAATCTATCTGCTAAGCAACTACAAACAGAACATAGTGTAAACATATATGAAATGTAAAACACAAGTCAAGAAACAAGAGTCTATTTGGAATCTCAAGATGACTGTTTTGAATATTTATTATTTAAAATCAAATGCTTTAAACACACACAAACTCGATTCGATGTTTGTAATTAATAAAACTGTAGACCCCAATATGAAGAATAACAAAATTTAATCTGCTAATCAACTACAAATGAAATATAAACATCACACTGTAGACACTACAAAAAAAAAAAAAACATTATATTACAAAAAAAAAATTAGAAATTGTAAAACATAAGTTAAGAACAAGAGTCAATTTGGAATGTAAACAGGACTGATTTGAACATTTAAAATCAAATGCTTAAAACACACACAAACACATTTCAATTTTATAAATCATAATTAATCAATCTGTTAATAAACAAAAAACAGAACATAATGTAAAAGTAAAGCATTACTAAAAAAAGTCAAAAAAATTTGAATATTAAAACAGAAAATGTAAACAATAAATAACAGATTGAAACATTTAAAATCAAAAACTTAAACACTCAAAGACACATTACAATTATATAAACAACAAATAACAATCTGCTAATAATCAAACCACAAACACAACACAAGATTTGATTTTTATTCAGATCCTATCATACCCATATCACAAAATGTGGATCCAATCACCCAAATATCCAAATCAAAAAAAAAAAAAAAAACTTTAAAGAAAGTGAAAACCTACCTGCACCTTTGGCAGCAGCTCCATGAATCAAAGTAAGACCAACATAAAGTAGATTATTATTATAACCAACATCAGACTGATTATAATAATTAGAATAATTCTCTACAAAAGACAACATTTCTGTTGAATTTGGATACAGCCCTGCAACCTCTGCATCAACAAATTCATACCCATTTGCACATTTGGCCAAAAGATTAAATCCAATCAAGAAAAATATAATAACACATTCAGAAATGATGTTATTCATTGTCTTTCTTGAATCTTGACCTGCAATGTATTATTATTATTGTTATATTACACCATTTGTTGTGTGATCTCTGAGCTTGTGATTAAGTAAAGATCTGTAATAAATTTAGAGGCAGGTTGTGTGTGATTTGTTATCAGTGTGTGTGTGTTTATTTAAGGTTTTCAAGATTTAATTGGTAACAAAAAAAAACAAAAAACAAAACATATGCAAATGCAAATGCAAGTGAGAATGCATATTAGATTTTGGGTTGTCATGGGCCCACATGTTGTAGCTTTCCAATAAAAGATTTATTTAACATTTTAACTCACTTTCAAGGTAATATAAACTTTTTGATTTATTTAGGTAATTTATTGATGTTAATTAATTATTGTAAAGGTTGCATAGTTAATTATGGTTTTAGCTTTTTAACTTATTAGGTAATTTCATTAATTATAAAGGTTGCATAGTTAATTATAGTTTCAACTTTTTAATTTATTAGGTAATTTTTTTATTTTTAATTAATTATAAAGGTTGTGTGGTTGATTATAGTTTTAATTACGGTTTCATACATGTAGTTAGGAGTCCAAACACTTATTTTTTCGATTTTAATATTCTTGCCAATTTAGCACTTGATATTAACTCAATTTATTCGTACTATTAAGACTAAATGGTGGGAAATCGGCTAGATGGATCGGTGGGTTGATGTGGCATTCGGGGCAATCGAGAACACCCCCCTCCCACCAATTTTAAATGGGCATCTTCGGTGGAATTCCACAATGATCACCGAGGAGTTTGATTGGGCAAAAAAATCAAGCGTTGTAGTGACCGTTGCTTTTTTTTAATCAAACTTTATATATAACATACCAAATTCAAAACATTCACCAAAACATACCACACCACTCTTTCTACATTCTACCATTTATACTTTCTTTCTAAAATTTTTAAAAATTTCACCTTCAAAATTTTATAAAATCAAATCGTTTAGCCAAGAGTTCATCAGAGTCCGAAGAAAACGCGATAAACTTTTATGTTGATGCGATGTTGAAAACAGCAAATATTATATTGGAGTTGGAAGACGAAAGCGAGAGCGAAGCATCTTCAGTACCAATGACACGGAGCGCTACGCTAAATAGAGATCGTGAGGGTATATTACATTTTCTTATTGTGTTACTTTATAACATTGTTCTAAATTTTATATTATATTATATTGTTGAAAAAGTTATATTATATTTTATATTTTTAAAAGGTGCACATGTTCGTTTGGTTGCCGACTGTTTTGATGAAGATTGTGTATACACTAACGAACAATTTAAGCGTCATTTTCGAATGAGTAGAAAATTGTTCACACGAATTGCCGATGACTTAGCTAATTATGATGAGTTTTTTACATTAAGTGGGTGGTGGCGGTGGTGGGTGGTGGTTAGTGGCGCTGATGGTGGGTGGTGGCAGTGAAGGGTAGCGCCGGCGGTGATGGGTGGTCATTGATGGCGACGATGGTGGGTAGGTAACGGTGGTTGGTGGTGGGTAGTGGAGACGGTGGAAGGTAGAAGTGGATGGCGCCGGTAGTGGGTGGGTGACGGTTGTGGGTAATGGCGGTGAAGGGTGGCGGCGACGATGGCAGTGGTGGCGACAATGGTTGGTGGGTGGCGACAACGGTGTAAGGTGGAGATGGATGGCGCCGATGGTGCGTAGGTGACGGTGAGGGTGGCGGAGGCGGTGTGTGGCGGTGAATGGCGGCGGTGGTTGTGTGTGCGTGTGGAGGTGGGGGGTTGGTGTTGTTAATGAAGGGTGAAAGACGGGGTGGAATGAAAAAACATAAGAGGTGTATGAAATGATTTTAAGGGAATGGTATGTATTATGAAATGAGTGATTGTATTCCATTCTCTCCTTCATTCTAACATGCTAATACTACCTTAATTTTATTTTTAAATATGAGAAGAATTGTAACTTACAAATCTATACATATAATAAACCAAAGCATTTTTTAATGACATGTCATAATATTATGCAATCTCTTTTTTGAGAGATGCCACATAGGATATGATGTGGCAACTCTAGACCAATTAAAAAAAAGGAATAAATATGGTTTAAATATGATTTAACATAATCTATTAAATACCTAATCTACTAAATGTAAATATTAAAACTTTATTATTTTCTCTCTCATGTTTCCTCTCATAACTTTTAAATGTTAATATTTTTTATATACGAGATTTTTTAAAGAAAAAAATTACACCAAATTAACGAGCGTTTTATTATCTTTCCAACGAGTACCATAGTGCTATATAAAAAGCGGAGAGAAAAAAACGACTATTTTTTGTAACCTGATAGGTATTGTGTCAGGTTTGGAATTAGTTTAAAAAAATTGTGATTTTGGGTCGGGCCTGGGATTCGGTGATACCTGACCCAATTACCTTTTTTTATATTAGAATATGATAACTTCTGGCAGAGATTTGTTTAAAATAATAATAATAATAATAATAATAATAATAATAATCATTAATCATATATTGGCAGATGCCATTTTTATAGTTTAGATATTTCTAATTTTATTCACTTTACTTAGATTTCTCAACCCGGGACGCTCCCGGGGTATAAACTAGTAAATTATAAAGTTATATAAATCTTTAACCTCGTCTAAATTTCAAAAGTTATTTAACTGATTGTTAACTTATTTTAGTAACAATTAAATCATATTCAAAGCATAATATATTTCCCAGCTGTCAAGGGTACAATTTCCCTGGTAACTTGCAGGTGATATCATATGTAATGTATGCTGTTAAAAAAATCAAGCATAAAGGTACAATTTCTTTGAGATTTATATAAAGTTCTTTTATAATTATTGAGAATTTAGTTGTCGGTGTTTAAAGATATTGCATTTTAGTATATGTTCACAAAGCGCCAATTATGGCGTCATTTCGTATTGCTTGTACATTTATATTTTTATCTTCATTTTCTTTTTAAGGTATTGTTGCTACAACAAATATCTGTCTAACAATAGTCCTGAGTCACAAGGGAGGTTCAAAGGTTCAAGGGATTCGATCTGCCAAACGCAGGTCGTGGTGTCCTTCTACGTTGCAAACGTAGAAGGAGGTTCAAGGCTTGGATTATTTATTATGTATGCTTTTTGTTTCTGATCTGAGATAAACTCGAGATCAGAAGTAGAAGATCTTGGAACCTGAGTGAAGAGAATTGTTCTCCACACGTGAGGGACCAAGAGAATAATTTAGAGTGAGAAGTGAGTGATAGATTAGGTGTGTTGTAAATCTGATCTGAGCTTCTCTTTTATAGAGAAAGAATCTACTCAAAGAAGAAAGCATAAAACCTTGATCCTGATTGCAACAAAAGGACATGCCACAAAAGGTAAGAGAGTGCTATTGACCTGCAGTCTATGGGCTGATGTTACTCCATCAGTCCTGTTTGTTTGACTCGATGAAAGGGACGACGTGACAAGTCATTTTTTGACTTTGTGTCACCACCGGTTGTAGAACCCTTGTAGGCTCCAACCTTTCAAGCGTTTGTTCCATAATATTAGTTATTCGTTTTTCCTTTAAGCTACCCACGTCATCAGCCCCCCAAGTCAGAAGGTTTTTACGAGTTATCTTGAAAGCTTCTGACTGTTTTTGTTATTCGTTCCTTGCTTGAAGGGTTCGAGGGTTCGCTGTGATTTAGGCGGTTAATCTTCAGTGTTTTAACTTTGATTTGACCCTGATGTGACAGGTGGCAGTCTGTTCAGGGCTGTATTATTGCATGTCATAATGACAGTTATATTTAAATAATATAACCGTTTCTTTTTTCTTTTTAACCCCTTTTACTTTTCATTTTCATTTAATCCTTTCTTACTTTTTCACTTTCTTCTTCACAATCGTCTCTTCCACCGTTAGGGTTTCTTCATTTTTCGATTACCAGGTTAGTTCTCTTTTTACTTGTCTAGTGCACTGATCATCCTTCATAGGCACAATGGGTGCTAAGAAGGATATGGCCATTACGTTTTCAACCCTTTCTCAGAAAGAGGTTGAATCGTTCTGTTCTGAATGGGAAATAGACGTTTCTTTTAATCCTGTTGCTCCAGCCAAGCAACTTGCTGTTTCTGATTGTCCGTCTGGTTCTGTGGCTTTATATTGTCGTCACTTTGAGTTTGCAAATCTGCGTCATCCCTTCTCTGTTTTTCTCTTAAATGTACTTGAATATTATAGAGTGTCTCTTGGTCAAATCCATCCACATGGCGTTGGCCGTGTGTTGCATTTTGAATGTCTGTGCAGAGCCCTAGGTTATGATCCTACCTTGCTGATGTTTAGGCGATTTTTTCGTCTTGCTAAGAATGGTGACTTGTTCACCTTCGAGGGTTCATCAGCGGAGACCAACCTCCTTTCTTCTCATGTCACTACTGTTGGTCAATGGAAGACCAAGTTTTTCTGGGTTTCTGATTCGATTTTCCCTTTTAAGCCTGTTTGGAGGTCTCCTGAGGCTGTTCTGAATGAGGCAGAACCCTCAGAATCTGAACTTGATCATAGCTTTTTAACTGCTCTTAGGGCCTGTCCTTCAAGGCTTCGTCCTTTTGCTGAACCATTTCTAGTATTATCTGGGGTTAGCACTCGCTGGGACAAGCCTGGTAGAGATCCTGTTATAATGAAGGGTGATCGGGGTATGAGTTTTTGTTCGTTATTGGTTTCATTGTTTTCCTTTTGCTTGGTTCTTATACTTTGTTTATTTTGCAGTCATGTCTGCTCTGGATTTCATTAAAGCTGATGATGCTTCTGGTGTTGCATTTACTGATGCTGAAGCAGCGGATGGTGAAGATGCTTTAACCAAGTATGAGAAGGGTCGGTATGATGGGACCAACTATGTTGCCGTTCCCAATGTCAAGGGGTTTGCTAAAGCCAGTTCCTCGAAGGCTTCAACGAGAAGGTCAAGCAGGCGATTGCTGAAAGCTGCTAAATCTGCTGATCTTTCTGAGGCAGTAACTGTTAGTGATGACATTGAGGATTCGGAGGATGAGAAGGATCAGACGGTGGATGATACTGTTGTGGATGTGGTGGTGAAGAAGAGTAAGGGAAAAAAGGTTAAGGTGGTGAGGGAACCAGATGTGTCTGGGAGTTTTGATGAAGGGGGTGTTTATGTGCCTGGGTGGAATGTGAAGGCAACTGACAGCTTCAAGTCTTCTGCTGTATGTGAGGAAGTCTTAGCACACTTTGCTACTCCTGGTGCTAAGGCTTGTCTCGAGGGTTTGGATGATGATGCTCTTCTAGCAAAGATGATGGTAGGAACCTGTAATCTGGCAGCTATGTTACCAGAGGGGATTAGCAGGTTTAGGAAGGTCATGGGTGAGTACAGTGAGTTTGCTAAGAAGAAGAAAGAAATGAAGCAGTCCATTGCTGACATGAAAAGGGATGCTAAGGAGTATGCTGACAAGGAGATTACCTTGATTGCCCTTATAGATGAGCTGAAGAAGGGGCATGAGGCTGAGATGGCAAGGCATGAAGCTGCCCGATTGAAGGTGGAAGCAGATCAACTAGCCTTGGAGTCAGAGAGGAAAGCTTTTGAGAGTCAGAAAAAGGAACTGGAAATCTCTCTTGCTGCTGCTCAAGGTGACAACAAATGGTTGATTGAAGAAGGTTTTCAGCAAGTTGTTACCTATCTCCTTCATTCTGCGGAGTTCAATTCAGCCCTTGGAGAAGTGTATACCAAGCTGTTGACCCATGGTAAGCATGCCGGTTTCGTTGCAGGGTTCAAAGCTTGCAGTTCTGGTCAAGTCTTGGAAGAATCTCCTCTTTATCAACCCAACTCCTTAGATGTTTTCAAGGAGACTGTGCTCAAGATGGAACACTCCAGTTATCCCTATGTGTCCCAAGTTTCTTCCCTTTATGGGAAACCTTTACAGGAGCTGAAGGAGTTGAAGCCTGCTGGATTGAACGAAGCCGTTTCTGCTAAGGTGCTTCAGGCTGTTTCCAAGAAGAGAGCACATTCGGGTGATAGTGAGGAGACCTTGGATATGACTGATACACTTTCCAAGGATGCCAGTGTTGAAGCTTCTGAAGCTGGTCTGGTTGAGAAGCTGCCCAAGAAGGGAAAGAAGGCAAAGAAAGCTAAGGTGGTCAAGGCTAGGAATGAGGAGGAAGCCTCCAAGCCTTCAGGTACTGGTAATGACGCCTGAACCCTTTATTCGTAGCTTTCTTAGCATCTATGGTTTGTAAAACAATTAACTATGTCGTTGTGTCTTAAACACTTTTATCTTTTGTCTGAACCTGTAGTGGTTCATTGGTAGTTGTGGGCTGAGGCCCTTTGAACAATTTATGACTTTGCTTGGCTTTTGTATAAAGCCTGTTAATGTTAGGTCTTTATGGTTATTTGCTTAAGTTTCATGGTTGTTCATTCTTATTTTGTTTTTGTGATGTGTTTGTTTGTCTTTGTTATTGTTTGGGAATGTTTATCCGATAGCACCTTCAAAGGTTGAACGCTGCAGTCATTCATCCTTAAGGTAGTCTAGGCAAACATGTCACCAGCTATCCTATTTACACTTATATAAGTGTTTGTCATTTTCGTAAGTTTGTTTTTTAAACTTAAGGAACGATTGGTGTAGGTTGTTCAAGCCTGTCGATGAGACTTATAAAACTATTTTTGTTTATCTCATGGAGTCGTATTGATTTAGGAACTCACCCCTTATATAGGTCCGTTCAACCCTCGAACCTATTGAGCGAAATGGCCTGGGAGCTCAACCCCTTACATGACCCTTGCCATGGAGTTTATTGCTAGGTACTCAACCTGATTATAGGATAGAAAGACAAAATTTTTCAAAAGAGGATTCATGGATCCTTTCATTCATTACGTGATAGCATTACATAGCTTTCTTGAAAAGAACAACTCGTCTTACATCTTAAACAAAGAACCTTTTAAGGTTTTTACCATTCCAGTGACGAGGGAGTTTCTTGCCATCCATGTCGGCAAGCTTGTAAGACCCTCCTTTGTGAGACTCAAGGATGGTGTAGGGGCCTTCCCATTTTGGTCCTAGCTTTCCTTGATTTTCTTTCTTGCTTGCATCATTGTTTCTGAGGACCAGGTCTCCTGGCTTGAAGCGTTCATGCTTGACCTTGGCATTGTAATAAGACTCCATTTTTTGCTTGTATTTGGCTTCTCTTATCGCTGCCGAGTCTCTTGCTTCTTCCAGCAGGTCAAGGTTGAGTGAGGTTTCATGCTCATTAGCCTGGATGTCGACATGAAGGGTTCTGGGTGTGGTAACCCCAATCTCAGCAGGTATGACTGCTTCAGATCCAAAGGTGAGGCTGTAGGGTGTCTTCTTGTTACTTGTCTTTTCGGTGGTTCGGATTGCCCAAAGAACACTTGGCAGTTCTTCCAACCAATTTCCCCCTTGACGACCCAGCCTGGCCTTGATCCCTTCAACCACACTCCTGTTCATCCTTTCAACCTGCCCGTTGGATTGAGGGTATGCCACAGAGCTGAAGACTTGTGTAATCCGATACTCTTTACACCAAGCACTGAACGGTTTTTCTGCAAACTGTTTGCCGTTGTCTGTGACCAACACCCCGGGTAGGCCATATCGACAAATGATGCTTTCCCACACGAAATCAATTATCTTCTTTCCGGATATCTTTCCTAACGGTTTTACTTCTGGCCATTTTGTGAAGTAATCAACAGCAACCAACAAGAACTTGACCCCTCCTTTGGCAGGTGGGAAGGGTCCAACAATATCCATTCCCCACTTGTGGAATGGCCATGCCGAAGTGATTGGAACCAAATCGTGCTTGGGGCTCTTTGGGACTGGTGCATGGATCTGGCAGGCTTCACATTTCTTCAATTGTTCAGACGCATCACGATGCATAGTAGGCCAGAAGTAACCAAGGTTCATGAGTTTTGCCACCACTGATCTTGGACCACAATGAGCTCCGCATATTCCTTCATGAACTTCTTTGATCAAGTACCTGCTTTGCTCAGGACCAACACATCGAAGCAATGGAGCCAAGTAACCCTTTTTATAAAGTATGTCATCTTGAATTGTGTATTGCTTAGACTTGATCCGAATTCTTTCAGCTTCAACAGGATCTTGGGGTAGTTCACCTCTTTGCAGGAACTTTTCAAATAGGGTCATCCAACTTGGTTCACTTTCAGTGATGACGTCTTGAACCTCAATTTCAACTATTGAAGGATGCTTGATCACTTCAACCAGCACTTTTTTAGTAAGATGAGCAAAGTTCAACGAAGCAAGCTTGCTAAGAGCATCAGCTTTCTTGTTATGAGACCTTGGGACCTGTTTGATCTTGCAACACTGGAAGGTGTTCATGATTTCTTTAGCCTTCTCTCTATACTTTTTCATGTTAGGTTCTTTAGCAATGTAGCTGTCATTCACCTGGTTGGAAACAAGTAACGAGTCGGTGAACACTTGAAGCTTGTGAACCATCATCTTTTTTGCAAGCTTGAGTCCTGCTATCAAGGCTTCATATTCTGCTTCGTTATTCGTTGTCTGAAATTCCAAACGAAGAGCATAGGTAAATTCTAACCCTTCAGGGTTGATTAACACAAGGCCAGCCCCTGACCCTTCAACACTGGAAGCTCCATCAGTGTACAGCTTCCAGGCTTCAGGGTCGATAGGTTCGTCTATGGTTATGTTAACCTCGGCCAGTTCCACCTTTGGAATTTCAGCAATGAAGTCAGCAAGTACTTGTGCTTTGATTGCTTTTCTAGGAACGTAGGTGATTGTGTGTCCACCTAGTTCAACAGCCCATTTGGCTAGTCGTCCCGAAGTTTCAGGTCTTTCAAGCACATTTTTAATTGGTTGGTCCGTGACCACTTGTATGGGATGTGCTTGAAAGTACCTTCGAAGCCTTCTGGCTGTTTGCACTAAGGCTAAAGCCAATTTTTCCAAAGGAGGGTACTTGACCTCTGCTAACTTTAATGTTTTACTGAAGAAATAGACGGGTACCTGAGCTTTGTCTCTTTCTATGGTGAGAACAGCGCTGAAGGCTTCATCAGTAACTGAAAGATAGACAGAGATCATTTCCCCTGCTTCGGGTGTTGCAATGGCGGGAAGGGAAGCCAAATGATGTTTCATGCTGTTGAAGGCTTCTTCTGCTTCTTCCGTCCACCTGAAGTCTTTCTTATCGGTACAACCTTTGAGGGTCTTGAAGAATGGTAGTGATTTTTCAGCTAGCTTCGAGACAAAACGCTTCAAGGCAGCAAGTTTACCATTCAAGCTTTCAACCTCCTTCTTAGTTTGAGGCGACTTCATGTTGAGGATGGCTCGAACCTTGCTTGGATTGGCCTTTATGCTTTGCTTCCCTACAACGTGACCCAAAAACTTTCCTTCTTCGAAACCAAAGGAACATTTGACAGGGTTTAGCTTCATGTTGATTTCTCTGAGCTTGTTGAAGGTCTCTTGTATGTCAGCAAGCATTTGATCTTCAGTTTTACTTTTGATGACCAAATCATCAACGTAAGCTTCCATGTTCTTGCCAATCTGTAGGGAAAAAGCCTTGTCGACCAGCCTTTGATAAGTTGCACCTGCATTTTTTAAACCAAAGGGCATTTTTCTATAGCAGAATATACCCTTGTCAGTATGGAAAGCAGTTTTTTCTTCGTCTTCCTCCTTCATTTGTATCTGGTGATAGCCTTTGTAGGCATCCAGGAAACACTTGAAGGGGAAGCCTGTAAGTGAGTCTATTTTTAGATCAACCTCAGGCAAAGGATAGCAATCCTTGGGGCAAGCTTTGTTGAGGTCTTTGAAGTCGATACACATCCTCCAAGAATCATCAGGCTTTCTAACCATCACAGGGTTTGCGACCCATGATTGATATTTCACCTCTCGAAGGATACCTGCTTCAACTAACTTGTCAACCTCCTGGCATGCAGCTTTGCTTCGTTCTGGGGCAAGACTTCTTTTCTTTTGGACAACTGGTTTGACATTGGAAGGGATCCTTAGTTCATGTTCGGCAATGTCTCGTGGAATCCCTGTCATGTCACTTGGGCACCAGGCGAAGACGTCCATGTTATCTTTTAGTAACCCTTCAAGCCTAATGATAATGTCACTAGGAAGGGCTGTGTTGACTCGTACCCTTTGGTCAGGATACCTGGGGTTGATGCTGAGACCGAGTTTGTTGTGGTCCTCGTCGATGGTCAGCACTGTAGTGGAGGGTTGAAGGGTTCCAACACCGTCTTTGGTTGGGAACTTTGCACTCTTTCGGCTGATGGAGACAGTCATATCGAAGACTACTACCCCAGGCCTTCCAATGATCACGTCATAACTAGATGGAAGGTCCAAAACCACAAAGGTGAGTGGTTCAGTCCTTCGTAGTTGACCATCAGAAAAGGTTACATCAAGTGTTAGTTCGCCCAAAGGCTTGATAGGTATGTCAGCGATACCTTTTATGGCAGCTTCAGCAGGTCGTAGCATGGAGCGTTCTTCGAGGCTTAGAAGGTTGAAGTACTTGGCGAACATTATTTCAGTGGCAGCTCCAGTGTCTATGTAGGCCTTTTGTGTTTTGGTGGAACCTACGAAGGCTTCAAGCACAAGTGGATCACAGTGCTTTTCTCCCTTAGTGTAAGGGAAGTAGATGCCTTGTCGTTCCCAATCTTCCAACCTTTGCCTTTTACTTGGGGTTTCATTCTCAACGAAGACCATGGCAACATCTTTCTTTTTACCATCTGCCATGTTCTCTTTTACACCCTTGACCAGGTGGGCCAGTTCTCCAGACTTGACAGCTTCCTCGATCCTTTTCTTGAGTTGGAAGCAGTCGTTGGTGTGGTGTCCCTTCTCTTCGTGAAACTCACAGTACTGGCTTGAGTTCTCGTTTCTTTTACTTCTTGGTAAGGGACGAGGAGGTCTGAAGGTGTGCTTGACTTCTTCGGTTGCTAGAATTTCTTGAGGAGTTTTGGTGAGTGCTGTGAAATTGACGTTCCTGTCTCTGCTTGGAGGGTTCCTGCTTTCAGACCTTCGTGACTCAGATCCTCTGGACCTTTTGTCATATGTGCCATAATTGCTCCTTTTTCGGGAAGGACTGTTGCTCCTCCAGCTGGAACCTCTTTTCCTTTGTTCCTTGATATCCACAGCCTCTTCTCCTCGAATGTGAGCTTCAGCTCTTTCTAAGGCCTCTTCAAGGGTTCTAGGGAGACTTTTGTTGAACTCCCTAGTTAAATACTTCGAGTTGATAGCATTCATGAACCCTGCAACCTTCATTTTTTCATCAGCACCGACATAAGTGAGGCCTTCTTTCTTGTATCTTTCAATGAAGCTCTTCAAGCTTTCATCATCTTTTTGTTTGATCTGGAAGATAACGGTCGCATCCTTGACACAACGTCTTTGTTGTGAGAAGTTGGCCAGGAACCCTTTACCGAGTTCATCGAAGGTTCGGATGCTTCCAGTTGCTAAACCGTTGAACCAGATTCGTGCAGATCCAACAAGGGTTTGCATGAACATCAAACAACATTCGGGGTCACCCCATTTTTCGATTCTGGCGGCTCCCGAGAAGATCTGGAGGTGGTCTTCTGGGTCATCAGTGCCGTCGTACGTTCTTATATGGGCTGGCATCTTCAGCTTATTGGGAAAATCATAATCTGCAATCTCAGGTGAGAAGCAAGACAAGCTGTTTGGCTTGTAGGGTTGGTTGACAGTATGTTCAACCCTGTTGTTGGTGACCCTCCCAGTGTTTCCTTGTTGTTCAGCGATGGCTTGGCTAATGAGCTGCTGCCAAGGGAAGTTAGCCATCATTTGAGATATCATGTAGGGCATAAGGTTGAAGCCTTGAATGCCTTCGGATACTACAGTGTTGGTAGCCACTGGGAGACTCATAGAGGCGCTTCTGGCCATGGGAAGTGAGGCCATAGCCTGCTCCCAGGAAGTAGCAGTAGGAGGTGGGACACTGGACACTGGTGACTGCAGGAGTTGATCCAGAGTCAGCTCGTGTCCCAAAGGCATGCCAGTAGTGGCAGCTTGAGTGGTGAACAAGGGGAACGCAGTAGGACTGGACCTTGTTTCATGGTGGGAAGCAGTGTAAGTGCTGCTGGGTCCAGCATTATTGCTTCTGGGTGATTGTCTACGTCCATAGGTAGCAGTGAGAGGAGGAGGAGGTATAGGAGAGAGTGAGATCTCCTCTTCCTCGTCGTAATCCAGTCGGAGACGGATTCCCTTATCTCTTTCCCTCATAACGTACTGGTTCAAGAGAGACCTTAGCTGCAAGAAGTTTCTCTCCACTCCTTCAGGGGTAAGATCTATACGAGGTGGAGTTTGTGTAAGGTCAGGGAGAGGAGACATTACCCCAGAACGAGTAGGAGGTGGAGTTTGCAGGTTTGCAGATGCTGTGTTAACGGGTGGGGACTGAGTCCCTGCTGAAGTTCCTCCAGGAGTGGAAAAGGACACAGATCTGGCCGGAGAGGTCTGATCTGTGCCAGGGGAGATCTGGTTGACCTCCTCTGTAGACTCAAGGTCAGACATAGAGAGAGTCGGAGCTACACAACTGATTTCAGATAAAGAAAATGGCGCAGCCCCACGGTGGGCGCCAACTTGTTGCTACAACAAATATCTGTCTAACAATAGTCCTGAGTCACAAGGGAGGTTCAAAGGTTCAAGGGATTCGATCTGCCAAACGCAGGTCGTGGTGTCCTTCTACGTTGCAAACGTAGAAGGAGGTTCAAGGCTTGGATTATTTATTATGTATGCTTTTTGTTTCTGATCTGAGATAAACTCGAGATCAGAAGTAGAAGATCTTGGAACCTGAGTGAAGAGAATTGTTCTCCACACGTGAGGGACCAAGAGAATAATTTAGAGTGAGAAGTGAGTGATAGATTAGGTGTGTTGTAAATCTGATCTGAGCTTCTCTTTTATAGAGAAAGAATCTACTCAAAGAAGAAAGCATAAAACCTTGATCCTGATTGCAACAAAAGGAAATGCCACAAAAGGTAAGAGAGTGCTATTGACCTGCGGTCTATGGGCTGATGTTACTCCATCAGTCCTGTTTGTTTGACTCGATGAAAGGGACGACGTGACAAGTCATTTTTTGACTTTGTGTCACCACCGGTTGTAGAACCCTTGTAGGCTCCAACCTTTCAAGCGTTTGTTCCATAATATTAGTTATTCGTTTTTCCTTTAAGCTACCCACGTCATCAGGTATACACTCAACAAATATAATAAATATATATATATATATATTTTTTTTTGAAAGATAAATTTCATTCACCACAAAACGCCACAAGTGGTCTTCAAAGCAAGAACCACCGGGCAAAAAACGACTACAACAAGTTCGAAGGACAAATACACCAAACATTCCAATCTATGTTTTAAATCTAGAGCGATTCCTAATCCAGAAGTATGAGGTGCTCTTTATGTTCGCAACTATGTCAACCGCTCTATGTCTTTTTATCTTTGAAGATTCTGTTGTTCCGCTCGTTCCACACCGCCCAAATAGTGGTAACAATAATACCTCTCGATATGTATCTACTATGCTTCGAACAATTCTGCAGATCCGGCGTCTTCAATAAATCCAAGACTTGAAAGACCAAAGTAGGAGAAAGACGACAGCAAGCTTCTATCCTCGACCATATCTCTGCCACATAAACACAGCCGGTAAACAAATGGGTCGCCGACTCTTCATCCAAATTACACAAGACGCACCATCTATCCAACAGAGGGACACCACGCTTTAACAGTTCTGTCTTCGTTGGCAGCCGGTTAATAGTCGCTCTCCAAGCCATAACGTTGCACTTCAAAGGCGCCCAACCTTTCCATCTAAAGTGGCCATTATTCAGCTGTTGCACATCGCTAATTAACAGTTTTTAGCGCCGTTAACAGAGAACAAACCATTGTTGTCCGCATACCACTTCCAGTCATCGATTCCGCCTTTCCAATCGAAGTCAAGGATAGCTGACAGCAGACTAAACAAGTCTGCAACCTGCTGTGAAGTATTATGAGCCGTGATCCACTCCCAATGCAACGTTCTAATCCCATTATCAACTTTCAGTCTGTCCGAGATAGTCGACCACTTGCGTTTCTCAAGTCTAAACAGATGGGGAAAAATCTGTCGAAGCGGCTCAATAAAAAGCCACGAGTCTGCCCAGAATTTTATCGAAGACCCATCCCTCACGATACCAACAAAATAGGAATTAAGAGAGCTGCCATTCATGGTCAAAATATCATACACAACATAAAATAAATGAGAATGGTGAGAAGAATGTAAAAAAAAAAAACACAATAAATCACCATATATGATACAATGGACCACAAAATATAACACAACGTCAAGAAATATAACACAATGCACAGGAAAAAAGAAATTGCAAAAATGACACAATGACAAACTTAAGAAAAGGACACAACATTACATAAAAGACACAATGATCTAACACAAATTCTAAAAACTACAAGCTAAAAATCCAAAAAAGCGAAAACCTAAAAACTAAGATCGTAGGATTCGATGAGGCGATTCCAATGCCACTTAAATGAGTTCAATTGAAGTCTGTTTGATACCCTTCCTACGACTTCCTATTTTTCTTTACTATGTAGATGATCTTAACCCTATATATTTAATGCTTATGCAACGAGATTACTTTTATCACCTTAATTATATAGTGGAGAGTTAAATGAGAAAAAAATAATCTTGTAAGAAAAATAAAAAAATAAGTTTAAACCAATAGGTGTGCTCCATTTATTACTTGTATTTAATGTTAAATAAATTATTATTTTATTGTAACCCCGTAAATTTGTTAAATAAATTAATCTCATAATTCAGTTTAAAATATATTTCTTTTAAAGTTTGCAGTGATGGATAAATTTAGATATGTGTATGATAAATGTAGGATTGATTTATATATCTATATGATAAACGTATGATAATATCGATATGTGTAGGATAAACGTATGATAATTTCAATAGGTGTAGGACAAATTTTGATATATGTTTTTTTTTGAAAGAAGAACTTCATTAAAAAACACCAAGCAAATCCAAAAAAATAGGACCGCTCACAACAAAACAATTACAACATATACAAGGGGTATTTCACCCAATCAATCCACTCAATCCTATCACAATTAGATCTATACTTGAACCAAAGGTAGGACATAGATTTAACTAACGCCACTACCTCTAAGACCTTAGGATCCGAATTCTGAAAAACCGCCTTGTTTCGCTCTTTCCAAATCGCCCACCCAGTAATCATCACAATACCTTGAAGGATCCGCTTGCCTCTGCTGTTATTAGAACCTCCCTTATGCCAGCCAAACATGTCTTCAATCGAACTATAATCGGCTGGAAATAATCTACACCATTTCCAGATTATGCTCCAAACACCGAAAGAAAAACCACATAAAACGAAGAGATGGTTAACAGATTCTTCCGCAACTCCACATAACGGGCATCTTTTGGACGGTAATACAATCCTTCGTTTTGCCAATTCCAGCCTCGTCGGAAGTCTCTCTTTCTCTAACCTCCAAACAAAAATATTAACTTTAAGCGGCACCCAGCTAACCCACCTCATTTTCTGAACTGACGACCCGATAAAATTCTGTCGCAGAGCAGCTTTGACAGCAGCAACAGAGAACTGCTGCCCCTTATCCCAGAACCACTTGTCTCTGCACCTGTTTAACTGAACATTGGACAGCATGTACAACACGTCTTGAATCTCCAAAATACCTTCGACAGAAGTAGCACCCAACTGCTAGTTTTCGTTCGCCACAGTCCGCTCCCCCTGTTTAGATAACCGACCGTCCACTGTAATGTTCTTATCTCTGTCCATCGAGTATAAAGTAGGCCACCTTTCCGAAAGAGGCTTGCTACCAAACCAAATGTCTTTCCAGAAAAGAATCCGTTTACCATCTCCAAGCTGACATGAAAACAACTCGTTTATAGCTCTACCATTAAATCGAACTTTGATCAGCACATTAACTATAGATTTCCAGACCCCAGGCAAGCAGTTTTTAACCGGCAAAAATTTCCACTTATTCCGACCCCCGTGAATACAAACTATAATCTTTCTCCACATACCAACCTGCTCAGATTTAAATCTCCACGCCCATTTGACAATAAGCGCTGAATTGACATCAGAGAGCTTAGAAATTCCCAGGCCCCCAAACTTTTTAGGTCTCGTAACCGTCTCCCAATCCACCCAGTGAATACCCTTACCATCTTTGCTACCAGACCATAGGAACTTTCGCATCAGCCTCTCAATTTTATCAATCACCAATTGTGGCGCCTTGAACAACGACAGGTAATAAACCGGAAGGCTAGACAGAACAGATTTAATCAACGTAAGTCTTCCTCCAATCGAAAGCACCTTAGCCTTCCAAGCTTGAAGCCTGTTCTGAATGGTTTCAACTACCGGATCCCAATGAGAAACCCGATTCATGTTTGCACCTACTTTAATACCAAGGTATTTGAACGGAAGCTCTCCAACTTTGCATCCCATAACTTCGGCCATACTACCCGTCTCTGAAGCATTAACCCCCAAACCAAACAACAAAGACTTGTGCACATTTATCTTCATTCCAGAACACAAGCGAAAAATCCGGAGCAGTCTAGTTAACATTATCACGTTGTTACTAGACCAAGTCCAACTACCGGATCCCAATGAGAAACCCGATTCATGTTTGCGCCTACTTTAATACCAAGGTATTTGAACGGAAGCTCTCCAACTTTGCATCCCATGACTTCGGCCATACTACCCGTCTCTGAAGCATTAACCCCCAAACCAAACAACAAAGACTTGTGCACATTTATCTTCATTCCAGAACACAAGCGAAAAATCCGGAGCAGTCTAGTTAACATTATCACGTTGTTACTAGACCAAGTCCCCATGATAAGCGCGTCGTCTGCGTATAACATATGCGAAATACTAGGCCCGTCTCCCGACACCATGATCCCCTCGATATCTCCCATCCGACAAGCTTTAGAGATCATACAAGCTAAGACTTCCATTACAATCAAGAATAAGAAAGGAGATAACGGGTCCCCTTGTCTAAGCCCCTTTTGACAATTAAACTCAAACGTGGGCGACCCGTTAACTAAAACCTCTGACCTGGCCGACTCAATAACACCTCTCGTCCACTTACACCACTGATGCGGAAACCCCATTTGTTCCACGGTAGAAATAAGAAACCCCCAGTTCACATTATCGTAAGCTTTCTCGAAATCCACCTTGAACAAAAACGCCTTTAAATCCTTTTTCTTTGCCCACCCAATGAGTTCATTAAGGACTAGCGGACCGTCCAAAATGAACCTATCTTTAAGAAAAGCCGATTGAGACTCGGATATAACATCTCCCATAACTTTTTTAATTCTCCCCGCCAGCACCTTAGATATAGTCTTACTTAAAACCCCAATAAGGTTGATCGGGCGATAGTCTTTAAGCCCTAAGGGTGTCTTCGTCTTTGCTACTAAAGTAATATAAGATAAACTGTGGTCTTTATGTATCGAACCCGTTTCATAAAAATTGTCAAACAACCCCACAAAGTCCTCTTCCACGTGTTCCCAAAAATGCTTGATAAACCGGAAGTTGAAACCATCCGGCCCAGGCGCCTTTTCCGAACCACAGTCAAAAACGGCCTCTTTTATTTCCTCTTTGGTAAAAGGGGCAATCAACATCTCTCTATTATGTATTGATACTTGCTTCAGATCCGCACAAGAAAACGCCGGTCTTCTAGATATTTTTTCTTGAAATAAATCTCTATAGAACCGAAAAACCTCTCTTTTTACAAGAGAAGGTTGAGAAACCCATGACCCATTGACCAACACCCCTGGAATGGAATTAGCCGCTTTTCTACCATTGATACACCGGTGGAAATAAGCGGAGTTATCATCACCCATCGAAGCCCAATTAACTCGCGACTTTTGCCTCAAATCTTTATTCTTCAAAAAAATAATTTTATCCACTTCCTTTTTACTCTCCTCCCAAACCCACAATTCATCCTCCTCTAGCTCTCCATCTTCCATCTTTTTTTTCTAGTCTAGAAATATCGCTTGTTAAAGTATCCAGTTCCTCCTCTTCCTTTAGCGAAGTCGTTTTCCACCAATCTTTCAAACCAGCCTTGGCTGCCGCCAACTTTTTGAATAAAGAATCCGCCGAGTTCGCTGCACCACTAACACCTCTAAACGCCTCTTTAACCACTTCTTCACAACCACCCCTATCCAACCACGAGTCAAACCATTTGAAAGGTTTTGGCCCGTAATTCGAGACATTAAGGACTAATAACAAAGGGCAGTGATCAGAATGCTCCCTAGGTAAAGCTCGTAAACACACCCCATTCCACCTGTTGAAGAAGTCTTGGCACACCAACATACGGTCAATCTTACTCAACTTTATCTCCCTACCAGTGCCAGTCATATATGTGAACCTATGACCCTGCATAAAGTACTCTTGGAGACAAGCTTCGTCAATAAAGTCATTAAAATCCAAAGCAGCCCTAGAGTTAAACTTAGAATTACATCTTTCTTCCACACTTCTAACCGAGTTAAAATCCCCCATAAACAGCCACTTACCCAACGAACCCTGTTTAAGACACAACAGACGCGCCCACAAATCCCTTTTCTCCCGAACTTTTTGGGGAGCATACACGTTAACGATGTTAACAACAGTTCCGTCCTCCACAAGACTACCCGAAATCAACATATAGTTTTGATCCTTCACTACATTTAGCTTTTTGAACTTTCTCGGGTTCCACATACAAATGATACCTCCCGACTTACCCCTAGCCCCGATACTATCAGCCTCAAAATCTCGGTTACCCCAAATCCTATTCAAATCAATTTTTTCACTATCACCCAACATTGTTTCTTGCAAACCCAAAAACTCCACTTTATGTTTGACCACCAACCCTTTAACCCATCCCGTCTTGCCACTCGCTCCCAACCCTCTAACATTCATGGATAGGAAATTCATGACAAACTTGATTGTAACCCTTCACCTTCAATGGATTCGGAGACCAACCGTTCAAAACCACGTAAATTAACTCCAAGTCTGTTCCCAAATTCGACTGTAGCTTCCATCTCATTCGATTCCACCGTTTTATCTCCATCAATCGCTTCTGTCTGTCTTGTTATATGGGGTGTCTGCTTATCCTCTCTGCTATAGACGTTCTCCTCTAACTGTTGTTCCTGGAGTAAAGCTTCAAAAGAGTTAGAGACTTGGACCGGATTCGCCCCTCTAGATTTCACCACATTGTGATCCAAGCTCATTATAATTGGGTCCAAGTTGAAAGGGTCCTCCACCGATTTGGGCTCTTTATGAGGCCTATCATTGCTACTCATATAAGACCCACTTGAATCCTGGCCCACCTCCTTTTGAATAAGTTTTCCTTTTTTTCGTTTATTTTTTTTAATCACCGAATGATTAGGAGAATCATCACCACCTTTAATGCTGCCAACTTGTACCTCAATATTCTCAGCCGAAAATTTCTCTTCAATTGTTTCGTCATTTAATTGAGCATTCAAGGCCTCATTTAATTCTTCCAAATCTTTCTCAGTTTCCAAATTAACAATCACCGGAGAAGTAACCGTTGCGTCCATCGGAACTGAGCTCCGATCATCGGAATCCACATTCTCCGCATCCGAACCTAGTTCTGTCTCAGATTCTTCCTCATCGATGAAACTCGCCAACCACTCTTTGTGTTCCTCCTCAATCCATATTTTAAAAGTCTTGCCTCGCCACATCAGAAAGATAACATCTTGAATCCGATCACCCTGACCAACTAACACCCCCATATAGTGAAAAGATGAATCCGTATCCAGAGTTTGCAAGTCCGGTTGTTTGACAACTGAACCGAATAAACTTCCGACATTCCTTAAAACTTGATCATCTAGGACACACAAAGGTATCCCAGTAACCTTTAGCCACGCGATACGTTCGAAAGTCATCTCCTGGCCTTCCCATATAGTGACTGAAGTAAACAACTCCGGTCTTCCTAACATCTCATCCTTCGCCATGATGGCATGATCACCAGTGTTGAATGTGACTAAAATGACCAACCCTCCCATGCACTTGATAGTACCTTCTCCTAATCCCATTTCCTTCAGAATGCTTCTGATCTTTCGTAAAACCTCCAGAGAAAGAACCTTTACTACAATGGACCTCCCATGCAGATTCTTAAATGCACAAACATTGTCGTCCACCGTAATAGTTTTTCCTTTAGGTACTCCATCAAAAGCCTCCTTGAAGGATACCGAATTGGAAACAAACTTATGCCTTGAACCATTCTTCATATTAGCATCTTGTGTACCCTCATGCGAAGGGTAAGCAGCCTCTTTCTTCGGCACAAAAGGTCTCCGGGCATTTACCTCCCCATCTTCTAACACAAATCTCGCTACGTTTACCTTCAACTTGTAGTCTCCCATCCGAATGGAAGACAAAACTCTCTCCATCTCTTTGTAATCTTTAACGTCGAACAACGAAACAAAGCCAAATCGTCTTCCTTCCTTATCTCTCTTTCTTGCTATATAAATGTCGAAAATGGTTCCAAAATTCCTTACTTCTTTTGCTAGGTCCGCTCCGCTACATCTTTCCGGTAGATTAGAAACAAAAAACTTGGTTAGCCTTGATAATACCTCCACCGGAATGGGTTTCCGGCGTGTTCCCATGGTGAATTAAAAATTCACTCTTCAACAACCAAAAACAAATACTAGATGATTTTGTAAAATTAAATGATTTTAATAATTAATCAGTCAAAGATGAAAGAAATCATATGTTTACGAGAAAAGGAAAAGCTTATATTGCCGTCCATCTTTAGCTTTGTCGATTGAACAAATGTTAATGTTAAACGAGGAAGATATAATAATTTTGATATATGTAGGATGGAGTAATTATGACTATTTAATTAAAGAGATAATAATTAATGTGAGAAAAATTAAAGTATTTAATATTTTACCATTATGTTTTTTTTTCTTTTTCTTCTCACATTAAAATTCTTCTCAAATGATCATCCCCATTATATAAATCCAAAATATTTAAAGTATAATGTTGGTGATTTTAGTATCTTGATTTGGTTTGTAATATGCATCGCTACAAGTTAGGACGTGTGAAGTATATGCTTGTTTAAGACAATTGTGATTTTAGACATTAAGGCACTCAATGGTTCAAGGAGGCAACGCCCCTTGTAAGCTCAAGGGTTAGTGTCTTAAGCGAGAGGGCAAAGCCACTAGTGATGAAATTTTTCCTTATAATTGAAAGTTGCTTCAGATTTTCATAAATAATGAAATTTGTTTTGACATTGATGATCAAATCCTAATTGATTATTAGTGGTAAATTGTCCATCCGTGGCTAGTGGGATCAATAGTAATTATTTTTTCTAACATCGAATCAAACCCGTTTTGTTCTATATATTCAACACTTGTTTTGTTCCGTTTATCAACTTAACTGCTTCTAATAAGTCTTGATTTTTGTTTGAAGATATTTTAGATAGCATTTGTGCAGCCTAAGACATCTTCCATCAAGTGTAGATAAAACATATAAAACAAAAATTCAAGTTTTTTAAAATATGATAGAATATTTTTTGCATTATATCGTTTTAGAGCGTCATCTCCTTCTTCTTTAACATAACGAAGTATGTCAACAACTTCCAGAAATATTTACGCAAACTTATGATTGTTTTATGATGAGAACCCTATCGTGTATCTTCAGCTCGTACAAGGGAAACTTCTTGGTTTAATCCGTTTCTGGTTTTAATTTCACCTATAAGAATTTCTTTTTTTTTACCTTAATGACCAACATTTTCTTTCAGCAAGTAACAAAATAGGCAAATATGCTTTGTTTTCTTTAGTACTATACTCTAACAACTAATATGTATCATACCATTATACAACAAAACGTCTCCGACCACTAGAATACTCTTTCCATAAAAAAATATGACTACGTGGTTGAAAATCCCTTTTAACAAGATATGCGCTTCTTATGTTATCTATTTGGTTAGGGTAATAACTAGCAATATGTGGTACATGAGAGGGATATGAAAGAAGATCATTCAAATTGATTGTATTTGGTAAGGAATTGAAGTCGAAGGAATACTTGGACCCATTACTATCATTTTCTTGCATATCATTAGCAATATTTGGATTTGGACTAATATCATCATTTTCTTGGAATTCTGTTTTAAAAAGATTGCTAATAAGAACCTGTTTTGAATGCGGTTTCATCTACCAAGTACCCTAATGTTAGAAGAAAAAAAATGTAAACCATAATCAATTGCACATAAACCTTAATCAATTGCACTTGCACATAACCCTAAAATCAAATAATCAATTGCACATAAACCATAATTAAATGTAGACCATAATCTATGTAAAGTTATAAACCATCATCAATTGCACGTAAAACCTAAAACTAAAAGTGAATAAGATAAAGAATAATTAGAATGTAGAAAAATGCCCGATTTACAGCAAATGGTGGAGTGATGGATAATGGTGGCGAGTAGTGGTGTAAATGATGCACAATGACTCGAGAGCTACTCGGGATCGGACCGGTAAAAAGCTCGAACGAGCCGAGCCTTAACGAGCCCGACCTCGAGCTTTTCATACAAAGACCATTTAGGCTCGCGAGCCTAAACGAGCCCCAAAAAATTTTATATTATTATTAACTTATTTATATTATACCTATTATTTAACATTGGCGAGCCGAGCTTTGGCTCGTCTAAGGTATCGAAGCGAGCTCGAGCTAAGCTTTTAGCTCCTTTAAAATTGTTCTAAAGTTATTTTAAGCCGAGTTGAGCTCGAGCTTTTGGGTTTTACTTTCGAGCCGAGCTCGAGCTGAAAGTATTAGGCTCAAATCGAGCCGAACTCGAGCTCGAGCTTCATAAAAGCATGACGAGCTGAGTTCAAGCCCAGTCACCCCTAGTGGCGAGAGGCGCCGGAAATCGGTTCCAGGGTAGATGGCCAGCGGCACTATAGTGGCCAACATGGCATAAATTACTTTAAGCTTTTAATTGTTTATCTAACATTCTAATTGTGAACTTCAATCTTTTATCTATCGTCAATTAAATGAGAGAGAATTACACAAAATGTCATTTAATTGTTATTGAAATTGCATCATATGTTCTTTTTGTTAATTTTTCACTCTTTATGTCCTTTCTTTTCTAACTTTACTACACCTGATGTCCTTTAGTCTAACTACCGTTAAAAAACCTGGTTAAGTTTGACATGTGCCCCTCACGTGAGGGGCAAACATGTCATTTCAACTTAGTTAAATAGTTTTATTTTAATAATAAAACCCGGTCATCATCATCCTCTTCACCTCTCCACGTTGGGTATCAAATTCTGTGATTATCAAACAACTGCCAATTACAACTGTGCTTGAAAACAGATAACATACCATAGCCGGCTGATCGTTATAAAGGCATTATCGTCCTTCATGAAGTTTATTCATGAAGGCCTCTGTAATATCATTTTCCCCAAATGTTGCAAGGTGAGCCCCACCTCGTGACTAGTCAACCCAAGTCAAACTCTTAAAAGAAAAAAAAATACCCACATTTTTTTTGTTAATAGATAGAAATAATTATTGCTCACAAACAAGGGCGCCAGTCTTAGTTGTGATGAATATACATAATTTAATGTAAGCTAGTGTGGAAGACACATCTGGTAGAAAGGAAACAGAAGAGCCAGTTTGACTTATGGAGAAAGAAAATTATGGTGGTGGAAAGTAATCACTTGTTTTGATGTTTCAAATAAATTGAAACACGGCTATGTTGTCGCCAAGATTTACATCTTGGAGACCAGTTGGTGAATGAATAACCATGTTGAATGATTGACCCGATTTGTTGAAACCTGGTTGCTTGACTTGTCCCATCTCATCAACGATTCCTGTGAAGAGGAATTTTATCTGTTTACCTTGGTAGGTGTTAGAGGTAAGTGGTTTTGGTGTGTGTGGTTAGGAGATGAGAGGCAGAGTAAGTTTAGGTTTAAGATTTGTGAATGATTTCAGGTTGTTGTGGAATGTTAATCGTGGAATGGAGATTGATGTTTTGGTTAGGGTTTTGGAGATGGAGACGACAGCAGATAAGGAAGAAATAACCATTGGTACAGGGTTAGGGTTTGGCTGTATTTGATTATTAAAGATTGGTGGAGAGATGGGGATGATGATGAGGAGTTTTATTATTGATATAACAAAAACCATATTTAACCTAAAGTTAAATGACATGTTTGCCCCTCACGTGAGGGGCACATGTCTGAGTTAACGTGTGTTTTTAATGGAAGTTACCCTAAAGGACACAGTGTGTAACAAATTTACAAAAGAAAGGACATAAGGAGTGAAAAATTTACATAAATGACAAATGATGCAATTTCACTAATAACTAACGGACAATTTGTGTAATTCTCTCATTAAATAATGAGTTTAAAAAATTGAAGGATAGTTTAATATGATATTAGGGAAACGTAAAGAATAAAGTTTCCATTACATCAAAAAAGTTGAGGGTAACTCAGACCCTCTTCCAATGAAGTAGAACCACCGCTAGTTCAATCAGATTACTCAAGTACTTTACTTTGATTTTCCAATCCTGTATATTTAACTAAATAGCATGTAACAAATCCTACATCACATTTCATACATTTCTTACTATATGATGATAGGGCTTAAAAATGGCAAGATGGATTAAAAAACTTTAAAACTCGCAAAAGAAATAAAAAGGTTGTAATTTTTATGCCATTTTTAAAAAAACTTAAACAAATTCAAAATATGCCATTTTTAAAAAAAGTTGTGAAATTTTTTTAAAAATTCCAAATTTTAAATGAAACAAAAAAATTTGTAATTTTTTTTTAAATTGCGATTATTTTCTTCAAAAATACTTACATTATTTTTCAAAAATATAGACACAAAAACCCTCTGAATCGGCAATGCACACGCAGTGCCTTCTCATCGCTTCTTACAATTTTTATACACTACCCACTTTATACCGTAACTGCTCTCTCTATTTGTCATTTCGAATGCGAATTAAGATTCGATTTGATTCCAGTTCTTTTTTTAAGTCCCAATTCTACAAAATCGAACATCAACGTTGTGAGGTGACATGAAATGTGCGTATGCCTTCCAAATAAGGGTGGTCTGTGGTGTTTGTATATGTGTGGTTGATATAGGAGCAATTTGTGTAACGTCTCAATCATAATATTTTAATTGTTATTTTATAAAATTATTCAAAAATATATAACATATTATAATACTATCAGCCACATGTTAAACATGACGAATAACACAGAAGAGTTAATTGCGACTTTCGTCCATGTGGTTTGCCTTAACTAACAGGTTCAGTGCGTATATAACACCCTGAGTACCTGTGGTTTGTTTAGCTAACACTTTACGTCGTTAGCTTCAGGGACGTAAATTGTTAGCTAGACAAACCACATGTACTAAGGGTGTTATATACGTGTTGAACTTGTTAGTTTAGGCAAACCACATGGACGAAAATTGCAATTTAACTCAACATAGAATAAAGAAAACAACATATTACTTAGATTTTGATAAAAACATTTTACAAGCTTACTTTCATGATTAACTATATATAAAAAATTAAATACCAAAAAAACAACATTTTAAAAACATTTTTTTTAAGTTGACATAAAATTCATTATGTTAAAAATGAAAATCCATATAAAAAAATAAACAAATAATTAAAACTTTTAATATATAAATGTTTGTGGACATAGATCTGCAAATAATTTCTGAGGCGCAAACAAAATAAAATAAATAAATAAATAATACACCGACGGATATAAAGGTTGGACAATGTTATTCAATCAATTAGACCGTGTGTTTCACCATAGAATGTGGGAAACATAGTACTTGATGTCCCATGAGAAATTAATTTCCTTTTGCATAAAATGTTGCTCCTTTCGTCACATTTTAAATGTTTATTTTTGCATTTTTTTTGTTCCAAATTAAATGTTTATTTCTAAGTAATTTTCGGTCTATAAAAGACAAAGGACAATAAAACATTTGAAATAATAACTTAAGGATATTATTGTCTTTTTACAATATACAAACAAAGATTTCTTAATATGTGTGTTTGTAAGCCAATAACGTTTAAAATAAAACAGAAGGAGTACATTACTACTATAAATTAATAATTAAAAAAGTTTTAATTTCTATATCTCAAACTAGCTTTTATCCCGGGAGTGTCCCGGGGTTGAAATATCTAATATAACATAATAAAATATCTAATATGACAACATAATTAATGATTTGCCAATACATGATTAATGAATAATAATAATAATATTATTATTATTATTTATTTTAAACAAATTTCTGCCATAAGTTATCATATTCAAATATAAAAAAAATCTCTACCTATGAAGTTATGTTTATCGTTTGTGATTTATTAGTAGAGTAAAATATATTTGAAAACAAAACCCCACAAAAATAGTTGTTTTTTTCTCCGTTTTTTATATAGCACTATGGTACTCGTTGGAAAGATAATAAAATGCTCGTTAATTTGGTGTAATTTTTTTCTTTAAAAATCTCGTATATAAATGATATTAACGTTTAAAAGTTATGTGAGGAAACATTAAAGAGAAAATTTAATTTTGTTTTTAAATTCTTATCTTTTCCTAAAATAACTATAATATATATAGATTTATTAAAAAAACTCAAAAATTAAAAAATCCTACATGATGCCACGTGGCACATTAAAAAAGGGGTTAAGGCATCCATTGAATGCCACATCATCAAAGTTCAATTCTTTTATTATAAGTTATAGATACGTTTCCATGGATAAAGAAGATGGCAGAGTTAGTCTTTTTAGATTGGATATGTGGTGTGATTTTGATTGTGTCAGCTTCCTTATTGTGACTTGGAGGTTAGTGGTTCGTATATCGTTGATCTAGCCTATGGTTGATATCAAAATTTTGATTTTAACTATTTCAAATTTAGGGAACTTTTAACTTGACTAATATAATGTGTTAAAACAACAAGGATAATGGTTGGTTTAGTTTAACGAAAATGTCTCAGCTCAGTGCTTCATTGATCCTGTTAAGAAGAACAACACCGTTAGTTTTACTGCAGGAGGGAGTCTCCTGCGATTAGCCTCCGGCGTGAGAATAAGTATGGTTTTCTCTAGAAGGTGATAAAAGTGTATAGAGAGAGTATAAGTGTGAAGTATGAGAGTGAGAGTTAGAATGAGAGATGACAACTGAGCTATTAGGGTTGCTATTTATGGGTAGAGAGTTTCCACTACACCAATCGCATCCAGGTACCCTCTCTCCTCTGCATCTCTCTCTTTCTCCTATGCACATGTGAGGTAGACCATGAAAATGGAGCACGGGACTTCATAGAGCCCACTACACAAGTCAGCGTTGACGGTGAACCTATGGGAATAGTGGGGTACCAGCATTGTTTGCTGGTAGCGCCTCGAATGCTCTATATGTTTGGATTAGTTAAAAAGAAAACAAAACAAAGAGATCAAGCCTAGAAACATTATTTATGGATTATACAATTAAATACTATTTAAAGGATTGTATCAACAAATGGTTGCAGAATCCAATATGTTTGTTTTCAAATACCACAACTTCTATCAAACATTGAAGTATAAACTTTCAAAACAATAAATCTTCATGGCACTATCAAATATAGTGACATAATAGCCTCTAGACTCTAGATTGTGCATCTTAATTCGATTTGTCGGTCACGTTAGCGGTTAACTTATGCACAGCAAATATTAAAGGGATAATGAACTATGTTGTATACCAAAATCAAAGTAATAATCACATTGGGATCCTAGGCTCCTAGCTTTTATATATGTAAGGACCATATAATAATGTTTTTTTTCCCACACGAGTTTGTGGTATATGATGAAGATGCACATCCAAACAACAAAGGATGATAAATTGATAATTCAATGAACATTAAAACGACAAGGATTTCTATGAACGTGAAGTGTAACCGTTAATACGGCCCATTACACATATAACATGTGTGCTTTTTATACTTCTTTTAAAAAATACAATATTTTTTAGTTATTTTGCTCATTAGAATTTATAAACCTTAATACAATTTATATTAAACTAGCTGATTACCCTGGGAGCGTCCCGGGGTTAAAATATTAGTTTAAATCGGTCAAGAGCGAGGAGATTGTTTCTTGTTCGGCATGAAAGTTAAAAACCAATTCGTAATTTAATAAATTATGAAAGTAATAAGCCTTGTCAACTATGAAAGTACACAGTTGAATACAATGTATAAATAAAAATGTAGGCTGCAAGTTTATGCATCAAACATGAGGTGGGGTTTATGTATTCACAAAATCTAATATGTAACATGAGGCCGTGTCAACTATGAATATGCAGGTAGGTTGCAAGTACTATCATCTACAAATCTAAATATTAAATTTGATTCATATATATCTTAAAATAAATACAACATCGTGAATGTACTTCTTGAGATGTAGGTTACCACCACCAATTCAGGGTATATTTGGCAAGGAGCTTTTAAGAAAAAACTCCTACTCAATTAAGAGCCTTGTTTGGTTGAAGGAGCTGGAAGCTTTTAGGTTGGAGAAAAAGCTCTATAGTGAAAAGCTACTAGTAGTAGCTTTTAAGAAAAAGCTCTACTAGCTACAAGCTTTTAATTAGTAAATGACACAAATACCCATTCTATTTTAAAAATAAAATAAAAACCTTCTTTACAAGCTTTTAATTATGCCCATTTTGGTCATTTTATACATTTTATTAAAAGCTCCAGCTACTCTGCCAAACACAAAAATATATTTAAAAAGCTTCCAGCTACCAGCTTCCAGCTAACAGCTTGCAGCTACCAGCCACCAGCTAGTTTTGCCAAACATACCCTCAATCGGAGCCGCATATTAGATTTTATGATGATAGACATATATTCTATCTGTAAATGAAAGATTTAGTATTAGAGCCTCCGTAGTGGAGCGCTATGGAGGAAAAGAAAAGCTATAGCGCCCCCCCAACACCGCTACGGGGGGGCTCCATGCTAAAAAAAACTTGTCTGGCGCTATAGAGGAAACGCCTGGAAAAAAATAGCCCCACCAATCAGAGCATGCCACCTCATCCCCTCTCTCTTTTTATTATTTGTTTATTATTTTTTTATTTTAAAAGATATAATAAAATATTAAAAGGGGCTTTATATATAAAGCCCCACCACTACACCCCTTTTTCAGTTTCTCTCTCCATGCTGACTCAGCAGCCACGTGGACCAATCAGGATGAGGGGCTTTATACATGGAGCCCCATAAAGCCCCCCACTACACATGGTCTTAATAATGTTAAAAAAAATTCAATCTTTATATTAAATCAAAATATTTGGAGTGATAAACAATAAATACCAAAAGATAGAATATCAACTCTGGCCAAGAGACTTGAAATACATTACAAACCTTAAATTATACTAAGCTATGAGTCTGCTACTAATTTTCAAATTGTAAAGAAACTAGTTTTATACCCGCCGCGCGTTGCCGCGGCGGGGGCGAACGGGTTACCGCGTCATACGTTGCGTGGTTGTAGACCTACACCTGACTTAAACCTAGCTCACGCTAGGGATTAATATATTATTTTATGAATATCTTTACATGGATTAGAAGAATTTAATTGATAATTCGTCGATATATATGATCAGATGGTGAGACTATATTCAGAAAATACTCCTTTTTTTAATATTGGGAAAGAAGATGTTATTTTAATAGCATGTGTACGTACTGTCAATGTCAAAAATCAAAACCATGTGCACCTCTTAGTGTTAGTATGTTAGAGTTCTGCTAATGAAGCGTAAAACCCCAAGAAAACTTTATCAATTCTCATTCTTGTGTTAATATTAGAGTTATATTGGAGTTATGTATTGTTTTAGGTTAGATATTAATTTTAGAGTTATACATTGTTTTAGATTAGATGTTAACATTAGAATTATACATTGTTTAAGGTTAGGCGTTAACATTGGAGATACATTGTTAATTGTTTTAGGTTAGGTGCTACTCGAAGCTTTCCTACATATAACTGTAAAGCGCATCAGTCTATTTCATATTTAAAGTTGATGTGTCATATTAGATTTATCAACTCCGAGACGTTGTCCAAGTATAATCTAGTTAATTATATTTATCTATCTTTAAACCGTTTTAAATTCTCTCTTAAATTTGGTTTTGTGGACCTAATTAAATAAGTTTTAACTAAAAAATAAACAAAAGTAAACAGTCACTCATCACGAATGTTTTAGTAGTTGTTAAATAATAAATAATAATTAAAGGGAAAATCACGAAAATAGCCGTTGACTTACCCCACTTTACGAAAATAGCCAGCTGAACCGACTCGGTTGGACATTCGACTCACCTTAACAGACTCCCAAGACCTTTGAGATAAACAGCCATTAAAAAGTTTCCACGTGTCCCTAAATCCTCCGAAACGTCTTTGAGACCTCTTGACGCTGTCGTGTCCTCTCCCATGATCTGGGAGACGTTCCAGCTGTTTTCGGCTCATGGCTTGAGCCGACTACCATTTTGTCAGTCGGCTTACCTGGATCCGTCTCGTAGAAGGCTCATTAGCAGGCAAAGACGGCTCCTCGAGACTCTTGGTGAGTTCGGAAACGTATTCAGTATGTCAGATGTCCTATGCCCGATGTGACCGGGTTTAATCTTTTCCTCCGAAAGTTTTTTCTGTTTTTTATTCTTCTTATTCTTGTGTTTGTTATTTATATTAAATAAGTTAAAAAAAAATAAATAAATGTAATCGTTCGATTTGTCGTATACCTTAATGTGAAGTGGGACGTCGTAAATGGGAGGCTTGAATATGTCGTTGATTCAAAAAGTTGAAGGTGTCTTCTTGAAATCGAATGAAGCATGTCTTATCTTGTTATATTATCTTATCTGGCGGATACGTTTCAGGTTTTGGCAATTTCACGTTTATCATATAAAATTCCTGATTTAAATGTGCCTTTTTTTAAACCACACAACTCCTGACATAAAATGTGTTTTCAAACCAAAACGCAAGCTGTTCTAATGAAAACGCAAGCCTTTAAAATAAAAACGCAACCAGATATATTAATGAAACTGGAGTTGGTGAAATTGTGTTTGTCAGATTGTTTCTCTTATAAAGTAGAAAGATCTAGTAAAACACGTTATGTGCCATCATGTGTCAGTGAGAATTGTAGATGGATTTGGGCATATTCCTTCAACGGTTATAAAGTAGAAAGATCTAGTAAAACACGTTATGTGCCACATGTTCAAAGTCACCCTCATCTTCGTCAAGCTAAGCCGAAAGTGGTTGTGAACATATTAAAAGACCAACTGAGAGATAGTGGTCGTGTGTATCGTCTTAATGAAATTGTCGTAGATTTTCGACAAAGATTTCACGTCTTCGGACGGTTCCCACATTTTTTTTATAAGTTTATTGTTTTTTATAATATGATTGTTTTTTATAAGTCTAAAAGTAAATATAAAAACATTAAAACATTTCATTAAAAATTAATAATAGGAAAACATAAAAAAAGGCTAAAAAAAAATACATAACAAAGAAAAAAAACTCAAAGTTGGTGTCGCAACAATCGCCATGCCTCCACATGTTCGAAATTGTAGCCGTATCGAACCCCATACTCATACTGAGTGAATCCGATAGCCAACTCTTCATCAAGCTCCGTGTCTTCGGTAACCTCTTTCTCGTATAAGGTGTTCCACAACTCACATTTGATGTTGAGGTCGCCCCACTTGAACTGGAGGTCACGGACGGTCTTGGTGGTATTGGTGCCAACGTGTTCAACGAAGTCGCTAAACACCCGAGCCCAAAACCCCTCCGGGGGGAAGGCTGACCCATCGTCTCGGGGGGGAAGCAGTTGAATTTCCGGGTCATTCGAGGCGTCCTTGTGGCAAACCACAAGGGCCATCTCTTCCTCTTCGGTCCATGTGATCATATTTTTGGCGGATGTGTGAGTTTAAAAAGTTGTTTTAATCGGTTGTGAGAGTTTTTAGTTTTAACCACGGTTATATTTATACACAAATTTTGCACACGCTAATTAATGTGACGGTATTTAATGCGACGCTTCCCAAAACCGTTTCGGGAACTCTCAAAGTTTTTACACACTGAACCCACAACAATTACTTACAAAAACTGAAATATTACACGAAAAATATATTTATGTTTTTTTAAATATTAATGTTTTTATTAGTCCAAATATTATTACACTGAACTATTACACGAAAGTGTTGTAATACTAAATGTCTAACCAACTATTCAAGACTAGATCCTAATGTTAGATGTTTCCTGGTTTGAAGCATTCTTTCCAATGGTGTATGTGGGAGGCGAACGGACTTGACACGTCAACCACCGATACATAAATTTGGGAGCCGCACGAACTTGACACTAATGTAGACCACCACATCATCGATGCATTCTACACGGGTTAACCCACGCGCAGATGCAACAACGATCCAAGTAGCTGTACGCAGATGAAACAACGATCCAAGTATAATCTAACCGAACAATATATTTTTAACCCGGTCGGCTTCGGTTGGAAAAGTGCAGGATTTATAAATAAAAATGACATTCATCTGAAATTTGTAAGGTTTGATATGAATTTTTAGTATGAATGATTGAGAGTGGGTACAAATTTTGTGAAGTGAAATGAAATATGACGACTTTTTGTTCTCTGACGGTTACTGATATGCCTTGGAAACCGTCTCTTCGTTTGATTTCCCATTGTTACCCGTCAAAGTTTATGAATATTTATTATTTATTATTTATTAATAATTTATTAAAACAGTGTCAAAGCAAAACGGTGAATTACGATTCGGAGGTGATGAGTTGGGTATCAAAAATTATTAAACGCAAATTCAAAAATTATTAAACGCAATTGAAAATTTGAGTTTCATTTAATTAATGTGTTCCATAAATTATACTGATATTCCCCATAAATATTTTACATTTAATAACGACTTTTAGACGCTGACGGGTTACCGATATGCCTTGGGAAATCCTCTCTTTGTTTGATTTCACCTCCTTACCATCAATTTTTTTAAATATAAATTGAAAACAACGTATCAGAGCAAAACGGTGAAGGACGATGCCGGAGCTGATGACTCGGTTATCGTAAATTATGAAAGGCAAATGCAAAAGTTATTAAACGCAAATGAAAAAATGCTGATTACTCAAACGCAAATGCAAAACTTATTAAACGCAAATGCAAAAATAGTATAACATTTAATAAATGTTCTATATAAATTATATTAATATTGTCCATAAATATAAATTATATGTTTAAATTTAAAAAATATTCACAACATTTTAAGATCAACATCTGTTGTCTCCTGACTCGGAGACGCCACTGGAAAATCATCATCCAAAATGTTATCACGAAACAACATTGCTAGCCTACGTCTCATATGTTGTGCAGCTTGAATGCAGTCTTCATCTTGATTAATCTGTTCTAGATTAATCAACCTTTCAAGAAAGATGCAGACCCAAACCCCACAATCACCGTGTTTTCCATCCTGTTGAGGTACTCCAGGCGGATAAACATTTTCGAACGGGTACCAGGAGTGATTTGGTTCCTGCTCATCTTTGTAATAATTGTTCTTCCGTAACCATCTGTCAAATGCAAAATTCATATGACAGGTACACTCTCTGGTTTCCAATGCCATTCCAAGTGAACTCGATAAACTGAAATTCCCAGAATATAATACATAATTAGAAAATGCACGTATATAACATCAATAATACCAAATTTGAAACGTGACATACCTGTCGTATACGGTTAGAGTTTTCCTTTGTAGGTTGAATACTACAAGCACCCAATGTTTACCTTTAACGTTTAAAGGAATGTACACCTGCAAAAAATAAAAAAAAAATACAATATTTTAAGAAATTTATGGTTTATAAAAAATACACTTGCGTTTTAGATTGTGTTAGATTTATTCAACTTGAGTTTAAACAATAAATTTATTACTAATGTGAACACTATTTTCTTTAATAAGTTTTTATTATTATCGTTCTATTATTAATAAAAGTTGGTTTATTTCACTTTTTTTGCGTTTTGAAGTTTAATGTATTTGCGTTTTATATATTGATCAAATAAAGCACAACTAATTATAAAATAGTTAGAATACCTCCTCAACATCTCGGATGCATGGATACGGTGCAGAGCCGTGAAAATAATCCCCAAAGTTCGTTGTGAAAGTGCGGTTAATCAAACCCTGGTGAAAATAGGGAGGAAGAATGCTCCAGCGGTCGTCTTTCTTCCTAGATTTATACAGGTGATTTATCCACCCGAAAATATGCTGTTAAACAATGCTAATTTTAGTTACTACGTTGTGTTTATAAAATTACAAAGAAATAAAAGTATCTAAAAATATTATTGGTTACCTCGTCGCTCAACCAACCTAGACCATCATCAGCAAGCAAGGTACCCCAAAAATCTCGTGGTAGCTGATTTCCCCCGGTCAAGACGCATTTTCTTGATTCATTTTTCGGATACCAAACTTTGATCATGGCTATCTTATCTTCATCCTCTTTCGAAGTCTGCCTTCTTCTCTTTTGGTTTTTTTTGTGACCTACGTTCGGGTAAACCGTTTTAGGTCCCGGCTTTGTTGACCGTTCTGACCTTCTCAACTTGACAGCTTCGGGCTTATCACTCTGTAATTAAAATTTTAAATTAATAATTACTATATAAATTTACACGTTTAAACATTAAAACTATAATGTAGCTTTAAGTTACATCATTGGCTTCAGCCATTTTTTCCAAATTGGTGGTCTCGTCGTTGTAACCATTTGCATTGAGATACTGATTATCCTACAAAACAAATAATCAGTTAAAATGAACCGGCTTTATTTATTTATATTTACTTTTTGTTCAGTAAGCTATGTTTACATAAAATAAGACGATGACAGTAAATGATACCTCGTTAAACAAGTCACGCAACGTATTGGTTTGTTCATCCAACAATGTTTTAATCATTGATTTTAAATCACTCTGCGAATCATCAACATTATTCGACTGGTGATAATGATAACCCCCATCATTAACTTGAAGCATATCAGCTGCAGGATTGCCCTGGTGATTCTGTGTAACATTATTAATCTGCAGTTGTTGATTTCTCATTGCCATCTGGGCATCCAGGAAAGCAGAACTTGAAATGTACCAATCGGATTGCATCTCCGACTCGGTCGCCACCAGATAATTGAGAGGTTTAAAATCAACATGCTGAGTTATAAATTTGCCATTAATATTCGGGTACCATAAACAAATTGTTGTAAAACCTTGAGCATTGAAACTTACCTTAGCTGCAATCGCGAGGATGTTCTCAACAGTAGCCATAGCTAATTTTTTACATATCCCCCATCCTAGAAATCTAGGAAGTTGTTGTCGAATGAAATATTTGTTTTGCCCAATTTTAAATTCGGGAAAAATTTCAAATATCCAAATCTGCATACAGAACTTGTAAGACAAACAATCGAATTGGAATAAATGAAACAATTATAATTCTAAACAAATACCTGGAATGCCCAAATAAATCCACTAACGGCGACACTCTTTGCGTGTTTCTTTCTTCGTCCGATCAAATCATACAAATGTGGCCACAAGCCATCCCAAAAATAACTCCCCCAAGCATAGTTGTTACAAACTTCCAAATCATCAACCAAATCTATGAGTTTCGGATCAACTTGCCCATTGCTTTGGGTTCCTTTAAAACAGTGCTCTATCATCATCAAAATACAAATTCTAACACAATCATCTTCCGTTAAGGTAGTCCAATCAGAGTTAAAAAGCGACACAACATCTTCAACACACACTTTACGCGAATCGTTACGTCCAAAAAATCTTCTTCTGAAAGACTGGGGATGGTGAAGCGGTACCCAGTGAGTTACGCCGAGCTGGAGACCGGTTACTAGACAGAACTGTATAGGGCTAAAGAATATTTCTTGTTCCCCTATTCTATAATAAATACCGTCTTGTGGGTAATTTGTAACAACCTCATGTTGAATAACACCGTATAAGACGTTGCTACAGCATACCCTCGCCTCAACATCTAAAAAGTGGCCAAAACAAGTAGTCCTAAATTTGGTTTCTATGGAGCGGCCTTTATCTCCTAATTTTTGAAGTTTTTTTTTCATCTTGTCTAAAAATGTCCAAGCAATTCGGACCTTTACACTAAAATACTCCTATGCAGGCAAAATTTTTAAACACACTCAATCAACATAACCAACGAACATAAAGTTTAAAAAATGAAGTAAATTTAAAAAATAATAACTTACAAGTGGAACGTCGTCGTTGGGAATTTGTTGGTTGGCAATATTGCCATTTTGTGGGTTGGAAAGATTCATTTGCGGGCAACAAATTGGTTGCGGGTTAAAATTCTGATTCTGGATCAAACTTGTTTGCTGGCACATTGAATTAGCTGTCTGAAAATTATAATTTGCTGCCTGGTAGTTGAAGCTGTTTTGCTGGATATAATCGATACTCTGTTGCTGGTTACAAAGCTGTTGCTGGATATAATTCGGTGGGTGGATATAAATCCCTTCTTGTTGGTTGTAATTCGGTTGGAGATTCCCTTGTACCGCCCAAGTCTGATCTAGAACATATTCATCGTGATTTGTGACCTGCAGATCTCCCCTCGGGTTGTCAAACGGATTATTTGGATTCATTTGACTTGTCAAACGGGTCGGGTTTTACTATTTAAACAGGGTCGGGTCCAAATGTGGTTGTTTGGATAAACTTTGTGGTGACGTAGCACCGAAAGGTGTTGTGGTCCTTACCTGTGGGACCGGAGTTGAAGAATTTGCCGGAATTGGGATTGGTCGTAGGTGTTGAAGGAGTTCCGGAGTTGAAGGAGTTGCCGGAATTGGGATTGGTCGGCGGAGTTGAAGGAGTTGCCGGAATTCCCTTCGGACAGGGATGTGGTCCTGGTATTTTTCGGATGGGTTGTCGGTGTGGTCCCGAGATGGTTATGGGAAATGACTTGAAAATTTTGAAAAAATAATTTATTGAAGTGTCTTTGTGGCTTCTCACAATGGTAAAGAATTCTTATTGAGGTCGGCAAAGGAAACCGTATAATGTGAGTGGACGACTCGGGAACTGGGACACGATTTTAATTCTTATCCAAAGATGGGAGACGTCTTTGACTTCTTGGGATAGGGAAGCAAGGTACTTTACCCAACCCAACCAAACCCCTTTTAAATTTTATATAGTAAAATATAGTTTTTTTGAAAAAACAAGTATGTTTTTAATAATTTTGAATAAGATGTTATTTATAGAAAAATATAGTTTTCGATCTTATAACTTATTTTTTATTATTTTTTTTAATTGAATTAGTGATAATTGTTCACCACTGGAGATGGTGTGACAATCTTTGTAAATAAACATAGAGGGAGAGGCTAGGACTTTAAACGCAATTGTTTAATATTCAGACGCAAGGACTTTAAACATATAATATGCAAAATAATTTTTCCACTATTCAAGTTTTTTACCTTAAAGTTTATCATAATATAATATGCAATACAATACAATATACGTACATGTAAGATTATTTTAGTAATAGAAATTGGTACAACTCTTAATGCTATTACAATAACATGCGCTTGTTCCACGAATTGTTTTGCCTAGGATGTTGACAACGCCGTTGAAAACTGCAAACCACCACGTCCGTATAGTTATAAGTGTTGAATACAGCCTTCGCAATAATGATCTCTCCAGTAACAAGTGACGTTTTGAACTAGTTCCAACTGGAATGGGGTATCATCATATAATATGCAATACAATATACGTACATGTTATATTATTATTGGAATAGAAATTGGAACAACCCTTAATGCTATTACAACAATGAAAACAGCCATGCGCTTGTTCCACGAATTGTTTTTTGCCTAGGATGTTGACGACGAGGTTGAAAACTGCAAACCACCATGTCCGTATAGTTTTAAGTGTTGAATACAGCCTTTGGAATAATGAGGTCTCCAGTAACAAGTGACGTTGTGAACTAGTTCCAACTGGAATGGGGTACCGCATATGACACCTTACCTGATGACTTAATGATTGCACACCAACACGTCCTAGTAAATAAATTACCAACATAGCAAGACGACCATTGAATTGCCACGTCTGCTGCTTTCGTAATTTGTTTCGGTTAATGGTGAACGGGTTTTATAAACATGACTTACCGGTAACGGCTGATACCATAAGTCAAATTTGAAAAGATTCCCTTCTCTTCCTGAAACACAACAAGAACATGTTGCCTTTTTGGAAGGGAATCATAAAACCGAATTCTCCCATATCCTATCGGCAATAATGATTAACCGTTACACCACGTGTGATCAAGGAACTCGTCGGTGTCCACTACTCCAAACAAATCTACAGACGTCCTTGCACACGTGGATAACGGTAATTTTAACGCTTAAGGAAATAGAAATGGGAGGTTCACCATCGTTGCAATTTTATAGACTATCAGACAAAAGGCAAAGTAGTTTTATGCAGTTGTAACAACGATCCAAAAAATTTGGTGGAATGTTGACGTAATTTGATAGTATTAGCTTTGATAAATAACATAATTTATATATTATATTATGTGAAAGAAAAACTGATTTGTGTTTGAAAATTTTGGTAAAATTATATGTGAAAACATTTTTTGATTATAATGCAAATGCAAATTTAGCGAGGAATTTATAAACTACCGGGAAAATCCCTCCTCCTGTTTTTGATCTCTTAGAGTCAGTAAGACAACACAGAGACGGAATACTTCTTTGACATCTCGGGAGTTGTCCCCTCTTTGACGTCTCAATGCTTAACACGTGTACCGTCTCTATGACGTTTTAGACAGTGAAAAACGACTTTAAGTCCGAACAGTCTTCTAACATCTGTTTTCATTTCTTGTCTCTGACATACGAACAGTCGTCCATTTAAATATTTTAAATTATTTTATAAGTAATTTAATTACGCTTTAATTACATCGTTTTTTACACGATATATACCTACAAATTCTTCACCTACTCTTCACATCTCTTCTAACGTATCACATGCACTAAAGAACAAAAATGGACTCCTGGACCGAAGAAGAAATTCTAGGAATTACACTTGCCTGGCGCAATGTTTGCGAAAGCACCCGAGTTTCTGACGCTAGCCATGAATTTCCTGCTACTCCATTCTGGAATAGAGTTGTTACCGAGTTTAAAACACTTATGGAGGGTCAAACTAACCGCTCGGCCGAAGAAGTGAAGCAAAAATTTCGAGATGTCAAAGCGGAGTGCACCATCTTTGAAGAATTGTTGAACGCCTACAAAGAGGAAAAGCCAAACGAGTCCGAAGAACTACTCATTGAATTGTCACAGATTGACTACCTGTTGGACTATGATGAATACTTCAAGTATGTTTCGGCGTGGCAGTTGTTACGTCCATATTATATTTATGTTTAACTTTAAGCATGTAATGGATGTAATTTGGAAGTTTTTAAATGAAGGTTAATGTGTTGATTTTAATTAAAAAATTTTCTATAGATACCTAAATTTTAATACGTCAAATAAGAAAACCAATAGACAATAGCACGCGAGTTGGTGAAGCTTTGTCTCCTTTTGCTGCAGAAGCTTCACAGTTTGTCAGTCCCGCCGACGTAGAACGGGCGGGCCAGTCTCCGTCATCCGTTACAAACACGCTAGTCTTATGCGCCGACGTAGAACGGGCGGGCGACTCCTGCGTCATCCGTTGTCTTTGCGCCGACGTAGAACGGGCGGGTGAGGATGCGTCAATCCCACCACCTAATGCTATATAGATTGTACCCAACTTTGTTTTTTATTTACTTTTATTTAATTTAACACTATTAGTTTTCAGCTTTTACACTAAACCCCTACATTTTTCATTTTGCTTTGAACTTCATCTATGTATGTTAGGTACATTTTTAGTTTTACGTTTCAATCCAATTTTATCGAGTAGACATGCCACTACGTGTACATGTAGTTCAACGTTTTTGCCTCTAATTTTCCTATCGAAAGGTCACGTTTTTACGAAAAAAATATCTTCCAATACATTATAAATAAAAGAAACATTTAAAATAAATTAAAAATATTAAGGAGAGAAATTATTCATGTCCTCCTCAAGAACCTCCATGAGCTCTGGGTCATTCAACTTATCCTCATCAAGGTCTCCTTCTTCGTCTTCGTAGTCTGATTCTGGGTCGATACCAGACCACAATTCAACCTGTGCCCTGACCATCGAAACAAGTTTTGAACCAAACTCAGATCCACTAACATTTATCAGTGGCTTATCCAACAGGTTTTTCAGAAAACCCATATCAGTGGAGAAAGATATATACTTAGGCTGGAATTCTTCAACTCTTCCGTCTTCAAACGTCACGTCCACCTCAAATCTGTCTTCAAAAAACTCCCATCTGCTCACTCCCCTCAGCTCACAATGCTTAAACATCTTCTTCAAAACATCAAAGAGTTTGTCCACCTCTGTTGAATGGCTTAGATGTGGAATACCTAAAGCCAACATTCTTTTCAGTACCTCCTTGGTACAATTTCGTAGCACACTTTCTTTACATCTGTACACAAATTTTTTGTTATTACTCATCATCAGGTTGAAAGTTCTCTGCTCATACCACCATATGCTTAGACTTGCGTTGCCTGCCATGTTTTGTTTAGTGATTGAAGTGACTTTAGTTTTGGGGGGTTTCAAAAGAGATTGATGTTGTAGATGTGTGTTAAAATGTGTACAACTGATGTTATTATTTATAGTGTTTAGGTTCTATAGAAGATCAAAAGACTTTTGACGTTTCAAAGATCACAAGGGTTTATAAGTTGAGCAGTGTGCAGTTCATCATGACTATCCACGTTCCAAATTTTAAAAAAATTAATACAAAAATTATTTCTGTGAAATGACATGTATTTAAAATGGTGTATGTTAATCTTGTCACTTTTTATATACATTCATTAATTTATTCTTTTTTTTAGTATCATCGGCCAACATTAATGTAATTTACGATATAATTTATTCTTACTTTTTTTTTTGGAAGAAACTTTTATATTTTTTAAAATGTAATTTAAACTTTAATATTTAAAAAAAATAACTTTCGTATTAGGTTGCGTATAAAATTAAGTTACATTTGCGTTTGATTAGATTACCACTAGCGTATAACCAAAATTACCGAATTTACATATGACATATTAAACATATAAAAAGGACAACACAGATAAAAATGTATCTTGTTCATAAACAAAAGAAAGAAAATGTTCTTTTTCAAATTTTTTTTTTCTTCGTGTCTGCAATAAGTTCATCTTGTCTTTTCTGCAGTTTTTCCTTGTGGTTGTTGAGCAGTTTTTCCTTATGACGGGATTTGTCAAGTTGTTCTGCCAATCGTATAATCTTTTCCCTTTCTGTGTTGTATTCATTTAGGATAATCTTTGCGCAGTATTTACGCCTCAAATCTCTAATTTGCCTATCTTGCTGAGGGCCTTCTTGCTTAAAACCAGATGACCAATTTTCTTGCCCTTTGTATGTTTCCATGTGTCGCATTACAAACACACCGCAGTCGACAACGTTGTTTGTTGTTCTCCACTCCATTGCCCTGCGCTCTATTTTTGATTTCCCCAGTTTGGGGAATTCTGTGTTTTCTGGGCATGCGATGGTCAGGAAGCGGCACATTAGTTTACTCTGCAAAATAATTTGAATAATATATCAGTGAATCTTTAAGAATAATCACAGTTTATTTTTAAGAATTTTACGGTGTGTTTTTACCAGCTTTGACGGCACTCCTTTGTATCTTTGTATTGTTTTACCTCCATCTGCTGAGTTGTCAATTAGTTCTATGGTTAAGTCGTTCAGATTGAAGCATACCATGTAGAAATGTCGGCTTATCAGCAGGGGGCAGATGATTATATCAACTTCATCTATTTTTCGTACGTCTGCTCTATCCATCATATCTACTACGTTACCGGAGAAAATTTCAAATGATTCTTGCATTGATTTTGTGCTGGTATAGTAAATCTCTGGCTGAATGTTGTCAAATAAATCAAAACAATGTGTTTAGAATACACAATAGTTGCGTTTGTTAATATTACTTGCGTTCTATTAGGTGAGTTATTTTATAATTTGCGTTTTAATAATAATTATAGGCTGCGTCTAAAAAAAATAAACATACCAGCGTTTGGGTGTTGAGGAACAGCCTACGAACAGAGCTTTTTCCTTTATTAGTTACTTCCTCATAGTTCAAAATCTCCACCCATGTGTCGACTACACCTTGGTGGAGCCATATTCCATCGCACAAACTCTCCATCACTACCTTCGGTGAATCCAACCATATCGTCTTGTACACAAGATCGCTGCAATATTTAGAATGAGACTCAAACAAGATTTTAATTATATATTCAACAAAACATTTTTATACTAATATTTCCAACTTACAAACGTTCTGTTGTTGGCACCAGGATGTATTCATATACTATCCGCTCCTCCCGCGTTAACTTCTCCACTATGCAGACTTGTTTGTTAACGTACGGGGAAAGCAATGGTGGTGCAGGGAATTTCTGTCTTTTCCCTCGACCGTCTTCATCCTCCTCTTTGCCCTTACCCTTGTCTTGCTGAATTTCAGGGGATGTAGATTTTGGGATTGGTTGAGCCTTTGGTGTGTGCACGTTCTCTTCTGCACCAAACTGACAAAATGGATTTTTTGATATAACATCATTAACACCCGTATCGACATCACCGAAATCGTGAATTGAATCATCGTAACCATCTTCATTCAGCACGCTTTTATTCTCTGCTTCTGTTTCAACTTTTTCAGCTTCAACATTTTGAGTCTCTACCAGATTCAACATGTGAGCTTCTTCTACAACCTCAACCCCACCAGCTGGATCATCATTTTTATAAATATCATCTCCATTTTGACCTTCTTCTCTATCCTCTTCAATTTTATCAACATCTATTCCATCTCCGCCAATCAACTCACTGGATATGGTGTCGTCCTTCCCCATATCAGATGTTTTGTTAATCATATCTTCGGTCACATGGTCAGCAACCAAATCATTTCTGTTCAAGCTGATGTTATCAACTTTCTCACCCTCAGCATCATCGCCTTTGCTATTATCAACTACTTGATTATCGGTATGAGCTTCTAACTGATCTTCAAAATTTCCCACCTTTTCAGCAGATTTGTTTTCTTCATCCTTATCATTACTTTGGGTTGTCGTTGCATTCTTCTTTGTAACTTCATCCCATTTTTCGCACCTTTCCAGCAAAGATGGAATCCAAGAATATTTATTCCTTATTACTCCAACCATTACATTCATTTCTTTCTCAATTTGTTGGTATCTTTTAATGTTTCTATCAATCAAGGACCCCAATTCCTGAAACAAATGGAAACAAAATGTAAAAAAAAAAAACATGCGTTTAAAGGTTCTTAAACCTGCGTCTAAAGAACATTAAGAATAAAATAACGCAACTTCAAGTATTAGTAATTGCGTTTTACCTCTCTGGATTGTTTGCTTTCCTTATCTTCATCACCCTCCTTTCCCAAATCCATCTCAGTCCAATTTCTGTGAATCTCATCTTCATAACACGATAAGTCAAATAAATCATCAAAGTTATGCAAAGCTGTTCTTTTTGGACTTTCAGCACGATGTATTTGGTAATCGTCATCAAGGCTCATTTGTTGTTGTTTTTTTTGTTCCGGTAAGAGGACCAATGCATTGGCAACTTCATTTTCAGTTCCATGGCTTACTTCAGTCACGTTATGTTTTCCTGCTGCAGCTTCACTTACATGAACTTTAAAAGGACCGTTGTCCTGTACATACGCTTCCATTTCAGCGACTTTTGATGAGCTTATGTAGCTGATGGCCGGTCTTCTAAATGCATCTTCTGAGTGGTTATGTTTATTGAACTCATGTGTGTACAGAATCTGTCACAGACAACATAAGATTATTATAATTTTTTTGCATTTAGAATGTTTGTTGAATTTATAACATATACGCTAGCTTATTTTGTTAGTTACTTACTGTTAGCAAAGCTATAGGACCATTATACAGTTCCTTATACCCACTCCATTCTGATTTTGTCCTTTTCAAACATTCAACCATGTAGGCGCACCAATTCATGTCCTGAATTTCATCTTCACTGTCAATTGACTCCAAGAACCTTTGGTTTATTGTAGTCGACTTTGTTATTTCACCGAAAACTGTGTTCCAGAGCACCAAAAAATTTAGTTTAAACAAGCGACCACCGTCTTGAGTTGCTTTGATCAAAGCCGCGATGTTGCCTACTTTCACTTTGCTTGTGGGGAACTGATTCTTGAATTCATCAAATGTTTTTGCAGACCCTTTTCTTGGTCTGTTCTTCTCTGTTACGGGTATTTTACCGATTGGGATTCCGAACACCTCATGCACCGTTACGTCTGTTATGTTAAGTTTACGATCACCAACATTCAGCTGGCAAGTTTCATGATCAAAATTCATTAACAACCAGAACCCCAAAGCCGTTGCAGTTGAATCATAATCAAATGTCAAAATTGATCCGAAGCCGATTTTCCTTATGTCTTCCTTCTGTTCATCTGACAAGATCTTTACTACTGACATAAACTCTGCTGGTGAGCATCTCATTTTTATTCTTCTGTGCATGTACTCAAAATAGTGTCCGCTCTTACTCTTTTCATGAAACATCTTCTTTTTTGATGTTTTTTTAAAATTTTTGGCTTTCTTCTTTTTCTTACCATCATCCCCGGAGGAAGAAGAATCAACAACTACATGTTTTTGTTTCTTGTTTTTTCTCGACTTTAACTTAATCTCAAATACAGCGTCGGATGATGATTCATCAACGACCACATGCTTCTTTTTCTGTTTCTTTTTTGATTTCTTCTTTAATACCACAACTTCCTGGGATGATGATTCATCCTCGGATGACGATTCAACAATTACCACACGTTTTCTCTTCTGTTGTTTTTTTAGTTTCTTCTTTATCACAACATGTTCATCGGATGATGTTGAATCAACAACTCTTCCTCTTTTCATTTTAATAGGTTTGTTTTTTATCAATGTGCTGATAGGTTGATCATCATCATCATCAGGGGCAAATAGAACAATTGGATATCTTGAAGTATCTATATTTTTTAAAGGAACATGTCAAAAAGGAACAACTTGCGTCCAAAGCTAAATAGTATAAAAAATTAGAATACACATGGCTAGGAATGCTACACATTACAATATATTGCTTAATATTTATTCAAATAATAAAAAACGCAACTTCATTTAACATAATCGTGTGCTAAGGAATGCTAACAGGGTTTTATCATAATATGTATAGTATGATGTGGTTTGTTAACTATAACAACTAATTAAAATAGAACATTATGACAAATATTGTATATGAATACCTGGTTTTGACTTCGACGCCATTATATTTGTGGTTTAGCTTTCTGTTTCTCTGATTTTAGAGAGTAAACAAAACCCTAGCTGTGTTGATTTGAATTGAGCAAACGGTTTTGTATTTAAAAACTGAAGTCAGTTCAGTGATGTTTGTAATTTGCCGCTCTGCTTTTCTTGTTTTGTTCATTTTGGTCGAATTACTATTTTGCCCTTTCGGATTTTACAAAAAACAAATCTTTGTTTGGGGAAGAACTGACAACATAATATGATGGGAGTAAGACGACACAGAGACGGATCGCACTCTGTGAAGTAACCGGCGTGTGAGCTCATCACGTGTCCCAATATGACGCCAACAGTCAGTAAGACGACACAGAGAAGGATGCCACACTGTCACGTCTCTTGGGTGTCCCATCAGCAACTTAATGGTTACACGTCTCCCAGTACTAATTCTTTTACATTATTTAAAATATTAAAAATAAAAATAAGTTAGAAGAAGAAAACCGAAAACTACTTAGACCTTTTGATTTGCGAATAAAGTTACTTTGTATTTGCGTATAAGTTATAGTTATAAACTTCTTTAATAATTTTATTGAATAAGTTTTTATTTTTATAACAAAAATGAAATACATGTCTAAACCCGCGAAGATCTTCACAGCGAAACTTGAAATTAAATGTATTTTTATGGGAAATTACATTTTTAGTTTTGGTATAAGATTATGCACATGAGACGATTGATGCTATAAAAAGTGCTAAAAAATGACTTTTGGGAAATCAAAGCTTACGGTCAAATGGGAAAAAAAATACATAATAGACAAATACATAATAACTGATACATGATCATAATTCTTCTAAAGTTGTTACAAAAGTGTCATAACTATCAAAAAAACTAAACACAATAAACCCCACATGTGTTGTAATACAACATGTCTAACCAACTATTGAAGACTAGTCCCGAAGTTAGAATTTTATATCAAACTGACAATTTTCTGAAATAGTTTGGATATACCGCCTTATTAACCGATCTGGTTTCCTCCATTGCCGGGTCTAATCCATCCATCGTCTCTTTTTGTTGTAACACCAAATGTCTAACCAACTATTGAAGACTAGATCCTGATATTCGAAGTTTACTCCTTGTCTCAAAAAGAAATATTTGAGTGGACTAATGAAGTTGGTTAAAGTACTTGTGTGCAGAAGGTATGCCACATAACCTTCCAACTTCACTAATCCACCTCAAATATTTGTTTTTGCAAGTGTGCATGACAGAACAAAATGAGATTTCCTCTGCTCTTTGTTAGATTAGGAGCAGCAGGTGACGGGTGGTGGTAGCAGTAGGGGACGTGGGCCGTAGGGTTGATGGGATATTCCAACGATTATTTGTTTTGAACCATCGTTTCGAATGATGTATGTGCTCTACATAGACAAAGAACTATTGTTTTTCCAACTAATACGGCGCACAAGTCGACCACCGAGAAATATGAAACACGTATCGCCGTTTTATGTAACAATAGTTGGAGTTGTGATTTACATCGACTGTCCTGTTTCACCTTCATCAACGGGCGACGAAGAAATATATGTATGGACAGTTTACAATCGGTGTAAACCACACTGGCAAGAACTCCCAAATATATGCGCTGAAGTTCCTTCACAAATGTGTAAGGGACTTTGCAGCAGCGAATTTGGGAGGAGGATGAACTTGCCAATAATGTAGACCACCACATCATCGATGCATTCTACACGGGTTAAACCACGCGCAGATGCAACAACGATCCAAGTATAATTGAACAACATTTAGATAAGTCGTTAGGTTTCGGTTGGAAGAGCGGAGGACTTAAAACCATCATGGATTGGAAAGCTTAAAGGTTAGATGTATTATAAAAATAAAGAATATTTCTATATATTTTATAATACATAACGGAAAGGGGTTACGAATCTGTAGGAAGTGTTATGCAAATTTATATAGTCCAGTTAGAGACTCAGTAAGACGACACAGAGACGGAACCCACTCTGTGACGTCTCTTACGTGTCCAACCTGACGTGCAACTGACAAGACGAGATTATTAACAGTCAAACTACTACTCGAAAAAGGGAAACTTTTCAAATACACTTGAGACAAATTATTTTTCATGAATTCTGTAAATTGGATATTTCACTTTTAGTTTATATTTATAAATAAATAAAATACCGAAGTTTAATGTTAAAAAAAAATTAAATTTATAGTTGCGTAGTTGCGTATTTATTTATCACTATCATTCTGTATTAATATATAGTTGTTTTTTTAGAATTTGCGTCCGAAGATGTATGTATTTTCGTCTTTAGACTGAAGACTATTAAACCTTTTTTTTAAAATACCTTTTTTGTAGATATGTTAATTGCGTCTAAATTTTATTTATACCTTAGTCTAAAAAACAACATAAGTTGTAAAAATATAGTTCTAAATGTTGGATTTGCGTTTAATAACTAAAATAATAATTAATTATTGCGTTGTAATTATAATAGTAGTTGCGTCATTGTTTTTGTTTTATCTCATAAGTTGCGTTTAAATTGTTGTGCATTAATAATTTTAGAAATTAAATTATATTTTATATAAGAAAATATGAATAAGAGAAAAAGATTAATAGTATAAAGAGTTTGACATTAAAAAATTTAAAAAATAATATTTATAAATTAAATTATTTTGCAATTTTCACTGTCTATTCTTTATAATTTCTATTTACAAATTAAAATATTTACAAATTAAATTATGTCTGACTTCATGCTTACACGTGTACAACTTTATGATTAGAACGACTCAGTAAGACGACACAGAGACGGATCCCAGTCTGTGACGTCTCTGAAACGTCAAATCTCACTGATTGCTTACACGTCTCCAAATTCTGACGTCAATTGTACCGACACGTCTTTTCTGAAATTTACAATAACTATGTACGACAGAGTCAAATCACCGTAAAAAACGCCACCGAAATTTTTGTCACCATCCGAACTCACCAATCCGATTACAAACAACACGACACAAATGGCACCAAGTCGTTGGACTGAAGAAGAAGAAATCGCCCTTGTAGTAGGATGGCAACTCGTTGAAGCCAGCAATCATGATAGTAACAAGTGGTACCGAATCTTAAACGAGTTCAATCGCTTGGTAGGGGGTTCGAACAGAACAATCGATTCGATCAACCGTAAATGGAACGATTTGAATGCCAAATGTCAAATCTTCAACGCGTACCACAATCAAACACTGCGAGACTTTTCAGACACATCAGAAGACGTGGCCATCACAATAACCAAAGTCGAGTATGAGTGCAAGCAAAAGAAAGAGTTTAAACACATCTCTGCTTGGCAAATGATGAGGGAAAGGCTTAACGGGTAGCTTTCGAAGGTGTTCGTTTTCATTGTTGTGGTATTTGCTTTGGAAAATGATGACGCATGTGGTGGTGATGCTTGTGTGAAAAATGTTTGTTTATGTTTTTTTTTTAACAGCCCTATGTAATCTTAATTATGTTTTTTGTTATGAGAATGTTTCTTATGTTTTTAATCGTAAATAATGTTGGTTTCAAATATTATTTTATTATTAAAAAATAAATAACACTACAAGATAGTGTAAAACATAATTATATGTTGTTATCAATACTTGCGGAACAGTACATATCCTTGCAAGATATATTCAAATGACCGATTGAATGGTATACAAATTACTCGGTATTACATGAAAAAAATAAATAAACACATTTTGACGTGGTTCTAAAATAACTTAAAGGCTAGTTCTCCAATTTCCATATATCTGATAGCTTAGTTATGGCAAACGGGGAGCTACACCACCGCTACTGCCATCTTCGACTTACTCACTCTACGTCTGTCTCGCTCTATCTCGCAATCCGTGATTTTCCGGCTGTGGCCCAGTGGTAGTGGTGGCCGTTTAACATATTGTGGTTGCGTTTAACATAATGGGTTTAACATGGTTTGTGTTTGCTTTGAACATGGTTTGTGGTTGTGGTCGCGTTTAAAATTCTGTGGTTGATTCTAACATGGTTTGTGGTTGCGTTTAAAATACTGTGGTTGCCTGTAACATGCTTTATGGCATCTTGCTGATCTACATCCGCCGAGAGGAGCCGTCGGCGTCCACCACTACTACAGCTTCGACCATCATCCTTTCTGCCTGATAGAAAAATGTTCCAACAATGGCATGACGTAGATAAGGGAGGTGGATGATGGGTCGGATATTGTAAAATACAAAACCGAAATTACATTTTACACGTGATATACAACATGCAAATGTAACAACGATCCAAGTATTTCTACGCAAATGTAACAACGATCCAAGCCTTTGATAACTGATAACAAAAAAATGTAAAAAATGATGCGAGAAAATAATAATATAAAAAAAAATTTATCAAGAAGTGAATATACATTTTTTTTTTTGAAAGAAGAACAGGGTTTGATTACTTCCAAAAACAAACAGCATTTATACATAAAAAAATATTAAAAAAATGGTTTGCGGAGAAGTCTCCAAGTCGGTTCCTACTCTGTGTGGTCTTTCTATGTCAGATGTGTCAGACGGAATATTTAAAAATTCAAAAATAGTGGCTGAAGACGTCTCCGAGAAACTAAGTCGAGCCTAATAGTAGTCGGCTCAAGCCATGAGCCGAAAACAGCTGGAACGTCTCCCAGATCATGGGAGAGGACACGACAGCGTCAAGAGGTCTCAAAGACGTTTCGGAGGATTTAGGGACACGTGGAAACTTTTTAATGGCTGTTTATCTCAAAGGTCTTGGGAGTCTGTTAAGGTGAGTCGAATGTCCAACCGAGTCGGTTCAGCTGGCTATTTTCGTAAAGTGGGGTAAGTCAACGGCTATTTTCGTGATTTTCCCATACTACCAAACCGTCAAAGAGAACAACGGCTCCAATCCTTGACTCTCTATAGAAACAGCTTTTCCTCTGCTCTCTCTACAGAAGCACTTTTGCTTCCACCACCACTGTTGCCATCTAAAGTAACACACCATCAAACGACCTTCACAGTCACCACCACACTCTTTCTTCTCGTCTCTCTCCTCTCTCTATCTCTAAAAAGCCTATAGTTTTCTTTCTCGTTCTAAAAAACCCAACCACAACCGCCACCCTCATGACATCTTCCTGACGTCTACCTACAATCACCGGCTCTCCCTACTTGCACTTCTCCTGTCTCTCAACCCAGACCCTGAATCTGGATATAAAAGATAGGCTAAATGGCTTCAAGCATCTGGTGGTGGCCGTCAATTTTGAGGTGGTAGCAGCGGCGAATCTGGCCGCGAAATAAGGTGATGGTGCTTGTTACACAGAGGACATAGTTGAACAACTGTTAGAGAGAGAGAGGCGCTTTAAAACTTGAAACCGGCAACCGGCAACCGTCCACCACAACCGGCTACACAGGTAAGGCGGACGCAAGCAGGAGCTGTTAAGGGTTGTACGTGACGTAGGCAACGCTTTTTTTGTTTGTATTGAGCGAAACAGTGTTCGCCTTCTCAGAGCCGACATTACAATTTGTATATATATATAATAACGTACAAATAACCACATAAATCACAGCCATATACGTAACATCTTCATATGGGTCAGTGATTTTTCAATGAAGGAATAATTCAAGAACCGTCCAAACCAAAGGTAAGAGCCTACATTGAATATACAAAATAGAAAACAGACGTAAGAATTGATGCAACTACCCCTTCTTCAGCTAAGCTATATGTTGTCAAGAAAATCTGAAGTATTTTCGTCCAACCACTATTTTGGCTACCTTTAATGTAAGTACAAATCTAAAAAGGAGATAAACTTCACATTCCTAATACAAAGCAGTTGAAACTATATATTAACTGCATAGATATGGTAATGAGAGATATATGACCGGCATAAAAGTGAATGAAGAAGTAGAACAAATTAATAACATAGTTCATGGCAAAAGAAAATAAGATGATCTCGTATATTCGCATACCGATAAGAACTTATAATAACAGTAAGTATCTTCAATTTGCGAGTGAGAGGTCCAACCATTGGCATGTCATTATTATGTTAGGCTCTACCATGACTCCCTACCTTTGAACCACTCAAATAGAGCCTTAGGTTAGTTGGAGGACCCGTATAAAAAGTCCGCGGCTCGAGGCTCGCTCGAAAAAAGCTCGCTCGAAAAGGCTTGTTTTGTTTTCGAGCCGAGTCGAGATGGCTCGTTTTGTAATCGAGCCGAGCTCAAGTCAGGGATGTTCAGCTCGTGGCTCGGCTCGATGGCTCGACTCAGGCTTGTGTATGTGTAATTAATATATAGATGAAAGTAATATATTTTGGCTCCAAACCCAATTCTAAAATTCAAATTTTGAAAACCCCACTCATACTACCTATCTACCTCACTTCTTCATAATACAATAAACCCTAACTTAGAAAAATAAAAAAATAGACATGTATATGTGTAATTTTATTTCATTATTTTGTTTTTTATTTTACAAATCTTTGTGAAAAAAAATTAAAAAAAACGAGCTGGCTCGAGCCAGCTCGAGCTCGGCTCGAACATTTACGAGCCGAGCTCGAGTTTTCAGCTCGACCAGAAAGACGAGCCGAGCCCGAGTTGGCTCGTTTAATTTCGAGCTCAAGCTTAGCCTGGCTCGGCTCGTGTACAGCCCTAGAGGACCCAAGATTGAGCTGATTTGATCAAGTGCTTCACCTTGATTCTAAATCGGCATAGAAGAACTCTTCTGTGTTTGCTTAGGTAACTTAGATCTGCTTGTTGCCCAACCAAGTAACAGTACTCATTCCCGTGTTTTCTAAACTATATAACTAAAAACCTTAAAAGTATATTACGAAGACATATGTAATACTTTTTTGGCATCTTCTATAAAGAGATACAATACCACCACAACAAAACATCGAAGAAGACAATTGAGAAGTCATAATACATTAAGCACATGATAAATTCAAAATGTGTAATAGGTTAAGGAACATTATATAACCCAAAGATCAGACAAAAATACAAACACAAAACGTATGTTAACCTTGATTGCAGCCACATTAAGAAGAGAATATGCAAAATCCAAATCCATCAACGCTTTAATGAAGATGACATAGCGCAAAAAAACATATGTTTTTATCCATCCACGTGAACTTTAGCACCAGCCTCGTCTTCTCCATCGGCTTCACCACCACTCCAAGCTTCTGCAACGTTTCACACAATCAAATCATCAGCTCCATAACTAAAATTAAAATGTTAGACAACATACCGTTCGAAATCCAAGAGGATATCATTAAAGGGCTATCTGTGAAATGGCTGATTCAATTCTGATCCGTCTGCAAGGCGTGGAAGTCTCTCATCGACAACGCATTATAGAATCCACCGTTTTTTCTCAGGGAGTTTGGGGGGGGGGGGGGGGGAATCCACTGGCGTGGGGCGGTGGGGGACTTGAGGTGGCAGTGATATATTGGTGGTTTTTTTTAGAATCTTACACACAAACAATAATAATATTCAAGATTCCTTTCACCCCGTTCCACTCTCCACCATATTTTCACCTTTCAAACATAGGTCCCACAAGTGCCACATGACGCTTCATGCCCTTGTTTCCCCCACTCCTTGCACTCTAAATAATGAAAAGAAAATACCCAATTAGTCAAAAAGAAAAAAAGAAAATACCCAGCAGATTAACATATGAAAAGGGTGAAAAAGATTAAACCTTGAATGATAGAGCTATGTAAACAGAGGTGTTGTTTCTCTACACAGTTGTACGCAGAGAAGATAAGAAAGAAGGATGATCTAGAGGTAGAAGATGTGGATCTAGATGATGGAGGCTAGAGTTTCAAAGGATGGAGTGCAGGAATAAAACCAAAAAAAATGAAAATAATTTTTTTTTTTGGGTTTGGGGTGAAAAGATGAGGATTATATATGATAATAGGTAGGTTTTATGTGATTTAATAAAAAAACGAAAAATTAAAAAAAATAAGAAGAATGCACCACATGATACCACGTGACACATTCAAAGAGGTGGGGGTTGAGGGGGGGGGGGGGGGGGGGATGAGGCCACCAATGAATATCATGTCATCAAACTCTTATTCTTTTATATATATTAATTAATAGATAGATTTTGTTAAGCTACTAATATACACCTCCAAGTATATTATATAGACCACAATCTGTGGGCTGAAACAACTTAAACCATTAAATAAGTTTTCTGGGTCGGAGAAGATAATTGGACCACCATGTATGGGCCTCAAGCAAGAAAGACAGCAGCCTAAAAAGGGCAGGAGCCAGTAGGTTTCGAAGTGGGTTCAATCCCTAATAGCATTCACAATTTAGGGCTGTTTAGTTGATTAAGTGCTGAATCTAAATGGTTAAATGCTGAATCATTAAGTTAGGCCTCTTAATGGTTAGTTTTCTTGTCCCACATTAGTAGGAGAGCCTCATTAAGTTTCAGCCTAGTTTAGTGCTTAATGGTTCAGTGCTTAACGGTTCAATAACATCCCGAGTCTTAATGGTTCAGCCCCTAACCATTCCATTCGGAAGCTGAAACAAACGTGCTGAATGCTGAATCATACCAATATCATCGTCTCGATTTCCTCTTTCAAACCCGGTGAAAATCGCCTAGATTTGTGAGTTTCAGTTAACGACATTAGTGTGAGTTAACGGGGGGTCAATTGAGAGCAAAATGTCTGAAAGTTGGGACCGCTAGTGGTTATTTTCGTAGTTGGGACTGTTATTGGCCAATAGTCAATAGTTGGGATTATTTAAATTCATTACTCCTTTCCAAAACTGGGATGTTACAACACTTTGGACATTTAGCGTCACCCATTTCCAATATCTCATATAAATTAAAAAACAAAGACAAGATATTGAGACTTTTTATTAGACTGGGTGTAGTGGTGGCGTGATGGGGCGTTTTGTGGTGGTATAGCGCCGGGAACACCAGGGAGGGGGGGCGCTATGGTCTCAAAAAATGTTCAGGCGTTTTAGCAATGGCGCTACCCCCATTTGCTTGCCTCCAATACTCACGTGACACATGGCAGAGAAGACAAAATGCATGGGTTTGACCCTTTGACCGGGGCTTTATATATAAAGCCCCACCACTACACCCCTTTTCCACTTTATCTCTCCATGCTGACTCAGCAGCCACGTGGACCAATCAGGAAGGGGGGCTTTATATATAAAGCCCCCCACTACGCATGGTCTTAGGGAGAAACGCTCCAAGGCGTTATCCACTACCACGTCAGAGCCCCGTGGCACCTCTGTAACGCCCCATCTGCGCCAATTAACACCCCAAATCTGCTTATGTGTTGCCACCTCAGACAATCATGGCCCTTGGGTCGTTTCTCGTCCAAAAAAGTAAAGATCCAACTAAAATATGAGTGTGTAATTCTAATGCAAACCATAAACGTTTTGTCCATAGAAAGTATTGATATTTTATAATCCAACACAATAATACAGTTTTTATACATAACCATAAACCAAACATTTAAATACACAAACACACAAAATAAACAATAGAACAATAACATTAAACCATAATATTAGGTAATTTATCTCTTCTCCAAAGAAATGACTGATTCCTCCCCAGCTTCTACAATCAAATTTATACATCAAAAAAGTTTAGGCCCCATTTATATAACAATAAATCAAGAATCAAATGGATCAAAATAGATACCTATATCGGGCACTATTATAACTGGCGCGGATTTGCAGTGATGGAAGCAATACTCGCTTACGCTCCCCTTGAGTACACTTGAACACATGAACCAAGATCGAACAGGGTTAGGATCAGTAACTAAAGACAACGAAGATCAAAGCGAATACGTATTCTTCTACCTTTTTATTATACCGCGCCCTCTCGTTCCCATGACAACTGCTGCAGGCTTCACCCTCTCTGCTTCCTTGCATATTGCCTTGCCTACATCTCCTTCCACTATTCGTGCAACTGTCTTCACCTGTTTAGGTTTACACGTTCAAAAATGGTACATTTGTTACTTGTAACAAGTTAACTACTATGATAAAAGGTTGCATATTTTAAGATGTAAATTTTAATTTACACATTTATATAATTTGATTATGAATATAATATCTTAAGCAATCCGAAGCTAAGACTCGTTTGCTTTATAGAAAGTTTTTTTGCTGACGTTCATCTAGGTCATCCTCCTTAGGTGTGTCACATGACACTAGGTATGGTTATAATAATAATAATAATAATAATAATAATAATAATAATAATAATAATAATAATAATAATAATAATAATAATAATAATAATAATAATAATAATAAACCTTGAGTGACAAATGGCAATAGGTGATGTTCATACAGGAAAAAAAAACCCAATAAGGGCAAATAACACATTAATCATGTTTAGGTATAGAGACTTCACTCCAGCAAAAGATGCACATGTAGAATTAGAAGTAGGTTTTATGAACCGGATCTTTAACCAAAGAGAACTCAAGTTCAAGTTAGATTTGTTTTGAGCTCTATTTCTAAAGCTTTCGCTTGTCTCGTAGGTAGTTTTATATATTAGCAATCCTGAATCATTCTCTGCTTGTTTATTACTTATTAACTATTTATTTATTTATATACATTCATAACTTTTTATATGTTAGTAGTTTTTACCATAATTTAACATATAATAATAAGTATCAAGTAACTTACAACAAGAAATATACTACTTTAAAAAAGTTATCCAAATAGCATGTCTGTCTAGGTCCGCAAGCCTTAGGCTTATAAGTGAAGTTTAGACTCGAGCTAATTCATTAAACAACATCAAATAAAAGCTTGAGCTCATTTAAACCAACTCGATTCTAGTTTTTACCCCAATGCAATCATATATTTATTAAATACCGTAAAGATAATAAAAAATGAGAAAAAAATTACCAGTTTAAAAAAAATTACTAGTTGGAGGGGAAAAAAAAAGTTTAAAATATCAATTTCGAAGGTGGTAAAAGGAAGTTTTAATTACCATGGCAGCTTGCAAAGCCTCAACAGCAAGTGATTCCATTAAACCCTGAGTAGCTTCATACACAACCTCATTCTTCACACCTATACACCAAATAAAAATTTACATTCGAGTGGGTTCTTTATATTATAAGGAGTTGTCGTGAGTGGTATGATTGGAGCAGAAAAGAATATTATTGTTCATCTGTAAATTTGATATGACACTACAAATTTTTAAATATTTTTGGATAGTAGTCGTGAGTGAAGGATTGAGAAAAAGGTAATGTTTTTCAGTGTAACTATAGAGATGAAGATACTTAATGTAAATGCTCTAATCTCATCAATTTCAAACTTTAAAAACATTTGTAAACACTACGCTACGATGCGAAAAAAGTAAGGGTCAAGCCCCATCGGGACCCAAATAAACATCCGCCCAACAGAACCAGCACGTGTTCCTTCCATTTGCCTTTGACACGTTTGGATCACTAGCCCCTGAGGCGGTTCGCTTCTTGGAGCGAGTGCAAAAGGTTGTCCACGGAGTCCTAGGAACCAAGGGTATGTGTTCAGTAGAATGGGCTTTGCGATTCAAAAAGGGACAGCGGTGCACCTTCTTGCTCGCTTACTCACTATCAGTGGCGCAACATAGTTGGGGCAGGGAGGGGCGGCCGACCCCCCGGATTTTCACGCAGAAGTACCGATTATATAGTATTCGTATAGAAAATTTTGAAAATATATGGTTTCGACCCCCCCGAAACTGGTTTTCGACCCCCCAAAACTAGTGACTTTCGACCCCCAGAACCTTTTGGTCAAGCTTCGCCACTGCTCACTGTCCAGATGTAATTTATTATTTGAAAAGAAACTAACTGGAAACAACATGAACGAGGTGAATAGTATCCGCGAGGCGGCAGAGATGAACGAGAGCCCAGTCGAAGGCGTGTTTGGACTTGGGGCCGTGATTAACCGCGATAAGGATATCGCGGCCTCTACGTCGCTCGCCAGAGTCCTTCTCGAGTTCGGGCTCGGGGACGATTGGTATTAACGATGGTAGGATTACTTCTCTCCAGTTGTGCTCCTCGACGTCTTCGGTTAAAGTTTGTGTTGCTGAGGTATGTTCTGAATTCATTGTTTGTACGATGGTGATCTAGCTAGTTGTGGTTATTTGTGGTGTTGAAAGTGGTGAGTAATAGACGTGTTAAAGTTGGATACGAAAGCTAGTAGTAAAGATATTATTGCATGTTGTGAGTGCACGAGATGCTTATGGTCGGATTAATATGGCACATCACTTTTTTTTTTGTTTAAGGGTGACTTTATGTACTGGACCGAATTGGTCATCGGGTTTCATCTAAGACGTTACCCGTCAGCTCCGTCCGCGAACGCGATGTTCTATCCGGCCCCGACCGCCGCAGAAACTGACCTTCGCTCGGAAACCATGCTGCCCCCACACGAGAAACTCGTTGGGGTAACAGCTGAGTAAAACCGGGTTGCCCTCCGGATCGAACCATGCCTCGGTAGGAAACAATCCATCACTGGGACGTCCCGTACCTTTTGCTACAACCGGGAGTCGAACCTGCGCCTCCAAGGAGAACACGGACCCAACTCACCAACTGAGCTAGGGTGGGGGATAATATGGCACATCACTTGTTGTTGTTATTATTATTATTATTATTATTATTATTATTATTATTATTATTATTATTATTATTATTATTATTATTATTATTATTATTATTATTATTATTATTATTATTATTATTATTATTATTATTATTATTATTATTATTATTATTATTATTATTATTATTATTATTATTATTATTGAAACCAATAAATCTTACATGACATTTAAAGAGGGCATCCTCCCTCTTGAGTGTGTTATATGGCATGTCATGTGACATTAATTGATTTTAAGAAAAAAATTAAAAACAAAATTGAATTTTTCTCTCTAACATTGATATCTTTTATATACAAGATTTAAAAAAAAATTACACCAAACTAACGAGCGTTTTATTATCTTTCCAACGAGTACCATAGTGTTATATAACACACGGAGAAAAAAACGACAATGTTTTCAAAGTTTTATTTCTTAATGGATTTTATTAATTTAAAAAACCCAAAATTAAGTTTAATAAAAATAAATACATAAAAATTACATTAAACTAAAAAATAAATAAAAATGTTACACTAAACTAAAAAACAATAGTAGATAAAAAATGAGCACACATAAAAAATATTTCACTAAAAAAAAATACTAAAACGGTAAGTCTAATCCCCAACGATCGCTGGTATACATCAAATGATTTTGTATGATAAACACATTTGTTCTTGATCTTTTTAATTGTTGAGAATCCCTGCTCATTGAAGGAGTACCGGCCTAACACGGACTATGGCAAATAACTGCCCATGTCGCCATATGTGGAAAGCTATTTTTCTTAACTTGACTCTTGTAGTCCTCATCGTCTTCTAAAGTACTTGTTCATTGCCCTAGTCACTTTGTCTTTGCTATACCGGCACAATTTTGATAAGTCGGTAGGTTGAAATCCGTTGGAGGTTGTTTGAGTATATTGGAGACTCCATTTCAATGTAATGAGGCTCGAACGGGTTACATGATTGGATATTTGGTTGTTGTGATGACCAACCGGATTTTGACGTCTTTTGATGAGGCTAGCTTGCGGAATTTGGGGTTGGTTTTCTTTGATGAAGAAGCACCTTTCCTTTCCATTTCTTTTGTGTCCGAGTTGGGTTTTTTTTTTTTTTTTTTTTTTTTTTGTAGAAAGAGATGTAGAATGTTGTGTTAAAATGGTAAAAAAAATGGTTGGTATGTAAAGAGTTTAAAATTAAAAAAATATTATTATTTTTTAAAATCTACCGGTCATATGACCGTTACTCTCTCTCTCTCTCTCTCTCTCTCTCTCTCTCTCTCTCTCTCCCTCCCTCCCTCCTAATGGCAAGTCCACAGTTTGTGAAGAAACCCCAGATCTTGGAGGAGAGGTGTCCCCACTTCGTGTGGCCTTATGCGAGTGGAGTTCGTGCTTAGCATCGCCTTGTTGTTCACTCCAAGTATTTCTAGGTCAATACTTTAACCAAACTCTAGTTAACTTATACATACGTTCATGGTATTGCACTTGACTAGGGTTAGTTAAAGTGAGTTGCGTTGTACACTGTTATAGCTTAATTAATTGCATAAACAGTAATTCATAGAATTACCAAATACATACACGAGTCTTGTACCTCGAATGTTGGTGATGTCAAATAAATATATTCATATATGATTATTGATGTGAAATGTTATATTACATGACTTCTTGCTTAATTGTTAATTGTTATGTGAATTTTGTTAAATAACTAAGCAGTTAATATCGATGGGAAATCGGTGGGATAGCGGTTATCGGTCCTACAACCAAATATCGGTCCAAATATCAGTCATGAATATCGGAACCGAGAATATCGGTGAGATTTACCGATATCCCGGCGATATTTTGAGTGCCGAATATCGGCCTTAACAACGCATTTCCAGGTTTTTTGTATTTTTACATAAAACAAGCCAAGAACTCCTTTTTTTGTAATAACTAATAATATACCCCAATTCCTATTAACCCTAAAACACTATAAATTCACTCATCTTTTCCATAAACCTAAAAACCTAAGATGCCACCCCTTTGCTGAATTCGTCTCCTCTGTCCAAATTTTGTACTTTAAGGAACGACATTTCTCCTTTTTTACATCTTAGCAATTATATTTAATTAATTGTTTATTGTTGTGTAGAAAAGCACATAACCTATCGTATATGTATAAAAAAGTTCCACCACCACAATTTCACTTTTAAAATTTTGTCTTTTATGGAATGAGATTGCTAGTGTATAATAGGCTGATACTTTTGTTTAATTTTTTTTTTGTTTATTTGTCAACGAATTATAATTTTCAACTTATGGTACTGTTAATAGGCTGATAATTAGGTTTCATTATATGTTACTACTTGTTGATAATTAGGTTTAAGTATTTAACTGGTTATGTTATTGTTAATTGTTACTTGTTAGTAACTTAGTTTGGAGTTTAAACTTTTGATATTATTGTTAAACTATCAGTATTTATATGATTATTATGTTTTATGTTTTATATGTGTCATATATTAATATATATTATAAAAAACTACATAATATTAGAATTACCGATATCTCACCGATATCCCACCGCGATAACCTATATATCGAATATCGGTCCTTGACCGATATTCGATTTCCCACCGGATTAACTGCTTAGTTAAATAAGCACAATACGTTATATTATAAATTATGTTACATGAATATCGGGACTATCGTTTTATGTGATTTCAGTGGGAAAAATACTATTAGTATAATTACCGAGCCGAGGTCCTTTTAACGGGTCCGTTTGACAGTAAAAGGCCACACCAAAGCCCACCAATTGGGCCCCAGGCCCAACAAAACTCAATTTAACTTGTTTTAGTAAAAAAAATAAGAACCCTAAAAGGCTCCTTGCCGCCGTGACCTTCTCCAACCCCAAACTCTTCTCTTTCAATCAAAATCCAAACAACTAGGTGGTGTGCAGGATCTCTAATATCAATCTAAAAACAAGATTTCTTTGTGCAAATAATAAGAATGTTTTTCTTATAAGTTTTTATATATCTTGTTATATTGAAAAACCTTAGCATCCAAACTTGTTATTAATCAAAGTGATTGTGATATTGATTGTTAGAATGTTCATAAGGATGGCTGATTTGATTTGATTGATTTATTCGATTGATAACTAGGGTTTAGAATGATGAGAAATATGTTATTAACATGATCTTATATGTTTATAATATGATTTGGGTGATTTTATGTGATTAGGTTTATGCTAGTGATTGATTCATGATATAAATTTTTGGACATATTTTGTTATTGAATCTTGTGTGAGGCATATCTTGATGATAACGTGTTAAATTTGGGTCATTCTTGAGTCTAAAATGTCGTATTCGAAACAAGGACTCCAAAAAAGTTCAACCATTCATGTTTTTGACGTGTCTAGCTATTTCTTTTTGAATTTATAAAAACTGATGTCAAACATGATTTCTAACAATAGATTTGGGTCCATTTATGAGAGTCATAACTCGAGTTTTACAAACATTAGAGTTTAAAATTTGGGCAGTAAGTGCTCCTATGAATCTCACCTTAAAAGATTATACACACGATTTTTAGTGATTTTTCTCGTAACCTGACTCTAACAGCTCATCTTAAACATCTTCTTGTGATGAATAATTTTTCATAAATTCTTAACATGTTTATATCACAAACTAAAATTAGTGACAACCTGAGAAAAATATGGGAACACTGTAAAATTTGTGGAGTCTACTTTGGAGTATAAGTATTTTATAAAAGTTGACTTTTTTCATCATTTCCTACTTTCTTGACGGATTAGGGCAAGCAGACATAATGGAAATGGAAGGCTTGGAATTCCTCCGGGGAACACACGGAACATAGATATGAACTGGGTAAATAGAAATGGAAAAGAGATGTTTCCAATTCATCAAAATGAGAAGCTTAGTAAGGCTCCGGCCCTACTACAGCGCTTCGCTAACTTGAAACGCCTCGCTATGAGAATCTAGCTTTGCTAACGTTCGGCTAAGTCTTGAACCTTCACGCTGACCGTTCGTTTTCTCAGTAGCAAAAGCGCTTCTCTTTGCCCCTTAAGTTGAAGGACAAGAAAGAGATTCTTGGTTTTCTTGCTCCCGCTTCCTCATCTGCGCTCATCAAGCCAACTTTGCTCTTTGGGAGGTGAAAGAGCGCTTGAAGCATCGGGTGTTTTCACGTCTCACTGTAGTGCCGGTTTGTCTTGATTTTCGATTGATGAACAAGAAGGAAAATGGAATTCTTGGATTTTTAGACTCGCTCCTGGCTACGTGTCCTTTGGCCCCTTCGCCCGCCCGGCACCAGTGGAAGCAAGCACCTTGAAGGGAATTTTCATCGCGAAGGATCAAAATCTGCCTACAAAACGCATATTTTGGAAACTAATGATATTTGCTTAGATGATGATTTCCTTGACCGTATGATGAATATTCGATATTAAACATAGTTGATGTTTGTTAAATGAGATGTTAGTTAATGGTGTAACAACTTTGCATGAAGGATAAATTGCATGACCTTATTATGTTTCTACGAAAATGACACTCTAATTGTTAGACTACTTGGTAATTATGTATGAACCTATGTAAACATTGTATGATGGTTTGAATGACATGAAAGTTTAATGGTTACCATGGATCGTCGGGTCAACTTGTTGTAAGTTGTTACACTTGGGTCACACTAAACACTTTGATCATTAAGCGTTGTTGGATAAAAGGGTTTTGTTGAAATTGCATGAACGTACACTTATTGAATAAACTTGTAATAGGGAGTCATAAGCGGGTTACATATTTTACTTGTGGAGATTGGATTATAGCTTAATGCAATCTAAGGTGAGTTTCACTACTTTTTCGGAAAGCATGCATCCCGGGATGGACTACTTTAGCCCTAGGAGGGACCACTTATCTTCCTAGGAGGAATCTTCTTTTCTTTTATTATAGTTTAAATTCATGCATGTAGTTGACTTCTATAACGAAAGTACTCACTCTTATACCGAATTAGTTGCGGGGGTCAAACAGGGAATTAGTTGATAACGTTATTAGATTGTGACAGGCCTCACCCGTGCTGGGAGCCAGGAGTGAACTTTTGACCTTAACTTATCGCCATTGTTGATAGGCAATAGTAGAAGACACAAACTCACTTCAGTCAGTTTTCAATAATTCATGTTAATTACTTCACGGTAGGTTAGCTACCCAAACATGTATTTAAAAACGTGGTAAAGTACTTTAACTTTTGGTTACTAAAATTTGTGAACTTGCCTATGTTGACACACTTTAGCATTCTTTCCCAAGAATTATCAAAGTACACTTTAACTAGGGCACTGTTGGGGAGTCTAATGCATTATTTACCGAAACATTTCAAGTACATCATAGATGCTTGGTTTTTCGTAGTGTTGCGCTTGTTGTGCACTTAGTTGTTTTTGTTTAAAATTTGATAACATTATTTTGATTTCACTGTAAACTGTTCAGAATATTTCAGACCCATGTTGAATGAGAAAAATGTTGTTTTCAAACTCATATGGTGGTCGTTCAACATGATCAATGACTTGGATCCTGATATGTCACACGTCTCGTGATACAACCCAAAGGTAGAATTTAAGGGTGTTATTCTATTTCCCATCACGTGTAAACTAATTCAAATTTTAGTTCCTATGCAAATTCCAATCCCAATTCTATTACATTATGTAAACATCAACAATATATTATTATATTGTTTGTTTAAATAAATTGATTGTCTAATATAAGTTACACAAAAAGTTATAATATCAGTTTTAACATCAAAAATATACTTGATATAACCATAAAAAGAACAAATAACTTGATATAACAACAATATACCTGTCCTTGATATCAAAATTAAAATGTTTATCTCATAGTTTTAGCTTTGTTGGTTGATTGGCAAATGAATATTTACAGCTCTCAACTAAATACAGTTATCAACTGCGTAACGCATTACGCACGTATCATTAACTAACTAACTAACTAGACTTCAACTCAACCTCGATATCTTGTTTTGGTCTATCGTCGTTGGGATTATCTGCAGGAAGAAGGTGTAACAGAGGCAACGGTAACAACGAGCTAAGGTTGCAGATGATGATAAGAACGGCGAGGTTGTCAAAGCTGTCCTTGGTGATACCTAAAACTTGGGTCAAACCCGCACCAAAAAGACCCCCGAGGACACTCCCTCCATTCGATATGGACATTAAAGTTGCAAACAAAGTCGCTTCCATACCCTCCGGACACAGTCTTGCCGCTAGAACTAGAACCGGCATGAAAGACGCCTGTCACGAATCAAAATTCTTAACGGGTCAAATAAAAATACATAAACAATTTAAAAAAAATAAATCTATAATCATATTTACACAATAATTAATAAAAACAATTTAAAAAAAATGATTTACCTGACCAAGGACTGTTATAATTAAAGAATCTCCGATTGCAAACCACTCATCGCTTATACCAAGCTTGCGATTTAACCCAGTGACGAGGATAACCTGCAACGCGTAGAAAGCTGAGTTAACGAACATGTGGAATAATCAAATTAAGTTTAAGAAACAATGAACAAGGTTTACAGTAATCAAACCTGGGTCAACCCGAGGGCAGTACCGGTTACGGTTGTAGCGACAAAAATCTTGCGCAGGGGAACATTTTTAAGAAATCCGTTATAAAGTCCAACACCAAGAAGGGAGGCGATTGATGTCACAAGCTTAACGCGACCCAGAAACTCTGGTGTAAAACCGAGCTTATTTGTACTGGATGGAATAACAAGTTAAACACAATAATCGTATAAGCGTTACAAATGTATGGTCAGTAGGGGTGAGCAGAAAAACTGAATTGCCAAACCATAACAGATTTAACCATTAGTATCCGATTATAGTGGAGACACGCATAGAGGCACGTTGGTTTCAAAACCAACATGTTGAGAACGACATAATGCGCTTACACATAAAACAAAAAAAATAAACAAAAGTAGTGTGCTAGAGAAACAAAGACAGTTATATGATACTTGTCTTCTGTATCACATGCAAAGCAATAGGTACAAATGCATTATGCGGTTGCAGCGGTTCTTAACATCTTATTGGTTCTGAAACGAATGCCCCCATACACATACATACTTAACCATGGGTGGACCTAGTGTATAACTAGGTGCCGCGTCCGTTGCTGCTCAACTTCGCGCGCGTAGTGGAAAATTTGTTTTTTTTTTTACGAAATTTGAAAAACGTTGCTACTAAAATGAAAAACGTTACTACTAAAATTCATTTCTAGATCTGCCAACCTATATGTATAAAAAAATTACAAATTTAACCGAACAACAAACCAACTTAATCCAACAAAATAACTATTTGCCTGAACAAAAAATGACAAACTTCAAATTTGTTGTTAACCGAACAACAAACCAATCACCTTTTGAAAACCGTTAACCAATTTAACCGAAATGGATCCAGTTATGGTTTCTTGATAATCCAAGTGATCCTATGGTTTCGATTTAAACAACGACCGATCTAAACAACCCATGCTCATTGGTCACCCCGAGAATGTATTGTTGAATAAGGAAGAAAGGAACTTACGTGAAGTAAAACATGGCAGATTCTGAGTGAGGCGTTGCTTGCCAGAGAAAAATAAATAAAGTGGGAAGAAATACGTTTGGTTGTTTGATAGCTTGCCATAACTCAAGGATACCATTAGTAGTAGTATCTAACGGGGAAGATGACAAGGGACCACGAACACGTTGCTCTTTCACTAGAACCGCAACTGCAGATGTCAACAAAGGAAGCAATGCTGAAAGACCAAATACAAACCTGCAAAATGTCGTACCATGCATGTGAGGAAGAATTTGTAAATGTTGCACTAGTTTCATGGTTTAATTCTTATTAGAAGCTTGGTTTAGAAAAGCATGAGGCGCTTCAAAGCATTTAAGCCCAAAAGACGAGGCGTTAGGACAGAGCTTCACGTATGTGAGACGTTGCTCTATGTACAACCAAAAGTTTCATCTCTTTTACATATAAGCCTGTTTTTATTTATCACCCTCCTATACAGAGGCGGAGGATGTATAGGGGCCAGGGATGGCCCTTGCCCCCCTGTTTTTTGGCGCAGTAGTGGAAATTTGCGATTTTCGTAGGTAAATTGAGTCCTGGTTGAGTCCGGCCCCCGCCGATTTGCCACTAACGATCAAAAAAAATTGAGTCTGGCCCCCTCCGACTCGAGAACCAAGCTTCGTCACTGCTCCTATAGATCCCATCTTTGACCAATTTTGACCAACATGTGCATGAGGTGGAGCCTCAAGGCCAGTGGCGAAGGTTACTTGGGGCCAGGGGTGGCCCTGCCCCCTGTTTTTTTTGCGCAGTAGTGAAAATTTGCGATTTTCTTAGGTAAATTGTGTCCGGGTTGAGTCCGGCCCCGCCGATTTTCCACTACCGATAAAAAAAAATTGAGTCCGGCCCCCGGCGATTTCAAACCCAAGCTTCGCCACTGCTCAAGGCTTTGAGGTGCATTCCAGATCACCTCGTGCGTCTCAGGCGTGACTTTTTAAACCAAGATTAGGAGATAAAAGAGCATGCATACCTTACACCATAAGCATCCACAAGCGAGCCACTAAAGTAGGAGCTGACAATTCCTCCAAAGGCAGAGGAACCCCAACATAGAGATTGAAGAGATCCTGATACACTTTGTGTCTCACCACGCGCTCTCTCTACCACCATTGAATCTACAACCTACACTATTACATACTTCATTTACTATGTGCATGCATATATTCTTAGGAGCCTCTCTATTCCCACGGGGTAGAGGTAAGACTGTCTACATCTTACCCTCCTCAGACCCTACCTTAGCTTTGCTACAGGTGGGATTAACCGAGTATGATGATGATGATGATGATATGTGTGTGTGCATGTGCATGCGCGCGAGGAGAATGTGCATACATCATTTACTTCCAAATTTATTTGAAATTACTCCTACATGATATTAGAAGTTAAATATATAAGAGGTCGAAATTGGTCCCTTTGCAATCTAAAACATCGACAAAAGATGCAAGATTGAACAACACAATGGGACTACGGGTTTGATAACGGGTCAATGATAAGATTTGTACGCATTAAACCTAAAATGTCTTAAATTAATTGAAAAGTTAGATTAACAAGATTATAATATTTACTTAAGATACAACTTAATTTGCGTGAGTAAAATTAGTTGGGAGGTTTTAACAGTAGAATTACACTTTGGGGACTTCCAACCCATTTGACCGGTTCCTTTTAACTTACTCATTAGAAATAGCACACAAACCGACCGGAAGAGAAGAAAAAATGTAGTAGATACTTACAACATCAGAAAAGGCAACAGAAAGCGATCCAAGAAGTATGCAAAAAGCAGCACCGTACTTGTCATCAACAAAAGTGGCCATTAAACTCCATGAGAGGGCTCCAAGAAGTCCAGATAAAACCAAATATGACCTCCTTCGGTACCCAAAAAGCGGGACCGAGTCACTACAGAAAAACAAGACATTGAAGTAAGTTTACTTGTGGAATGATAAATGTCACAGGATATGCAGATGTGATTAAAAAAATATACATATTAACGCACCTGATAAAACCATACAATGGCTTAATAAGCCAGGGCAATGCAGAGAAACCGGTTATCACAGCTGTCTAGTCCATGTAAAACTAGTTAGTTTTGTCTTACTGAATCAAGGCTATATATAACTGATCTTCATATCAAGTAGTAAACAAATATAAAAACATGAACCGATTGGTGTGGTCGGTTTTATAATTCCATGGAATTTCCTAAGTGCCATGTTTGTTCTTAAATGTGCGTCGGCTCTAGCTGCTGGTTGCACTATGGTCATAAAACCTGCTGAACAAGCGCCCCTCTCGGCTCTCTACTTGACCCATTTGGCTAAACTCGTATAATGGAAATATTTAAATATTAGTAAAAACAAAATATACCTCTGCCGGATCAAGATGCAAATCATCCTTAAAATAGAAGCTGACGGCAAGTCTAGCAAGCCCTAAGACTCCTTGGACAAAGTATACCATGGAAATCGCAATATTATCTGGTGTGAGCTCCACTCCAAAACAGCTAATGGAGCTCATGGAGTATCTATTCTTTTTAGGTACACTTTTACTTGCTTCGTTACCTATAATTGCACTTTCGTGAGTCAATAATGTATATTATGAGAGACAAACATACACACGGAATCATACGTGAATTATTCAATCAACACAAAATGCACCTCAAGAAGTCCAAATATACCGAGACAGCAAGTAAGTACATGCAGAAACTGACATGACGTACTCATAGCCAAGGGTTTTCAAGTCTTAAACTCGACACGATAGCTTCTAGTCTCGTCAATATAGTTTTGAATTAAATAATATATATTTGTAGGATATACATGATCCTTGGTTCAGTTGGCAAATGCTAGTTGGGTTAAGTGAGAGGCCACGGAGAGGTACTGAGTTCAAACCACGCCTGTGGCAAGAATAATGAAGGAGCTTCCTGGCACAACAGGATTCGATCCCCGGTCTCTATGCCCCTCATTGGGAAAAGTCTTGGGTAAAAGGGTATAAAATATACTAAATACCCACAACACATAGCATATTAACTAACAAAATCACAACACTATTAATCAAGATTGTCATATAACTACTAAAAACAAAGTCTTGGATAAAAGGGCATAAAAGTTACTAAACACCCACAACACACAACATATTAACTAACAAAACAACAACATAATATTAATCAAGATTATTCTAGAACTACTAAAAACAAAGTCTTGACTAAAAGGGTATAAAAAATACTAAATACCCACAACAAATAACGTATTAACTAACAAGATCACATCATAATATTAATCAATATTGTCTAATAACTACTAAAAACATAGTCTTGGATAAAAGGGCATAAAAGTTACTAAATACCCACAGCAAATAACATATTAACTAACAAAACAACAACATAATATTAATCAAGATTGTCCTAGAACTACTAAAAACAAAGTCTTGGCTAAAAGGGTATAAAAAATACTAAATACCCACAACAAATAACATATTAACTAACAAAATTACATCATAATATTAATCAATATTGTCTAATAACTACTAAAAACATAGTCTTGGATAAAAGGGCATAAAAGCTACTTAATACCCACAACACATAACATATTAACTAACAAAACAACAACATAATATTAATCAAGATTGTCTTATAACTACTAAAAACAAAGTCTTGGCTAAAAGGGTACAAAGATTACTAAATACCCACAACACATAACATATTAACTAACAAAATTACAACATAACATTAATCAAGATTGTCTTATAACTACTAAAAACAAAGTCTTGGCTAAAAGGTTCTAAAGATTACTAAATACCCACAACAGATAACATATTAAAACAACAAACTACAACATAATATCAATCCAAGATTGTCCTAGAACTACTAAAAACAAAGTCTTGGCTAAAAGGGCATAAAAGTTACTAAATACCCACAACAAATAACATATTAACTAACAAAATTACAACACAATATTAATCACGATTGTCCTAAAACTACTAAAAACAAAGTCTTGGCTAAAAGGGTATAAAAAATACTAAATACCCACAACACATAACATATTAACTAACAAAATTACAACATAATATTCATCAAGATTGTCTTATAACTACTAAAAACATAGTCTTGGATAAAAAGGGCATAAAAGTTACTAAATACCCAGAAGGCCACAACACATAACATCTTAACTAACAAAACAACAACATAATATTAATCAAGATTATTCTAGAACTACTTAAAACAAAGTCTTGGCTAAAAGGGTCTAAAAAATACTAAATACCCACAACAAATAACATATTAACTAACAAAATCACAACATAATATTAATAAAGATTTTAGGACTCACGAGTTCTTGAACTACTAACAAACGGCTCATCTTCAAACGACATAGGAACAGTGACTGACATGTTTTCCGGCGGTGGTCTCCGGCGGCGTTTACTCCGTTTGACGCCGGCGGCGACGGTGGTAGTAGAGGATCTCGGCGAGATCTGAGAGAGGGAAGGAGAGAGAGTTAAAGAATTTGGTGATGATGATAATAATATATTGAAGTTCAATAACATTTTCTTTTTCTTTTTATAAAATTGTTGTGTTTGGGAGTCTTGTGATATACTAGTAATTAGTGATATAATTATTTTAAGCCCACTAAAGCTTTATTATATGGATGACTACATGAGAATGAGAATTTATGTTGGAGTGGATATTATTATTTTGGACCATTTGTTTTAAAGAGTTATCATCACACTTATCACTTGATGATATTTAATAAAATATTATTATATTATCTATTGTTTGGGTTTGTGTTAGGTTAAGAGTTTAAGTTAGGATCACCGATTGATCTAATGGTCTCATCCACAATAAGGTGGACTTCAATTGACGCGATAAGGTGTTACAAGCACCATGACATGCCCGAGTATTGCAATGGATGGAGGCAGTTGCATGCTACATCTAAGAGTTTAGCTCCATGTGACTAAATATAATGTAACAAAACATGATGTGGAATTTGTAGGTTTAAGTTTAGTAATTTTTCGTTAAATTAATGAAACACGTTCTGGCTTACAAAATTTAACGTAAAATACCCAATAAATTAAGCTAGAACACAAACCAGAAACAAAATGGAAAATTGTAATTGTTTTTTTTTTTTTTTTCAAAAAAAAATTGCATAGCTTTTGTTATAAATTTTAGCTTTAGGTTAAAATATGCAAAAGAAATGAAATTAAATTGGTAACCACATTGCTCTTTCAGTTTGAACCCTATATTCATTGTGGATTGGTAACCGTGTTGCTACAATCACCGACCAAATCCTCTCAATAGAATCAAGAGAATGATTGAATTTAAGAAAAAAGTAAACGTAATTGATGGCGATATCTTCAATAGCTTCCCTTAAATGTCTTTTAAGTCGTTTATCAGAGTACTCTCTGTGTATTAATAGTTAGAAAGATGTCTTTTAGCAACTATGATTTCTATCTTGAATTTCAAACTGAGTTACATGAGATTTATGTATAAACTAGATTCAGATAGCTGTTCCTGGTTATCAAAATTCACTTACGGCATAACCATAGTTGATAACTAAAAACATAAAATTATTCTTTCATCACCTCTTTGATAGATTTTGCAATGGGAATCATAGGAATCATCGGACGCTTTAGAAGAGTGCAGGAGCGGTGGTCAACGAACTCGGCTAAAGTGACGATGAGAGAGGGTGCCATAGGTTTGGGCGACAGACGATCCATGGAGGACGAAAGCTATTTCCATGGGAGTGGGCAGAGAGGAAGGGGAGTGCAGGAGTGTAGAGAGAATAAAGAGAGAGCTTGCGGTCGATGGGGTTTTCCTAGACAGCTCAGCCATAAATGTACAGCGTCCGATGGGGTTTTCCTAGACAGATCAGTAAAAACATATGGATAACCGGGTTACTAACCATGAGTAGTGGGTTGCCTCCTCGGAGCAGTTTTTGGCGTCCCCCTGGCTTATGTAACCAAGGGCGCCAACCACTACAGACGGACTAATTATGATTAACACTTTCCATTTACTAACTCGTTGACCAGCCAGTTTGGTTCGCCAATTTCTTAAACTGTAAACAGTAGTTTGACCCATAACTCCCATCAAAACACAAGGCAAACACCCTTAATTTGTAATCTCTTAAACTTGAATTTACAATATACCAAGGGTCTAGTCTGATCCAAAGATGTGATACCCTACCGAAAAAATAAATAGGGATATGAATACAAGAGATGTCCTTTGCCGCTGTCTCATCATCCACGTCCACCACGGCCACCACCTGAATCCAAAACAAAGCAGATTATTCTTTAGTTGCGTAAACGAAAATCAAGCGCATTTAAAATCGAATGAGCATAGTTACTGAACTTATTTGATACACACCTCTGTTGCCACCAGGATAACCTCCTACTCCTTGGCTCCTGCCTCTACCACCTACTCCGTCATCCATGCTGCCGCCACGGCCCCCCATGCCACCGCCTTTTGCTTGCCTTCTGCCACCACCAACATCATCCCTACCGCCTCTGCCCCTGCCACGTCCTACGCCAGGTGGCTTTCTATCTGGAAGATAAAAAAACAAGCAAAGCAACAAAATGAAACAAATCAGAACATATTTCATCCATATTTTGACGACGATAACAAAAATCATTCTATGATAATATTAACTTAAAATTATAAATAAAGCTATTTAGCAAATAGTATGGATTAAAAGTACGCTTTAGCCAACTTTCAGCCCGTAAGAAAAGTTTTATGACAACTTAAATATAAAAAGAACAGAAAAAATATAAAAGCGTTGGACCGAAAGATCATACCCATGCGATTCTTGGTTTCTTCCTGAACCTTGTCAATCACCTACATGAAGCAAAAACATGGCAAATTTAGAGACCGATAACATTGTATCACTCCTACCTTTGCATATAAAATATCTGTGCATAATTTAAGAAAATGCATAAAACAGGTAGTGAGGGCTAGCAAGGGTGTGAACTATTTTTTTTTTCAAAATTAAAGCTATTATTTTCGATAATTAATAGGCTAAATATCAATACGTAAAGTACATTGTGAGAAAAAAAATCTTATTTTTGAATAACACTTAGGCTTACTTTTTTACTTGATTCGACTCGCTTGAAAAACGCGTAACCAGAATTGACACATTCATGATAAGTTGATAACCAAATAAAAAGAAATCTAATAAAGAAGAAAATAAAATATGGCTGACTACATCTGGTCAGCTAGAAACCTATCTCTGTTTTATCATCAGAGAGATGGTGCGCTTCAACAAAGGAAAGGATGTGAATGGTAACTTGTATACATACGCGAAGAAGAGGTAACGATAGTTAATCCACTCCAACAGTCGGTACAAGTTACTAGAAACACCTCACCTATGGAGCACATCAATGTCTGATTTGGCTAAGTTGCATCATCCCAGACAGCCATACACTGCTACCCATAATTCTTTAATTCTTATGTCAAATATGATTATAAACACTAAAACGTTACAATAATAGTCTTTGTATGTTCCGTATCAACCAATTAAATGAAACAGATCAAAACTGTCACCACTTTGTCCAGCTTTCTATGGCTGCTTAATAGTATGTGCAAAGATGTGTTTAATAAAATTTTAAAAACAAAAAGTAGCAAAAACAATTTAAAATCATAAAAAAAGTCCAACATTAGCAAAAACAAAAAATGATTATGGGTCAACATAACATGTTTCAACCTACCTAAAACACCACCTACTTTGACCCGTTACCCGAGGCACGCCTTTTCCACAAAGCGCCAAAAGAGCGCACTTTGGGGGGGGGGGGGGTAGTTAGAGGTGCGCCTTGTGTACTTTGGGTGTTTTATGCATCAAAAAAAATATATAATAGGTTTTTTAGCTTGTACATGCAGGTAAAATCATATATAAACATTATTTACAGCTATATTTTGGAGAAGGGATTCTAAAAACCTACGACATATATAAAAAAATTCTACAATCACATTGCGCCTCGGGTACAAAAAGTCCGCCCTTTTGCGCATCGAGCCTTGGTTTTAGACCAGTCGCTTTTGCGCGCCTCTCACATTTAAAACCAAGATCTTGGATAATATTGCACAATTTAAAATGAGCCCAAACAAAACTCAAAACTGACAGTAACGCCATTGGACGCATAGAAGATGAAAATACCTCATCTGGCACACGAAGATACTTTATAGTGTTTCCGCGGATGTAACATTCAGGCATCCTCCAAAACCTATCACCATCCTACCAACAAATTTCACACTTCAACACTTCTTATGTATGAAAGTACACAAAGCTAATATATAACTTAAAAGTATAGACAAGTAAACTACCTTTGAGGTGCAAATCACTTCACGGAGATGAATATTCATCCAGGTGTCGCAGTTCACCAAATGCCCATTGTATGTTTCACCATTTTTAAGCTCCACAAGCTGTAACAACATACGAAACAAATTCATAACGGGTTATTTATACGACAGCCAATCAAATAACCCTACTTGATCATGTATTACAATGTGTGTACATTAACTGTTAAAACCAACCAAACCGCCTAAACCGAAGAAAGTCAGCCGGTTTGAAATATATATGTTCAGTTCACAAATCCATTTTAATTGTTTAACAGTGAACGGGCCGATTAACATTTAATATTTAACTTCTAAATATAAAAGTTATGTATATATTATAGTATAACAATCTTTTATCATCATTCAAAAGTTATCACAAAATTATGTTTTTTTTTTCAAAAAAATATATTTTTAAGTCTAAAGATGCGAACCACCAAAACCGAAATGTCAAACCGTGCAATCAGGCCGATTCAATTGATTTCTTTTTGTCAAAACCAGCCGAACCGGACCATGAACACCCCTGTTACTTACATTGTTTTTTAAAGTAAAAAATATTAAGCACAGTAACAACCACAACAACAACAGCAATAATAATAATAATAATAACAATTATTAAACAATTTCACATAAAAAAAACAAACGTATAAAGAATTAATCTATAGACAAATTAAGTAAAAATCTCACCATAGGATGCCCTTGTGACGTCTTCAGAAGCGATAACGGAAGCTGAAACCATCAATAAATAAATAAATAAATAAATAATACAACAAATCAAGAAAAAGAAAAAAAAACATAAAATCAATGAAAACCCATTAAAGAATCAACTAACCATCTTTAAATTTAAAGGGTTAAGAAGAATGATGGAGATAGATCTATGTATGATGCGTCAACTCTTTATAAATAATAAATAATAATAATTTAGAGATCAAACGCCGACAATGAGTTAATTTATTATTGATTTGATTTGATAAAAGCTGAGGTTTTAGAAGGGTTTATAGGCGTGCCCTAACTTAAACTTTCACTTTAACCCCTTAACGTTTTAACATTTCAACTTTAGCCCCTAACTTGGACCTGCTATGCTAGAGTAGGGATGAGCTCGGGACCGTATCGGTACCAACCGATACCGATCCCGAAAACTACCAAAAACATACGGTACGGTATCGTTTCGGTATCGGTACGATACTGGTATGGTATTGGTATTTTAAGGGTATTTTACCTTAAAATACCAATACCGTACCGATCTCGTACCGATACCGAAACCAAAAACTTCTAAATGTGAGTACCGATACCGAACACCCTCAGTTCGGTACGGGATTGATTCGGGATCGGTATTGTTTCGGTATCTGGTGCAATATGCTCATCCCTATGCTATAGGGACCGTTCATGTACTTTTGAAAACTAGGAACGAAATCTGAAATTTTGGTAAACCAGATAGACCATTTGTGTATTTTACTCTGTAATAAAACTATGGAATGTGAATAAAACTTACAACATTAATGGAGAAGCTAAATAAGAATATAATATGAAGTAACCTGAGTTCGCATAAGCATATAAGAGCTTTCACAATTATTTATTTAAAATTGGTTACGCATCATTGAACTTAGGGTTGTTTAGAAAGCTCGTGACTTCCTCGAAGTTCGCTCAACTATAAACGAGGCAACCCCGAGCTAAGGTAAGTTTGACTTGTGGCTGGCTCGTTTAAAATAAAGCTTAAATGGGCTCGGCTCGATGGCTTGGCTCAATTTGTAAATGAGCCGAGCCCGAGCCCACCCTGGTATGACTCGGCTCATTTACAACCCTAAATTTGAACTACATGATCAAATACATGGGTGGGTTCAAATAATAACTATCAAATTTTACCATCACTACTTTATCGTTGTCGGATGAATGTCTTTTGTCGGATGAATGTCTTATGCAGTGACATTTACGGGATACCGAAAGCCGAAGGCTAGGTGAGAGAATGGGATTAAATACCCCAACAGTCCTAGCCATATACGATGAATATTGGGCGTTGTGTGTATCGACCAGTGCAGTGTTGTAGCTAACACGCTTTGGTGTGCTATGTTTCATTTCAATAGCTTAAGACCAAACAAACATGTTCTAAAACCTTCTGTTCATCTGCAGATAACTATAGGACATAGAAAGAAAATGTAACACCAAATCATAAATATAATAAACCAAATTGGGCCATCATAAATAGCCCTGATAACAATATGCATCTTGAAAATGTAAGATCAAAACTCCATATGGAAAGTTTATCACATAGGAAACACAATGGTGAACAAATATACAAATTGAATGCAATAACGAACACCCGTTGCAACACGAGGTTCCCCTTTAGTCTTTGTGCGAGTACGAATCAATCGGGGGTAGGAACTTGGCGTATCGTTCGGACTTTGCACCTGTATTGTGATCATAGTATTCAACAACTGCAGCTCCGGCTAATGCAGCCAATGTGAGCGCCTGCGCGTGCAACCTAGAGAAAAACAAACGCCATACTATTACCATATTTGTATTTTTTATAATCAAAAGAAAGAAAAATGTGAAATTAATATAAGCAGTTAATCTACACAATGAATGGGTCGATTTAAGATATATAAATGGATCGACCGGGTCAACCAAGTCATATAACTGCGTAGGAACATAATCGAAGAAACATGTACTACAGTGTTGGTGTGTTTAACAATTTAACAATATTGTATACACTAGGGCTATCGATCGTTGACAGATAGTTCTTGCGGTACATATAACATTATTTACTTTGATTAGAGGTAACGTTAAGAAACTAACAAAAGCAGTAAGAAGCGAAAGGATTATTCGACACAGATTCAAATATTCAATATCATATGGTAAAACCTACTGACCATAATAAGACATAGTGCTATGTTACCAAAGTTAAAAGCATGCCGCATTGGAAGATTATCATCGTAAGTCAAATTTGGTCAAAAATTTTCAAAGTTTGAATAGGTAATTATTGACACGACACGAATATATGCAGGTTTGGGTTCAGCTAATATAACCCACTTTATTAAACAGGTCAACCCAAACACGACCCGTTTAATAATTCACTACCCTTTTAATAAATGGTTTGACCTGTTAACCTGTGTAAATATATAAAACCAAAGCTATCAAAAGACATCATTTTTTTATTTCAGTTTTTATTACAAACTCCTTAGGTATTACACATATTTGCAAATGAACACTAAAAAGGTTGACCCAAAGCATGACACAATTTTAAGTGAGTCCTACACCACACATGTAAACATATGGGTCGTGTTTGGGTTGAAAAATTAAACACGAAACACATCAACCCGCCACAATTAACACCTACCGACAAGTAAAAGATTTAACAAAGCCAATCAGATTATTTTGGTTCAAAATAAAAAATAAAAACTTTGAACAACTAGTTAACAAAACTGTTGCAAAAAGGTTACATATATGTGCAAATAAATTATAGTTTTATGTTTCAACCCCAATTGGATTTTAGTGTTTTTGGATTGCTGTTTACACTTTCTAATTATTTTGGTTCAAAAAAAAAAAAAAAAAACTTTTAACAATCAAATAAAAAGGTTAAATATATGTGCAAATAATCATAAAGATTCCAACCCAATTACCAAATTCTAATCTCATTAAGAGGGTGTTTAGGATTGGTTTTTCAAAACAGATTATGCGTTTTGGAAAAACAGAGGTGGAGCTGTTTTTAGATTATTGCGTTTTGGTAGCCTAAAAATGTATTTCAAAACTCAACTCCAAACACTAAAACGTAAAAACTGATTATTTGTGTTTTCAAAACGCAATAATTAAAAAATCCATTTCAAAACGCAATCCAAATACCCCCTTGAAAAAACCCATCAAACCAAAAAATTAAATATATGAATATCTAATCTAATTAAGAGGGTGTTTGGGACTGATTTTTCAAAACACATTATGCGTTTTGGAAAAATAGGGGTGGCACTGCTTTTAGATTATTGCGTTTTGGAGCCTAAAAATCTATTTCAAAACTAAACCCCAAACACTAAAAAACTGATTATTTGTGTTTTCAAAACGCAATAATCTAAATATACATTTCAAAGCGCAGTCCCAAACACCCCCTAAACATATGAATATCTAACATCTTCAAACCAAAAAATAATAATAATAAAAAAAGAAGAAATTATAAAGATACCTTGCATGAATGATGCGAACACTGGTTTTCATACCAGGTTGAGACCAGTTGTAAGCAATTGATCCAGCAATACCACTTAACCATAATGACCCTAAAACAAAAAAAAAAAAAAAAACAATCATTAAATCTACAATATCACAACCAAACAAAAAAACTTAACTGAGCACAAAGTATATGAAGTTACCAACAGCACGAAGCTTATGGTCAACGACCCATTGACGCATGGATTGGAACTTGGAATTATTATTATTATGGGTAGAATTAGAATCAGACATGTTTTTTCTTTTGTTTGGTTGAAGAGTGTATTATAAGATGAAGATTAATAATAATAAAGAAGAGGGTGTTGAATGTCGATGTTATTTATATATTATATATACATACATACATACACGAGAGAGAGGGGGATTCGTGTTGGCACACGGGAAAGGTAGAAGAAAGAGAAATGAGAATTTGGTATTTGGACGAAACTGTGGGCGGAAAACCAGATTTTAGCAGACGCCATTGAATCTTGAACTTTTAATATTTTTGAGTTAAATGTCATATTTTCGTTCCTTTGAGGTTTTGCTAATTTTACGTGGGTCCTCAAGGTTTCAATATCTTGCCGTTTCTATCCGACTCGTTACTCCATCCATTTTTTCTGTTAACTTTTGGCTAAAAGACCAAAATACCCTTGTTATTAATAATAAAATTATTGTTTTAAAAAATAAAACCTTTATAAAACTTACAAGATAAAAAAATGCAAAAAAATAACTCCTCACTCTCTGATCTCTTCATAACCACTACCATGGCTACCATATTCTCCTCCTATCATCAAAGACCACCATCACCACCATTAAATAACTCTACCACCAGCGCCGTCGTACCCCACCATTAAATAACCCAACCCTCTCTGCCGACAGACACCAACACACCATTAACCATCAATACCCACAGAGGGATGACAATCAAACTCGAACCCGATAGCTAAACCCGATACCCGACACATTTGGGATGGGTTTGGGGTCGGGTAATCAGGTATGGGTCCGGGTATGGGATTAGTTTGTATTTTTTCGCGGGTTTGGGATTTGATGTTATTCTTGTTTACCTGACCCGATTACCCGATAAAGTATACCCGTTTACCCGATTAGATACCCAACATAATTTCTAATATATCTTTTTAAATATGTATGCATAATATATCTAATTGTCCATCTACATTGTCATCTTGTGCTAAAATTACCAAAAAGTTATTGTATACTATTTGTTATCTATGTCTTTGATTGTTTTTATATGATTCAAATATTTTATATTTATAGATTGTAATCATTTACATATATATTTATTAATGGTAAATGTAATTGGTTAATAGTTACCTAATAGATGCCAATCTAGTTTTTGGTCGGATATACTTAATGAGTAGTTTTAAAAATTAATGGGTTTACCCGAAACCCGCGGGTATACCCGACACCCGATGGGTAATTACCCGACACTACCCGACGGGTTTTGGGCTAGGTTTGGGACAAGCATACCTAATCGGGTATGGGTTGGGATTACCTAAACCCGTCCCAAACCCGACCCATTGCCATCCCTATACCCACCCCTCGATTTCCCTAAAACCAGATCTGAACCACCATTGATGGATCGGGAGGATAAGGGTTTGTAGTGGTGTTGTGACTGGGTAGATCTACCACTCAAAACGCTGGATGGGTTTCTAGAAACCATCAAAACCCCACCTTTATTTTAGATGATTTGATCCAAACTCTTGTCATGCGTTCTTGGATCGGAAGCCCGAGTTTGTGCCGGTGTCCCACACTCAACACCACTTTCTTAAAGGTGCTTGATATTATGCTCAATATTTCCCGGACATGCCATTCAAGCAGAAGTTTTGATACCATTCATAATATCCTTTGGGAGTTATCTTCATAATGCTTAGACTCAGAAGTTTCCAACGGGTTACCTTTTTATGACCCAACAGTAGCAAAATGTTGAAAATAGGCCGTGACTTCATATTTCAGCTATGTTTTCCAAACATAAAAAAAAACATTGCTAAAGATGACAACCTAGTGGTGGTAGGTTGGGGGTGATGGTGTGGCAGTGCTTGGATGGAGAGAGAGTAAAGAGGGAGAGCAGAGAGATAGATGGAGTTATTTTGGTCTTTTAAAACAATAATTTTATTATAAAGAACAAGGGTATTTTGGTCTTTTAACCAAAAGATAACAGAAAAAATGGATGGAGTTAACGAGTCGGATGAAAACGGCAAGATATTGAAACCTTAGGGACCCAGATGAGAAAAAATAAACTTTTGGATGAAACTCGCACCATTGGCCAAACCTCAGGGACGAACATGGCATTTAACTCAATATTTTGTTTTTTTAGTTTTTTTACTGAGAAAGTGTCCAAATAGTGTAACAACCCGGATATAGGGCCCAGAAATTTTCGTGCAATATTATTCTATATAATAAATAAATAATAGAAAACGAATAATAAATAGTACGTTTATATTCGAAACTAAAACATGAACCATTATATTAAGTTATTATATACGAGGGTGTGTTATGTAACCGAACCAGTACACGACACGAGACCGAACCGACACCCGATATCAAACCTACCCGGTGACCACTTGGGTGAGTCATTGGGGAGGACACTTGTCCTCCCCTCCTCTTGACAACAACAACAACAAAACCATTTGATTATCAAATGGTTTTCTTGAAACCATTAAACCTAAGCTACTATAAAAGGCCCCCCAACCCCATCCTTTCTTTCCTGATGAACTCTCAACCACACACACACATAACATATCGATTAGAAAAGGGAATAGACCTAGAGAAGCTATCGGTGACCACCTCCCATGGTGGTCAAGGCGGCGCCACCCTCCAACCACCCACACGCACACCTATTAACCTAGAGAAAGAGAGAGCAAGCTGTCAAGAGAAAGGTAGAGACGAAAGATAGAAGGAATTGCAGAAGAAAGAGGTTGGGAGAAAAGAAGATGCGAACCGACCATGGCCCCTGGCCGGTCGGACTTGCACCGGTGACGGCGGCGCTAATGGGTCTGAGTCATGACTAGGGTTTAAAATAAAGACTCTGTTGAGTATTCTGCAGGAGGAGAGGCGCACGATGGTTAGGTTCCGATGGGTGCAGGTAAAGCTTCAATCAACTCCCTTCCCTTTTTATAATAAACTGAGATGGAGGATATGTGTGGTGATGTAGATTAAGAGGATAGACGACGGTGACCGGTGGGGTTTAAGGTGGGCAACGGTGGTGACTGGTGATGACGAGGAATAGTGGTGGTCTCGGGTTTCGGTGGTGGTTCGATGGAGTACAGGAGGTGGAAAAGGTTTGGTTTCCATTTGTGAATTCCGATGATGTCTGTAGACGTTGACAAGTCGACGGCGACACTTGGCAGAAACAACTTAGGAATGGGGTGATAATAGTCAACAAAAGTCAACCAGTCCAGTTGACTCTGGTCAACTGATAAGTCAACACAGACAACATGGGTTCAAGTTGGACTATAGGATCTGATTATAAAACAAAGGCGCTAGAGGTATAACATCTATTCGGTTAATTGATTAGTTCTATATACACTTATATTACTTGTTCGTGTGAACACGTGTGGGACTCCGACGTTGAACCAACCTGATCATATAAACTAAACAATGGACGCCTATTATAACGACATTGTATAAACTAAGAAATAACCGATGATATATTAAGGTGATTGATATTAATATTATGGCACATAATTGCTCAAGGGGTAATATATAGTTAATAGAGTGTATACATTGATTTTAGACAGATAATTTGTACAGGATCATGATTGTAACTCGATTAATTATACAACTGGACATAAGGACTAGGACCAACTTGGACATTATGAGGATTGGGATATTGGACTTTAGGTGGGACATGGGATATAAGATAAATAATGCGGACATTAGTATAACTAGTTATTATGCGACAATTGGAACTCGAAGAATTATATAAACAACATAACATAAATATCGGTTATCTAGTGACTAGTACAACATAAGATGATGAACTCGATACTTAGAAGTTGGATAAAGGACCTAAGTGTGCCCACACATGTAACCACGATCTTGGTTACACGAGCTAATACTCGTGATCATGGTAGGACTTGGCATATGATGAATAGACAGACTCAAGACACCGGATACCATTATTATGCAACCAAAGGTGAGTTCGTGTACTTCCCCTTTTTGTTTTACTGTTTTGGGGTGAATACATGCTTGTGTGTCTAAACCGTTTTGTGTATAAACTTACTTGATGTGACAAGGGCTCCCAAAACCATATGCACACTCATTAACCCAAGGGAGTTGGGCCACTTAATGTATGGGTAGTACTACTTGGGGAATCCCCCACGCACAGTGGATCCGGAAGCCCGAAAAACCCTCCACTGAGGTCTGTGGACCGTTGCGGCATATGTTATGCCGTAGGGAATCCATAAAGGGAGTAAATGGATTCCGTGTTAGGATTGAGGTGTGACTTGTACATCACTGTGTGTTTTGAACTGTGTAAACTATGCTTTGAACTATTAAACTGTTTTGGATTTATTTAACTACTTACACGGACTCACCAGCATAATTGTTGATCGAACTCTTTTAAGCATGTGTTCAGGTACTGCTTTGGGATAAACATGAAGACGAGGAATATACTTGCTTGTGTTGATTAGAGATGGTTACGGTAGAAGATTCAAGCTGCAAGTATAGCGGTTTAGGGCATTTAGAGCTAAGCATGGATTGGGATATGGATCGAATAGCGGAACACACTTTATCAAATACGGCCGCCGCGACTAGTCCCTGCATAGCTAGAAAACTATTAAATTGAGTTATGTATTTATATTTTGGCTTAGAATTTGTATTTTACACTTAAATATTAGTTATCGTTGCTTCCGTTGTGCAAGTCTGTTACCAATCTGTCATTTTGACCAGCCCCCACCGGGTCGGGTTGTTACAAATAGACGATAGAAAAGAATTATAGAGACCGTTAGAACACATGTAATGTGTCACTAAATGGGCGCTAAAGGGTCATTTGGCGCCCAATTCGTGCGAAGCACACCGCCCCCTTTGGGCGCAAAACAAGCGTTAAAAGGGATAGCGTGAAATATTTCATGGGATGAAATGTTTGTTTCCTCCAATCATTTTGTGCTACTTGTCGAGTACAACGGTATTATCGTTTGAATTGTGCCGTTGATTAAAATAAACATTTTTTAATAGAACTTTCACATAATTAAACACACCCACACCACCACAACTTTTATAAAAACACACAGCACACCACCTCATTTTATAAAACAAACACACCACACCAAATTATTTCTATAAAAAAATGAGTTCCCCGACATCCTCATCATCCATTTCGAATTATCATTACAAAGAGTTTTTAGGCGACACGGGTGATTCAACCGACGAGGAGATCGAGCAAGAGGTGATTACAGGTGCTTGTGCGCTCGTGACGAAGTATATGAAACATGTTAGTAATTCCCCACGTCCTATTTTGCAAAGAAAATATATGGAACGCAAACGCTTGGAGGCAAACGCTCGTTTAATAAAAGATTGCTTCGATGAAGAGCCGACTTATCCGGACCCAAAGATTTTTAGGCGTCGTTTCCGGATGAGCAAACGTTTATTACTACGCATTTCGGGAGAATTGTAAAATGCGTTTGATTACTTTAAGCAAAAACCGGATGTGAGGGGGGCACTTGGATTTACCGCTATTCAAAAGTGTACTTCAGCACTACGCATAGTTGCGTCACGGTACATTACATTTTCTTAAAAATTATGTTCATTCGTATTTATTTTTTACTTAGTTTAATGGTATATATATTTTTTTAAAGGAATAATACATTTTTACGGTGCGCGTTACCTGAGAAAACCCAGCTGGTACGATCTACAAAAAATATATGAGGTGCATTCAAATGAACACGGTTTACCATGAATGCTTTGAAGCATAGATTGTCGTCATTGGTTGTGGTATAATTTTCCAACGACATGGCGAGGTCAACACACACACACGAGGTGACCAGGGACAACCAACGGTTATTCTTCAAGCGGTGGCTTCACATGACCTTTGGGTTTGGTCAGCTTACTTTGTTGTCGTTGTTGGTACATTTGTGACCGTCACTATGCAACTCATTTGGGCTTAGTTTTAATTTATTAGGGTGAGGGCATTATTGTGGTAGCCCGGGCGACATGCCTGAGGCCCAGCCCAGACTTAGATATTCATAGCTAATATATATGTGTGTTAGGTTTAGGGTTTCTAGGAGAGAGTTGCAACAGTCTCTAGGAGAAGACTACTGTGTGTGGTCTAGTCCAGGTTGGCCTGAGGTTGAGCTCACCTCAGGCCGGCATCCCATTCAACAACGTATGTATGTGTGTATGTATGAAGAATCTGTGCCGACTTGTTTTATCAATCAATAAAGTAAGATTCTTGGTTTTACACATATATTATTTATTGTTTATCTATTCAGTTCGATGTCTTGTTGAGATAATCAGGAGCGATTGGTGATGTAGTATCGGTCTTACATGTCTTAACAGTGGTATCAGAGCATGGTTACGAATTGGAAGGACTAACCGCCTATCCGATTCACAATTGCTCTTGATTTTTGAGTTTTGTTTCCGCTAAAACTCATAGTTGACGTGATACCGAATAGTTGTTTTGAAGTTTACAGCAGGTTTCGGATTTGATCTGTTAGAATGGGTTTGTTTATCCCGCTTGGATTCAAAAGTTGATTGATGTTCATGTTTTCAGCATTATCTTGGTTGTCGTAGGATTAAACATTCATGTTCGGAGGGTTTTTGGATGTCTGACTTTTTGCGGGTTCGGTTGTAGATGATATATGGCCGAATGTGATTTTTGGGGTGATTCAGATTGGTGTTGGTTTGGAGAACTTTAGCCTTCGTCGCAGTTAGATCGAACTCCAAGCTTATTCATGTTTCGGATAAGTTTTGGTTAACCGACACAAACTCGTGCATGTTTGCTAATCGGTTTATGATTCTTATGAATTGTTCTTCGTATTGTTCTTCGTATGGGACCTATTCATGAGTAAGGTTTGGATGAGTTTGTTTAAAGCTCTTAATGTTCATTATGTTCATAAGAGTGTTCATATAGTGTGGTTTGATTCATAAGATTATTGAATATGGAGTGGTGATCATGTGTTCATCATTCTTGTTCATCGATTTGATCTTGGATGAATGTTCGGATTGTGTTTTTTGGATGGATGACCCGCTTGGATCCTGGTCATAAAGATGGAAATTGCTAAAGTTTAAATTCAGAGATTTGGTTCCTTAGTTTGTGGCTTGGTTTATGGAATTTGTTTAATGGGTCTTTAATGATAAAGATTTGAAGGAAATAAAATTGTTTGACCGAGATTTTCTTTGCATGGAAAGGATTTGAAATTGAAAGGAAAATAATGTGGACGTCTATTGTGCCAGATGCATGGGCGCCATTTTCTAAACATTATAGGATTGCATTTATGGCACCATGGTTTTTTTTTCGAAAATAATAAATTGGCCGGGTGTCTATTTGTTTTATATGTGATTGGGCGGGATGGAAGTGGGCCGAGAGTTTTGGGTTGTGAATGGGGGAAACCAAAAATATACACGTTAATGCGGTAATATTTTGCAGAGAAAAGGGGGAGATAATCATTTCTTTGGCAAAATTATTAGAGCATTGTTCTCTGAAATATTAGATGTGCGAGATTTTGTTGAAGTATTTTTGCAATGAAGCTGGATGTTCGTTACTGATTAGTTGAAGATTGAACCTTATCATATGCCGGTTACTTGGGTCCTTTATTAATCTGGCGTAAATTCTTCATAGGAGGAAAGATGCAAATTATGGTGGATATAGAAGTAATTTGGATAGACTTACATTGAAGGGGATATTGGATACAAAAGGTTTCGGGCATTTAGTGGATTTGTGAAGATATCAGACAGAGTTAGACACAGCTGATTGGGAGACGAAGATCAAGTCTTATCCGAGAAGAACTGAAATCATGAGTCAAGGGGGAGTTTGTTAGTGCATGTTTTGTGACTGATGATTATTAGTGTTTGTCAGAGTTGATAGCAACGGTCAAGGGGGAGTTTGTTGGTACATTTGTGACCGTCACTATGCAACTCATTTGGGCTTAGTTTTAATGTATTAGGGTGAGGGCATTATTGTGGTAGCCCGGGCGACATGCCTGAGGCCCAGCCCAGACTTAGATATTCATAGCCTATATATATGTGTGTTAGGTTTAGGGTTTCTAGGAGAGAGTTGCAACAGTCTCTAGGAGAAGACTATTGTGTGTGGTCTAGTCCAGGTTGGCCTGAGGTTGAGCTCACCTCAGGCCGGCATCCCATTCAACAACGTATGTATGGGTGTATGTATGAAGAATATGTGCCGACTTGTTTTATCAATCAATAAAGTAAGATTCTTGGTTTTACACATATATTATTTATTGTTTATCTATTCGGTTCGATGTCTTGTTGAGATAATCAGGAGCGATTGGTGATGTAGTATCGTTCTTACACGTCTTTACAGTCGCAGGGTCATGCAATGACATAAACGTTTTTAACCAGTCGCCTCTGTTGGATTTCATTTTTGGTAGTGTGACACCCGGCGAACTCAGGTTAATAACTTTTATCAAACTTTTAAGTATACCTTAGCAAAGCATGCATAAATCATACTTGACTAGGTTAGTTGAGTCAATTCGATGATTTGGGAATTATCGGGAGTCGTTACGATGATTCAGGAATCATTAGGAGTCGTTATGATGGTTCGAGGGACCATTAGGAGTCGGTTTATATCCATGTGTCCAAGGGTTGGTGATTCGGAGGATCACAGGGTTAAAAGCACACACGCGAGTCTTAAGTCCCGGGAATTGGTGCATTAACGCGAACATATTAGTTATCGAGTAATAAATGTGTTACAACCATTATATAACATGTCGATATGTGTATACGTGAAATTATGTGTTATCATAGCAAACGACTCTAAGGAGGCAACTAGCTTAGCTAGTGGTGTGTTTTAGGAGACAACTAGTTTAGCTAGTGGGTGCATCAAGAGGCAACTATCTTAGCTAGTGGTGTGCATCAGGAGGCAACTAGCCTAAGCTAGTCGCCCCCTGAGTGCCAAGCGAGTAACAGCAGTTATAAATGCCATACTTGACTTGTTAAACATCATTTGTGCAACCCTAACTCGCCCCAAACCTCTCTCACACAATCCTTAACCTCTAAAACCCTTTCTTGCCCTAAATATACCATTTCCAAGCTTAAAACATCATTTCCAAGCAAGATCTAATGTGTGTTATTCATCCTAAACTCTTCTTAACTCATTATTTTGAACCCCTAAAGGTCCAAACCTGATTTTAACAAATTTTTATCCTTGAAAACCTTTGAAAACTCTTGAAAAACAGATCATAATCTATATCTTAACATCTACATGGGTTTTTGATAAAAATAAAATACAAGCTTGAAATGGTTTTTGATAATCTAAACATAGGGATTCTTGTGTATTTGATGCTTTGATGATATGAATGAGTTGTTAGGATAATTATCTCAAATTATGAAGGTTGTTTGATGTGTTTTATGAATAATATGAGTTTTGACCCGTTTGAAGGTGTTAGAAGGATTTAGGATGTTATATGGTGATTTGATGATTGGAACTTGTTAGGGTTTGTGCTAGAATGATGTAACAACAACTTGATGATGATTGTAATGTGTTTGTATGATGAAATCTGATTATTTGCCATTTAGGGTAAACTTTCATGCAATGATGTGATGTTTCCATAATATTATTCCATTTTGGGAAATACTTGCAATTAGGGTGTTAATCTGATGATGAATTGGGGATTGTTAATAAGGTTAGGTTGTTTGATGATTATGGATTAATATTAGGTGTTTCGAATATGATTTGGAGGGTTTCGCGTGCGAAAATATCCAAACAGCCTGCAGGGGGCGACTAACTAAGCTAGTCGTCCTGGTTATTGCCTAATCGTGACCCTCAGGGGCGACTAGCTGTTGAGGTGCCTAGTCGCCTGTTTTGATGCCTAGTTGTGTGTTTTGATGTCGGAAGTGCGTTTTGGAACCCCGTAACATGTGTTAACACCTAGGAACATAATGTAATCCCCGTGACATGTCTAGGAACCTTGTAACACGTGTTATGACCCATACATGCACTATGTGAACTATATGCTAGACTTGGTTAACTGATATTCGTATATGGTGCGTATCTACTCAAGATTACTTTTTTACTTGTATTTGACTAACACGGGAGTATAGGGTCACCACCGGGATGTCGGGTCTTGTCTTGTGGGGTCATGTCAAACGTTAACACTTTTACAAACATTCAAAGTCAAGGTCTTGGACACTAGGGGTTATTTTACAAACATATCATCGGGTCAAACACTCATAGACTATTCATGATAGATTTCCAATAGTCGGGACTATCATAACAAGTATGGTATTTTATTACTGAAGAACGCAACCTAAGGTGACTGTCACCCGATTTTGGTATGTAAACTTGATAACTGCTTCCACTGTACTTTGGTTGTCTAACTTTTAAACTGTTTGGTTGGTTTTCATTACGTTAATTTCATATCTTATAGTTGTAGTTTATTGTGACCGTTGACTTGGATCTTGGTATGTCACACGCCTCGCGGTAAAGCTCCGCAAGTGGAATTTGAGGGTGTGACAAGTAGAGCACCAAAGGCATCGTTCAATACTAATGGAAACTACTACCCACACAGATATTATTTGGCTGATGGAATATATCCGAAGTATTCCATTATCGTGAAGACGTTTAGTAATCCATATGATGAAAAAAGAGCATATTTTAAGAAAGTTCAAGAGTCTTTGCGTAAGGACACTGAGAGATGCTTTGGGGTTCTTCAATAGCGTTGGCATTATTGGAGAAATCCTTGTCGTGCATGGACCAAAGAAAAAAAAGAGATGCTATGCATGCTTGTATAATCATGCATAACATGATATTAGAAGACGAAGGAAAGGCGACATGTCAAAATTATATACATGACATCGCAATGGAATTGGCACAAGAGACAATGTCTGAAAGAATCAACAATTCACATGAGTTGCTTTCTGAGGATACACATAATGCTTTAGCGATGAATTTGGTCCAACATGCATGGTCGGTTCGGTATATTCCGCACGAGGGTGAATAAGAAGAGGAAGATGATGACGAAGACGAGTTCGACGAAACCGATAAATTTTAGCGTTATTTGTTTTTTTAGTATTATGTTTGTCTTCTTTTTAGTATGTTCGTTTTTTTTATTTATGTTATTTTAATTTATTTTTGTTGAATGAAATATTTTAATGAAATATTATTTGTTTTAAATTTAAAAAAAATAAATAAATAATAATTGGGTAATGATTGGAAGATGCTGGAAACCATTACACCTCTTTTTGATTTCAAGCCTCTAGTGTGATCCACATGCCACTTGTCAAAAAATGCCCAAGTGAGGGGTTTGAAATTTCCTAACCACTACACATGGTCTTACCTTAGCACGTCATATAACTATTTTTTCCTCACACTCACCAATTAGACAATGCATTGTCGACTAACGGAGGTGCCACATCACTCCGTTAACGACACAACACACTACCCACCTCGTTAATGGCCATCGTTATTGGAGTGGTCTTGATTGGAATGACGACCGTTATTCATTGTTTGTATCCGTTGGGTGAAGTATTTGAAGGTCAAATGTGACTGTTAGGTATGGGTGGGCTTGGGTGTTAGTAGGAAACTTGCGCGATTAGGCAATGACAACAATTTTTATGGCAGTACTCATTTTTTGTTAACATATCAATGCTTTCGCCATATATGGTATAGTAATTATGTTAGTTTTCTTATTCATAGCACCGTTGTGCCGAGAAGGATTTACATAGATGGGACGGATTCACGGAAACCCACAAAATTTAAATTTGTAATAGAAACTATTTAGATACAAAATAATGAGTGAACCCGTAAATAGAACAAGGAGTGAACTTATATACTAAAACGGAGCATGGTGTAAAATGTAAATGCTAAAGGCCTTGAAGAGAGGTCACTATTTCAAATCTCACATGTTGCAATTTTTCAAAGAGCCGGTTCAATGCAAGCACACAATGCAAAAGTTTAAACTTTAAACACACACATTCAATTCACCATTATCAAAAAAAAAAAAATAAAAAAAAAATAAAAATAATTGGGTGACAACTTACAAATATCATAACTCAAATGATCACATAACTACCCCTTAGATCATTTTATCTTGTGTGATCACATACATATTGTAACACACATTAATAATTATAGTCATGTAAACCATAATGATTTGAGTTTTTGTCATTTGATCACAAAACCCTTATTGTGATTCTCCTAGTCCATTTGTAATTCTAGATTATACAGATTCATTGACGTCTAAAGTCAGACACACTTTATGTCAATTTTGCAACTTATTTTACCCTTTCCTACTTGAAAGTTAAAACTAAAAAACTACAAATGTACTAAGTTCTACTATTTTTCTTTTATATTTTGTCTTTTCTTTTAATTTTTTTCCTTTTTTCTGTTATTATTTACTTTTCAGGGTTTTATTTATTTATTGCTTTTTTCAGTAACGCACGTTTTTGTCGACAATCATTAAGACTAGAGGGAGTGTGGGGGGGGGGGGGGGGGAAGAGTGGGGGGGGGGGGGAAGTGACATGTGGCATTTTCTTTATTTCTTTTAAGTAATAAAAATAACTTTTATAATTAAAAACTAAATTAAAATTCATAATAATTAAGATTAAAACCTAGAAAATTAAAAAAACATAAAAAATAAACACAAAAAAAAACGAAAAAATAAAAATAAAAACCTAGAAATTAACAAATCACTTAATATTATATTTTTCCATGATCTCGCGCTTCATTTGTAGCGTTGCCTCTAACTCTGGACCGTCCATATTATCAGTGTTCATCGCGAGAAATTTCAAATCTTCGCGCTTTTCGCGTTGTTCTTTCACAGTCAATCTTTTTTCAAAGGCTTGGCGAATGGTTTTTTTCTCCTCGAGCTTCTGTAGTTGAATCGTGTTGAATTGGACGAGTGTGTCATGTATGTCGGACAAGTCATCGCTGTAAGTACCTTTGCCCGATCCCGATGCCGAACCCGAAGCAGAGGACTTATGCGCCCTCTTTTTAGACTTGTCTCGACCGGGTGGACGACTCAACTCCTCGTCGAATTCGTCATCATCATCCAAGTTAACTGCGTCGTCGACATCACGTGCACCCGATCGGTTATGAGATGAATTTGTTTTTGTCCTTTTGGACGATTCTGAAGCAGAGGGAACGTCCGCCCTTGAAGGCGTTTGTCGCCTTGTTTATCTCCGTCCACTTAGACGAGAGACTCTCGTTAAATCGATACGTCTCTCGACCCATCAAGTTATGGAACGCGTTGTTTATGTCGTCCCAAAAGTTTTCTCTGTGGCGATTATTTCCTACACAATAAGAAAATACATACACCGTTAATCATATGTAATTTAAAAAAAAATATAATGTCTAAAAAAAATATAATGTCTAAAAAAAATAATGTCTTAAAAAAAATAATGTCTTAAAAAAAATGTTACAAATACCTTCAACCGCGTTTTCCGACTCACTTATCCACGCTCGGATAAGGGCAACCTCTTCGGGGGGTGTCCACTTTTGATGTTGGCGGTTGGCGGCGTTCAACGCCTTCTCCGCCGTCGTCTTCTTTTTGTGAGTTCTTTTACCGGGTTGTTTTTTACCGGACGATGAACCCCCAACATTTTCTAGTTGTGTTTAGGGTATGGTATCCGGTGGCGTTGTGTGTTCGAGTTGTGGTGAAGAAGTATTAGGAACGGTGGAATCGTTAAAGGGAAATTGTGGAAAAATCTGTCCACTAATATAACCCGCGTAACCCGCGTAGTCGGGACAAAGTGATGGATAGGGTGGACGGTTTGGCAAGGGACGAACCGGTGGCGTATTCGGGTTCGGGACGTAGTTGAATGGGTTGTTCGGGTCATAGCCTCTGTTGTATGGGTTCATATTTTTAAAATTTTGTGAAGAAGGGTATAAAATTTGAGAAGAAATGTATAAAATTTGGTGAAGAAGTGTATAAAATTTGAGAAGATTGGAGGTTGTGGTGAAGTGTAGTGGGTGTTTTTTAATTAAATGGGGTTAATATATTAGTTTTTTTTTGACCGTTACATTCAACGGTTATATTAAGTTTTAATTTTTTTTTTAATTCAAACGGTAATAAAGGAATGGTCCAATCAAAACATGTCACGTCACCACCCTCTCCCCCTTCCCGCCTGGCAAACCCCCACCGCCCCCCTCCCCCGCCCCTCCTTTCCCGCCCCTAGGGGCCGGTGTTCCCGCCCGGGATTCCATCACCGCTCCACCTTTCCCGCCCCACTCCCCCTAGTCTAACACTATGTTCCAGAGTTTCATAAAAGGATGGAACAGAAAGGATTGGGAAGGAAGTGGGGAAAAAATGTGTTCCAGAGTTTTTTGTAGGAGGGAAAGGGAGGGAATGAGAGGGATAATAAAGAGGATTTTAGTGTGATTTTCAATCTTTCCAATTTGGAAGGAATTGGAGAGAATGGAAGAGACGGGAGATCCTTTCTCTTCCATCCTTTAATGAAACTCGGGAACACAGTGTAAATGCAAAAAATAGACAAGTGGCAAAGTTTTAACTCAAAAAACAATTACCAACGATCAATCTCCAAAATAAAAAAAAAAAAACAAATGCAAAGTATTGACCCATTACAGACCAAAAACTCACGCCAAAAAACAATCACCATTAACGAAACAACGATTTTTCGTGCATTCTAGATAGTATTTGCAGCTAGCCTGATTGATTTTATCATATATTGCATCATATCTTGCTACTAAACTCTCTTCTGCCACAAACGAAAATACCTTAGTATAGACGTAGTAGAACTTTTACTTTGACCAATAGAAAAGGTCTAAAAGGAGATTCTTTTGTTTAATCATTGGTTCTATTCATGTAGTACAAAGGACACCATGCTTGAAAATGACTAAATGAGGTAGCAAGACATGTGAAGTCTTTATTAGTGGGTCAACCTCTTGGTTTTGTTGAGACACATAAAGGTACATTCAAATGTTAAGCAAAAGTTTATATATTGTTACGGGTGTTATTGCATAGATTCAAATGTGTTCATGGTTTTACTTAGACATGTGTATAATGTATGTACTTGTGGCCATGTATTCTAATGAATGGTTAGAAAACAACTTGGTAGTTCATTTCTTTATCTTGACATCTCGGTTGTGAGGCTAGTGTTCAAGCACCTGATTTCACTTCACGAAACACAACCACCCCCCCCCCCCCCCCAGAGCACACATTAATGCTGGTAATTTAAACACCATATGCATGTTCCTAATCTAGTGGACGGTTATAATAGAAAAGTGTCAAAAACATTATTTTTACGTCAGATCTCTATGTTTAGCCTTGTCAATTATTCATTTTCAAAAGTTTTGTTGGTCAATGTCCAGTTTCGTGATTTTCTCAAATAATAATATATTCATTCACGAGTTTGAAATCTTGCCATGCCGCATTCTTGATTGTTCTATCTTTTGATGGATTGCATACTAATCACTAAAAGGTATAAGCACTTGACAATTTCGTAGCGAAAATGGTTTCAAGTTAGTAAATAGAAACTATAACTAACACCAGTAACAACTCACGGATACAAAATATCAAATTAAGCTATATTTTTGACCAGTTACTTTTAACAAAGCATACCCTACCCTCAAGCCCTTTTTAAAGGGCGTGGGATCCTCATCTTATTAGAACATATAAACGTGCATGTGTGATGTGGTTTGGGATTCCATGTTATGGCAAAGCCAAGCCTTCCATCTTTCACTTGTCGGTTAGATATTTTTGCACATAGTTTAAAATCTTAGATGAGACGAAGGAAAATGCAAGAAAGTGTACCAAACTTTCCATCTTTCACTTGTACCAATAATTCAAATACACTATACCCATATATAGAGCCAAATAGTTGCATTAGTTCTTTCCTAGGTTCAACATTTGGATATGGTTGTGTATTAAAATGTACACATTTTTGTCGTCCTCATCACCATCATACTCAGTTAATTCCGTCAATAGCAAAAGCTAAGGTAGGGTCTGAGGAGGGTAAGATGTAGACAACCTAACCTCTACCCCATGGGAATAGAGAGGCTGCTTCCAGTGAAACATCCGGCTTGATAGTGGTTTTATATCAAGTATTGGATATAAGACACATAACACTTAGCAATCAGGACAATCCTGATTGATGCATGTACCCTTTGTCTTTTGGCTATCAATGCCATTACATGATGCATGATTAACCATCTGTCATTTTTAACGTTATTTTCACGAAATTAGTAAAATAACATTAAAATTAGTACAACTTCACTTTTGCCCTTTGAGGGCCACACATATATACATTATATGCGCACAACCGTAAGCGGGACTAAAATTTACACATTTTATGTATGTTCTTATACATATTCAGTACTCAAGTGACACCGTTCAATCGTATATTTTTTAAAATAATGCGAATAAAATCATGAATCCACCCTACTAGTACGCGTACTACCCTAACTCTTAATTCATTTTTTAACGGCCAAACATAATATTAATGAAGTCAATTAATCCTAATTCCTTAGCTAAGGCTTTAGAAAATGGCTTTTTCTTACAAAGTACATGAAGTCACATAATCAATAATTGCTACAAAAAATATGGATAGTTGGATAGATATATCTTTTCCACACATAAAGATATGAAAGGTAAAGACCAACCTCCCTTGGTCCACACTAAGCTAGTAGTGTAAAGGTTGAAAAAGAAAGAGATTTGTGCTTTTTGACATTTATTCGACCTCTAAAAGTTAGATTTAATATCCTTAACCAATTTTATTCTTTTTATCCATAAGGTTTTACAATATGGAGCTTACATCTTTGCTTTTCTCCGTAATAATATTTATATTCTCATTATCTAAATGCATAAAACATGCTCATGTTCATGATTTTTAGTGTAAGTTTTTCTTTATAATTAAACTGATATGAATCTAATTCAAGAATTGGTATATTGGTACTTGATGCAACTTCAATAAAAACATGTGAACGAAAAATGACCCAACTTGTGAGAACCTTGAGAACTCCGACATATTCACAACCAAGACCTTTATAACGCGTTAATAGTATTTGAGATCAGATATTTCTTATGAAGCCATAGCTTGTCGCGTAACGTTGCGAACAAAGACAAGGAATTTTAATGAAATTAAAGATCAAGGCCCCTACAAACATTAAACTGTCTATCACATAGATTCCTTAAGAGTAGCATTTAACACCATCAGAAAGGGCAATTCATATCTTAAGACTTAAATCATCATGAAATGTAATTGTAAGATCATCATCCTCACCACACTCATTCTTTGTGCATTATACACTACCCAAAATCTCCAAGTTTCACCATCAACATGCCAAAAACTCAAATCTCTTATTAGATTCAAAAACACCAAAAAACCACATTTCAATCTTTCACCATCACCGTCACCGTCACCGTCACCGTCACCATCGCCATTACCGTCACATGCTCCACCGCCACATCATGTCCATAGGCAAAACCACCACCATTTGCCACCACCCCTTTCGCTGTCAGAACGAGCTGATGACGAAAAAGGGATGCTTGTCGTGGCGGTTCTGATTTCTGCCTGTTCAGCCCTATTTATCATCTGTCTCATTTTTCTTTACGTAGGGCTGTTCAAAAAGCTAACAGCTTACAGAAAAAAGAAATCCTCCTCAAAGAACGCGAAAGGGAAAGCGGTTTCTGATCCACCACCGCTTAGTTTTTCAAAACATTGTTCCAAAGATGGGGATCGATCAAATCATCTAGAAGAAGATGATGCAAAACATGATCAAGTGCTTACTGTTAGGAATATATTATCAAATGCACAAGTTGAATATCATAATGCATCATCTATCCAATCTACTAATTGTGAAACATTAGTACCACCTCTATATCATCCTTCATCTTCTTCTACCACATTCTTGTTGGAATCGTCTAGTTTTTCGACGGAATCTGATTCTTACTCGGGATCAAACCGGACACATATTAAAACTTCGCCACCATTGCCACCACCAGTCGCGCAAGGAAACCCGCCACTACGGCTGCCGCAATGTCAGCCCAAGCTGGCTAGCAATGAGGGAACTCGACTGCCTAAACTGAAACCGCTTCATTGGGATAAAGTTCGAGCTGCACCAAACCGTTCAATGGTTTGGGACAACCTCAAATCAAGCTCATTCGAGTAAGCACATTATGTTATTATGCAAGATTTCTAGATTAGTTAAGCATTCACCAAAATATTTGACTGATCAAACGTTCAAAGATATTGGTTGAGTCCATCGACCATTCAAAAAACGACCATGTAGATGTTTTGAAATTTTAAATGTCGAGTGCACCGTATGCTAGCCACGTAGACGACCTGAAAAGGTGTCACATAGCGAGTCGGCTCGGATCGGTTAAAAAGTGAGCCTAGCTCGGCTCGGTTCGTAACAAGCCGAGCTGGCTCGGTTTGGCTCGAATAATTCTAATTTTTAATATATATATATTTTTTATATACATATAATATATTACCAAAGTACTCAAGTTAATTCGTATGTTGATGAACTTATATTGTATTACGTTAAAATTTGAGACTTATTTTGTACTTGCTTGAACTTGAATTTAGCGTGCAATGTATAAGGTTGAACTTATTTTAATTGTGTTATTTTTAACTATTGAATATTAGTTTAAACTATTGAATTTTGAAAGCCATTTTTCTTTTTTTCTTTTTAAATTCGAGCCAAACCAAGCCGAGTCGAGTCGGCTCGGTTTAAAACCAAGCCGAGCTCAAGCTTTGATTTTCAGCTCGGTTTCAAATTCGAGCCGAGCCGGCTCGGTTTATAACCAAGCCAAGCGCGAGCTTGCCCTGGCTCGGCTCGGTTCGGCTCATGAACAGCCCTACAATCATTTGAAGAATCTAGGATTTTTTTTTTCTTCTGACAGAAAATGGTTTTGATAAAGTAGGATTGGAGTATGTATTTATATTATAAAAAGTGTAAGCCCAATTTTTTTCTTTCCAATTTTAGGAAGCATTCTACTATTTACAATTTTTTTTGGCTCAAAATTTTTTAAAAAAAAGGATTGGGTTATGTGCAATAATTTGGGGTGCTATGCCCAAGCCTAAAAATCCAATAGAAAATCACCAAAATAGCCCGTTGACCGAGTGATTTGCCAAAATAGCCTTCTCCCCTCTCTTTGGAGAGACGGGTCACGGCTCCCAACGAGCCTGAACCGTCTCCGAAGAGCCTTTAGTTTTACAACCAATGGCCAACCAACACGTGGCGTCTCTGATCCCGAGAACTGTCAGCCGTCTCCCGAGACGTGTCAGAACCGCCGAGTCGTCTCCCGTGGGCCCTTGACTCGTCTCAAGCCGTCTTCGGCTAGCCTCTAAACCGTCTCACGAATGTATATAAATACCCCAATTCACTTCACAAAATTTGTACCCCCCCCATCATCTATACTAAACCGTCATCAAAACTTTCATCTTTCCAATCAATGACGTTTTTTACTTTCCCAACCGAAGCCTACCGGCTTACGAAAATATTGTCCGATTACTTGGATTGTTGTTACATCTGCGTATAGCTACTTGGATTGTTGTTGCATTTGCGCGTGAGTTAACCCGTGTAGAATGCCTCGATGATGTGGTGGTCTGTTTTATTTGCAAGAAGAGTTCTTTGTCTATGTAAAGCACATACACCATTCAAACAAAGTTCAAAGCAAGTAAATTTGGGAAGTAATATCCAATCAACCCTACGTCCGTCGTTGTAATAGTATAGTTTGTTTATTGTTGTTGTAATAGTTTAGTTTTTGTAATATTTGTCGTGTTTTGATAATCAAGATTGTTGTAATATTACAAAAACATAAATAAACATAAGATTCATTGGATTAATAAAAAACATAAACATAAGATTAATTGGATTACAAAAGTTATATAAGCTACGCGTTAAGACGGTCCCTCATCATTTGCCAAGCAGACACATGTTTGAATTCTTTGTGCTCCTTGGATTGATACTGTTTTTTTGTATATTTGATGGCCGCGTCTTCGGGCATGTCTGAGGGTACCACTTCAAGTGTCCGATTGTGGTACCCGTTGAAGATCTGACACTTCGTGTTCAAGTCGGTCAACTTATGGCTAAGAGACTCGATGGTTCGGTCTGAGCCTCCAACCAACCGATTGTATTCATGCAAGATACGGTACCACTTGTTTGTTTGGTGTGGGCTTTCTTCGACATGTTTCCACGCTGAAACTAGTGCAATTTCTTGTTCCTCAGTCCATCGTTGGGGTGCCATTTTCCTTTGAATGAATGAGACGGTGGTGGTAGTGATAGTGTTAGTGGTAGTGGAGAGTCGGACGGGGAATGGGACGGAGTTTGGGACGGAGAATGGTATATATAGGGTTGAGGTGGACAACTGAACCGTCAGACTAGTCATCGGGACTCACCGGAGACGAAGAGACCCGAGACGTCTCGGGAGACGGCCGGGGAAATGTGAATCGTCTCGGGACTAAGCTGAACCGAAGCCGGGAGACGGCTGGGGAAATGTGAATCGTCTCGGGGAAATGTGACCCGTCTCGAGAGACGGTTGACAGTCCTCGGGATCAAAGACGCCACGTGTTGGTTGGCCATTGGTTGTAAAACTAAAGGCTCTCCGGAGACGGTTCAGCCTCGTTGGGAGCCGTGACCCGTCTCTCCAAAGAGAGGGGAGATGGCTCTTTTGGCAAATCACTCGGTCAACGGGCTATTTTGGTGATTTCCCCAAAATCCAAAGTGCCCAAAGATTTTCAAATGTAGTTTTCTAAGGGCTTGTTTGGTAGCCTCTTAATGAGCCTCCGAACCATTCAGCTCCGAATGGTTCAGCATTCAGACTGTTTGTTTCAACCTAAAAAAAATGCTTTGAATGGAATGGTTAAGAGCTGAACTATTCATGACTTGGTGTATAGTTGAACCATTCAACACGTAATCATTCAGAGTCTCTTAACCATTCAGACATCTTAATGATTCAGCACTTAATCTACCAAACAACCCCTAGGTGGTCCATTCAGTACTGAATGTGTTTATTAGTAAAAAGATATTGTTTGTTTTAGAATGTTAGACAAGTCAAAGATCTATTTTAATGAATTTCCCTTGAACACAAAACAGGTTTGATGAAGAACGGATTGAGTCACTTTTCAGTTACAATCAACAAAATACTAATGAGGAACATAAAACCAAAAGCCCCTCTCTTGGTAAACATGTTCTTGAGCCCAAAAGACTTCAGAACCTAACCATACTCTTAAAAGCTCTAAACGCAACGACCGAACAAGTTTGTTGTGCATTGGTACAAGGTAAACATCCAACAAATAGCCCATAATACACACTAAATGTAATCCGCAACAATTAATTTAATGTTGTCTTGATCATAGGAAGTGGACTAAATCTACAACAACTAGAAATAATGATAAAGATGGAACCAACAAAGGAAGAAGAAGCTAAGATAACCAACTACAAAGGTGACTTGGGCTCAGCCGAGACATTCGTTGCAACAATCCTTAGAATCCCATACGCGTTCCAGAGAATCCAAGCACTTCTATATAAAGAAACCTTTGAAGACGAAGTTACTCATATCCGAACAACATTCTCAGTGCTTGAGGTACATACAGCGTCGGATCTAGAAATGAATTTAAGTAGTAACGTTTTTTATTTTTTTCATTTTAGTAGCAATGTTTTTCAAATTTCGTTAAAAAAAACAAATTTTCCACTAATTTCCACTACGCGCGCAAAGTTGAGCAGCAACGGACGCGACACCTAGTTCTTAACTAGGTCCGCCCCTGGGTACATACAATCCCTAAAGACTAATATATGTAACGTATGACTCTTCATACCAACCAGTATTGTCTATTATCCCAATAAAAACTTATAGATGTGTAAAAGGATAACTCCATTGTTTAACGTGCTTAAGTGGGATCAATCGATTATGTGAGACAAAGTTTTCACTCGGATAACCAAAAATAAATCTATAAACACTCTTTGTAGGCAAAGAGGAAAATATTAATTGGTATGAGTAGCTAAATGTTACAACTTCCCTGACCCGAATTTATGTTGTGTTAGGAAGCATGCAAAGAACTAAGGTCAAGTCGATTATTCCTAAAACTTCTAGAGGCGGTTTTGAAAATGGGAAACCGAATGAATGTAGGAACCATGAGGGGAGGAGCAAAAGCATTCAAGCTCAATGCATTACTTAAGCTAGCCGATATAAAAGGAGCCGACGAAAAGACTACATTACTTCACTTTGTAGTCCAAGAAATAGTCCACTCAGAAGGCGTTCGAGCTTCTGAAAGCATCATAGGAATGATTAATCAAAAGACCAATAGAAGAAACATCCAAGATAGAGAAGATGACTATAGAAACATGGGTTTGGAACTTGTGGGTGGTCTTAGTACTGAGTTATGCAATGTGAAGAAAACTGCCACCATAGACTTCATGGTAATCGCGAGCTCGGTTTCCAATCTATCTCAAGGGTTGGGTAGATTACGAACATTGGTGAACCAAGATTTGAACTTAGGTGAATCCATTAAGTCTTTCTACAAGTATGTTGTGACACAACTCAAGGAGTTGAAGGATCATGAACACAAAGTGTTGGAACTTGTGAAACAGATTACTGAATACTTTCATGGAAGTATGAGTAAAGATGAGGAGAATCCACTTCGAATCTTTGTGATTGTGAGAGAGTTTTTGGCAATGTTAGATCGTGTTTGCAGGGAGTTGAGGAGGTCAAAAGGTTTTACTCACCAGAATCTTGTTGGGAGCTTTCAATAGATTAAAATTGTGTGACTTTATTTTAACTATATGTATGTAAATTTTATAGGACAAAAGTAAGTTCATAATTCAATAAGATATAATACATATATAAACAACTAAGAATTTAAAAGATAAACGAACCAAACGTTCATGAACTGTAGGTGAACTTGTTCGGCGGGAATTTCGTTTACACGAACAAAAAAATTGTTCGTTTAATTAACTGAACGAACATGAACAAACGTCGTGTCCGTTCATTTATGTTTGTGAACGTCCCATTATGTTTTCGTTCAAATTTTATTAATTACATAATTAGTTAAATTTATATAGACATAAACATAAATTGGGCTTTCTAGCAACTTGTTAAATATAACCAACTTTAATTAGACTCTCACGCTTTGCGGTGACAGCTTGTTGTATACAGTTTAAGGTGCAAGAGAGATAATAACTTGATATACGTTATACTTGTCGAAAACAATAACACATATTAGATGCAATTCCTAGTGATGTATAGGGTCGAAGTCATGTATAAGGAATGTCTTATGTTTCTCCTATATATATCCTTTTAAAAAAGAAATATGAAAAAGGAACCTTAATACTAATCATGTCAATTTTCAGGAGCACTATTGTGTGGCTTGTGAAATCAACGAACGATGCTATGGTTCGTTTGGCATTCCGAAAGTCATTAGTTTGTGTTTCAAGCATATCACATGATTAAGCCCAACAAAGTGATTCAATTAGATCCTTGGGTATATAGGTAATTTTGACATTTACCTTAGAAAAATAGATTGGTAATTATCCTATAGTTGATGTCATCAAATTGTGCTTCCATCATAGGATATATCACGATATGATTAATAAACTAACAAAAACAAGTGCAACATTATAAAGTGTCATCGTCGCAACATCGCATGGATATTCTACGGAATGGATACTCTATTGCTATTTTTCGTTGAATGGAATAAATTATTAAAAACCCAGAATGGGTTATGATTCATAACAGGCGTCCTAATTGAATATGATGTTGGTCAAGACACCCGCCGCAACATGCAGGCATTTCTACTAGTATAAAATAAAAGGGAAAAATAATAAATTCTTTGCAAACTTTTTGTAACATGTTAAGGTGGTCCAACAACATGCATGCCCGTTAGATACAAGTCTAATTACCATCCCTTAAAACCGTGTCAGATTGACGGATTGAATTAAAGGTCCGTGTTAACTGACCCAAAACCTGTTTTTTTGTATTATGTCCTGGTTATGACAAGAATTTCCACCCTTACCGAAAACCAACCTAATTAACCCATTTGCTTAGGGCTTAAACCGTCATCTTCTTCCAATCATTCTTCTCTATAGTAAAGAGATGGCACTTTAATAATGTCCCTTCAGTAACCTACACCAAACTTTTTGGCTAACGTGTACCAATATTTATTTATTTTTTATTAAAACCTTTTTCAATGCGGTATCGGGTACTATTTTTTTTCCTTTTTAGGAGTGAGTATTTGGTACCAGTATAGTGATTTAATTCTTTATCATAAAGAACCGAACCAATACCGTTTTAATATTGATACCAATACCGTAGGCAAGCCTTACCTCTACCCCTAGGAAATAGCTAGAGAGACTGCTTCCAGGGAGACCCTCTGCTTAAGACATACAACGGAAAAAAGGAGAATATATGTACACACACAACTACTCATACATCATAGACATTAAAAACAGAGCATTGACATCATAGACAGCTATACCACCATATACAACCTATAAACAAACCTACGTGGAAGACAAAATAGATAAAACCTAAGTGGAAGACAAAATAGATAAAAGTAATAAAAATAGATAAACATATTTTTAACATTATATAATCAAAAAGGAAATCATGAAAAAAATCCATAATTCGAAAACAGTTGTTATAAAATAAATAAAACACAAGTAATGTGAAAAAATAATTGAACTTACTTATTTAAGTGAATAATGTAGCTCTCCTAACATTTGTAGAAGCAAAACTCTATGCATCCACATTGTAGGTACCAATTTTTTTTTTTTTTTGAAAATGACTTTCATTAAAACCACACCCGACGAAAATCACCAAGACGGAGATAAACGCCGAAAGCCAAAAAAACAAACCAACAATCACATTACATCAAATAAACACCACCTATTCCAATCCACTACCCCTTGTTTAAACCTATTCTTGTACCAAAGAAAACCCAAGGACTTTATATCCGCCACCGTATCCACTACATTAGGATCCTTGCTTGAGAAAATCTTTTCATTTCTAGCTCGCCATATCCTCCAACTCGCAATAATGATAATACCTTGGAGAATCGATTGCTTGTGCCCCATCACGCCACTGACTTTATACAAATCCACCAAATCCTTGACATGAAAAACGAAAGGTCTAGGAACCATGCACCAAACGGAGATCGCATTCCAAACACCCATGGAAATAATGCAACCGGTTAGGAGATGTTCAATAGATTCTTCATTGTTGTCACATAAAACACAAATATGATCATCAATGGGAATATGTCTTCTTGCCAAAGCCACCTTAGTTGGAAGCCGGTCCAAAAACGCCCGCCACATAAATATATTACACTTTTTTGGCACCCAATCACTCCATTGAAACCCAAAGTTCCCAGCCCCATGAACAGAACCAAGCATCCATTTTTTAATCGATGCAACAGAGAAGTCACCACATGACCCAACCCCCCAAAACCATGTGTCTTCACTAACCTCCAAAATAACCGAGTGGAGCAAGCCTTCAATCATGACCTTATCTTCCAACTCCTGAGAATAACAAGGAGCTCTCAACCAATCCCACTTAATGCATTGTGCTGCCCCTGTAGCTTGTAAACGATTAGCAATCACAGCCCTTTTATGTCTTTCAATCGCAAATAATGAGGGAAACTTATCTCTAAGAGGCTCCGAACCCAACCACGTATCCAACTAAAATCTAATTTGGCACCCGTTACCAACTTTTCCATGAATAGCTCTATTAAACCCGACCCCATCAACCTTATATTTGTTCCAAAACGAAGCACAATTTTTCCAAACACCTGTAATAGAATTATTAACCGGAACCATACCCCAACTACGAGAAGACCCGTGAATGGAAACAAAAACTCTTCTCCACATCGCATGTTGATCCGTAAGAAACCTCCCAAGCCATTTAGAAATCAACGCGTCATTGTTTACCTCTATGCGAGCGATCCCCAAACCACCCTCTTTAATAGGTTTAGTGACAACCTCCCAAGCGACCCAACTCATCTTTCGCACTTCATCCGAGCCGCCCCACAAAAATCTCCTCATTAAACCTTCCAAGTCACTAATAACCTTCTTAGGAGCCTTGAACAAAGAGAAATAATACGTAGGCAAACTGTCCAACACAGACTTAATAAGCGTTAACTGACCGGCCATAGACAAAGAATTCGCTTTCCATTTGGAAAGCCTACTATTAAATTTACACACCACCGGCTCCCAATTTGCCACCCTATTCATGTTCGCCCCAACCATGATGCCTAGATAAGAAAATGGTAACGCCCCCGGCTTACACCCCATAGATTCGGCTTGCATAATGATGTCATTGTCTTCTACTCCCACACCAAATAAGACTGACTTATGAAGATTAATTTTAAGCCCCGAGCACATATAAAAAATACGAAGGACCCGTTTCAAGTTCATAAAGTTAAAATGGGACCACTCCCCCATAATCATAGCATCGTCCGCATAAAGCAAGTGCGAGAGAATCGGGCCATCATTGGGAAGCTTAACACCGTGAAAAGCCCCTAAAACACACGCTTGTTTCAACATACCTGAAAACGCCTCCATCAAAAGAATAAACAAGAAAGGTGACAACGGGTCACCCTGACGAATGCCTTTCTGGCACCCAAACTCGAAAGTAGGGGACCCATTCACTAACACTGAAGATCTAGACGCCACCAGAATGCCACGAATCCATTCACACCAATCCGAAGGAAAACCCATCTGGGACAACACTGACAACGAAAACCCCCAATTAACATTATCGTAGGCTTTGTGTAGGTACCATTTTTTAATAAAGCAATTAAGTAATTTAGACTTATTACTAACTAAACTAAATACATTAATAAAAGATAATAAAGTGTTAATAATGTAGAAAATACACATACCATAACTGGCCGTTCAAAAAAATATATATATAACATAAAAGTAAATTTTTTTTTGAACAGCAAACAAACTTTATATATATATATATAAAGCCCCAGCAAGAAACTGGCAATACAACCACCAACGTCAAAAACGAAACAGATTACATCAAATCCGAAATGGAAAAATCTATCCATTTTTCCCAGCTGATTCTAGATAGTTTCGACCTATGCGCGAGCCACAAAAACGAATCCTCTTTGATGCTATCGACCGTGTTGGCCACCGGAACAAAAACCCCTTCGAACACCATTTTATTTCTGGCTGCCCAAATGTTCCAAAGTGTGGCCAGCATTATCAAATGGATGACCCTCTTCCATCCCTTATCTCCCGGACAATCGCTGATGTATTTGTAAATGTCTCCGACCGTCTCGCATTTATCCGGCCAAGGGATACGAATCCAAACCAAGACATTCCACCATATAGAGCGAGCGAACAAACAGTCGACAAAGAGATGATCTGAAGACTCCGGCCGGATCCCGCATCTGTTGCTATTCGTATCAATGTTTGTTAAGCCCCTTCGTTGAAGTTCGATCTTGGACGCAACTCTCCCCATTTTCCCACGCCAAAGTAGAAGGTTGCATTTGGAGGGAGCCCAAGAGTTCCAAAAGAAAGTTGAGTCGATGTCTTGGTCCATTCTTGAAGCCATAATATCGGACCTAACCGCTTTAATATCGAAGTTAACTCCGTTATCATTTTTCCACTGCCAAGCATCATTGTCAGGCCCCAAAGAGAGGCTATGCAGCCGATTAATTAACCTCCTATATTCGTCCAGCTCGATTAGAGACCTCGGCTCCCGTCTCCAACCCCAAACCCAGTCGATGCCCCTATTAAGCCTTCGGTAATGTTCCATAACGAACGCAGCCTTGTTTTTGGTGATTTTGAACAGGTTAGGAAATTCAGCATATAGAGGCGCCTGGCCAGCCCATACATCAGTCCAAAATAGAGTCTTGTCGCCGGTACCGATCCGAACCAGCAGTTTATCATCTACAATGATCCCCAGACGTGCAAGTACACCACCCACCGAGCCCACATCTTTCCAGACACCAACCACCGATTTCTTAACAGGAATGAGATCGCCACTCGGTTTCGACCCGTGTATACAACGGATAATCTTGACCCAAAGCTGGTTCGGATGTTGTTTGAAACGCCACCACCATTTAGAAAACATGGCAAGATTAAAGTCTTCGATACCCCCAATGCCTAGCCCCCCAACCTTCTTTGGAAGGGTCATTTTCGACCATTTGACCCATCGGATTTTTTGGCTAGTTCCCATTTTTCCCCAAACAAAGTCGCGTCTAATACCTTCAATCTTATTGATAACGCTTTTCGGCGCCGGGAAGAAAGACATGAAGTATGACGGGAGACTACCAAGCACCGACTTTGCTAAGGTAACTCTACCCGCGAAGGATAAATAGCGAGCCTTCCAAGCCGAAAGTTTACGTTTAATCCTCGCAATCACCGGGTCCCAAAATTTTATTCTTTTCATGTTAGCACCTATAGGAATTCCGAGGTAGTTAAACGGAAAAGAGCCCATTTCGCACTTCAAAAATGCGGCTGCATCAGAAACTTCAGCCTCTTCGACACCCACTCCAAAAATACGGCATTTTTTATTGTTTATCTTGAGACCGGTCACCAATTGGAGACATCTAAGGAACCGGATAAGGCTTTTCACGTTTTGGGTGGACCATTCTCCGACGAAGAGGACGTCATCCGCATAGCACAAATGAGAGATAGTTGGGCCATCGTTAGTAAGCTTGACGCCTTGAAACAGACCCGAGTCCACGGCTCTTCTCATAAACATATCCACTACTTCAAGAGCGATAATGAATAGGAACGGGGAAATAGGGTCGCCTTGACGGAGACCTCTTTTAAACCGAAATTCGTTAGTTGGGGACCCGTTGACAAGGACCGATCCTTTACCGGATGAGAGGCACCCTTTAATCCAATCTACCCATTTAGGAGGAAACGCCATATGACGAAGCATATTGAAAATGAACTTCCAATTGATCGAATCGTACGCCTTTTCGAAATCCACTTTGAAAATGAGCATTTGTCGCTTCTTAGCTTTGGCCCAAGATATCAATTCGCTAACAATAAGAGGCCCGTCTAAGATATTTCTTCCACCGACGAACGCAGATTGCGTGGGAGAAATCAGTTCCTCCAGAATCGGTTTTAATCTATTCGCAAGCAACTTGGCCAAAACTTTATAATAGGAACCGATGAGCGAAATAGGTCGAAATTTAGAGATGTCGTGAGCATCCACGGCCTTAGGAATTAAGGCTATGAACGCCGCATTGCAGCCCTCGCTGATGACGCCGGAATCATGAAACTCATACAATGCCGCCATCAGATTTGGTTTTAGCTCCTCCCAAAATTTTTTGAGAAACTTCATAGTATACCCATCGGGCCCAGGGGCTTTGCACCCATCGCAATCTTTAATCGCCTTACAGACTTCGTCAACCGTAAACGGTTTAATTAGATCAGCAGCTTGGGTACTCGAGACTTGTTTTAGACCATAATTATCGAACAACGGTCGACGGCGCATTGGTTCAGAGAAAAGTTTCTTGAACCATTTAAGAAACTCCAGTTTAATAAGTTTAGGATCCGTAACTCAAGCGCCTTCGATATCAAGACCCACGATCCGATTACCAGCTTTATTAATGTTCACCATTCTGTGAAAGAAATTGGTGTTGTCATCCCCGAACTTCAACCATTTTATACGAGCCTTTTGGTGCATATCCTTGGCTTTGGCACTTTCCAGCTTTCTAACTTGGAGCATGGTAGTAATTCTCAGCTCTTTCTCCACATCAGAGAGAGTATTGATAGCCGCTTTTTCATCGAGATCCGCCACAACCTTATTAAGGGTCACACTTACTAGGTTTTCTGCCGCAGTAACCGCTTTTCTCCACAACTTTATCCTCTTTTTGAGTTGTTTCAGCATGTTAAGAAACCTGCAGTCTGCTCTTATCCCACCGATCGGCCCTGAAGTTACCTCCACAACCAAATTTCGCAGCTCTTCTGAATCAGCCCAGCTATTGTAAAATTTGAAAGGGATGGGACCAAAATCGTTGTTCTCGCAAATAAGCAGAATTGGGCGATGATCGGAGACCCCTTTGGGAAGCACAGAAACCGTAGCAAGCGGCCATGAGCCCATGAAATCATCACACACCAAGAAACGATCCAATTTACTCAATTTCACTTCCTTATTATCAGAAATATAGGTGAAAGTCCCTCCAGTCGTCCTGTACTCCAAAAGACCAGTGTCCGAAATAAAACTATTGAAAGCGTCGGCGGCCCTATGATCGAAGCAAGAATTGACTCTTTCATCTTGGTTTCTGACGTCATTAAAGTCTCCAAAAAAGACCCACATTCCAGGCAATTGGGAGCGAACAATCAGCAACTTGTCCCAAAGATTTTTTCTAGCCTGTGGGTGGTTCGGGGCGTAGACATTAACCAAGTTCACAACAGTCTCTAACCCTTTTATAGAGCCAGAGACCAAAATAAAATTCTGATCAATGACGGAGGACAAGGCCGAGAACATGTCAGGGTCCCACAGAGACACCAACCCTCCCGATCTACCCACCGCATCAGAAGTAAGCATCTCGAACCTATGTCTCCCCCAAAATCTCCCCCAAAACAACTGATCAAGCCCCGATTTATGCGTTTCTTGGATACCCATAAAAGAACACCTAGAGTCAGACTTGAGCTTTCTGACCCAACCCGGTTTGTCGACACCGGTTACCCCCCTTAAATTAATAGACAAGATATTCATAACGACCGATTGATCGCCAAATCCCCACTAACCAATTTACGAACCTGGTTATCGAAGCCCGGCATCTGAATTCCAAGACCTTCACCGAAAATAATTGTTTCTCCAACCTCCTGTTCAAAATCATCATCGTCAGCATCATCCAAGCAACTAGGGTAGACATCATTGACTGCACCGTCTGTATCAGCATCGGGGGGATGAGTGTCTTCGGAATTGGTCACAGCAGCTTTTCGATGGTTTGTCTCCTTAGATTGTTGACGGATGAGTTCATCAAGATCAAAAGGGTCTTCGTCCTCTGCTTTGTCTAATTCATCATTGAGATCAGGGGTTTGAAACGTGTGGGCTGGGTCCCTTTCAATTTTTTTTTCTTGGACTTGGGCCGAGTGGTTATATAGGATAATTCTTTAGGGGGATAATTGCATTGGGCTGGGGAGCAAGACCTTGGCCCACTACGTGGAGAAGTCTGCTCATCAAAACCGTCGAGTTGTGGGTCCTCCTTACCAGATGAATTATTAAAATTCATGGCATAATTTCCCACAGCCATATTGCCATGTTCCCCACTCACCTTGGGACTGCACTCGTTACCCATACTAGTATTAAACAAATCATCTTCCATCCTCATGCGCCCACTATAATCTTCATTTTCCAAAGATTTTGTCCCTTCCGACAGCACGCGTCCACCTGACTCCTCGATTCCAAAGGATTTCCCACATTCCATTCCTTCCCTAACCACCTTGGATTGTAGTTTGTGCTTTGCCGGTGCCCCACGAGTCTGCGCCGGAGTGTTCACAAATTCCGGTAACCAGTTTGTATCAACTTCGACAACTTTGGCCATGTACGACGATCCATTGCATCTAATTCTTACGGTGAAATTAATCAACTCCATTGATTTCACGAGAACAGCAAGCTTGTTGCCAGTAAGATTGTTGTCCTCAGCCGAGGCCTTGGATTTGAGGATAAGAGTACCGCATCTTTCGCCAACGCGATTGAAGACGTGTCTGTCCCACATACTTATCGGAATACCCATAATATTAATCCATGCCACCCTCTCGTAACCTGGGGCACCACCATCCCAGACATAGAGCCTTGAGAAAAACTTCTCCCAGAATTCATATTGAGATGTAAGGAATTCACCCGCCTTCTCTTTTGACTGGAACACGAGCATCACTTTAAGGCCTCCAATATATTTGACTTGAATCTCAAACTGTTGAACCATGGCAAGGATGATATGAATACGGTCTAAGGTCTCCAAGTCTTTAACTTCACCAACTAAGGAGCATGGAGCCCATACATTCTTCGCATGCACGTTCAAAGGTGGGAGGTCGATCGTCAACTCCCTATTAGTATCCCTTTGACCCCTAGTTAACGCCTCATAGAACGGTCCACCTATGGCATTGTAGTTTTGTGTCCCCTCCTTTACACCATTGTCATGCTGCATCGGTCTGTCCAGTCTATCAAAGACTGAGGCACTTTTGGCTGGTTGTGGTTGTGTCGTTTTGCTCCCGTCCCTGTTAAACTTTGCAACGCTAACATCGACCACCGCACCGTCTATCACAGTTCCCTGCAGTCTCTGTGTCCACTGTTCGATGTCTCCAACGTTCAGAAACCTTATAAAGCCGAAACGGTTTCCACTTCCATCCCTCTTCTTTGGAATAAAGACGTCGTCCAAAGAGTTAAAGTGTTGAAATGCTTTCCAAAGACTGTCTGGTGTGCATCCCTCCGGTAAGTTCGCTACGAAGAACGTCGTTGATAATCTCAGTCTTTCTTCCCTTGTGCGGAATCGCTTCTCCTTCAGCTTCTCTTTCTTACTTAGTACCGGTTGCCATCTTCTGTCGTCTTTGTAGTTTTGATTTTTGATTCGTTTAACTTCTTCAGTTTTCCTCCTCCGTAGTGCTTGCAAGTCTTCTTCAGTCGGCCGTTGGGGAGGCCGGCTTTTAGTCTTCATTTTCTGAAAAGGGTTAAATTTCACAACATAAAAGTAAATAACTACTAGTACTTGAGTAATAATAAATTAATAACTAGATTTATGTTTCTAGTAATAATAAATTAATAACTAGATTTGTGTTTCTAGTAATAAATTCACCCTACACTTCTCTACCCTACATACTAGTCAGTACACACAAATCCATAAAGGTGGGCTTTAAAAAAAAAACTAAAGTAGACACTCTCAAATGGACACACAAAACCCAAAGCCCAAACATTGCTCATCATCTTCCTTCTTTCAAAATGCAGACACTGACTTCTCACCGGCTACCAGAAATTCATCTACGAAGTTGAACCATCAGATATCAGCACACATCTTTCTGGTTTCAAAAGTCCAAGGGGTGTCATTGAAAATTTTCAAGGGGTGCGAACGAGATTAGCGCGCGTATATAACACTAAACATTTTCTTTTCAAGAGGGGCGCCCACCCACCTTCGGCTGGCCTGGGTCCGCCCTTGGATGAGATACAATTGAACATATTTGGAATCTAGTTGAAAGAAACCATACTGTTTGTCTGTCTATACAACGATAATGATAATGATGACGAGGAAGATCAAGATCGAGATGACAAGAATAATAATAATTATTTTTTGTTTTATTTGTTTTATGACAATTTTTTGTTGATATTATTTAATACAAATGTTTTTATTATTTAATGTTTTTATTATTTAATGTAATTATTTTTTATTACTAAATTAAAAAAAGGTATAAACAACGAAAAATATATGCCTCATGGCCATCACGCACGGTAGCCTCAACGCCACCACCACCCTACGGATTTTACAAAAAAAAATGATATTAGTCTTATGATGATGTAGATGCCACATGTCAGTTCATGCCCCTCATATGAACATAACCACACCGTGTAGTGTAGTCTAAGGCTACATGGTGTGGTCGGCGTGGAAGGGGACCTGAGGACCACCACCCAGTCTGTCCGTGATGTGAGGCAGGTTGGGTAAAGATTTTCACGGGCGTGGGACAAAAGATGAGGTGAATAGTTATGGTTGATTCTTGGGATACAGAAGATTTTTAATTAGTTGGTTGATTAATCTTTCACGCCACAAGATAAATTTTCAAAAGAAATTGACGCGGCTGTCAAATGTTACTTCATACCCCCTTCACCCGTCACCCGGTAACAACATACCATAAACCACCAATAGTTGAAAACAACCAGTCAACAACAAGAAGAAGAAGAATGGATGACATAATAAACATGAACAACCAACAAAACCCATCTTCATCTCCACCTGCGTCATCTTCTTCCACATCATGGTTTTCAGGCATTGTACGAGGTAGGAAGTCAACCACTTCTTCTACTTTAACTAACAAATCCAACGCTTTTGGAGGTGGGGCAGGGCCTATTAATCGGAAGAATCAGTTTAATGGTGTTATGTTTAAGTATGGTTCTAAATCTATTCAGGTATGAATGACAAGTTAATGAATTTGAAGTTATTATTATTGTTCTTGATCTGTTTTTTTAGGTGTGGAGATTGGAGTTGTTTATGATATTGTTTCATATCAAGTTTAAGTTTTTAGGTGTTTTTGGAATATGAGGATTTGTGTTTTTTTTAAATTGTTTGATTTTGAGGGTTTGATTGAGTTTTTTTTTTTTTTTTTTTTGGTTAACGTTTTTAGGTGTGTTTGGCTGGAAATTAGGTGTTTTTTTAATGACATCTGTTTGATATTTGAGGTTTTGATTGAGTTTTTGTAAGTTTTCGGGTGTTTTTGGCTGGAAATTAGGGTTTTTTTGGGTTGAAATGTGTTTGATTTTGAGGTTTTGATAGCTTTTGTGGTTAAAGATTTTAGGTGTTTTTGGAATCTTGCTTTTTTTTTTTTTTTTAAATCTGTTTGATTTTTGAGGTTTTGATAGTTTTTGTGGTTAAAGATTTTAGGTGGTTTTTTTTTTTTTTTTTTGAAATCTCTTTAATTTTGAGGTTTTGATTAAGTTTTTGTTGTTAAAGATTTTAGGTGTTTTTGGAATCTAGAAATTTGTTTGATTTTGAGGTTTCGATCGAGTTTTTAGGCGATTTTAGAATCCTAGGACATGATCACGGATAGGAGTTCTTGGAGATGATTAAGGTTATGTACTTCTAAGGGAGTGTATACATCTATCTTAAATTATTTGTCTTGCTGCCTTCGCTTATCCTACACGTTTGGTTACCTTAGCCTTAGTATTGCCTTACCATTGTTTTGGCGTATAGATTATTTTAGGGGAGTGTGTAGGTAACTTCAAACGCGTTAGGGATATTATTTCTTGTCTCTTTGTAGCATATTACTATAGTTTTTCTTGCCTCTTTCCTACACTGGGTGCAGTGGCGAAGGTTCTTTAGGGCCCTAGGGGGCCCCGGCCCCCATCGATTTTTGGCGCAGTGGTGGAATTTTGCGATTTTCGTAGGTAAATTGAGTCTGGGTTGAGTTTGGCCCCCGCCGATTTGATCTTTCAGCCACTACTGATGAAAAAAACTTGAGTCCAACCCCCACCGATTCGAGAACCAAGCTTCGCCACTGACTGGGTGCTTTTTATGTACTTCCTAGGTGGTTTGGGACCCTTTTCCTTTCATCTTCCTTCTTTCGGTTCTACGACACTTTAACGTTATATGTATTTCCATACCAAAAGTAGTAAGGTATGCTTAGTTGGGGGTCTCACTAGGAGCAACCTCTCTATTTTCTTGGAGGCTAGGATAGAGGTAAGGTTTGCCCTCGTCTGAATCGCCAGTTTATGTTTGTTTGAATTACTGGGTACATTTGTTTGAATCTTATATAAGACTTTGATAATAATCTGAATCGCCAGTTTATGTTCACATCGTACGTACAAAATTTGCATATTATTATTTTTCGTTAAACAAACTTTTAACATCAGATAGAGAACATCTTGACTGTATGTCTGTATGTTGACTCAGGTGGAAACTAATATGTTTTACGTTGAGGCAGGTTGCATTCAAAACCGGGGATTATAAACAACACGTTGTTTTTATTGGTGGATTGACGGATGGGTTTTTGGCTACAGAGTATGTATATTCTTGTCAATAAACTTTTGTTGAATTATAATTTGAACAAAATTCATTTACCGAGTTTAAAAGTGGTTTTTTTCTTTTCACGCATGAATAAAAGATATGTGTGATACAATGTGAGGTTGATTCTGAGTAGAGGTTTTAAAGTGGCTAGATCAGACGGGTTGGGTAATGGGTCAAAATGGGTTAAGGCCAAACCATGTCTATTTGGGGACGGTTGAAATGGACCGTGTAAGGTTGACCTGCAGACTCTTTTCTTTACAACTTTTGACCTTTCTTACACATAATAAATGTATTATTGATACCATGTTGCTATGTTGTGTAAGCACATGCAAACCAGATTCAACAAATGACTATTTTAATGCAAATATTGATACCTTTTCCTGCTATGTTGTGTAAGCATATGATGGGTTTTAAAAAGTGCGCCTGAGGCGCGCCTAGGTGCAAGGCGCAGCCTAGGGCGCCTCAGGGCTTTGCGCCTACCCGATTTCCCAAAGGCGCGCGCCTCAGGCGCTTTTTTGTCAAATTTCAATCGCTTTTCACCCTGAGGCGCGCGCCTCACGTACAAAAGGTATATAAAAAAATTATATAATTAGTGTGCGCTTCGGGAACGAAAATCCCACGCTTTTTGCGCTTCGCGCAATGCGCTTAGACCTCGTCGCTTTTTCTGCGAGGCACGCTTTCTTAAACCAAGAGCACATGTTGCCACTAAAATCCATAGTATACAAGTACAAACCCAATTAGTTCTTGGCATAGTAGTAAAGTACTAGATCAAGATTATTGAACAGGTTGCGTACCGAATTTTAATAAAAAGACCTGTCTAGCTTCAGAAAAATCACCGACAATTTTGATAATAATGGCCATCAAAGTACTCGTAAACATGTAAATGAATTATGCCAGGGTACATACTAAATATGTAGATTATGTGATGCAAATGCGCAACTGTAGATTTTTATATTACAACTTGTTGAACATTTATTTTGTTGACTTGATTTAACTTGAATCTTGGATGAAGTTTAGATGTCTGAATCATTTCAATTTTGTTAGATATTTGGAGCCGCTGGCAATTGCGTTGGACAAAGAAAAATGGTCATTAGTACAGTTTTTGTTTTCGTCTTCCTACAGTGGATACGGCATATCAAGCTTGAAAGAGGTAACTCGTCATTTTTCCCACTTAGATGGCATTTTGCTTGTAAAAGTGTATAGGTTTGAAAGAAAATGGGGAGAGAGAGAAAATGTACGATTATTTGTTTTGTATTTTGGCATTTGTCATGTAAATGGGTATATGTCTGATCAATTAACCGTGAGCTCTCTCGAACGCTGCAACCTCGTTGGACCCCATAAATCAACCTAGACACATAACCCTATTGCTGCACACTTTTAGCTGTAAACTACTTTTTCTTTCATGTCTCTGAAGTCTTGTTTTTTTTACTTCTTTTTCTGTGGGAGGCGATTTGTACGCTGCTAACATTACTTTGCACATAACACTTATGTTATTGTACATCTTTACATCTTCCGTTCATGTTGTACCATAGTTTTTAAAAGCCATCGCCTCTTGCGCCTAGGCCCATTTTTTAGGCAAGGCGATGCATTTGCGCTTTAATTCTCCAGGTGATGGGTTAGGCATATATTTCAGCTAGATTCCCAAATTCCGAAGAGTTTCTAGCCAAATTCGTTAAATTATGGCTAGATTTCAGGCAGATTTCTACTTTTATCTAAGGAAAACTACTTCTATACATTAATGGATCAATATCTTAAACCTCTCGATACTAACTAGATGAAAAATAGTATTATTTTAATATATTTTTACTTTATTTTCTTGTTCGCTTTTTTTATCTCAGGCCCTCGTTTTTTTTTGCGCCTTGCGCCTAGGCCCCAGGCGAGGCCTATGCGCCTTGAGTGCGCCTTTGATAACTATGTGTTGTACCAAAGTAGTTTTATTGTGTACAAGTCACCTGCCATTTTTATACTATATTGAATAGAGGTGGCAAGATGGGTGGGTCATGTCGGTTGGCCGGTAAAAACAGGTTACTTCTAGTTATGTCATTTTACCTATACGGGTCGTGTTGTTTTGACCGGCAAACACAATTTCTAGTTTTTAACCATTTATAAATAGTAATTCGTTAATGTGTTGGTTATGATGACAGAAACAATACTATCACGATATAGTTTAAATCATAACTGGACTTTGAGTGACTTTCCAACTATTTGGCTATTTGACCCGTTCCCTTGTCGCTAAAGCTTTTGGCTTTATTAGTTTTAGTTAAAACAATATCTGAACCGATCCACTCAAAAGAAAATGGTTTAAAATTGCCACCTTTAGTATTAAACGACGCTATAGGTCGCTTATTTGTTTCTGACTTTCTTCCGCTATGTGTCGTATGAAAGGATGCCATGGAGCTTGATCAGTTGATCAATCACTTAATAAACAAAGAAGACTCAGAGGGTGTAGTGCTGCTCGGGCACAGTACGGGCTGTCAAGTAAGCACTTTTGAATTCTCTTTCTTGGCATTGCTTTTAATATGAAATCAGATTCAAGTAACTATATAGATTACTTACGTGATTTCTTTAATAGGATATTGTTCATTACATGCGTACCAATGCAGCATGCTCTAGAGCTGTTCGTGCTTGTATTCTACAGGTATCGTTTCTTACATCCTGGCTTGTGGTAATAAATGGTTCTTCATGTTGACATTGAGTAGATATGGTTCCGGAATCCAAGCCTTGATACACTCACCTTCGCCTCACGCATCACCGACACTAGGTTCACGGATTTGGCAGAATTGCTTATAAAGTATTTGTAAATGCGTAAGCACCAAAAATTTTCACTCACATACTAAAGTCGTCCAAAAAATAAAGTGAGCATAATGGCTCAATTCACAAATCACCGAACAACACAAGTATGATTACTAAGAGGAAAGCGCAAGCCACAATGGCTAAAGAAAGATGCATGATAAAAAAAAACATTAAACACAATGTTCTAAATCTCTTTGCCGATCAACTGATAGCCTCCTCCATCATCATCATCATCATCAAACGCGAGCATGGGAAGTGATGGATAAGGCTTGGGACTGAGAGGTCTCAGGTTTGATTCTTGATCTCACCCGGGTTTTACCAATTTCTCATTGCCGTGCCTTTGGGCTGGTGGGGGATTGGGTTTTCCCCGGTTCGGGAACCACGTGCGGGATCTGGCTCCCAATGGGAGTAAGATTTGTAGAAAAAACTCCCGTAGGGAGTCCGACATAATATGTTGTGTTGACCGTTCTAAAAAAAACTCGAGCATGGTTTCAACTTTCAACCACCTCATCACTAGAAACTCCAATATCATCTTCCTTTATACATGACCCAAATAAACCCATTGATAAGTAGACGGGTTGTAATTGCCACTTCTAGAGGATCATAATGATCGAGTTGATCTTCCACATTGCTATTGTATTCGGTAGGGAATAAATGTCACCTATAAAAAGGCTTTCTAATGATTTGACCTTTCTTTTCATATCTATTCTTGTTGACTTTCAACGTGCCTTCTTAAAACGTTGTGCTTACATTGTCCAGGCTCCAGTTAGTGATCGGGAATTCAGAGCAACTCTCCCGGAGACTGCTGAAATGATTGATTTGGCTTCAAAACTAATAAGTGAAGGTCGAGGATCCGAGTTGATGCCCAGAGAAGCAAATCAAGATTCCCCAATCACCGCTTACAGGTGAGTTTTTAACGGAGATTAATTATTTTTAACGGATTATATATGTAGCTGATGAACTGGTGACCCTGCAGATTTCACTCCCTGTGCGCATACATGGGTGACGATGACATGTTCAGTTCCGATCTCAGTGATGACCAACTGAGACAGAGACTTGGTCACATGTGTAACACACCTTGCCAGGTATGTGCATGTCCATTTGAAGTATTACAGTTTTCAATCACTTCTGTACATGATATGTAATACAATTTGCGTCATGCAGGTAATATTTTCTATGGCTGATGAATACGTACCGGATTATGTTGACAAGAAAGCATTGGTGCAAAGGCAAGTGCAATGACTTGTTATTTTCACTTGCTCAAATATATAGATATCTAGGTTTAGAGTTTGCAAAATGGTGTTGGGTAACACATCGAGACAGATGGTTATTTTATGGGTCGGGTAACATGTAAAGACGGATGCTTTTTTATGGGGTGGGCGGGTTGTTTATCGGGTCTAAAAAGTTTTTTTTCTTCTAAAGTTCTAATAAATAACGCGTGTCAAATTATGATTAAACGTAATAATAGTTTTCACTTTTCACCAATGGTCTATGGTGCACTTAGGTCCCAAAAGCCGAGGTGTGAGTTGTGCATAACACGTACACAGGATGTTCTATGTACAACCAAATAAGCTTTATTTACATCCAGAAGTTTCATATCTCTCGTCTATTTTACACATCAACCTTTTTATCAAGTAAATCTTTCATAATATCTTCAACCCTTTGGTTGTTTTTACGTATAAGCCTGTACGTACGCTGAGCGCAGGCATGCCTTCTAAAACCAAGCTTTCAACAAATTTTGACTACCCTTTTAAGTTTCTTATTATTAGATTTTGGTTGCTTGGCCTGGTTAGAGATTTACATAACACTAACCGTCTCGACCCATTCGCAAGTGGATGAAATTGTACCTTTTATTTCTAGGGTGGGTGGTTGCTTGATCTTTTTTTTATATTGTAACTACAGACTGTGTAGAGCGATGGGGGGTGCGGAGAAAGTTGAGATAGAATGGGGAAACCATTCGCTATCTAACCGAGCTGCAGAAGCCGTTGAAGCGATAATGGGTTTCGTGAAGAGTGGTGGTCCTAATGGCTGGGATGATCCTTGGAGCTGATCTTCTTTCTCTTGTTATTTTCTTATCACATCTTACCCCTCTTGATTTTATAGTTTTAAGTTGTTTTGTTACATATTGTAGTTTTATTCTTTCACCTCATTCTTGGTTTTATGTGGTTGTAATTTGTGCAAAAAGACTTGTACATTTTGAAATGGCATGATTTGGTGTTTTTGGTTGCATGCAAACTTAGATGAGTAAGTGGCATCAAACTTAGAAAACATTTACACACTCTTGTGTGGTTGCATGCAATCTTTTTATCTCTTATTTTTTTTTTACAATTGTTCACTTTGAGTTGTAAAATAGTTTTGAAATATTAAAAAGGAGTAAATAGCATTTTACGTCACGGAATCATCCAATAATAGTTAGCAGTATTGAACAAGTGAGTCATTGGTCTTAGCAGTATTTGAACAAGTGAGTCATTGCAGCTTGTGCCTGTTTTACCCACTATTCGAATGTAACTTATCTTATTGAATCTAATTTACTATTGAGTAATTAAAAAAAAGGAACTTGTTTAACTTTCTCGGCCTTCGGAACAAAGGCGATTATGTTCATGCTTCAGACGATTTGGCTAACTATATAGAGTTATAAGTTTCAACCAAATTGCAGACACATGACTAGATTTACCCCGTAAATGGTACTGAGTTAAGGCAAATGAACGAACCATTCATAGAAATATAAACATAAAGGATAAAGGATACCCAATGTAATTACCTTAGTTAAAGACTAACATCAACAGTTTAGATGAAAGTTGAAGGACGAAAATGCAACTGACTTTATTAAAAACAACCCATTCACAGCTCTTAAGGTTCTTACAACACTGTGTACCCATCTAAGGGTTTAGTGACCTTTATATGGTTTAAGGATACAAAATTTATTAAAGAAAGATCATGGGAGCAATTTAATATGGTGATCGAATAAAGAGGCTATAAAGGCAAAAGATGTAAATACAAAACTATGAGAAGAGAGATCTCTAAGAAGTGTGATTCTTAATAAGATAGATAGGAATTTCAAATGGAATGCCATATCTTCATTCTTCGTGCTGACGACCCCTCGCCTTTTGAAATCGTGCGTCGGGTCAATATGACGTAACCGCTCTCAAGTGATCTGTTGTAAACTCAATCCTTCAACTCTTGGAGAGACCTGAATTGCTGAAACAATGGTATGCTAGAATTATCCTATATGTTAATATTTGAATGTTCATGAATAGTAATTCTTTGTGTTTGAGAAGCTTATATATAGTAAAGTGTTTGGTATATGTTACAAACAAATCGGTGGTGCAGTTGGTTGGGTCGTAGTTTGTGTCTTGATATGGGCCGGTTCGATTTTTCCTGGCAGCGGTTTTTGATAGCCTTTTTTGCAAAACGTTTTAACAAAAAAAAAACATTGTGGTTTACACGTGTTTACTTGCTGGGTTGTCCACGGTTTATAGCTGGTGATTCATTGTTCCATTACCTGATTTTTATCTTTAAAAACCGGTTTTTTCAAAGCTCTATTTTTTTAGACAAATAGTTTCGTATCATCTTCTTCGTTGTAGCTTGAGCAGAAGGTATAGTAATTCTTTGTGTTTGAGAAGCTTATATATAGTAAAGTGTTTGGTATATGTTACAAACAAATCGGTGGTGCAGTTGGTTGGGTCGTAGTTTGTGTCTTGATATGGGCCGGTTCGATTCTTCCTGGCAGCGGTTTTTGATAGCCTTTTTTGCAAAACGTTTTAACCAAAAAAAAAAACATTGTGGTTTACACGTGTTTACTTGCTGGGTTGTCCACGGTTTATAGCTGGTGATTCATTGTTCCATTACCTGATTTTTATCTTTAAAAACCGGTTTTTTCAAAGCTCTATTTTTTTAGACAAATAGTTTCGTATCATCTTCTTCGTTGTAGCTTGAGCAGAAGGTAAATCTTGGAAACAATGTTGCTGAATTTAAGGCTGCATGTTACGCCAACTCTGTTTTTTAGTTTTCTTTGGTCTATATTGAAAATGTGAAGTTATTCAACATGTGTGTGAATGAATTTTCTTCGGCCTTTGGTTGATTTTGTTGGTTGCATTTTGAGAATGTCACTTGCATAAAACAATGAAAATTTGTTTGGTTAAAAAGAAGGTCAGTTTGAAGTAGATTTTGTATCCGGTTTTCATGGACATTTTCTTGTGTTGGTTTCCTATTCTTTTGTTTTATTCTTGGCCAAATTTTTTTTCCATTAAGTTATTGTATTTTCTTAACTAAAAATTGTTTGAACTTTCCGGTTTTTTTTTGGGTTTTCTTTAACCAGATTATTTGTGACTGAGGTTTAGTTAATGGATCATTTTTTCAATAAAGTTATGAAACAGTTTGTGTTTGCATCAGTTTTCATGAGATATGAATTTGTGTTTTGGATGTGCATTGTTAGGAGTACAGTTTAATACATATTGTTGTGGTGATAGGAGTTTTGAAGTATATTTTGGTTAGTATTGTTTGTTAACAGTGGTATTATTTTCTTTATGTTTATTCAAAATATATTAGCCAATGTTTATGATTTTTTAGGTTTAGTCTTTCAGGCAGTTTGGTGGATAAGAGGATAGATGATGTATGTTGATGTGCGTATGTCGATTGTTAGAGCGAAGTTTTAAAACGAATAAGTTGTCCGTGTAATTTGTCGTAGAAACGCGTATTCGCCTAGACGCCTAAATGCCTAGGCGCCTATTCGGCTAAGCGCGTAAGCGCCTATTCGCTTAAGCGCATAGGCGCCTAGACGATGTATGTTGATGTGCGTATGTCGATTGTTAGAGCGAAGTTTTAAAACGAATAAGTTGTCCGTGTAATTTGTCGTAGAAACGCTTATTCGCCTAGACGCCTAAATGCCTAGGCGCCTATTCGCTTAAGCGCATAGGCGCCTAGACGGGTATTCAACGACTGCTTTATTTCACAGTCTTATATACCATGTCATCTCAAATATATTAAGTAAAAAATAAAGTTTTCAAGTTCATATATATCACGTACATTTATAAAATATTTTAGTTCTTAATATTCTATTTTAACTATCTGCATAATCTAGATTTTTTTTTTAAAAAATTTGATTAACTGTACTGAACATGTTTTCACTGCACCAATGTTTGAGGCTGCAGTTGATATTCGCCTAAGAAAATAGATGCGTAGGCGAACCAAACGCCTAGGCGCATAAACGCCTATTCGCCTAGACGCCTATTCGCTTAAGCGCGGAGGCTCATAGTCGGGTATTCAACGACGAATTACGCCACCAGATTTTTTCGTTTTGGGTGACAAGTTTCAGCAGGTCAGCTTCTGTTAGTTTAATGATGTAAATAGGGTTGAAGGTTACATAGCAAAATGGACTTGGCATTTAGGGTTTGCAATGAGGCATTTGTTTGAGGCTGAATACATTTTACAGGTCGTATAGTTAGTCGTTTGTTTTGTAATGTGTATGTTGTGGCCAAATTGTATTTCAAGGAAGATGATTTTAGGTACAGTAAGAGATTAAGGTTAGGGTGGTTTGGTTAATTAGGCGTTTATTGATATAATACATAATGGTTGAATTTCCAATTTTGGAATCTATGGTCTTTGATATATGCAGACTGTTTTAGGTTTGGTGAACCTTTTGATATGCCAAAACTAGACAGTTTAGGCGTTTAAAAAAATGCGTCTACTATATTAGAATAGGGTATACAAGTGAACCACTAAGAATTGATCCATGGCCGCTGAACTAAAGAAAGGAGTCCTTTACCAAGTAACCTAGGCAACCTTAGTCGCCTCAAACGGTCTTACTCGGAAGTTAAACCGTATCTGTATTACTTGAATTTCTGGTTTATTTTGTTTTGTTCAATGTTGTATCTATGGCAGCTAGAAGCATATGGTACTGCTGTGTTATGTTGCAGCATCTTCCCTTGGTCATTTGGATTATAATATAGCCCCTTCTCAAAGCGACTGTACTTAGGACTCTATTAAGTGAGGTCTTCATAATAAGTTGATTTTGTACAGCTGAAATCTTGCGTTATGCTTTTGGTGTATATGGTCATTGTAAAAGTAGAGATAAGATGGTTATTTATTGTTGAAATCATAGTTGTCAAATAGCAAATAACGACTGATACCTATATGCTATTTAGCGATAGAGATTAATTAGATGGCGACTTTTTTAGGCTTTTATGTTTTTTGTCTTTTGTTCTTCTTTTGCAGAATAAGATTCAGGGTGTCCAGTCAAACTTAAGGTTACAGTTGGTTTGATTAATTTGTAAAATTCAGGGGGTCGAGTCGAACCTATGGTCACAGTTGCTTTGCGTCTGCATTGCTAGGTTGTGATACATTATTTAAGGTCACTTTTTTCTATTTAATAATTGTTACTTTTAGGATAGTTAGGTGCGTTCTCATGTCCATAGGTTTCAACATGAATGGATTTTTATTGTATCTTGGCCCACTTAATATGGAATGGGTACTTGGATCAGGTATTTGGTGGATTGAGCTAGCCTAATGAATGAATTAAGCTTGGATATAAACTACTGCTACGTAAAGCAAAATTAAATTGGATGTAAACTGTCTGCTCCTAGATTACAATAGAACAAGGAGAGCACGCTATGGTTATTTTAGGGCAATTCTCACCTTGGGGACCCCTACTGTGACAACAGCTACTACGCGTTAGTTAGGCGATTGAAACAGTTTCGCATTAATTATATGTACTTGAACCTGTTTTCAGTTTGGTTGTTAGCGTGTTTTTGCATAGGCGCATAGGCTATCCATTTAGGTGCATAGAAGAGTCTGTGAGAAGATTTTAATTTCATGTTTTTTGGGTTATTGGACTGTGTAGGCGACATCAGCGTTTTGTTGTCTATAAAACTAATCATCATCATCATCATCATCATCATCATCATCATACTCAGTTAATCCCATCTATAGCAAAACTAAGGTAGGGTCTGAGGAGGGTAAGATGTAGACAACCTTACCTCTACCCTAAGAATAGAGAGGCTGCTTCCAGTGAGACCCCCGGCTCGATGTGGTTTGGTATCAAGCCTTGGACATAAGGCACATAACACTTAGCAATCGGGACAAACCCGATCAGTGCATGTACCCCTTTGTCTTTTGGCTATCAACGCCACCACATGATGCATGATTAACCGTCCATCATTTTTAACGTTATTTTCACGAAATTAGTAAAATAACGTTAAAACTAGTGCAACTTTACTTTTGCCCCCCGAGGGCCACACATATATACATTATATGCGCACACAATTAATTCTACATTTTGGAATCAGATAATAGGTTTCGGAACACCTTTCAATTACTATTTCAATATGAGTTTTCTAACATTATTGAACTGCTGTGTATACAGAACCTGGAAATCGCTTCAAAAGACCGGCCACCGACAATTGAAGCCGCACAATCTAGACAACATGCTGCGCAACTGTTGTTTCCCTACTCTATGATTAATGAAGCTGCTGTTTTGCAGCACAACACCATGTAATTATGTTTGCGCCTAGCTTTAGCGCATTTTGTGTCTCATCAAACGTGGTTCTATGTCTTATTCTCCTGCTGTACTTTGATAATTTAGGACAACTAATGCTTTGTAGTTTTTGTTCAATGTCACAAATTTTGCATAAGAAGAACAACAGGCAGATTAGCAATTGAGAATGTCGCACAAAAAACTTCCACAGCCGTGCCCAAAGGTTGCGCAACGCGCAACCCGACAACCTACTAGTTATATTTATTGATTAAATAAAATAAATATTATATCATAACACACCTGATCGGTTCAAACGAAACATCCGGGTTAGGTTCTGCTTTGATGTTAGCACCTTCCTCTTCCTCGTTGTTAACACCTTTCTCGTCGCCATCACCTTCCTCGAAGACGTTATCACCTTCCTCGAAGTCCTTAGCAACTTCCTCGTACTCGTTGTTGGGTTTTTCTTCCACTTGCGAATGGTAAGTCCTGTATACGTATTGCATATAGCTTTGTGGCATGTAAAATGACTCCGCTTCATCCACGTACTCTTTGTTCAAATCTGGCAGCACTCTCCCGTCATTCCAACGAACCGCGGATACAACCTCCTCCTTACCTCATTCAACTTCGGGTCCAAAAAAGCTTTCCGAGATTTAAGACTCGTTGGAAGATTCGTGAAAAACATGACTCCAGGATGAATACGACATAGTGATACGAAATGTTTGATTGTATTGTTTAGTTTGGGGTTGGTTTGTAATGTTTGTGTTCAGTTAAATGGTGCCCGTAATGCATGATTACTAGACCAATACGGAGCGTAGAGGCCTCCATGCTTCATATAGGTTTTAATGCACACAACTACCTTGCTCCTCTACTACTCGTAAAGGCCTCGTAGAGGCTTTTCAGACTGGCACCCTGCATTGCACGGAGTTCAATCAAGTACCTCATACTTTCTCGTAGAGGAGTGACATTTAATGTATTTTAACCCTATACAACGCGTAGAGGCCTCAACGTGTTGTATAGTGTGACGTCCAAAAATTTTGGGGGATTTCTAAGCATTACCACTCTTTTTTTTAATAGAACAACGCATACAAAGTGACGGACTGACGAATACAAAGTGTATATGGTAGTATTTTCTAAGTGATGACTTTTTGTGTGAATATTTGATAAACAGTGTCACTCGATCATAACAAAATACATTATATTTCTACTATGCTTTTTCCCTCACTATTTTTTTAAGACCAATCCAACATTCTATGAAACAATGTTTAATTAAATAAACCCATTAGAGCATATAAAAACAACAAACACATCAAATAACGGTATTCAACTGCCACTTCTTTCCCGCCAAAACTTCCTCTATTCTTTTTCCTTGTATACTCTCTATAATCAAGACGCCTTCTCCGGACCAAAGTCTCCACGGTCTCGATCCATTGGGGGCAGCGCAAGGCGGTCGAATAGCGGCCGCCACAAGCGCCGCCAACCCTCCATCGACATCCAACCAAACCATGGCGGAATCTGGTGGCATTATTCCTGATCATGTGACACCATTAGACCCTAATTATCTTCAAGCACTCGAAAACTTTCTTATGAATGATGACAACAATAACAACTCTTCACAACAAATCGATTTTTCGATTGATACTTCACTAATTCATGATCAAACACCGGTGGCAGGATGTGAAACCATGCATCCCCATGATCCAACGGTGGAAACATTTGTGGATAACATTGTGTTTGAAGAGGGTTTTCGAACAAACCCCCAGTCTAGTGTTCGTGATGAAACAAACACTAGATCGGGTGAATTCGGAAACCCTATTCGACTTTCATCTTGGCCTTTACAAGTGCCTCCATATACTTGTAGTTGTTGCCAAATTTTAAGAGAAATCACACATACTAATGGTGTGTTTTTTTTTTAATTAATTTAATTGATTTTGTACATATAATCAATTTTCTTTTGATGAAATACTTCATTTTTATGGTTTTTTTTAATTTTTTATTTATTTTTGATTTATGATTAGGTGTTGAAATTTCGAAGTTTGAGATTCATGGAAGACTTGGTGTGATTTGTCATGGTGTTCTTGAAAAATATTGTATCGATTTCACGACAAACCGAAATCATGAGTACAAGATGTTCGAGTAAGTTGAATTGATTTTGATTTGATCAAAACTTTTGTATCACCTTAATTTTGAAGTATGTTATGAATAATTATTCATATGTTTGGTGATCAAGTTTTTGCAAGGAAAGTATAAGAAGAGTGAAAGAGTTTCTTGTGGAATATTGCATGAAACAAAAAGAGAATGCCTACATAATGCTTCATGATCCACTTTCATCATTTTATGAAGCCATATGTGTTGGATTGGATTGGGAGGACACTCCGGTGGTTACCGATGATCTCGTTCGCGAAAATTCAGGTTCAATGTTATTCAGCACAATCAAGATATAAATCTAAGTTGTGCTTAATGTCAAGATTCACAATTTTTTAAGATTTTATGCGTTTATAGGAAACAAAAACACATCTTCAAGATTCATAAGTTTATACATTTTTAGGGTTCATAGAAAAAGAGAAGCATATGTTATAAATTTTAAGTTGCCTTAATGTAACGCATTTTAAAGATTTATAAATTTTGAAGATGTGCATATGTTAAAGATTCATAATTTAATTGACTTTTTTTAGGGTTCATTGAAAAAAAAAACGCACACACATTTGCAAGTTTCATTAAAATTTCTTGAATTTTGGCGTTATTTAGTTGATCTTGTATAGATAAAAATAAAAATAATAATAATAATCTAGCAATGGATGGCTTGCCTTATAATTAACCTCATTTTTAAGATTCATAAATTTTGAAGACATGCATATATTCAAGATTCATAATTTTAATTACTTTTAAGTTTCATAGAGAAATAACACATTTTCAAGATTCATTAATATATTCAACATGACAACATTTATAGTGTTAAATACTGTAATTTGAATCTTGATATAGAAAATACATATTAATCCTGCTATGCATGATTTGCATTAACTATAACATTTTTAAGATCATCATTCTAAATATTTATAGGCTTTGCAGAGAACAAGATACAATCTAGCCATGCATGTGATGCTTTAAACACCTATTTAAAGATTCATAATTCACTTATGAACAAATTTTCCTTAAATAGGTGGTCATCACATGAACCAAACATTACCACAAGTTGGGAGCAGTAGATCAGCAAGATCTATTAACAAGACTACCTATTCCATCCAGGTTAATCATCTTAAACCAATCTTTATCTTTTCAAACCTACATATATTCATATGAATTTATTACATTTTTATGATGTTTTCGAGTAGAGGGAAAGAACCAAAAAACTTAAGATTGAAGATCTTGTTGGTTACTTTCATCTTCCCATTGAAGAAGCTGGGAAGAAGATACAAATCTGCCCAACTGTCATCAAGAAAATTTGTCGTAAGCATGGATTAACGCGGTGGCCATACCGAAAGGTCCTAACTATCATTTTATGTTATCTGGATTAGTATATTTATAATATACTGTGCACATGTTAAGGTTTGCTTCACCACCATCCCCAAATTGTACCAATAAAATAACACTGCTACGAGTGAGATTTTACTGGTACATTTGTTTTATTTTTTTTAGTTTAACGTTGACAACCAACAAAACATGTTTAATTTATTGAAATGCAGATAAAATCCATAGAGAAGAAGATATCGATGAAAACAAGATATTTAACTTCTATGGAAGGTGAAGAACGAGGTCGTGTTCAGGCTGAAATCGACACACTTCAACAAGAAATATCTGATATTTATTCTAGGAACAATGGTTGATAAGAAATATAACATCATAATGTATTTATTTGTTCATAATAATAAGTGTAATTTAGAACATTTGAACAAATGAAATACTGACAATTTAGTGTTAAGAAATTTTAAGAATTGTGTATAATTTAACTTAGTATAATTGTGCAAAGCTGATATTTTTTGCATTATATTATATTTCCAAATTTTATGAAGGAATCTTATTCCCAAACGCATATTATAAAGGGAAAGATGAATATGTAGTTGTTATACATCTACCTTAGATTTTTTTTGAGAATTGAACTTCATTAAAAACCACCAAAACCAACGCCTAACTCCAAGACGGAGAACGACGCCGAAAACCAAACAAATACATCATAATCTTTACGTTACATCAAATAAACACCAACGATGCCAATTCACTACCCCCTCTTTATACATCTACCTTAGATGTGAACCAATCAAAACAACCCCCATCCCTCTCTTGTTTTCGGTGAAGACGGGAATATTTCCCCTCTCTCCCCGAGCTGCCTTTTTCGTCTTTTTCTTCATTTTCCTCATAAATAAAATAATAAACAAATATAAAGGGAATAAGGGAGAACAAAGGGGGAGAGGTCTCTCACACCCCATAGCCTAAGAAACAAAAAAGGATCTAAAATTCAATTGAAAATGGAAGACGAGGGGATTCGAACCTAAGTCTCGATACTATTAAAGCAAACTAGTAACCACCAAAACAAGAACTTGTGTATGCCTTTGTTTGATTCGATATATACATATAACAAATTAGTTTAAAAATATCCCGGGCCTTCGGGGAGATCGGGCCTGGAGTCGTCGACCACCCGGCCAACCCTCAGGTCTGGCCCTGCAGAAGACGTGGAAATGGTGGCTGGAAGAGGTGCTGGTGGTGAAGATGAGTTATTGTGGTGGTGTGTGTAATATATATATCCATAGAGAGAGAGAGAGAGAGAGAGAGAGAGAGAGAGAGAGAGAGAGAGAGAGAGAGAGAGAGAGAGAGAGAGAGAGAGAGAGAGAGAGAGAGAGAGAGAGAGAGAGGGGGAGGGGGGAGAGAGTTTTTGTGTTTTTCAAATGACAAAATTACCCCTCTACATTAATGTAAAATGTCAAACTTACCCTTCTAGAGTAACGGTGGACTTAACTCCATTTGGGTACTTAGGGACGCGATTACATGTAACCGAAAATTACCTTGAGAACTCATGGTGAAAAAAAAAAGTAGACACTCAATGTTATTTTCGCCTTAAACCACAGAGACTTCAACGATACTTAATACTTAAGTATAATTAAAAAACAATAGTTGTTATCTTTTTTATGCTGGAATAACTTATTGTTTACCTGGCCGTCTTTATGCTATATATTTTTCTTATGAGTTTTGGTGACATCAGTCTGGTTTAGGATATTTATTTTTTTCAAATTTTTTGTTGGCTTCTTTGTTCTTTTGTTTTTCCAGCCTTTTCAAAGGTTCCTCTCAATGTAATAGTTATATTTTATCTTTGTCAATTAAATTGCTCTTATCCAACAATTATGCAGTAAGGCTGTAAATAAATCGAATCAAACAGAGTCTTGTTCATGTTCATTCATTTAGAATGAACTTGTTCACACACTTATATTGAGCGAAAAATCTCTTTCATTTCATTAAGAAATTGAACTTTGATCATTAAGAAATTGAACTTGTTTAGGAACACAAATATACACCATGTAAAAAAACAAGTTTTTTAATCCCAAACATTTGATATAGTTATCCCAAAACAAAGGCACATGTCAGATAGAATAAGCATAAAGATAGTTATCCCTAAAACAGCCTCAAAATTTTTTGGTGGGTACGTTTAACTGTAAAGCCATGCAGACTAAGAAGGAGGAGTTTAACATGTCTTCCAGCCAGAAAGTAGTGTTTGAATGCTTCAGAGGGGCCCATGCTCAAGATTTCCTCACTACCCTCCCTAATGATGGACTCAGGCAACACATGTCAGCTTTCGAATACCGGGTTGTCCTCAAATACCGACTTATGATTCCCGTGTTCCCCATCGAGGAACCGTGTCCGGTTTATAAAAAAGCTTGCTTGGACAAGTTTGGTGAACACGCCCTACATTGTAAGTGGCTTACTGGCTTTAAATATAGACATGACCAGGTTAGGGATGTTCTATGGGATTTGTTATGAAGGGTAGGAAGTTCAGCCAAAAAAAGAGGCTCCCGTGAATTTCTTGACGAACCCACTTGACGGGCGGTCCACCTTGAGGCCAGCGGACGTTCTTGTTTTAGGATGAGCACAAGGCAAACATGCGTGTGTTGACCTTACTGGGGTATCCCCGTTGGTGGGATTCCGGGATTTTGGTTTTGTGGCAGGACAGAAAGTTTTGAAAGCCGAGGGGAAAAAGTGGATAAACATGAAGCGGCTTGTCTAGAGAACCAGCATGTGTTTGTGCCATTCACGTTTGATACCTTTGGGGTGCTGGCCCCCCAACCAATCAAGCTCCTTGACTGTGTGAAAAAAGTTGTGCAAAGTAACTCTCCGTTTGCTAATAGCCAATGTTTTATTTTCAATAAAGTAGGCTTGGCAATTCAAAAGGGGTAGCGGCACAGTTTGTGGCACGTTTACCCAGCAAGTCACTTGTAATTGGGTGTTTGACTTATGATATATTACCTTAACTTAATTTGTATTAAAAAAAATTAAGAAACAAAAAAAATGTTTCAAATATCTATATTTCAAATGACTGAACATAAACTAAACAAATTACCATAAACAAACCATATTATCGAATATTCACAAATGTAATTGAAAAAATGCGGCATTTGTTCTTGTTCATTCATTTAATTGATCGAATGGAATTCATTGTTCGTGTTTGTTTATTTTAAAAAAATAATTGACGTAAATAAACTTCCCGCCGAACGGTTTGCTAAATGTTCGGTTTATTTACAACCCTACCGATGTCTAGTGTTAATAAATATTTAAGTCTTAAATCTTTCAACACACAAGATAGAGTGAGTAGTATTATTAATAGTATCTTTTTTACTGAAAAACAAATGATAAAGAAAGGTTCATATTCATAATCCTCCTGATAGACATATGTAAAAGATTTCTCTTGAAGAAATCAAAAGTCAAAAACCATGATGGAGCGAATTAATAAAGTGGGAAAGATCTACAGAGTAGTGGAAACAACAGGCTGAACGAAGAGACAGAACCACCATTGTTTCAAGCCCCATTAAACAATGGGAGAGAACACTGAGTTAGCCGCCACATTCAAAAAACAAAACATAAACATGACCACATTTCAAAAACAATATGGTACTGGGAGCATGTGTATTGGTAAGGCTACACGGTGTGATAAGAGGGCATGGAGCGACACTGACAACCACATTAGTATAGGGGGTTTTGTGCCCCAACTCTAAATAAACCACTGGGTGGTGAAACACTTTTTGGTTTCCTTTAATTTAACAACCAACCACAATTAAAGCATCCACAAACCTAGTCCTTACAAACCACTCCAAACCGTCATGTCACAATACATCATTCCAAAACATTTCAACCCCACTTTTTTCTCCAACCATAAATCATTACAAACCTCTATCTCATCACATACTTTTCTTTTTATTTAATTTATACCACACATATAATTTTTTTTATTTAATCAGTAAAGTACAAGTGGAGGACCCACCCCCTACCCACAAACCGTCCGCTAGAGCGGATCGTCCACTCCCAACAAACCCCTCCAGTGTTTGGTTCTCATCTTCATGGTCTGTCCACCTTGAGCAAACCGTCCGAAATAATGCATTGTGGATGCTCTTAATAAAACCATGCCTCTAATTATCAACCAATGACTAATTAACTTTTTATTTATTTCTTAAATAAGTTAACAATAATTAATAAAAAGATAAATAAATTCATTAAAATTAAAAACATAAATAAATTCGTTAAAACTTGAAAAGTACATAGAACATATCATTTAAATTCTTGATTCTTTCACACAACCTCAAAGTTGGTTCACGTTCCACTCCTGAATTAGTGGGGATGGGCTTTGACAAAATTTCAAGATCGACCGCCATTTGTCGATCCTTTCTTAATTGAAGTCGCCTTGTCGATCTTCTGGTTCTTTTTACCTATTCTCTAAACTTTGTCTTCCGATGTCGGTTAATGCTAGTAGTCTTTTATTCATTTCACTGAACCATTCATTATAGTCGACACCAGATGACAAAAACGTTTTCACTCCCGTTACCATTCACCCCTCCTCCCGGCCGGATGTGGGAGTTCTTCATATGTTGGTAGATCATTCTCGTCATTCTAGTCCTCCGTCTTGTTGTTGATATTAACTCGAGCGTCCAAAGATAGGCTCACGCCATGGGCGGGATGAGATGCCATTTTGAGCTCATCCTTAAAAGATCCCAAAGTCTAATGTAGGTCAACGAGCCTTTTTTTTTCTTGAAATTCTACAAAGTCTAATTTTAGCCCAAAAGACCTTTGTCGAGCTAATAATAACCCGGGTCGCGCGGACCCGGGTTTTTCGAGCTGCATTCGTGTCCGCAGATGCGGGCGTCGCGTTGATTCAAGAATTTTTCCAGCCCGAACCCATTTTTTGCACCCCCCCTGCGCACGGGTAGGAGCTAAAGGATAATTGCAGGTGATTCTTCATGATATTCATGCCGAAGGAATGATGCTTAGCGAGACATTCCAAGTGGCGGCTATTATTGAAAAATTGCCACCAAGTTGGATTGATTTCAAGAATTATTTGAAGCATAAGCGAAAGAAAATGACAATTGAAGACTTGGTTGTGCGTCTTCGTATTGAAGAAGACAACAAAGTCGCTCAAAAGAAAACTGTTGGTCATGAAGTCGCTAAAGCTAATGTTGTTGAACATGGTCAATCATCAAAGGGTAACAAAAGCAACAAAGGCAACAAACGGGGTGGGTTTAAGAAAGCCAATGGGAAGAGCTCCTACCTTGGACCTAAAGGTGGGGTTGGCAAGAAGAAGTTCAATGGAATGTGCTATAATTGTGAAAAACCGGGGCATAAAGCTAGTGAATGCAAGCTTCCCAAGAAAGAAAATGCCCAACAAGCTAACATGATTGATAAGCTTGTTGCCATGATTTCTGATTTGTCACTGATGGTGACCGAAGCAAACCTGGTTGGTAATGATGCTAAGGATTGGTGGGTTGATACCGGGGCAACCCGGCATGTGTGCTTTGACAAGAGTTTTTTCAACACTTTTAAGGAAGTTACTGGTGAAAAACTCTTCATGGGAAATTCTGCAGCTGCTGAAATCAAAGGGGAAGGAAACATAATCTTGAAGATGACTTCGGGAAAGGAACTCACTTTGTCAAATGTGTTGTATGTTCCTGAGATTCGTAAGAATCTCGTGTCTGGTTGGCAGTTGAACAAGTTTGGTTTTAAAATGGTGTTTGAGTCTGATAAGCCCGTGTTGACCAAAGGTGGTATGTATGTTGGTAAGGTCTATGCCCTTAATGGTATGTTCAAGTTGAATGTAACCGTGATGAATGAAATGAATAACGCTAGTTCTGCTTACTTGTTTGAGTCGTCTAATGTGTGGCATGGTAGACTAGGTCATGTGAATTTTAATTCTATTCGTCACTTGATTAAATTAAATAGCATACCAAAAATTGATATCGACTCAAACTATAAATGTGAAACTTGTGTTGAAGCAAAACAAACATGTACTTCATTCAAAAAGATTGAACGAATCACTGGTCCCCTTGATTTGATTCATACAGATTTGTGTGATTTGAAAGCTATTCCTACTAGAGGTGGGAACAAGTATTTCATAACATTTATTGATGATAGCACACGATTTTGCAATGTGTACTTACTTAAGAGTAAGGATGAGGCTATTGACAAATTTGTTGTGTTCAAAGCCGAAGTTGAAAATCAACTTAACCGAAAGATAAAAAAGGTGAGGAGTGATAGAGGTGGTGAGTATGTTTCACCTTTTGCTGATGTGTGTGCAAAAGGTAGAATCATACATGAACTCACACCTCCTTATTCTCCACAATCAAATGGCATGGCAGAATGGAAAAACCGAACATTGAAAGAAATGATGAATGCCATGTTGATAAGCTTTGGGATGAGCGAGGGCATGTGGGGGGGGGGGGGAGCGCTGTTATCAGCAAACTTCATTCTAAATCTAGTTCCCCGTAAGAAGAAGGACGTAACACCGTATGAATCATGGACGGGAGTCAAACCATCATATAATCACTTGCGAGTATGGGGGTGCCTAGCTAAGGTGGTAGTGACACCACCAAAGCGTCTTGTGATAGGACCCAAAACTGTAGATTGTGTGTTCATCGGATACACTCGTCTGGGTGGTCCACTTCGTTTTCTTGTGCATGACTCGAAGAATCCTGGGGTGTCGAACGACACTATATTGGAATCTAAGGATGCATCTTGGTTTGAACACATATTCCCATGCTTGGAAAGGCCAAAACTGGGCTCACCAAATCAATTTGATGAAAGTGTTATATTTGATGAACCCGACCCATCAAACCAAACTGGGGAAAGGTCTTCAAGAGAAGAGGTTGTAAATGATGAACCTCAAACTGATGAAGGTGAGATCCGAAGAAGTAAAAGGCAAAGGACTGAAAAATCATTTGGCCCAGATTTTCTCACCTATATGGTCGAGGATGAACCGCAAACTTACCAACAAGCGGTAAATTCCTCAGATGGACCTCAGTGGAAGGAGGCCATAAAATGTGAAATAGATTCTATTTTACAAAATCACACCTGGGAATTAGTGGATCTTCCTGCGGGATGCAAACCACTAGGATATCGATGGATCTTCAAGAAAAAGATGAAGCCAGATGGCACCATTGATAAATACAAGGCAAGATTGGTGATCAAAGGATATAAACAGCGAGAAGGATTGGATTATTTTGACACATATTCGCATGTTACGCGAATAACATCCATCAGGATGGTTCTTGCGATTGCAGCCATTAGAAATTTGGAAGTGCACCAAATGGATGTGAAAACGGCTTTCTTGAATGGAAATCTAGAGGAAGAGATTTACATGGAACAACCCGAGGGCTTCATAGCCAAGGGACAAGAAAAGAAAGTATGCAAGATTGTAAAATCCTTGTATGGTTTGAAACAAGCTCCAAAACAATGGCATCAAAAGTTTGATCATGTCATGCTTGATTCTGGGTTCAAGATCAATGAATGTGACAAGTGTGTGTATGTGAAAGACACACCAGATGGATATGTCATCTTGTGTTTGTATGTGGATGACATGCTCATTGCTGGTAGTAATGAGAAAATGATAAAATCTACGAAGGACATCCTGAGAGTACAAATCACACGAACCCAGAATGGACTTGTGATAAGTCAGTCTCACTATGTGGACAAAATTCTTGAGAAGTTCAATGCAAATGACTCTAATGTAGCTAGAGCTCCCATTGACACGAATCAACATCTAGCTAAAAATCGAGGTGAGCCTGTTAACCAATTAAAGTACTCAAGAATTATTGGCAGCTTGATGTATCTGATGAGTTGTACCAGACCAGACTTAGCATATGCTGTAAGCAAGCTAAGTAGATACACGAGCAACCCAAGTTTAACTCATTGGGGTTGCATGACACGGGTGCTTCGGTACTTGAGATACACACGAGAGTACGGGCTGCATTATAGTAGATATCCAGCAGTTATTGAAGGTTACTGCGATGCAAATTGGATATCTGACACGAATGATTCCAGAGCAACAAGTGGGTATGTATTCACACTTGGTGGTGCAGCGATATCGTGGAAATCATCTAACCAAACTATAATTGCTAGATCCACGATGGAATCAGAATTCATCGCTTTAAATAAAGCAGGTGAAGAGGCAGAATGGCTACGTCAATTTGTTGAGGATATACCAAGGTGGCCGAAGCCGGCATCGGCCATATGTATACATTGTGATAGCCAATCGGCAATTGGCAGAGCTCGTAGCACAATGTATAACGGTAAGAACAGGCATATAAGACGTAGACATAATTCGGTACGACAACTAATCTCTACAGGAGTTATCACTGTTGACTACGTGAAGTCAAAGGATAACATCGTGGATCCGCTAACAAAAGGCTTAAGCAGAGAGTTAGTTCAGAAGTCGTCAATGGGAATGGGGCTAAAGCCCATGAAAGGCTAGGTTTATGCGAAGGAAACCTAACTCAGCTGACTGGAGATCCCAAGATCTGAGTTCAATAGGACAACCTAATTGTATGAACTGGCGAAGGTCACTGTGGGGGAGAGTTAGTGAAAACCCACGTTTTGAAAAGGGAGCTTACTATAAATATAATAAGCTTCCTAGCCCATTCCTAAAAGTGACAAGGTTGAGGTTAAGCTTATGGCTTTTAATGATTTGACTGAGGTAACCAGTCCCAGTAAATCACCTATGTGAGAGAGAAGTGGGGTCGCTTCGAAGGGTATTGTTGGGGCACAATACTTAAGAGCTCTCGCAGAACCAGGCACGTGTCCATGACCATAACGGACACAACTATGAGGACTTGACGTTGTCAGGGAGAGTTCTGTGTGAAACGTATTGTCGTCTACACAAACGGCAAACGAGTTCAAAGACATCACGTTCTACTCAGAGCCAGTAGGCTAAGTGCGTTTCATAAGCGAAGGTTCAAAGGGTGACACCTACCTATCGTATGCAAAACTCAACTGTTGAAATTTAATCGGAATGAGATTGTTTTTGGGAATAACTCCCATTCATGTGGGGGATTTTTGGATTTTATAGAAGTAGTGAATGTGAGTTGGTTGTGTCCCACATTGGTGGGGAGATGGAAATTGAAAGGCTTTATAAGGAGAAGCTTGAGAGGGAGATTTAAATTGTTAAAGTTACATTATCCTCTAGCTCCTACCCGCGCGCAGGGGGGGGTGCAAAAAATGGGTTCGGGCTGGAAAAATTCTTGAATCAACGCGACGCCCGCATCTGCGGACACGAATGCAGCTCGAAAAACCCGGGTCTGCGCGACATTGGTTTTTTATATTTGTTTTAATTTTTTGCAATAATGTAACTGAAGAACTCTTGGCCTTCAGCTTCCAATTGTTTCAATTCTTGGTTATTATTAGCGTTTAATAGCCTAATGATGGTGATTAACTCGTGTGATTAATTCGCGTTTAGTCACGAAGTTAAATGCTTATCAGTTTCAGTCTAGGCTGATTAATTATATAAGACAGACCATCATATGTGCAGAAAGATCACAGATACACAACTCGCATAAACATCACAGTCACTTGCACTATATCGATTGCTGCAGTAACAATTTCCAGAGCCAGTCCAGTTTCGTTTTCTTTTCAGGCAAGTGGGATAGTCCGCAGTGCACCATCACTGTTGAACCGGTGTACCCTGGGAACAGACGACAAATCTGTTTAAGGGAATTGTGTCAAACACAAGCCCGGTTCTGTTAATCTATTTTATTTCTTTCTGTTTGTTTTGTTTGCAGAATCGTCACAGTCTCCATTTTACTGTAACATTTCTAACACAATATTATGGGTGGATCTACATTATTTCTACGATCTGTGATCAATTAGTTTGGGTTTATCTTTTCGTGAATTTGTGCCAACGGTTGCTCATTTCTTAGATCTGGTGGAACAAATGGTGTGGTTGTTGGTGGTTCAAGATTGTTTGAATCATCGAAGTCATGATCAGATCTGTTGAACTATTGTTGTGTTCATAACAGCTTGTTCAAAACCGTAATTTTTGGAATGGATTCGGTTCTCCTTGTGGCTTGTATTCATGAAACCGTAATGATCAGATATGGTGATTATTGTTTGGTGACAAAGGGGTCTTCTTATTCTTGGTGTTGTTTTCAGTCATGGTCAATTAGTAGAAGTTTGACTGTCCCGGATGAGATTTACTATCAATTTCTCTTCATTAAATCCATTCATTGATGACGTTGGTGGTGCCAGTTGTTGCATATTCGTTCTTAACCCCGATTTATCATATACGAAGAATTGGGTACATAAAGGTAGCCAAAGAGTGATTGAAAGGAACAACATATGCGTCTATGGAATTAACGGTTAATATTAGCTCTGATACCATGTCAAATTTACAAGATCTAAATACTTTATTAACAAAACCTTTACGAACACCGTAAAACAGTACAGATTTACAATAGACCAAACCAAACCAAACCGAACAAAACAGTACAACTCTCAAAGACTCTCACAAGATCGTCAACTAGATGATCTTTACAAAAAATCTACTGGGAACAATAAAGAGATCTAAAACTATTAGACTCTGGAAACAAACCCTAGATTTACAAAGAGAAGACAGGGAGAGCGTATAAAAATGTGAGAGAATGAAAAGATAAATAAAAGTATAAAAAAAGTGTTGGATGATTGTGTATACTTGAAAGGTGAGACATGAGAGATTATGTATCCCAAAACACACCAACTTTAAGTCTTGGCTGAGATCATGGGCCATACTTATTCCATCACAGCAAATCCAGCAATATCGCAAGCCCATCATCAGCTTTAAATCTTCGATCAGCCTATAAGCTCAATAGCAAATCAACATCCAGTCTACGAGCCCAATCTACAAGCCCAATACTGAAAGACAATTATTCTTATAAGAAATAAATGTGTAAACATACGAACATAAGTAAATAAGTAAACGAAATACTAAATAGAGAATTAATGATATTGAATTGAGATAAATAAAAATACTTTTTAACAGGCTTGAAAGTGGGGCTTTTGAAATGAAGCGAGCAAGCTGCGTTGTGGCTAAAAAGTGCGCCAAGGGAGTTCGGGTCAAGGGCCGTTCAAGTGAAGCAAGGGCTTTGAGCCTCCAAATTATAAGGCCCCATTTATATGCATATAGGGTAGGGTTTGACTACAAAGTCGAAAACTCCTACAAAGTGGACAAAGTCATAGTTGTGTGGTAAAACACCATCATAAAACTTCCAAAACACACCGATAACATAGTGGAGATTACTAAAATTCCCATATTCGAACCATTACAGCCTATAAATACTTCAAACACATCATCATACTACTAAAAATACAGAACTACACATGATAATTAAGATAAAACAACATACTATCAGGTAAAACACTATACGGTTAGATATTCGATGATCAGAGTCTTTTCATCCAATAAAACAAAAATCCACATAAAGCTAAGTGAAGATCACTAAAACATCATATAGAATAAGAGTTCACAAGTTATTCTAATCTAAAGGCCATAAGATTTTGTACACTTTTTAGGAATTTTTAACTTTGTAGCCAACTCCTACACCTATATACCTCTATGTATAAATATTTAGTTTGATGATATAAAGACTCTAGTTCGAATCTATGCCATATTAATTCTTTGACTAGTTTTTTTTTTTTTTTTTTTTTTTTTTTTTTTTTTTTTTTTTTAAGTGTACATATACATGCCTTGGGGTTGTGTAGAAGGGTTTCGTTTGAACCTTTTATTTTTCAAAGTTGGAGTTCTACCTTTTAAACACAAATGATTATTATGTTGGGCTTTTTCGTGATTATTAACATTGATTCAGAATCAGAACCGAAAAAACAGAAACAATAGATACAACTTACAATTATGTTCCTGCGTTTTGTATGTTTTGTTAATTGCTTCGTATGTTATTTCAAATGAATCAGAAGTATGAATTTGGTTGTTAAAAGTGTTACTTCTGGAAGAAGACCTTAATTTTATTTTGCTTTGGGCCTCTAAATAAAAGTTAAGTTGGCTGGCCTTTTAAATGGTCGAACATTTGATTTAAGTAAACATACCATAGGTTTACTAGATTACTCTTGTGATTCATAGTAAAGGGGTCAGGGTGCCACCTGGAATGGCCCCGGGTATCTCATTACCCCTACGGGTTCATAGTCACTGATGACCAGGGTTCTAGCCAAAGGGTATGTGTAGGGCTGCAAATGAACTAAACTTTCAGCGAACATTTCATGAACCGGTCGACAAGAAATTCGTTTGTGCTCGTTAGTTTAATAACATGATCAAAAAATTGGTTCATTTAGTTGAATGAACAAACATGAACATAAGCGGCGCTCATTCGTTTATGTTCGTGAACGTTCGGTAACGTGTTCATTTGTGTTCAATAGTTTAATAACAATAACAACCATACCCAGTATATCCCACAGATAGCAAAGCTGTTGGTAGGGTCTAGGGAGGGTGAGAACTAGGCAAGCCTTACCTCTATCGCTAAAAATAAAGAGACTGCTTCCAGAGAGACCCTCGACTCAAAAATATATAAATGCATAAATAACAATAACAACAATAATAACAATAACAAGGGGCAACGAGAAGAGAAACAAGGTGACATTAATTTGTATGAGATAAATCTATGTATGTAAATTCGATCTTATTCCAAAGTTAGTATGTGTTTGTTTCCGTTCATGAACACTTCTTTGTGTCTGTTTGTGTTCATTTATGTTCGTTAACACTTGTTTTTGTTCATGAATGTCTGCTTGTGTTCGTGAGCGTTAATGAACAAAATTAACAAACGCACACGAACACGAGCGCTTTCTTAACAAACGAACCCGATCAGAAAATCTCGTTCAGTAAGTGTTCATGAACTGTTAGTGAACACATATATTTTCTTAACAAACAAACACGAACAAGGCCTTGTTCGTGTTCGTTAGGTTTGTTTGTAGGCTTAGGTGTGTGTGTGCGCTCGCGCACGCGCGCGTGCGCGCGCGCGCGCGCGCGAGAGAGAGAGAGAGAGAGAGAGAGAGAGAGAGAGAGAGAGAGAGAGAGAGAGAGAGAGATTGTCGTGTGGTGCTACCGGTGAGAGGAGTTATCTGGTGGTGTTGTGCGCGTAGTCTAAGTGATAGAATGCGATTAGTGTGATGAAGGAGTACGCAACACCAGCTCATAACATTCACTAACACATCTATTTATTCATACTAGTGGGATGTACGCGTGTTGCGGCGGGACAACACATTGGTTAGTTATTTTCAGGGCGTGCACAAGTTGTTTGGCTCAGTTCGATTTTAAGGCATAACCATAACCAAAACCATTCGATTAAGGTATTTCGAAAACCCGATGGATTTTAGTTATTTCAGTTTGGTTAATCGGTTATGAAATTGTGTCCAATTGGCTTTTGGTTATAAACATTGGATCTATCCCTCTAATGATAACAAAATCGATCATCTTCACTCTTATGATCTAAACAAACTTATCTAATCTTGATCTTTTTTTGATAGTCGGTGGTTGAAAATTCTCTAACCAAAGATTAGAAGACGCGCGTAGATCGTTGAGAAAATGATCACCTTTGACTTGATAATCTCGAGAATGACTTCATGAACATCGACGCAAGACTTGTTTCCACAAGGCATCCTTGTTCGTCCCCGCCTTCATAAATGAAATCCACAAATTTGTTTGTAAGGGATCAATATTCTATAACTATTCTTGCTAACATACGACCCAAAAATATTTGCTGCTTTTGGCTCATCGTTCACCACGTCCTCCACTGTTGGTAACACAGTTTTGAATCTGAATAATGTCACAAAAATCAAAACCAGCTTAAAGTCATCCAACTGTTAATTAGCAAGTAACTATACCATGTGAACAAACCTATTTGGATACTTTCATTCCCAAAACAATCCATCTCAGGCGAGCCCATTTTCACCAGCTTTGACCCAAACCAAATTTACATTTTTTTAAATGTTCAACCATAACCCAGTTTGATGCACATAGCAACTTCTTTTTCGTCTCTGGCACTGAAACAAAATAACTATACTCAACCAATCAAAATATTACAAATCTTATCTGCATATTGTGACTCTTGATGTATTTGTTTACTCGTATACATATATGTAGAGCATAAACTCAGAAATCCCAACAATGAAAGTAATAGATGGTACCTGAAATACTCTTTGATTACCTCGATAGACATATCATGTAAATGATCTTAAGACAAAACATGCTTATCTGAATAGCCACTACGTGGGAGAGTAGACACACGATCCTATTGAGGTGGTGTGGATGGTTAAGCTCGATCAAAACCGTGCATGTTCACATTGTGTTCCTGTATAAATGACAATTATCGCTTAAGTATTTTTATCCCAAAAACAAAATTTCGATTGTTACTAAAAGCGGTTGACAACAAAATCAAGGTTAGTAGTTACCTTGTCGTAACGATGAGCACGACAGAGCTGATAGTGACGGTGGTTTGGTGTGACGCCAACGAAGGAGTGGGCTGGTGGTGGTTCTTCTATTCAGAATTGTATGAGTGTGAGTGTTCAACAATTGTTTAATTTCCTATTTATGTTTAAACTAATTTCTTCAACAATTTAATATTTATGTAGAAAGACAATTCTACCCCGTAAATGACTTCAGTAAGCATTGTACTATAATCAATAAAGGTTATATTTACTTAAATTTTGCCGATATCCTTCGCTCATGCTTTATAATATAGTATAGATTTCTTAAAAAAAAAAACACAAAGTCGGCATTAGAGTTAAATGGTATTTCTTAGTCCAAAATCAAAATGAATGAAAAAAGTGACATTAGAGTGACAAAATACCAATGACATGATGTTTCATATTAAAGAACCAATTTAAAACAGTAGACCGAATATAAATCGTTAGAGTCCAAGGTAACCCGTATCAGATATTGTCCTCTTTAGTCTACCCCCAATGCATGGAAGGGTGGCTAGTCTCAAGGGTTAAAAACGCGTCCGATAGTGAGGGTGGCCACTCCCTGATAAGGAGTTATGTTCTCCCTTACATAACTGATGTGGGATGTCACATTCAACCCCCTTAAGGAGCCCAGCGTCCTCGCGGGCACATTGGCACACCGATCCGGGCCCCGGCTTTGATACAATCTGTAACAGCCCAAGGTAACATATACCGAATATTGTCCTCTTTAGTCTACCCCCAACGCATGGAAGGGTGGCTAACCTCAAGGGTTTAAAATGTGTCCGATAGTGAGGGTGGTCACTCCCTTATAAGGAGTTCTGATCTCCCTTACACAACCAATGTGGGATGCAACATCCACTCATTTGGACTAAAACATGTTAAATGAGCTTAGCTTGGTAAGAACTGATAATAGGTTCAATGATCATATGTATCCATGTGAAAGTTTGATTCTAGTAGCCTATATGATCAAATCAACCTCTTAGGTAGCAAAGGTGAGGCCTCGGAGAGTCGCGGGTCGAAGCAATCTCATGGGAAAGAGCATGCTTGAAGGTAGGTCACTCGATGACTCATGCTTGTTTAAATGTCAAGTTATATGCTTCTGAGATGTAATTGTCCATGCTTAAACAATACCACAAGAGCTTCACAATGGGAAGCTTGTATTTGAATGCAACTCGATAGGAATAACCTTAGTCAAAGGTTGGAAACATGCCAGGTAAGTCATCATCGTGACTTTATTTATATATGTGAATCATGAGTTAATAGATAGGTGTACATATAAGTTGAGTGGTGATGTGATTTTCCAAATGTCTTATGAATTAACATGAGAAAATGTATCACAAGTCGTTCGGACCGGGCAAAGATTGACTAAGCGAAGTGGCACATGTGGCCATAAACGCAAGACCTTACCACAACGGTATGATGATTTGGGGAGATGCTCCTATTCTCGAATCAAAACTTGGTTTGAAAAGGGGTAATAAATGACAGAGTTGGGAATCACAAACCGTTGTATAGTAGGGTCGTTAATAGCCCCAAAAAGTCTAACCATGTTATAATTGGATGGCCAAGTTCTTTGTTCATTGATCCTTGCGCGATAACATAGTTCATATGTGCAAGTAAATGGGTCAAATATCTAATCGTTAAGTTCTTGTAGTTGGAATCAGCTTCCAAATCCAGGTATTGGCTTGTTAGGCCTTAACGGGTCACAAAATTTGTAATGGATTAGTGTTGGAATGACAAAATTCGGATTTGTTAGCGTTATAGTGCGTATTAGATGCGTTAAAACAGGGCAAGTTATGTTAATAAGCATGGCGTTGGAATCCTTAGTTGTTCAGTAACTTAAGCGATGAAATCAGACGCATAAAAGAGGTTAAAACATGGCAATACAACAGCAAATGGCCGTAACCTACGGCTACAGTCGTAGGCTACGGCCACCTAACCAAATCAGGTCAGAATCTGACCACCGTAAGCTACGGCAAGGAGGCCGTAAATTATGACCAAGCAAAAACAAAGCAGCAGCATCAACCGTTGCTTAACTGTCGTAAGTTATGATGGGAGTTCTTACTCCCATATACCTTGTTTCTTGCTTCTTGCTTCTTGTTTTGAGGTGTTATTATCTCTAATTGGGTTTCTATGTTTGGGTGACCCTAGGTAGGAACTATTAAAGGCTCAGGGAATGATTAAGCTCACGTTTTGAAGAACCAACGCATACGCCACACAACCCTTCGCTTCATCATTTACACTTTTGGGTCCAAAGTAGTAATGGCTTGATGTTATTAGCCGTTTGAACACTTGTTTAACTACAACACCTCTTGTTTTAAATTGGTAATTGTGAATCTGTGTAATTATCTTGATTATGACCATAATTCAGGCGTTTTAATCCATAATAATATGAAAACCTTCGTATTTATGTTTGGGGTCTTACATGAACTATTTTATATGTGACTTATCAATATAACCTATAACTAGAGGTGCAAATGAGCCGAGCAGCTCGCGAGCTACTCGAGATCGGCTTGATAAAAAAACTCGAAATGAGCCAAGTCTTATTGTGTCCGAGCCGAGCTTGAGCCTAAAACAAAGCTCGTTTACTTATCGAGATCGAGCCTGGCATATGAAGCTCGTCAAGTCTTAGTATAATATTAGTTTTATAAATCTATACATATAATAAACCAAAGCCATTTTAATGACATGGCACTCAAAGATGCATTCTCCTCCTTGAGTGTGCCATGTGGCATTGAGATATTTTAGGAAAAAAATAATTTAAAAACAAAATTGGATTTTTCTCTCTTATGTTTCCTCCCATAATTTTTAAACGTTAATATCTTTTATATACAAGATTTTTTAAAGAAAAAAATTACACCAAATTAACGAGCGTTTTATTATCTTTCCAACGAGTACCATAGTGCTATATAAAAAACGGAGAAAAAACGACTATTTTTTGTTTGGTTTCGTTCATACAGGAAAAAAAACACAAAGTGTTCAGGTGAATCATTAATCATGTATAGGCAAGTCACTAATTATGTTTAAATCAGTAAATATGAATTTTATTTTCAACATGCATTAGCATTGGAGTTATAAATTGTTTTAGGTTAGATATTAATATTAGAGTTATACATTGTTTAAGGTTAGACGTTAACATTGGAGATACATTTTTAATTGTTTTAGGTTAGGTGTTACCCGAAGCTTTCCTGCATGTAACTGTAAAGCGCACCATTCTATTTCATATGTAAAATTAATATGTCATCTTAGATTTCTCAACCCCGGGACGTTCCCGGGGTATAATCTAGTATTTTATATTATCTATCTCACATGTAAAGTTGTTTAATAAACGATGCGAGCCAAGCTTTTGACTTATCAAGCTATCGTGCCTAAACGAGCTTATTAGTTATATTATTTTAATTTAATATATTTAACTAATAAACACTAAACCAGCCGAGCGCGAGCCAAGCTCGAGCTTGATAAACTACCAACGAGCCAAGCTCGTGCTCAAGCTCTTATAAGTTACTCGAGCTCAAGCCTGGTCGAGCTCGGACTTAACTCGTTAGCACCCCTACCTATAACTACATAAATTACAAAACATGATAATGTCACATGCATATTCAACCACCGTCCTATAACATCATCATTTTCTTTAAGATTTTATTTCGACAATATCAAGAAAAGAACATTTGGTATCCACCACAACATATGTTAGTGACGCCCCCTGTTTACCACACAACTTGGTGCTTTCTTATTTGCATTTTGCTACTCCAACTAATTTTTATGTACCAAAGTACCACAAAGTGTTAATACATATATGTAAAGTCCTCATATTAATCTAGGCTATAAGACCTATTCCTTTAAGGGGGCGAGGCACTCATCGGCTAGGGTCGGTTGGCTACTGTAGCCGAACGGCTACATCGCCGCCACCCCGGCTTCGTTGAAAAACCAAACAGCTCGGTTACACCTCTACAGTCTAAACTCTAAAGTGATATTTCTATTGAATTTTTTAGGCCCTTTCATAATCTATTGTTCATTTGTTTGTCTATTTAGGAATTAGGACTTTTTTTTTGGAATTTTTATTAAAAACTTGCATATCCTAATAGAGAATATCATCATCATACTCAGTTAATCCCACTAATAGCAAAGCTAAGATATGGTCTGAGGAAGGTAAGATGTAGACAGCTTTACCTCTACCCTGTGAGAATAGAAAGGTTGTTTCAAGTGAGACCCCGACTCAATAGTGGTTTTGTATTAAGTCTTGGACATAAGACATGTAACACTTAGCAATCGGGACAAGCCCGATTGGTGCATGTGTCTCTTGTCTTTTGGCTATCAACGTCATCACATGATGCATGATTAATCGTCCGTCTTTTTTAACATTATTTTCACGAAATTAGTAAAATAACGTTAAAATTAGTGCAACTTTACTTTAGAGTTGCATCATTTGTGATTCCTCCCTAACAAGTTAATGATTTTAGTCCAGTAGCAAACGTTTGTAGATTTAGACGTATATTTTGAGGGTGTTAAGAGTTTGTTGATTAAAAAAAGAACATCGTTTAATAAGCCATAGTTGCCAAAGGCTCAACGTGCAGTCATAGCGCAAAGGGTGATCGTTGGGTCTCCGTGCAAGACGTTTAAAAAACAAGAACATTTTTATGTGAGATGTATAGCATAAAAATGCAATTTTAAGGGTTTATACATGTTTTAGACTTCTTTAGAAATGTTTAGGTTGTTTTAGGTTGATTCTAGACCTGTTTAAGGTTTGTATAATTGTCTCAAACGTGTTCAGACAATATGTGGCTGTAATTTCATCAAAACTTGACTTGAAAAATAAGCCCAAAGGCCTAAAAGTGTGGCCTTTGAAGTGAAGCAAGAAGATTGCATTGTGTCTAAAGGTGTAGACGTACACCTGAGTAAGCTTTGAAAACTACAATTCACAACGTGGATGTGAATATATTTTATTGTTTTTACTTTTACTTCCATTTTCATTTTTTCAAGTTTCAATTTCATCCTTAAATAAATTATATTATGTGTTTTCTCATATCCGTACCCCATATACATATGCATATGTATATAGGGTAGGGATCCTGAAAAAAACACTTAGGAAATTGAGAATTGGAAGAACCATTCACATACGTTGACCCCATATGTGAACTTTAAAATTCCTAATTTCTAATTCTGCTAAGACTATGGGGTGTGGTTCTCCTTCCCCCTTCCTTCCCCTTGTCCACATCAGCGCCACATCATTTTCCCCTTCTCCTCCCCATTCTTTCCCCTTCCCCTCTCCTTTATTTTAATGTGTTTTATTGGGGAAAAAGACAATATATATATATATATATATATATATATATAATATTTTAGAAGAAAAAACAAAAAGGAATAATAATATTAAAATGATCGGGGAGAACGGGAAGAAAGTCCCGATGGCACCCAAGGGGAAGGGAGGGGGGCGGTGTTCCCCTTGGGGAAAGGCTCCACATCATCTTCCCGATCCCTTTCCCCAACCCACACCCCTAGGGCTGTCCAAAAAGCTCGTGGCTCGGAGCTCGCTCGATGCTCGCCCGAATTTAGCTCGAAAAAAGCTCGCTCGATATGGCTCGGTTTGAAACTGAGCCGAGCCAGCTCGAATCGGTTGGAAAGTGAGCCTAGCTCGGCTCGGTTCGTAACGAGCCGAGCTGGCTCGGTTTGGCTCGGATAGTTCTAATTTTGAATATATTTTGTTATATACGTACATATAATATACTATAAAAATGTTAAAAAAAAGTTGGGGAATATGTTACATGTTTAATATTTGGTAACAACAGCATGGAGATTGTGTGCTTGGGATTGAAGTTACAACTAATCAAGTTATTTAAATAAACCATAGCATAATGATAATTGTCAAAGTTATCAAACTCAATACTGCTTTTGATTTCAAATAGGTCAGTATTTAGGAGTTCAATCAGACATATATTGCATATTTAGGTGGTTAGTTCGTATGCTGATGAACTTATACTGTATTTCGTTCAAATTTAAGACTTATTTTTTATTTTTTGAACTTGATTATGGCTTGTAATGTATTAGGTTGAGCTTATTTTAATGTGTTATTGTTAACTATTGAATAATATTTTAGATTGTTGAATTTTGAAAGTCAATTTTTCTTTTTTCTTTTTAAATTCGAGTCAAACAAAGCCGAGCCGAGCCGGCTCGGTTTAAAACCAAGCCGATCTTGAGCTTTGATTTTCAGCTCGGTTTTAAATCCGAGCCGAGCCGAGCTGGCTCGGTTTAAAACCAAGCCGAGCGCGAGCTTGACCTAGCTCGGCTCGGCTCATGAAGAGCCCTACACACCCCATAGTCTAATCAGATGGTAAGACATCAAAACCAAATCCTCACTAAACCTACAAACCATTATGTTTTTGCAGAAACCGCATTTTCATTTTGAAATCATACCATGATTCTGTAACTGTTATGTTGAAATCACTTATATACCTAAATTTTTTAACTATTTTGTTGAACAACAAAAAAGCTAGCTTTGTCTTACTTTTGCTTGATTTTTTTTTGAACGGCAAACTTTTTTTTAACACCCTTTTATTCCACCTTTACCTTGCATTTGCAAGGATTTGAACCAACAACCTTACACTTGTAAGGGGGACACCATACCACTAGACCAATAGGTCATGGTTACTTTTGCTTGATTTAAGCATTTATGACAACTATTATGATTACTAGAATTTTTCCAACGTGTTTTTTTTCATTTTTTTTGTTTTATTTTTCACTTTTGGCAAATAAGACCTAAAGAGTCCAAACCGTGAAATCAAGCCGGAACCAAACAGTTACTAACGGTTTGGTTTGGTTCGGTTTAAAAATTCTACAGTTTGGTTTCGACAATCACAATATTTTTTTATCGCCCCTAGTTCTTATCTTCATTACTATTGGTTTGGTTTGGTTCGGTTTAAGAATTCTACGGTTTGATTTGGTTTACAAAAGTTAAACACTGTTGCTAACCGTTTGGTTCACGGTTTCACCCAAAAACCTCGATAACCATAAACACCCCTAGTTCTTATCCTCATTGCTTTTGTCACTCCACCAAATACCGGCTGGTTTCGATAATTTGCAATATTTTTTGATCACCCATACATTGAAGCCGGTCACAATAAAGAGCTTTCTGAATCCCATCGAATTGTTAACCCACACATGGTAATATCTTCTTCATCAAAAATACCTGGTCCTATAAACCCACCTACTCTACACACAGTTCCGCCAATTTCCAACTTATTATAATAATAATAATATTAATATCTCCATCCAATCCGATTCGTTCCTATCCATTTGCTAATCTTTTTCTCTCTCCTTCCTCTGATCACACCCATTTCACCTACTCTACAAATCTGCTTGCACACACACTCAAAATCTTGTTTTTCATAGACCCTTTTATTCATTCAGTTCGGCACATAAGGTGTTTGTTGAAATTCCTCAAAGAAAAGTCTTTGGTTTTTGACTATTTTGTTTACAAATCTGGTTTTTTAGAGACCCATTTAGGTTAAATAGATCATAGTGATGAGTTTGTAGCTTGATTTGTTGATTTGGTTGAGTAACTGAGTTGCATATAAGGTGTTTGTTAAAATTCCTCAAAGATTGTTTATTGAATTTTGACTTAAAATCTTGTTTTTCGTAGACCCAATTGAGTTAAATAGATCATAGTGAGAAGTTTGTGTGTTAGATTTATCAATTCAGTTCAGTGATTTGCTGATTTGTTGATTAAGCTGAGTTGCATATAAGGTGTTTGTTGAAATTCCTCAAAGGGAAAAATTATTGGGTTTTGAGTAAATTGGTTTTTAGAAAGTGAGGAACATGAGTTTGGGAATGGCTGAAGATGATTCACGGACCGAAATCCATCTCCCAGCTGATGTAGATTGGGAGATGCTTGATAAGTCAAAGTTTTTCTTCCTTGGTGCCGCGCTGTTTTCGGGTGTTTCGGGGACGTTATACCCGACTGTGGTGTTGAAAACACGGCAACAAGTGGTGGTTAAAGACACACCGTGCTTCAAAATGGCGGTTTCGATTCTAAGACATGATGGTTTCAAGGGGTTTTATAGGGGATTTGGGACTTCTTTAATGGGTACTATACCTGCAAGATCACTTTACATGGGTGCTCTTGAAATGACCAAGAGTAGTGTGGGATTTGCCACGGTTAAAATGGGGTTTTCCGAGGTGAAAGCGGCTGCGATTGCGAATGCTGCAGCGGGTGTGAGTGCAGCCATGGCTGCACAATTGGTTTGGACACCAATTGATGTTGTGAGCCAGAGATTAATGGTTCAAGGGGTGAAAAGTGGTGTTAAATATAATGGTGGCATTGATGCTTTTCGAAAAATCATTCATACCGATGGGATTCGAGGGTTATATAGAGGATTTGGGATTTCAATCTTGACATATGCCCCGTCGAATGCGGTGTGGTGGGCGTCTTATTCGCTGGCTCATCGCGCGATTTGGGATGGTATTGGTTCTCATTTAAAGAGGGAAGAAAATGGTGGTGGGAGTGGGTTTAAGCCAGATTCGAAGGCCGTGGTGGCGGTGCAGGCGGCCAGTGCCGCGATGGCAAGTGGCGTTTCGGCATTGGTTACAATGCCATTAGATACAATCAAAACAAGACTTCAAGTTTTAGATGGGGAAGGATGTGATGGGAAGATGTGCATAGGTCAAACAGTAAGGAGATTGATGAAGGAAGGTGGATTGAGTGCATGTTATAGAGGGTTGGGTCCTAGATGGATTTCAATGTCATTTTCTGCAACTACTATGATCACTACCTATGAGTTCCTCAAAAAACTATCTACCAAAAATCAACATTCTTGTGGTTCCCTTCAATGACTTGGAGATGTTGTTATCAAATTTAGTGCTAAAGTCAATGTTATCTTCAAACTTGTTATGAAACAAGATTAAAAGAAAATGTCAAGTTTTGATGAAAACATTGAAAATGATCATGTTGCTAGAAACACTTATAGTGATGTAGTAATGTGGGATGTTTGTACATATGTAGCTTTAATCTATTATACCCAAGTTTAATATTTTAATCTTCATTTACCCTTGTTTCCTATATAACACAAGGCTTAAGTTGATTTGGGTTGTGATGGATTAGAACAAAGAATAAATAAATAAAACAAATAGGGGAGAATATAATTTTGAGTAAGGGTAACTACAAATTACTATTTTAACTACTATAAAATTGTCTTAATTTTAAAATGATATCAAGCAATAAACTATAATGTAAATAGAGTTTGGTACATTTTAATTGGCTTTTTTATGTGTGTGATGTAAGGTGTCAAGCCAACTTTGGTATGATGTAATGCAACATAACCTTGTGTTTATGTAATAGTGTCATAGTAAGTGTGACTTCAAATTACTATTTTAATTTCTATAAAACATTCTTAATTTTAAAATGATATCAATCAATAAGCTATAATGTAATAGAGTTTGTTACATTTTAATTGGCTTTCTTGCGTGTAGGGTTTATAGGATAGGTGTCGGGTATGCAACACTACCCTGCATTTCGATAACAATCTGGGTAAGGGTAACTTCAAATTACTATTTTAACTTCTATAAAACATTCTAACTTTAAAAAGATATTAATCAATAAACTATTTTAACTTCTATAAAACATTCTAACTTTAAAAAGATATCAATCAATAAAATGTAAATCGACTTTGGTACATTTTAATAATCTTAGTAAGTGTGACTTCAACTTTGGTCTGATGTAATGCATCATTACCATGTGTTTCTGTAATAATCTTAGTAAGTGTGACTTCAAATTACTATTTTAATTTCTACAAAACATTCTTAATTTTAAAATGATATCAATCAATAAGTTATAATGTAATAGAGTTTATTACATTTTAATTGGCATTCATGTGTGTAGGGTTTATAGGATAGGTGTTGGGTATGCAACATTACCCATTTCAATAACAATTTGGGTAAGGGTAACTTCAAGTTACTATTTTAACTTCTATAAAACATTCTAACTTTAAAAAGATATTAATCAATAAACTATAATGTAAATCGACTTTGGTACATTTTAATTGGTTTCTTGTGTGTAGGGTCTATAGGGTAAGTGTAAAGCCAACTTGGGCATGATGTATACACATCACCCTATGTTTCTGTAAAAGTCTATTTTCACGACTCAAACTCATGACCTTCATATCACTCTCCATAAAGAAAGACTTATAAATCAGTTGCGTACAAGAGAAGCACAACTAACCTAAGAACGAATAAACCGAATTTAAGAAACCATCTAATTTTATCATTTTAGAAAGAAAAAAAAAGTTAGGTATCTTAAAAGAATGTTATATTGAATTTGAAAAAAAAAAAGTTCTAAACTATTTCGTTAAGCAAACAAGCTACATTTTAAAAGTGAAAACATTTAACGTATAATAATTAACTAGTTTTTATCCCGGGAGCGTCCCGGGGTTGAATTATCTAATATGACATAATAAAATATATCTAATATGATAACATAATTAATGACTTGTTAATACATGATTAATGAATAACCTGAACACTTTGTGTTTTTTCATGTATGAATGAAACCCCACAAAAATAGTCGTTTTTTTCTCCGTTTTTTATATAGCACTATGGTACTCGTTGGAAATATAATAAAACGCTCGTTAATTTGGTGTAATTTTTTTCTTTAAAAAATCTCGTATATAAAATATATTAACGTTTAAAAATTATGGGAGAAAACATGAGAGAGAAAAATTTAAATTTGTTTTTAATTCATTTTTTCCTAAAATAACTCAATCTCTTTTATTTTTTGATTACCTAATTATCTCTCAACATAGGTTGCCACATGGATCCTACATGGCATCTCAAGGGGAAGAAAATGGCCTCATTGAGTGCCATGTAGGATATATCCCTTTGGAATATTATAATATATAGATAATTCAATTTATGCGAGAAGCAAAGGTTTCTTTTATAATAACATGAGAGAATTACACAGATTGTCCTTTAGTTTTACCTGAAATTGCATCCTTTGTCCTTTTTTTGAATTTTTAACTCCCTATGTCCTTTGTTTTGTACACTTGTTACATCGTTTGTCCTTTAGGCCAAACCAAGTTAAAAAACTCAGTTAAGTTGGTCACGTGCCCCTCATGTGAGGGGCAATCATGTCTTTTCACCCTCAAAAGGACAATCTGTGTAATAATAATAATAATAATAATAATTACACTTTATCTCTCACCTCTCTCTCTCTCTAAAACACACACACACACACCAGGTAAAAAACCCCTCTGTCTCCGGCGACCCCTCTTTCCTCCAACCTCCTCCTTATGACCACTGCAGAACCACCACACCTGCACCACCTTCATCGGCCACCTGTGACCACCGAGACCACCACCAGCATCACCACTGGCTACTCACCACTCGACAACCACCACCATTCTTCTGCCCTAAACCACCGAACCACCATCACCTTAGCCAATTACCAACAACCATCACTCAACATAATTCACCACTGGTTAATCCCCACTCGACGGCCACCATTCTCCTGCTGCCGTCCATCACCAAGACCACCGCCTGGAACCCCCTTCGAATAACCATCATCACATTATCAACACCACGGACCACCATGAACCACCATCCAGAGACCCTCTGTTACGAACCACCAACAACCTCCCACCATCATCTCCATCTTTATAACCACGATTCACAAATCAGACATTAATGGAAGTGGGTTGATTTGGGGTTTTACCTTGGGTTCAATCGAAGCAGAAGGTGTCACCGCCGCCGTCGCTGGAACCACCGTCACTCCTCCTCTCCTTCTTCCTCCGCTGAGCTTTTTCTCTCTTCCTCTCAGATCTGCGTCCCTCTCTCTCTACTGCTCTCTTTCGATCTCTGTTTCTCTCTCTAATAATATGAATCGGGTGGTGGGTTGGGCCGCCGGAGAATCACCGTCAGCGGTGGTGGGAGCCTCCGGCTCCTCCTTCTCTCTCGGTTCTCTTTCTCTCTCTAGCTCATCCTCTCTTTATCTCTCTTCAATGTGTGTGTATTATGAATACAGAACACACAATGTGTGTGTTAATGGGTTTTTATAAAAAGACAATATTGCCCCTCACGTGAGGGGCACATGTCTGAGTTAACGTTTGTTTTTAACGGAAGTTACCCTAAAGGACATAGGGTGTAACAAGTTTATAAAACAAAGGACATAGGGAGTTAAAAATTCAAAAAAAGGACAAAGGATGCAATTTCAGGTAAAACTAAAGGACAATCTGTGTAATTCTCTCTAATAACATTTTAGTCCTTTGAAAAGCCTCAATGTAGTCAAAGTATCTCTAAAGACTAATATATGGTGAAATGTGATATATATATATATATATATATAGGGGAAGGATAATTTGAAAACCCTCCCCAGTTAAGAAAACCCATGAAACCCAAATCTTAACCATCCATCTAAACTGATCTATGGTGGAGATTGTTTTTTGCTTTTGATCAAAAGTTATGATTCATATTTAGTGGCAAAAGGGTAAGATGGTCAAATATTTATGTGTTCTCTCTCTTCTAGATGCTTGTAATTGAAAAAGAACAACCCTATAACTCTCACATCAGTAGCCTTCTTTTCTACCTTTTAATTAAACAAATGATCATAGAGGAGAGAGATTGTACCTAAATCATCATTTATTCCAAGTATTCAACAAAACGACCACTTCACTCTTAATTAATTTACTTTCCTCTCTCTATGTTACAAAAGTAATCATACTAAAAACATATATTTTATATTTTTGAAATAAAATATAACCCAACACTAAAAAACATATGTTTTCACAAATTTCTCTCATTAAAAACATATAAATTATAACAAAGAACAAAAAACATATGTTTTCATAGCTTAACTCACCAAAAAAACATATAATAAAATTATAACCCAATAACAAAAACATATGTCTTCACACTTATCTAACCCCAAACAAAAACATGTGTTTTCACAAACTTATCCCACTAAAAAAATTCAAATTATAAATCCAAACAGCAAAAAACATATGTTTTTAGATGAAAACAAATTTTTAATACACAAAAAAAAAGGATAAACGAACCGTCAACACTTAGATTAAATCATAAACATTTACAAAAAAAAAAAAAACTAACACAAAAAATCTTACAAACCAGTGGCACAAACAACCAGTAAGGTATTCATGATAAACGAGTCAGTAAGGTATTCATACTTCCTAAAAGTACTTAAACACATGTATCTAGACACAATCACATAAACAACCACATCAAATAACTAACACAAAAAATCTTACAAACCAATGGCACTTTTTTAATTACAAAAGAAAAAAAAACATATTCAAAACTTTAAACAACATAAAAATGGATGAAATTTCATAAGAACAGAAAAACATGAATGTGTCTAGAACAAGAACCCCCATAAAAAATCTGGATCTAGAACAAGAACCCTTAGCAAGAAATCACAAAAAAAAAACAACCTTTCTCTAACGGCAACAAACGAGCAATAATGTCGATTGTCGACTATAGATCTAGCTTTCAAAACATCACCGTGTACAATACTTCTGTTAGGACTTGATAATCTTCTTAAAGCAAAAGCCTTTAAAGCTTCACCAATAACCTCCTTACCTACCAAGCCTTTACTTTTAATACTCACAAGAACTTGTTTGTATAAACTAATTTCATCAAATGATGATGACATGTATCTGGTACTTTGGAGATTAAGTGTGTAGGTAGGTGTGTTTTGAGGTGAGAGAAACAATACTTTGAAGATGTAATAAGTGTGTACGTGTGTTTTAAGGTGAGAGAAACAATCTTTTTTTATTGTATGTTGGAGGTAAAAAGACATATTCTTTATTATTGTGTAAGGAGAGAGTGAAAAATAAAGAGATAATATTTGGAGAGATATAGAGTGAAAAAGAAAGAGGTAACATGTCAGATAAAGCAGATGAGAGAGGTTTGGAAATTTAATTAACTACCCAAAATGCCCCTATGGGTTAAAGAAAAATCTAAGACGTGGACAAATAATGACCACCAATATGGGTTTGCTGGGTTTCCTCAACTAAAAGGAGTTTTCTGATTATAATTGCCCTATATATATATATATATATATATATAATGAATATGTGGTCCATAATTAATCAACAATAAAATAATGAATAAAATATTAATATACTTACACGAGGATAAAAATCCCTTACACCGGTGTATTTTGACGTAAATTAATGTATTTTTTTTCCAATTTTTTTACAACGGTGTTTACGTGTTTTACACGAGTGTAAAAAAAATAAATTTTTTTTTTCGCATTTTACGTCGAGTTCCTACGAGTTCTCAAAGTATCCTAACCCTATATATATTTATATATGATGAAACATGTTCTACAATCTAATGACATAGTAGTTTAAGATCAAATCAAGTCTTGAAGATTGGAAATCTAATAATCAAATACTGTATAAATTTATGTATTATGAACATCACACACTTAACTATTGTATAAACTTAAGTTATATAAAGAGTATAAATTTATGTATTATTATATATACTAGTTTAAATCTTTCAAATCTCAATGTACATATTATATTCATGATCATTCATATACCAACTGTGATATCTCAACATATTCATTTATTGAACAAGTTGTAATAAATAAATGAGTTAAAAGCCAAAATGGCCCCTGTGGTTTGGCCCAAATTGCCAGTTTGGTCACTTTTTTGAATTTTTTGCCAAAACCACCCCTCAAAGATCGAAAAATGCCAAAATGGCCCATATTTAACTGAGTTTTTAACTGAGGATGGAAAGTCAGTTAAGTCTCAGGGGCAATTTTGTCCTTTCATCTATACTTCATCTTCTCCATATAAAAACCCCCAAACCTATTATTTGCTCAGCCACCACCTCCAAAAACCATTGTCTGCCCAAACACACACACAAACCTAACTACTGAGAGAGAGAGAGAGAGGTACAGGGGTGCTTCTTCTCCATCCCTCCATAACCCACCGGAAAAACCTCTCCATTTATACCTCTCTGTCACCGCGTTTTTCTCCATCCCTCCATAACCCACCGGAAAAACCTCTCCGACCACCCCAATCGCAAACCTTCTCCGGCGACCCAATCAACCCATCATAAACCATGGGTTCCCTCCCACATTTCTCACCAGACCCACAACCCAAACCCCAACTTACAGTTGTTTCTTCTCCAGCACATGTTCCAGTTCAGGTTCCGGTTCGGTGCTACTTCCGGTTTGGTTTAGGTCAGTGACAGGCCTAGGGTTTCGATCTCTGTAACCATTTCTCTTCTTTTTGTGTTTAGATGATTATCTGGTTCAACTCGATTAACCATTCGATTGTTGTTTCTTCCAGCATGAACCGATTCATTCAAGCTTTTAGAACCAGAATCATGTACCGTATCATCTGGTTTGACCTGATAACCAGATTTTCTCTCTCTGGTTACTCTCTCTCTGCTCGTTTCTCTCTCTCTGGTTACTCTCTCTCTCTCTGCTCGTTTCTCTCTCTCTCTCTAGTCTCTCTCCTCTGTCTCTCTCTATAATGTGGGGGTGGGTGAAATAACTTTCATACGATTCAAACGGGTTCAAAAAGTCCCAAGTAGAGGTTGCCGGTGGAGGCGGCGGAGGAGGTGGTGGTTTCGAAGTCGAAGACGATGCTTCCGTCTGTAAATATTGTGGCTGCTGAGAAGACGACCCGAAATAATCACCATAATTCGAGTAATCATTGTTATACGAATAAGAACCAGGAGAGATGGAGAGATGAGGAATGATTTGGGGATTTTACCTTTGAGAACAGATCTCCTTCCTCCGAACCCTCTCTCTCTCTCTCCTGGCTCCTCTTTCTTTCCCTCTCTCTCTATCGATCCTCTCTCCATCTCTCTCTAGATTAGCCTCTCTCTCTCTATAGATGTGTGTGTGTAGAGGATGAAATGAAATATACAGACATATGTGTGTGTTTTATTTTTATAAAAGAAGTCAAGGGAGGTTGGAGAAGATGAACATATGAAATGACGAAATTGCCCTTGAGACTTAACTGACTTTCCATCCTCAGTTAAAAACTCAGTTAAATATGGGCCATTTTGGCATTTTTCGATCTTTGAGGGGTGGTTTTGGCAAAAAATTCAAAAAAGTGACCAAAATGGCAATTTGGGCCAAACCACAGGGGCCATTTTGGCATTTAACTCTAAATAAATAATCTTATTCTTAGTTTTTTTATTGCCGTTACTATTTTATAATTTAATTATTTAAATTTTGGATTGCGACATTTGTCTTTACAAGAATAACATCGACACGTTGTTGTCTTCAGTGTTTCGACTCTTGAGTCGAATGACATTCGCTAATTATATATGATGAATTATTAATTACTTCTAAGCCCGATTGTCTTCAGTCATGTTTTTGCTTGTTATTTCCATTGGACTATTAAAAGTTATCAATATGGTCTATTTCATTATTAGATAAATATGTATTCCAAAATCTAGAATAAATACTTACATACGATTTTAGATATTTTATCAGTATTTTATTCCATTAGACTACTACAAAAGTGTAATTTACTAGTTTTTTTTATCAATCAGGTCAAGATTTTTCAAGGGAGTATGTGTGGAGCTCATTTAGTCCAATTTCAAGGTTTGGGATCAAATGGTGTTGGTGTAACACCTTAATTAAATAATAGGGTGGAGATGTTAATGCTAAATAGAAGTTGACCTTATGGTACTAAAACTTGAAATAAGTTTTATTTTATAATCATGCAGTCAAATTCATGGGTTGGGTCACATTGGTTTCCAGTCCATAAGATTATGTTGGTTTGTATTTAAAAGATACCATCTTTGGTGTGAAAAGCACATTTTGTTAGGTGAATAGAAAAGCACATTTTGTTAGGTGAATAAATTCATGTTACGGTGTGGGCATATAAACATTATATGTGTAGGTTTATGTGAGGCAAAAGTAAAATTGCATTAATTTTAGTGTTATTATACTAATTTTATGAAATTAAAGTTAAAAACGGTGGATGGTTTAATCATGCATCATTTGGTGGTTTTGATAGCCAAAAGATAAGAGGGTACATGCACCAATCGGGCTTGTCCTGATTGCTAAGTGTTGTGTGTTTTATGTTCTAGAGTTGATGAAAAACCAATATCGAGTCGGGGTTCTCATTGGAAGAAGACTCTTTATTCCCACAGGGTATAGGTAATGCCATCTACATCTTACCATACTCAGATCCTACATTAACTTTGCTATTAGTGGGATTAACCGAGTATATGATGTTAATGATGATTTTGTTTCGTGAATAAGTTTGGTATAACATTTTGTGTAGGGAAGAAGAGATTCAATGTAAGAAAAGAAATTTAGCATAGAAGAAGCCCCAATAGGTACGTGAGTGTGAGACTAACAGGATTAGACTGAGTCAAGTGATGGTAATAACGCTCAACGCCAACGATATATTAAGGACATAAGACCTTAAGGGAGTTAATGGACTAAGGCAACCGTGCAAACCAATTTGTATATGCCCAACTCTAAAGAGTAGAAAACACAAAATTGTATAAGTAACCCAACCTTCATGCTGAAGTACGACTATCTATGATCGGCCTTTGAACTAAACCACAAACCAATACTCTATCACAAATTCAAAAATTTTAAGCTAATAAGCTAGAACTACTGTGAGCGGTCTAAACTTCGACCCTTATTTCTTTCTTCATATTATATTGTAAAGGGGAGCAAAGCCCTTTTTTCTCCCTATATTGATAGATCAAGGGCCCTCCTGCCGTCGTTTCAGTGAGTCATAGGGCTTCCACTCAGCTCAGCCTTTTTGGTTCTTGAGAATGGTCGCCACCTCTCCCAGGACCGGAATGATTATCCCTGCCAGATGGGTCTACATCCATCCCTGAATGTCATCGGGTACTGTTAACTTCCCTACCATTCTTGTAACTGTCACTTGTAATCCGCGCAGGTGTGTCCGCACCCCCCCTGAGTGGACAGGAAAGAAATGATTTCTCGGAGCAACCCCCCAGGTTCCAGACCCAGGAGTCAACTTTCTCGTAAGAGCATTCGGTACAGATTTAAAAAAAAAAAACAAACATACAAACAGGAAACAAAACGAATGGTTATGCGGTTTCATTGTTTTAACTCGAACTATGAACACTCTTATGCAACAAAGTTATACAAATGGGGACACTTTGTTAGTTACTTAATTGTTAACTATTGGCTTAATTTATTTTAGGACTCAAACAAAATAATTATTCCTGGTTTTTTCTTGTAAAAAGAAAACCTAGACAAAATGTATTATTCATAGTGTTTGTGATAAACTATTTGCCAAGTTTTAGGTAAAAAAAATTTTCTTGTTGTCATGAAATTGACTGGTATGATAATTATTAAACAAACTGGTATGAAAAATTATTAAAGGCCCAAATGCTTTGCTACAAGAATGACAAGAACAAGATGGTGTCGTGTAAATAAACCTACACACAATCACAAAACACCAAACAATATGCAATGTTCGAGCTGAGGTGCTCTCTCTCTATAAAGAGAAATTAGGACCAACCCCAACAAAAATAAGGATAAAAATATGGATTATAAATTGAAAACTATATTGATATTTTAAAATGAGAAAGTATACGATACAAAGTTTCTTAACGCAAGAAGTGTAAGAAGCAACCAAATTATGCCACCTGTCAATTGTGGATAAGTTTAATTAACCTAGTTCTGGTTGATCAGAGGGGTAAATTCGTCTATATACGTTCCTTCAATCACGTTCTAATTAACGTTTCAATTAATACGATCGATTTCAATTAATAAGATTCAATTCATGATCGTGAACATCTAATCAAACGAGGATTCAATCAAATCAAACCAAATTTTAATTTTTTATTGCAAGATTGCTCTGTTTTTAACGATCCAGATGTTGAATACTGTTTTGGATTTTAATCGAAATAATATGTCTGTTTATTATATGGTTTTGATTGTGTTAGATCGTTGATTATAATTTTAAAGAATTTGTTATTTAAAATCAAGATGTGGATGTGTTTTTTGTCAGAATTAATTTTGCAGGTTTTGTTATCTGGAAGTAAACATTAGGGTTTAGAGATGTGAAAGATGATATTAATTTTGTGTTCTTTTTGATGAAATGAGAATTTCGTTTGTCTGTTAAAAAAACATAAGTGGATTGAAAGTGCATTTGTTTTAAATGGTCTTTGTTTGTAACTAGTAGGATTTCCCGCGCTATGCTGCGGGTATTGGGGGTATCAATTCGGTTTAATACAATATTGCGTCTCTATAGCGCGGTTCCGATAATATGGATATCGGTAGTGTTAATTAGTCAATTTAATTAGTTAATTAAATTTTTAACTTTGGATCATAATTATGATTTGTTAATTAAATTAATAGCATTGGATCATAATTGTAAAATTCAATTTTATTCAGGTATGAATTAAAGTTATAATGCCTTCATAAAGAATATAATATATAAAATGGCTGTTCACATATTGAAATGGGGGATAAATCCTAAAAGAAGAAGCAGCAGCATTTGAATTGAATGGTTGTTAACTTTTATATGATTAAAACGCTGGCCCAATCAGAAGTCAACAATAGCCCAAAAAGCACCACTCGTGATTTAGAACTGTTCACAATTGATTTTGTTAGTTTATAGAATAATATTAGTGTGTCACTTATATTAAAACCATCACCATTAGAGTGCGTCTAAATTAATTTAAATATAAGTACACTGCGTTTAAATACATCCACCATCACCACTAGAGTGCGTCTAAATTAATTTAAATATAAGTGAGTGTGCGTCTAAATTAATGTGTGTAATAATATTAGTGCATTTAAATATAAGTGAGGTGGTTTTAAATATTGCAGTGAGTGCGTCTGTTGTCTGTCTTTGATAACTAATTACTACCTTTTTTAAACGCACCTTATAATCTAATAGAATTATAAGGTGCGTTTAAACATACAGAGCTTGTCTGTTCTTAATCTGAAACTTTTTCAAATCCATTTTTTTTCTTTAATTCTAATTATATTTATTAAAAGCGTATGTTTATGGGAATATTATATGCGTTGATTGTGTTTTTTTAATAGGATTATACTAATTTTAAAAAGTCTATTGTAATGCTCTGTTTTTTTTTTCTGCAAATATGTTTTGTCGTTTGTTCAATTCAATGTTTTTGATTGTGTGATGATTCTGAACATTTAATAGGTTTGAAATAATGTTTAATCGTTGAAAAAAATGTTGTTTGATTTTACGTTTCGATCGATTGTTTTAATCTTCTGTTGTTACGATCTCTGAAAATTAAAACGCGTTTTTCCCTAAGTTACCCCTGGTTAGCTTAACTGAAGTATGATTAGGTTTGTTAATTACCATCTTGCCACCGCCTAAATCCAATGGCTGAGAAAACTTCTCACGTTTCTTACATTAAGACGCTTTGTACGTTATCTCTTCCCTTTTAAAATAAGGATAAAAATAAGAATAAAAATTAACACTAACAAATCTATAAGATATTATCAAAATTCAAGTATTTCTTTTTTTTTTTTTCAACCAACATTAATTAATAAAGAAACTAGTAGGGTTTTCGCGCGCGTTGCGGCGCGTTTGCTGTCATTATCGTTTTGGTTTATTATGGTACTAATGCGACAATGTTAGCGTAAGCGACCACAAAAAATTCCGAAGAAAACAATTGTCTCAAACCAAGTCTCGAACCTTTGACCTCCCTTTATGGAAATGCACCTCGAACAACGACAACACCAACCCAATTTATGTTTTATTCTCAACACATTAAATAATGTTGTAGAAATGCAAAAAAAACAAAATGGCATTACCTAGACTCGAACTGTGGAAATGAAAAAATAAAAAAAAAATGGCATGAAAAAAAACAAAATGGCATTACCTAGACTTGAACCTTTGAACTATATTAGAGAAAGAAACACCAAGACCACTACACCACCAACGCAATTTATGATTTCATATAAAATCAAATATATTTAACATTCAATAATGTTATGGAAACAAAAAATAAAATAAAATGCCCTAACTAAGACTCGAACCTGTGACCTAAGGTTAAGGAAATGCATGTAAAACCACTACACCACCAACCAAATCATATATTTTATTATGAACTCAATTATATTTAACATGAAATAATGCTATGAAAATTACTATTCACCTCATTCTAAATTAATACATAGTATAATATAATATTAGTGAAATGTCATTCCTACTCACGTTGTTGTGGGAAAAAAATGATATGAAATAAATTATTTATTTATTATTTTTTAACTGTTTTCCAATCTAAAATTGGGTTATGAATTCTAAAAAAAAAATTCTAAAATTATATCTATATTATTTCAACGACACTTTAACAGTGAGCTTTTTGTTTCTTTTGATTTTTTTCACTGAAGTTTGAATTTTCATTCAACTTGCATAATTTTGTTTCTTTTCTCCGTTCTTTATTTTACAATACTATCTCAAACCTATTTCGTGTATTTTTTTAGCAAACGTTATTGTTAATCACTTTCAATTATTGTTACAATTATTGTTAATATTTTTACCCAGTACCGTAACAAAGTAATGTCCAACGACACTTTTACAGTGTCGTTTTAATATATATTGGCCACTAACTTTTGACTTAACTTTATTTTCTTCCAATTTGACCACAAAACTTTTAGCTTTTAGGATTTAAAACTTTGACCATCAAACTTTTAGCTTTTAGGATTTCAAACTTTGACCATCCAACTTTTTTAAACTTGCATTGCACTTTGGCCACTAACTTTCTTACTAACTTATGTACTTTATTTTCTTCCAATTTTACCACCAAACTTTGACCGGCCACCAAACTTTTAGCTTTTAAGACCACCAAACTTTTAGCTTTTAGAATTTCAAACTTTGACAACCAAACTTTTATCCGCGAGTATTTTTTTGAAGTCCACGCGAGAATAACAGTCACTTAATATTATCTTTTATGCCCACGAAACCCTCCACGCAACAGGAGCTCCCACAGCGACGCACGATATTTAACGTCCACCAAACCCTCAACGCAACAGGAGCTCCCGCCGCGAAGCGCGGGCTAATAAAATCCTAGTTCCTACCCAATTTAATGAGGCCCATGATAACTCAATTAGTTGCATGCTGTTGGGCCAAAACTGGACAGTCCAAGAACCAGATCGTATTATTTGAGCCTAAAACCCTTAAATAATACTACCCAATTTAATGAGGCCCAGTCACAGATAACTAACTTAGTTGAACTTTTCATTAGTCATGTTTAACAGGTTTGGCCCGGGCACGAGAAATTAATCTAAACTAGTATTTAAAACTTACGCATTGAGACGGGGCCATAAAACCGAACAGAAGTAAACGTAAACATTTGAACCATGCATACCTGTTGCAGCGGGTTAAGGCAAAAAAATTGACCAATATATAAAAGATATAAAAGAATAACCAATTCGATCTAGGACCTGTGCATTGTTAAAACTAAATGTAAAAACATTGAACTACATATGTGAGTTATCGTATGATAACTCGTAAAAGTTAGACTGAAATGTAAAGCAACAAATCTGTAAAAAATGAAATGTATAGAGTTTAAAGTAAATAAATATATAAGTTAAAAAAACTCACAAAATGAGAAAAATGTGTACTATTGATAGGGCACCCAAAATTGTTATATATAATAATTAGTAGTTGCAATATTTAGAGAGGAACTAACAAATAAAAATAGTGAGAATTGTCTAATCCAGTTTTACATAATGCATAGAAGATAACCAATGTAGGGGAAGAAAGAAAGTGTGACATATTACGTACGCATTATCATGCACAAGTGTATATTATGTGGTTCTTACAGTTTTCGGTATAATCCTAAGTCTAACATGTTACAACCCCATCTCCCATCTATATAATTCGTTTAGGTGGTAGTCAATTTATTTACATAATATAGAATAAATGACAAAATTTGCAAAACGAGTGTCGTCTTTTTAAAATAATATGGAGAACCAACACGTTTTTGTACCCCTGGCATTTGATACCTTTGGCTCCTTGGCACCGGAAGCCATCCGTTTCCTGACTAGAGTTCAACGGGTTATCCATAGCAGTGTCTCGACCCCGGGGGGGGGGGGGCATAGGTTCGTGTTTAGTAGGTTAGGGTTTGCCGTCCAGAAAGGGGTGGCGGCGCAGCTTGTTACCCGCCTGCCCGCTATCTCAATGTAATTTCTTGCAAAAAGGCTTATATTATATCAATATGAATGAACATTCAATTTTGAATAATTTGTACCAAATTAAACATAAATATATCTATTACGAATTTTAAGATCTGTTAAGAAAAACTGAAAAAGTATGTACTTAGCAGGTTAGGTCAATTTACAAATTATACTATGACAAAATTACACATCTTGTCCTTTAATTATCACCCAAATTTCATCCTATGTCCCTTGTCTTTAATTTGCATTGGTTATGTCCTTTATTTACGTAATTTGCACTGATCTTGTCCTTTAGACTAACCCCTGTTAAATTTTAACGTTAAAATCAGGCACATGCCCCTCACGTGAGGGTATAAACGTCTTTTTACCCCTATTTTAAATCACTCATCCCTGTTATAAAACATAGCTATACCCAGAAGATACGAACACACACAATTCCTAAACCTAAACCCTAACCAACCATGGATCATCGAAGCCCTGACAAACGAATAGAAAGGTTCTTGATTCGTGACGATGACATCGAGCAGGAGGAGATTGATGACATATACGGTAACAGTTAATTACTTATATTTTGTGTAATCGTTAAGCATGGATGATACTAAATTTTGGTTAATTTCTTAACAATGTAGGTACATACCCTAATCTCTTCTCAATTGAACTACATCATGGGGGTTATTTTACAGATTTTCCAGGCAGAGAGTATGAACAAGGTCAGGTTTCACTTGTTGATTTGCTAAATGTTGATTACTTCTCTGTTCATGTTTTGGATCAAATAGTTGAGAAGCTGGATTACAGTTGTGAAATTGTAAGGTTTTATCACTATGTTGATCCAAGTGGGGATTTAGACATTGGTCTTCGATCATTAGGTACTGACTTGGATGTTATTAGGTTCTTGAAATTTGTATCCGATAACAGAAACCATAAAATGAAGGTTTACATTGAGTTACATGGCACAAATGTGGATTCTTATTGCTGCTCCCCTTCTAGAGTTAGGATAGAAGAGGTAAATGATGATGTTATGGAGTCAAATAGCAACACTAAGTCTGTGCCACTGTTATGTTGGAAACCTGTTGAACAGAATGTTGAGGTTAAAAATGATCCTAAGAAAACCATAGAACCTAAGAAACCTATTGAGGATGTTGTCAAAGAGTTATTTGCAGATTATAATCTAGAAGAAGAGTTTGATCCTTTCTTTGGCTCTCACAATGAAGATGTTGTCAAAGATAATATGGATGTTGATAACACTGAAAAAACCACTTATGAGGAGAAAAGTGAAAAAATGAATGTTGAAAAGGGTGAAAACAATGAAGATGATAGTGACAATGACAGTGACTATTTTGATGATGACACATGCAAGGCTGATGTTGAGGTAGACATGAGAGATTTTAGGCTTAACATTGATGTAGGGGTGGAGGACAATAACAATGACCATTTGGAAAACATGGTTGATGATGTTTTGGTTAATGATACTTTAGATAGTGGTAGTGAGTCTGATTTGGATGAGTCAAGTGTTAGGAAGCATATGCTAAAGTATTTAAGGAATGAAAATGAAAACAAAGGCAACTTCCACTTAGGGCAGGTGTTTGGAAACAAGATGGAAGTAAAGGAGCTAATCAAACAACATGCTGTTGAAACTAGAAGGGAACTTAGGATTATCAAAGATGATTTAGTAAGAGTTAGGGCTGTTTGCAGGGGCCACTTACCTAATTTCCATGTTGATGAAGTTGGTGTCCACAGTCAAATTGATATAGGTGGTAAGCCCAAGTCTAAAGGTAACAAGTCAAAAAAACAAGACAACACAGGTCAGGCAGACAAGTCTAAGGGCATTGACAAGTCCAAGGCTAAAGGTAAGAAGTCTAAAAAACAAGACAACACAGGTCAGGCAGACAAGTCTAAGGGGATTGACAAGTCCAAGGCTAAAGGTAAGGGACTTGGTGTGCAAACTAGGTCAAAAATAAAGAAAGGACCTAATGTGAAATCATCAAAGGTTGGTAAAAACAGTAAAGATTCTGTGGTAGGTGAAGGAAGTAAAGTTGATAAAATATGTGTGGGTGGGAGAGGGAATAAAGCAGACCCTCAAAAGGTGGAGTGCCCTTGGGCTTTGTTAGTAAGCAAGCTTCCTAAGGCAGAGAGTTGGGTTGTAACAACTTTGCACACACAACATAAGTGTATTCAAACCAGATCTGTGTATCATTGCACTGCCACATACCTGAGTAAACAACTGATGGGGCAGATTGAGGAAAACCCAAACATTCCTGTCAAGGCAGTTCAAGATCAGTTCCAAAAAAAATATGAGATTGGGATTTCCAGAATGAAAGCTTTTAGGGCTAAAGCAAAGGCACTTGCACAGTTACATGGTGATTATCAGGCACAATACACTGTTTTAAGGGAGTATTGTGCTGAAGTTATGAAAACTAATCCAGGAACTACAATACATATTGAGGTAGAACCATGCACAGATCCAGCATCTGATACCAGAAAGTTCAAAAGGATTTATGTTTGCTTGGGGCCACTGAAGCAGGGATTTAAGGCAATTGGTAGGCCATTGCTAGGTCTTGATGGGGCATTTATAAAGGGTCCATACCCTGGTCAGGTTCTTAGTGCTGTGGGTGTTGACCCAAACAATGGGATCTACCCCCTGGCCTATGCAATAGTTGAGGCTGAAAGTTTAAATTCTTGGACATGGTTTCTTCAATGTCTTGGTGATGATATAGACTTGCAACCTGATTCCTACTTTACCTTCATTAGTGACAGACAAAAGGTAACTAATATTTATATTTCATTGGTGTTTAACTAATATTTATATTTATATCAAGTATGATTGTTAATACATTTGTTGATTGCTATAATATAGGGCATTATCCCAGCACTGGAGAAGGTGTTCCCATTTGCTGAACACAGGTTCTGCCTAAGGCATATTTATGAGAATATGAAGTTGAGGTTCAAGGGTAAGGCATACAAAGATCACCTTTGGAAATTGGCTACATCATCAACTGTTGAGTACTTTGAACAGAATATGAAAGAGCTGAAAGAGTTCAATGCTGAAGCACAACTGTGGTTGTCTGAAATCCCACCCAAGCATTGGTCAAAATCACATTTTTCAGGTAATGTTTATTCATAGTATTGTAATTTTGGTTTTAGTTAATTCTTAACTGATTCATTATTTTTAAATGATAACTAGGTAGGGCAATCTCAGATGTTTTGTTAAACAACATGTGTGAAGTTTTTAATTCAAAGATACTGGAGGCAAGGGACAAGCCTATTATCACACTGTTGGAATATATCAGGGAGTATCTCATGAGAAGGGTTGTGAGTGTGCTAAGAGTCATGGACAGTTATGATGGACTGTTAACACCAAATGCTCACAATAAGTTTGAAGAGATCAAGAAGCAAGCAGGTAGATGCACAGTGTTGTGGAATGGAGAAGACCATTATCAAGTTAAAGGGCCGGCAGGTTTTGGTGTGGTGGTGAATTTGAAAACAAGAGATTGTACATGCAGGAAGTATGACATCACAAGGCTGCCATGCAAGCATATTGTGGCTGCAATATGGAAGAAGAATATGTATGGTGGCAAAGGATCAGAACTGCCAGAGATATATGTCAATCCTGTTTACACAGTGCATAGGTAAGTGTTTTGCTTTGTGTTTTGCTTTGTGTTTTGCTTAGTGTTTTATATTCTAAATGTTATCAAATGTTAAAACAGGTGGAAGGAGGTGTATAAGTTCAAGGTTTACCCAATCAATGGCAGGACAATGTGGCCTAAGGATAACATCCCCACTACTCTCACAGCACCTTACCATCACAAGCCTATTGGTAGGCCCAAGAAGGTCAGGAAAAAGTCACCAATTGAGTTGGAAGAGGCCACAAAAAAGGGAAAGCTTTCAAGGAAGGGTACTACAAAAAGCTGTCTGAAGTGTGGCCAAGTTGGGCATAACTCTAGGACCTGCAAGGGACAGTCTTAGGTTATGTAGGTTGTCTGGTTTAAGTGTCTGTTGTCTGGTTTAAGGGTCTGTTGTCTTAAAACATTTGTCTTCTGTTTGTCTTTTGTTTATTTAACTAATGGTATGTATGGTTTAAAAACCAGGATGATGAACCTTTGTCTTTTGATTAACTAATGATATGTGTTTAAGTATGGTTGGCTGCATTTGAATGTTGATGGTTAATGTTGAATGTTAATGCTTAATGTTGACCCATTTACACAATTGGATACAGCCTTTATTAGTCTGGTTTTTAACCTATTTGTTTACAGCCATGTTTTAGTCTGGTTTTAGTGGTTTTGACCCATTTGGATCCTGTTTAAACAGTGCATACATGACTGGTTTTGACCCATTTGGATACAGGTTTTTGACCCATTTGGACACAGCCTTGTGTTACTGTGTTTTTTTTGACCCATTTGGATACAGCATTTGCACAACAAAACCATAAAATTTTGACACATTTTGGATACCAATAACATAACATTCATTACATCCTTAAACACTACATCCTTAAACACTGCATTACATTCATTACATTTCCAGAATTCAACAACTTAACATACCCTAATACATTAAAGAAGGACCCTAATACATACTAGAAAGAACAAAAAAAAAACAACAACTCCCACCACAAAGAACAAGATCCAGGTAATGATAAGCTTCCTTCTCAGGTTCTGTGCTTCTTGTTGACTTTCACGTAGCTTCAACAACAAATCTTTCTGAGGGACCTTTGATCGAGGGTAAAAATCGTCTTCACACCAAGCAATAAACCCACAACTCGAAGGACACCCATAAAACCTTCTACCTGGATTCTTTGGGGTCCAAGACGTACGAATGATAGCCATTCTCCCACATCTACAATACACCATTTTGAAACCCTAATCGATCGATCTCACTTGAAACCCTAATCGAGGTCTTCTTGTGTTGATTTTGGGGGTTTTATCATTTTCTTGTGTTTTATAAAGTCAGGTGTGAGTTAAATGAGTAAGAGGGGTAAAAAGACGTTTATACCCTCACGTGAGGGGCATGTGCCTGATTTTAACGTTAAAATTTAACAGGGGTTAGTCTAAAGGACAAGATCAGTGCAAATTACGTAAATAAAGGACATAACCAATGCAAATTAAAGACAAGGGACATAGGATGAAATTTGGGTGATAATTAAAGGACAAGATGTGTAATTTTGTCTTATACTATAATAATAGACCTTGGCATTTGAACAGTGATTTGATTCTTTTTTCGTTTTTGTTATGTTAAATATCTATTGTATTGAGATAATTTCAATATGATCTGGTGGTGTAGTGGTTTGGTTGCTGCTTATTATCCCTTTCATCTTAGGTTCGAGTCCTGCATGGGGTTGTTTTAGTGGTAAACTTCTTTTTTATTATTTCTTTTTTTTCTTTTGCCACGTTTTCTGTGTTGTGGTGCTGGTGTTCGCTTATTGAGCTGTTTGGGCGGCGCTAGCCTCATCATCCAACAACCCAGACACGCGTCAGCTATCACCACACGTATCTTTATACCAACAATGAGTCACCCCTATTTTCTTAAATTTTCGTTCACAAAGAAAGAAAGAGATACAACAATGACTCATCTTCCATGCTCACCATCTTGATTCCTTCCCCACGGCGGCCGACCGACTGGTTGTGTATCTCGACGAGAGAAGAAAGATGGTGAGGATATCTGTAGATTGCGTTGTCCCTTTGTTTCACCACCACCTCAAGTGCCGTCGTCGGGTTAACGCCATCATCAACACCGATATCTTCTTCCGGTGAGTGAGGTAAGATATATGTTAGGTTACCTCCTGACTGCGTTTCTGTGTTGAGTTTATCTGAGGTTGTTTTGCTTTTGTTTTGTTGGTCGTTTAGTGTTAAGCCCTATTAATTTCAGGATTTGGAAACAGAAGCAAAGGACTTGCTTATGCCCTATCAATCTCTCAGACTCCGTCTTCTTAAGTACGTTCACTTCGTTTCAATTGAGATTAAAAATAAATTTGTTTTATGTAATTTTTGATTGATTTGTTGATTGTTCGACAAAGATTACGAAAACAGACGAGATAGCGTGGATTGCTTGTGGATACTATTCAGTTTATAACTTGGTTTTTGTTCAGATTTGTAGTATCAACATCAATCCTTTGCATTGGAAATATATGGTATTCTGAAATCTTAATTGAATATTTTGTTATGGTTAATGCAGATTTCTCTATTTGAGTATATTTTCCTTCGTATGTACTATCATGATGGAAAACTAATTGTCGATTCTCTAATATCTGGTGATGACAAAATGTAAGAGCTTCAAACTAAGTTACATTGAAATAACGTATATGGGTGTCAAAGACAAAAAGTGAACTTATTTGGTGAAATCAATTGTTAACAAACCTTTTTGCTTGGATGTATTTGATGGCATATTTATTAACTTTTCTAGGCAGGTATTTGATCAAATGTTTACACTTTTTATTATTATTTGGTTTAAATATTTCCACCGTTCCATATACAATACAATTTTAGAATGTAGGAAGATTATCTGAAAATCTTAGTTGATATTGCTTCATTCGATGTTAAATACTGACCTTTTTTCCGGTTCATAAAAACATCAATCAGGTATCAACAAGTTGAAGCGTATGTTGAGTATGATATACCTAAAGTGATTAGAGTTTAAAAAAATTATTTTTTTGGAAACTTATTAGTTGGTCACATACTCATCTGACATGTCTTTACTCCACTACTTTTTTATAATCTTCTTAAGTTTATATGTTCATACAACCTTATTTACCATTATGCCTCTCATGGTCTATTACTCTTTATATTGTGTTGTAAAAGTCCAACAAGTGTATTTGTGTCAAATGGTTTTTTTTTTTTTATATTTGAAAATACAACAAGTGATTAAACTTGAGATATAGTAGCCATGTAAACAATAACATAAAAGTATTATATTGTATAATGGAGGGACCAGATAAATATGTTTCTTGAAGCTGGGTGACCTACAAAAGCATCGTAAGCTTGATGATGTTGGTAAAGATTTTTCGTAAAATTTTTTCATCAAATAAAACAATTATAAATTTATAATTTAGGGTTTCTTGACACAGTCCCAATAAGTAGTTAACTTTCACTTGCATGCACATACATTTCTACACTTTATATACATTTATGTGATCTTGATCAAGAGCATGAACTTTTTTTGACACTTTATACTTGCAGACAATCGCATCAATCTCTATGGAACCACAAGGAGTGCAACTTGGGTCCACTAATAAGGTTTGGAAAGTTAAAAACTCTATGCATACATGTATACGTCTAAACTTTGCTACTGATTTGTCACCCAAATTTGACATGTTTTAAAAATACATGGTGTGAAACAACTATAAGCATATAATTCTTGACCCAATTAATATAAATACCACATACTAAAGGCCCAATTATCGCGAGGCTTTTTTTTTAGCTTTAGATAGTTGCTAGGTTCTGGTTCAAGTAAAAGATAATAAGTATAGAAGGATTTTGTTAATGGATTATGAGATAATGCAACAATTGATCAAATGCATCTTCATGACATGACATGGATTTTCTGGTGAAGATGGAGGAGGGTATTAGTTAGGGAAAGCAAAGGAAGAGACTGCGTGTATTCTAAGGAAAGCAAGGAAAAGAAAGAGATAACACTGCAATACTATAATTATAAACCAAAGATCTTTGCTTGGTTGCGAATGATGTTAATGAAAACTTAAAACGCTTTACTAATAGAAAACAAAACATTTTTACATGACTAAATGTTAATACCGATATTGTGGATTAAGTTATGCGTCTGCCGTCTGGTTGGTGTATATTTTCTGGACGCATCAATGCACTAGGCCGGTGGTGTGGTATCATTGCATTTTTTAGCTCGCCACACGTCTGTGATCACTCCTATAGAAGAATCAAGTAGCCGTGTAGTGAAGCTTTCAAGACAAAACGTGCCTTTTCTGGTTCTTCATCCTAAATATGAAATGGACATGTTAGCATTTTTTGGATGTACCCAAGGATGCAATGATGAAGGGCTTGAAAAGTTGATTGGCATGAGGTTTGACCTTCTTTACTTTACCAGTTTGAGCAGTGAAAAACATCATGTTTTGCAACTTGCTTTCTTTATGCAGATATCCTTACCCATGGGGAAGGAAAAGATTATAAAATATGACTTAAAACGAAAAGGTTATATTTTAGTAAGAATAGAAATTGCTTCAAAAAGGTGGATATGGCGCAATTTGGCGGTGGATGGGCAGAACTTCGAGTGGGGGATGTGCGTGTGAACGGTGGTTGATACAAGGAAAGAGAATGTTGGGAAATGAAAAGGAAAAAATTGGTAGAATGTTTTGGTAGATGATCTGATGATGAAAAAAGAAAAAAGAAAAAAAAATTCTTACTCCTGTAGCAATATGTAACGAAACCCCGTGGCAATGTACATGTTTTCCAATCGAAAATGAGCATGACGCAATGCGCACATGGCAATGTACATGTTATCAAATAAAAAATGCACACGTCAATGTACCTGTTCTCAAATAAAAAACGAACGTGCCGCAACGCGCACGCATAGTATAAACCTAGTTTATATAAAGTATATAATTCGCATTCAAATATGGAAAAAAGACTCGACGTCTAATTCATATGATAATAAGTATTGGAATAACCGAATAAACATTCCTACAATGAGAATGTAACCGCATAATCGTTTTGAAATCATAAATAATCACGTTTTAGTGTTTGGGAAAGGTTTATAAAAATTGATCATTTGGGTTTAAGAGGTTACAACTCAAAACGCATAATCTATTTTGAAATAGCAGCTCCACCCATACTATACCAAAATGCATAATCCATTTAAAAAAAACACAATCCCAAACACCCACAACTGAAATGAGGAAATCAAGCTTACCTAGAAAATAGACCTTATGTTGATTTTAACTAGTGTTTTAGAATGAGTTGTCATTGTTAGACCTTCCGGTGAATATTGTGACGAGCAAAACAACCATTGATCTCTAATGATCCACTTGTTGAGATTACATACGTTTTTTTGTCTTCATGTGTTTATTAATTTTTTATTAGTATTTTTTTATAATAGAAAGTATAGGGATGGGTATTTCAGGCATAGAAAATTTTTTGTTTCTCTCACCATCACATCACCATATGTTTTTTTTTTAATTTAATTTTATTTTTCAATTCATTTGCTTTATATAAAGATAACCCACTATCAAGTATTTTTTGTTTCTCTCACCATGCTTACATTGATGTAAACGCAAAGATATTTATAAAACTAGATTAATATAAACAACAAATGAAATAATCCATTGTAAGTTGCATATACACAAATGCATAATTAATGATTACATCTATGTAATACATTGTTTACATGTGTGTAAAAAGTATATGAATCTACATATACATTAGTGTAAACCCATAAATATGATGCAATAAACATCGGTTTACGTTAGTGTAAACCCAGGAAAATTACATAGGTGACTTTAGTTTACGTTAGTGTAACTCTAAAACACATTATACATATACAGTTACACTAGTGTAACTGTCACACCCCTCCAAGGCGGAAACACGGGGATGTGATTCGAAAGGTTTTCGAGCACAAGGTTCGAGCAACACATAAGATGTACTTTCAAACAGATATCATCAAACGATAAATGTAGGCATACAAAATTAAAAATAAAAGTAACATTGTCTAGAGTTAATGAACCAAACATCGAAAACAGGACATGACCAACAATATTAGAACTCAACCGGTGTATATGATGATACCACGATGTGCTCACTTGAACCCTTCTCCCAAGTCCTCCTCATGATCAATTACCTGAAAAACATACATAAAAGATTTGTCAACATAATGTCGGTGAGTTCATAGGTTTTAATGTACTATGTAAAGTGCTTGTGAAATTCGTGTATGACCAATCAAAAGCTAGCTAAGCAAGATTATTATGCTAACCATGAATCCCATAACCAAACCTCTTGACTGTTGTGCCTCGCGCATTGTATAACAAAGACAACGTATATATAGGAGAATACTAACACTCTTTTGTATGTAACCGGTTAGAGCGACTAACCAAGAGTGGGGGTGCCAACGCAATAGATCTATTTAAGTGTTCCATGGCTATAGTTAGCTAATGGTTATAGAGTAATGTAAGTACGAGGACTGTTGAGCTCATGAACCGAATATCTCATGTTCCACATGGTAGTCATGATAGAATATCACACAAAACGTAATGTACTAGAAATGTAGCATGTTTATCCCCCAAAAATGTAAAGATAGTAAAATGGGGCCGTGAAACTCACCTGGAGACTGGATGTGTGGTCTAGTAAAGCAGTGGAGTGAGGTAACTATCGTCCCGACAATGATTGCCCTATGATTATCAAAGACATAGTAAGTTGTACGTTCTTGTCGTTTACTATACAAGTTGTTCACCCGACTCGTGGACCCTTGTGTGAGTTATATGTGGGCCATAGTTCGTGCACATGACAGTTATTACTTGTTTTATGTGTACTTTGTAAAATGTACAGTTTCGTGAATTTCGGGCGTTTTATTGAAAAATGTATCTACGTATCTATTGTTAATAAAACAGGCTCCACACATTATCATATGTAATATAATATTCCCCAATCTAACATGTGTGGTGTATTTATGGAAAGGTTAAAGGTTTAACATATGTTATGTTGTATCATGGTTTTAGAATAATATTAACACATGTTTGATCCCACTTAACGTATGTTTATTATCATAGCCGAAACTTTTTAAGAATAAGTGACTTCAAATCCAATTGTTTACCCTATAAAAAACAACTCACTTGTGTCAATCAATGTACAAATGAGTGATCATAAGTGTGTAGATGTGTTTACACGAAATCGTATATAGTTACATACATAATGTGATATAGCTTCGGATATATATATATATATAGTATTAGGTTCAAATGAAAACAAGCTTGAGTTGGAAGAACTTGAGAACTCCGACGTAAAATGTGAATTAATTTTTTTTTTTTACACATTGATGTAAAAACGGGTAACTCCGCCGTAAAAAAATGATTTTTTTTACGACGGTTTTACACTATTGTAAAAACTACAGCACACCAATGTTGACTTTATAAGTAAAGGAGTATTCCATTCAATATTTTATTATCCTTTAATTTACAACCACACATTCTTATTTGATTTAATTAAGTGTGTGGTTATAAAGTGGGTTCCCTAGTTCTTCCAACTCAACCATGTTCTCATTTTACCCTTTCCCTATATGCATGTTTTGGTTCCAAAATTGATTATAGTGTTGTTCAACCGAGGTTATATACTTGTTCGTGTATTCGTGAGTTGGTGTGTCGAGTGTACATATGTTTCATGTAATCGTGGATGTGTATAATGTTTATATATATACGTAGGTGTGTACATAATAGTGATCTAATCATGTGTATGTTTTATCAACAAAATCAACATGTGTATGTGTTTAATTTGGGCCGATTACAATGTCATACAAGGCAAAAAGGGTGGTGTTCGGGTGAAAGATGGTAAGGGCCGAATCACATGAATCTTATAAGAGTTGAAGTGTTAGTCGACTTACCTAGGGATGAATAGTGACGAGTCGGGTTTGAGTGGCCTCGTGATCTTGGGATACTCGGCCGAAAGAAAAGGAAAGAGAGACAAGATAGTTTTCTTTTGTAAGTGAAAGATGTGTGTTCAAACTCAACTAGAAGCCTCCTTATATACTCCATCGATTGGCAAGTCCCTCACATTGGTCTTTGAGGCTTTGGTAGTACAATCCATTCAATTGGTGTCTTTGGGAATCGGCCGATTGATGACGAAAAAAGAGATATTCTTTTTTTGGATTGTATCAAGGCTAGGAAGATGATAACTTGTCTAATTAAGGACTAGTTGGGTGCAAGTGCTGATATCTTGTCCAATAGTGCCATGCATGTATATTGTGGACAAAACTCATTAATGGGAGATTGTCATAAAGGTTGTCATGTTTCTTTTGTGTAAGATTGTGCCGAAAGAAGAGGACAAGGAAAGGGATCAATCTATTTGGGTTATGATCATACATGGGGAATTGAGTTGTCATACACCAAGGCCCTATTGTGGTATAAATTTGGTTGTCAAGAAGACTTGGTGTCTTGTCCTTTTCGGACTAATGATAAGGTGTGCAAGTGTTTGTGGGTTTGTTGCTTTCGGCTGAGAGAGAAAGGAAGGAAGGAAAGATGTGTGTGTTAAAGGTTTTGTCATGTAACCATTATGGTGTAGTTTGGTTTTATCTATAACACATATATATACCTACGCATGTATATGTATATGGGTGTAGGTTCCTTGTTTAGTCACCCTCATCTATAAGCTCACATGGTTATATAGGTATAGGTAGTTTATCTTATCATCCATGTGTGGAGGGATATGGAATCGTGGATGATGTGGGCGTGGCCGAACATATATGTAAACTCACATGGTTTCATGATCTAGTTATCTTGATTAGATTGTTGGGCACATATGTGTGTATATATAACCAAATGTTCATAGATATGGGGAGGTACATGAGGTGTTATTGTCATCCATTAGTTATCCATAGGAATGGATCTTCGAATATTAACATACATATATGTATGATCTAATGTGTTGAGAACATGTGTATTTGTAATAATATTATTGACCATGCAATAAATACTTATGTTAATTGAGGTTAAACATGTGTTGTTGGATGATATCACCTCATGTTAACACATCTTTGTACCTCAGGTGATGTTTCATGACTTTATGAGTGTTAATTTCATAAAACATATTGTGAATTATTCGGATTTGTGTGGAATTGTGTAGTTTTCCACTTGGGTATGGTCACATGTATTGTTGTTTTGTCCATACGTAGTAATCGGGTATCTGGTTGCTCTCTGTTGAGCATGTGATTGGCTTGATTGTTTCAACGCCAATTGTCTTGGATATTTCAGGTGTTGTATGCGTAAACGGATAATCTATTGAATTTCTACAATAGTTCTGGCTTTACTAGACTAGGGGGTATAGTGAGTGCTAAAATGTCTAATATGCACATGAAATGACAATATCAAGTAAAATGTGTACGGATGTTGACCTGTATCGTTGACTGGTGTCACATTCTCCCCTTGTTTTTGGAATTTCGTCCACGAAATCGAGTTATCTTACTGGTCTCAGCAGTCTTTGGAAAAAGAGCAGGATACTTGCGTCTCATCTGGTCTTCACATTCCCATGTAAATTCGAGTCCGCGTTTTGCATTCCATCTGACTTTGACAAGTTTTATTCGGCTCCTTCTCAATTTCTGGACTTTCCAATCAGTCACTTCAATTGGCTCCTTAATAAAGTGGAGTTGATCGTCGATATGAATTTCTTCGGGAGGAATAATCAAAGATTCATCGGATAAACACTTCTTAAGATTGGATACGTGGAATGTGTCATGAACACCATTGAGCTCTTCATGTAACTTGAGCTTGTATGCCACGGGACCAATCCTAGCAAGTATTTCGAAAGGACCTATGTATCGGGAGTTGAGTTTCCCACGTTTTCCAAACCATGGTACACCCTTTCATGGTGAGACTTTTAAGAGTACCCTATCGCCAACCTAAAATTCGAGTGGTTTGCGATGGCGATCGGCATAGCTCTTTTGACGATCTCGAGCAGCCTTCAAACGATCACGGATCTGAAAGATCTGATCGGTTGTTTCTTCAATTAGCTCGGGTCCAGTCAAATATTTTTCCCCAACTTCCGCCCAACACAAAGGAGATCTGCACTTAGATCCATATAAGGCTTCAAATAGGGCAGCATTGATGTTGGTGTGGTAACTGTTGTTGTAGGAGAATTCAACCAAAGGCAGATGAGAGTCCCAATTTCCACCGAAATCGATTACGCAAGCACGGAGCATGTCTTCCAGGGTTTGGATTGTCCGCTCGCTCTAGCCATCGATTTATGGGTGATAGGTTGTACTCATGTCCAAACGAGTGCCTAGTGCATCCATAAGAGTTTACCAGAATCGGGAAGTGAATCGATTGTCACGGTCAGAAATGATTGAGACAGGCACACCATGCCTAGTTATAATCTCCTTGATATACAGCTTGGCACGTTTCTCAAACTTGTCGGTTTCCTTGATTGGTAGGAAATGTGCACACTTGGTCAACCGGTCAACAATTAAGCAAATCGTGTCGTGACCACTGGACGTCTTAGGCAGCTTTGTGATGAAATCCATGGAGATCTGTTCCCATTTCTAAACGGGAATTTCGGGCTACTGAAGTAGACCGGATGGCTTCTAATACTCAGCTTTGACTTTCGAACAGGTAAGACATCGGCTGACATAGGTCGCAATTTCACCCTTAAGGTTAGGCCACCAATAGAATTCCTTCACATCCTTGTACATCTTGCCGGCTCCAGGGTGAAACCGAGTACTTAGACTTATGGGCCTCCTCAAGAATTAAATTGCATAATTTGCTAAAACGTGGTACCCAAATCCGATTAGCAAAATAAATTGTGTCGTCAAATCTTGGTTCCAAAAGATTAACCATCTTGAATAAGAGTTCATCCTTCAGATTCTCACCTTTAAGAGCTTCTTGTTGAGCTTCGCGATTACGAGTAGTGAAATTTGTGTGAATGGTTAAATCTAGCGCACGCACATGCATGGTTTTGACTCGTTCCTTCCGGTTCAATGCGTCCGCCATGATGTTGGCCTTTCCCGGATGGTATTTGATCTCACAGTCGTAGTCATTTAGCAGTTCAACCCATCTACGTTGCCGCATGTTCAGATCCTTCTGGCTGAAGATGTGTTGCAAACTCTTGTGATCGGTGAAGATGGTGCACTTGGTGCCATAAAGATAGTGCCTCCAGATTTTTTAGGGCAAATATTACTGCACCTAACTCCAAGTCATGAGTGGTGTAGTTCTTCTCATGGACCTTGAGTTGACGAGATGCGTAGGCAATAACCTTTTTCCTCTGCATGAGTACACATCCAAGACCTTGATGCGAAGCATCGTAGTAAACTACGAAATCATCAGCATCTTTGGGAAGAGAAATAATCGGAGCACTACATAACCTGTTCTTCAAAGCTTGTAACACTTCTGCTTGCTTGACTCCCCAATCAAACTTTTTGTCTTTTTGCATCAATACTGTAAGTGGTTGGGCAATCATAGGGAAATTCTCGATGAATCGACGATAATAACCAGATAGACCCAAAAATTGTCGAACTTCGGTTGGGGTTTGGGGCGCATCCCAATCTTTGATTGCTTCAATTTTGGTAGGGTTGACCTAAATACCCTTCTCGTTCACAACGTGACCAAGAAATGAACTTTGCGAATCCAAAACTCGTATTTTGAGAACTTGGCAAACAATTTCTCATTCTTGAGCAACTCCAATATCAATCTAAGATGATGTTCATGCTCGTCTTTGGTTCACGAGTAAATCAAGATGTCATCGATGAAACAATCACGAACTTGTCCAAGTAGGGCTTGCAGACGCGATTCATAAGATCCATGAAAATAGCCGGTGCATTCGTCAAACTGAAAGGCATAACCAAAAACTCATAGTGCCCATATCGAGTTCGGAAAGCAGACTTTGATATGTCGTCCTCTTGGATTCGTAATTGATGATACCCCGAACGCAGGTTGATCTTCGAATAGTAGCTGGAACCTTGCAACTGGTCAATCAGATCGTCAATCATTGACAATGGGTACTTGTTCTTGATGGTCAACTTGTTCAACTCCCGATAATCGACGCACATGCGAAAACTACCGTCCCTTTTCGTCACGAACAAAACTGGCAATCCACACGGAGAAGAATTCGGGCGAATAAAACCTTTATCTAACAATTCCTGAAGCTGGCTAGACAACTCTTGCATCTCGGATGGTGATAGACGATACGGAGTACGAGCTACTCGGGCAGCTCCTGGGACTAGGTCAATGCGAAACTCGACTTGTCTTGGCGATGGCAACCCATGCAAGTCGTAAGGAAAAACTTCGGGATAGTCTTGCACTACCAGAATGTCCTCGAGTTTTCCATCTTTAGCTTTTTATTCAACGACATGTGACAGGAACGCGACACAACCTTTCCCTAAACATTTTTGCACCTTGATGCAAGATATAACCCGAATAGTAGATCCACCACGATCTCCTCGAATTGAGAGGGTTTCACCATTGGTCCATTGGACAAGGGGATACGAACCATCTTCTCGTGACAGACAACCTCTGCACGATTTTTGGATAACCAAGCCATGCCAATGACAATGTCGAAACTACCCAATTGAATATGCAATAGATCAATGCTAAATGTACGATCACCGAGTTCTAAAACACAATCCCTAACAACTTCCTCAGACAAAATTAACTTACCATTTACCAGTTCTATTGTGTAGTATGTATCCAACCTATGATTCTAGTCCAAGGGATTTCTTAAAGTCGGTCGACACAAAGCTAAATTAGCGCCTGAATCAAGGAGAAACGCACTGGTAACCACATTTGGATCATCGCATGCTTCATTGGCTCCAAGCACAAATTCTCGCCGACGAGCTTGATCCTTAACTTTTGGGCAATCCTTGCCAAAATGGCCGGTAGCACCACATTCGAAACACTTGTTTTTAGCATGGGGAGTGTTGGTAGCTTTGGCCTTGCTGTTAGCGGTTTGGTGACCACGACGGTTGCTGTTCTGGCACAGGATGCTTTCGCAAGTACCAACATGGTGGTAATTGGACTTGCTGCAATAAGGGTGGGGCCCGTTGTATTTCTTGCGGGGCTCCGCAGCAGTGGTTGTAGCAAAAATTTCACAAAATCCTGGCGCTTGCGAGAAGAGTCCTTGCCTTTCTTGGACCCAGATCGTTTACACTTATCTCCAGAACCTTCAGCATCAACCTCAACCTTACGATTCAAAGAACCCATACGGATAGCGTCATCAGTGAGACAATGAGCTAGTGCAACCGCGCTTTGAATGGTAGCGGGTGCGGATGCAGTTACCATGCTTCGAATATTTGTGGACAGACCCCAGATGTACCGTTCAATCCTCTTGTATTCTAGTGTGACCATGTGGGGTACAACGCAGGAGAGTTCATGAAAACGGGTCGTATTAATTTATAAACTTGTTTTGGAACGATAAAACTTATTTTAAAACCAGTTAAATGTACACACGGACTCACCAACATATTTGTTGACACAAAACCCTAAGTGGACACGGAAGCCCGGAGGACCCTCCATTGAGGTTTGTGACACGTACTCTGCCATGGGAATCCACAATGGGAGTAGATGGATTTAGTGTCAGGTTTGAGGTGTGGCTTGTACATCACCAGTATTAACCATATGTTGAACCGTATTAACTTATAAACTTGTTTTGAAACGATAAAACTTATTTTAAAACCAGTTAAACGCACACACGGACTCACCAACATATTTGTTGACACAAAACCATTTTAAGCATGTGTTCAGGTACAACTTATGGATAGATGTGAAGCGTAAGATTATAAGCAAGCTTGTGGATTAGAGATGCGTACGGATATAGCTACAAGGTAGTGGATTGCTAGATGCTTTATAGAGGATATATAATTGGAGGACTGCACTACTTGGAGATTAGAGATACGTTCGGTAGATACCGCTACAGCTAGTGGACTTTTCATCTAAAGCTGCTCTGACGAATGCCACAATTCGTCCCTGCATACCTTTGAACCATTTATTTAAGTATTGTATTTATATATTTGGAATTAGAAATTGTATTAAACATTAAATATAGTAATTGTTACTTCCGTTGTGCAAGTTTGACACCAATCTGTATTTCGACCAGACCCACCATGGTCGGGTTGTGACAGGCATACACTTCCATATGTAAATAAGTGGCAAATTTTAAGAAAATGTTCCAAGTAGGCCTGACTGAAACGAGGTGGCGGAGGCAAAAAGGTCAAAAACATCGGAGACGGGAGATTGTAGTGGCGGTCGTTCGGATGCGCATTGCCATATTAATATTTTTTAATGAACTCGAGTTTGAAGATTATTTCATGGATGTTCCCAAACCCAGACCCGAAATTCAACGTCCCATCAGTAGAGACAAAACAAAAAAAGGAGGCAAAGTGAAAAAGGAAGCATCAGAGAATTGAAGATGGATAAGTTGATGAGTGTGTTCGCCAAATTTAACCAAATTCAATCGGAGAGGCTTAAAATCAAACAACAAGAGAAAAAACAAGCGGTTAAGATAGAAAAAGAGAAACTTCAATCGCAAATGGAAGAGTTCGATCGTGAAGAGTATAATAGCACCCAATATAGAGTCACTTCCCAATCGAGAAACATAAGTGTTGGCGAAAATGAAGGAAAAAATTGCTCAAAATGGTGTATTCAGTTTTTTTTTATATTAAGTTTTGTATTAAAATTATGCAAGTTCATTTTTATATTATTTATTTTTATTTTTAAATTAAAGAATGTCAATTTTATTTTTTTTATAGTTAAAAAATAGTTTTATTTGTTGTTTTACAAAAATAAATTAAATTTAATTTAGTTTAAAATAGTGACCATATCGCGGTAGTGATGGAACGTAGTAATGGATAGTGGAGTAATGTGGTGATTACATCAAGGTTAATAATTGGACTAAGATAGTGATCCAAACTCTATAACCTTATAATGAGGAAAGGTAGAGTTAGGTGGGTTTTCTCTAGTCTTGTTTTTTTGTTTGAGTTTTTATTTGAAGTAGATAAATGGTTTATAAACATGTGCTCTAGTAATTTATAAAATACATTTACTTTATAAATAGTTTGTTTAGGATATGACCAATTTGATTATGTAAAATAAATCCAAAAAAATGGGGTTGATGTAAAAATGTAAGGATGTTTAAGAATTTTCGTAGAGTAGGAGACAAAAATATATGCTTTGAATCATGAGTAAAAATCTGAAGTAGGATAACAATGGGTCGGGTTCGGATCTGATTTTGCAATGCTGTAAAATTGTGTCCCATACCTGATTGTAAAATTGTGTTCCATACCCGATTCAATACTCGTCAGATACCGGGCATACCACAAATATTAGGTTTCCTCATTAGTTTGTTAAATAGATATGCATTAGGAGTTTTAAATACATTTTTATACTATTATAATTATTATTTAATTTTATTTACATAACAACTATTATAAACTAAAATATACATAACCTATATATAAGTTTTATCATAAATAAATAATAACTTTATAATTTTTCATGTATATTCTTCACAAAATACAAAATACTAATAATATTTTCAAATACATATTTAAAAGAAAACTTCCTTATCACATAATCAACCTACTAAATAAATCACTAAAAACATATAAAAATGAATTTTGAATATATGATATAGTTCAGGTAAATAGGTATGTGGTTTGGGTAATCGAATCGGATATCACTTAATCCCATACCCGTCTTAAACCCACAAAAAATTTTAAAACCAATCTCATACCTAACTCATACCCGTCGGGTTTAAGGTATACCCGTCACACATGTTTCGGATTTTGGGTATACCCGTTGAGGTTGGGTTTTTTGTCATCCCTAATCTATAACTTATAATAAAAGAATTGAAAATTGATGAGATGGCATTCAATGGAGGCCTCAACTCTCCTTTGAATGTGCCACGTGGCACGTTAAGGTGAGAGTTTTTAATTTATTTTTTTATTTTGTTTTTATCCATTCTCCTACACTTATCTAACCCTAATTTCTTTAAGAATTTAAAAACAAATTTAGATTTTTCTCTCTAATGTTTTCTCCCATCATTTTTAAACGTTAATATCTTTTATATACGAGATTTTTTAAAGAAAAAAATTACACCAAATTAACGAGCGTTTTATTATCTTTCCAACGAGTACCATAGTGCTATATAAAAAACGGAGAAAAAACGACTATTTTTTATGGGGTTTCGTTCATACAGGAAAAAAAACACAAAGTGTTCAGGTTATTCATTAATCATGTTTTTTTTTAAACCAGGTTCTTATATATAATGTTGAAATTTAGCCCAATCGTCATGTTATAATTGGAACTTTACTCTTCTAAAGATGGATAGGTATACTTTATCAAGAGAAGCTACGAGAAAGAATCGCGCAATACTGCAACACATGGTGTCACCTTATAGCAATGTTATTTTTTTATTTATTTAATTACAAGAGTAATAATTATTACTATTAGTATTATTAGAATGGTTATATTTTTCAACCCCGGGACACTCTCGGGATAAAAGCTAGTGCGAAATATAAGCTAGGCGGGTGTTTCTTTCGCTGATTAAAATGAGAGACTCCACACTAAGAATTAATGAAAAACTAAAATAAAGTGAATTAAAATACATATCTAAGTTGGACGATTATCAATAAGAAAAAAATGATTACAAATTATAAGATTATGTACAAGAATTGCTAATTAAAAGTCTTACAAAGAAACTTGCAATTACATAAAGAATAGTTTACAAATCTCAAACCACAATTAACAATCAAAGTTGATCGTTTTCAATCTTTTGGGTCGAAAATGTTCCAATTTCAAACTAATACGATTGGGTTGACTATTCATTTTGACGAGGGTAATTTTTTACCCCTTCATGGAAGTTGATTCGTGTGACTTCAAGTCTTCCACTCCTTCCTAGTCTATTCTATACAAAATCGGAAGCCAAGTCGAAGTCTCCACTTTTATTATATAAATAATAACATACATAATTAAATATGATTGTAAGGTTAGGATCAAATACACAGTAAAAGAAAAATAGGAAGTCGTAGAAAGGGTATCAAACGGACTCTGATTGAACTCATTTAAGCGGCATTGGAACCGTCTTATCGAACCCTACGACATTAGTTTTTAGGACTTCGTTTTTTGGGGTTTTAGCTTGTAGTTTTTAGAATATTCGTTATATCATTGTGTCTTTTATGTACCACTGTGTCTTTTTCTTATTTTCATCATTGTGTTATTTTTCAATTCACTGTGTCTTTTTTCTTTACCATTGTGTTATATTTTTTGGTATTGTGTTATATTTTGTGGCTCATTGTGTCATATTTCTTGATCTATTGTGTTTTTTGTATCATTCTCACCCTTCTTATTTTTGTTATACTGTGTAGAATAACTTGAACCTATTACTGTAAACCATAAAAGTATTAAGATATATGCATTAAAGGAAATTTAACAGTCTTATTATTCTAAACTCAATTCAACTAGTTTGGCATGTTTGATTAGTTCGTGATCTTTAGATGTTTAATTAGATATAAAATATAATACAATCAAAATATCTTTTTGATGAATTATTAACCCATTACTTTTTTTAACTGCAAATTTCATTAAAAGTGTGAGAGAAAATAGGGAGCAGTGAACGTGATGATCGAAAAGAGTTAAGGATTAGAATATGGTGCATGGACAAGAAGAAGGAAAAGCTTATGTTTACACACAACCAGTCTTCTCACTACATGCCTCGTATCAGGTTTAGTTCAGGTAAGTATAAATTTTGGTGGATCGAACCGTTCGAATTTATAATATATTTTCTAGTTCTACCGCCAAATTTTTACTAAATAACAAAGAAAAGATAGAATTGAACGGGTTATATAGGCTTGCATATTCGGTCTACCTTCCTGTACTAAATATCCATTCGGGTGGGGTATGACCTGATTATCATTCGAAGGCGGTCCTATTTTTGTATATATTTTACTTTTTGTTTTATTTTTAGTCACAAGTTTGTTTAAAGGCTGCTAATGAAATGCTATACCCACGGATTTCGAAAGGTAGCTTCAGATCGCTTGCAGCTTATTTCCTTCAATCTAAGGGAGTCTCTTCCTTTATTGTTTTATTTATTTTGCTTTATTTTTAGTTCTTGTTTCCACATTGAGGACAATGTGTACTTTAAGTGTGGGGATGTGAACTAGTTCTAGGTTTGAGTCATAAAATATCAAAATAAAAACACATAAAAAATATAAAAACAAATTGACAAATGCTCGTGAATTTTTGCAAATAAATTGGAAAATGATAGGTGAAATTGGGATTTTTGGATTTTCAATTATATATATATATATATAACAAAAAAGGTAGATAACATGTTCTCTTGTGATGTGTTGGTGGGCCAGCTGACTATGATAGTTTTATGAGTAGTGCTAGAAATAAAAATAATATAATCATAAAATCTTGTTGGTTCTCACCTTAGGATGATTGATCAAGTTTGAAACTCTTAATTGTTGATGGATACCAATGTAGATTTAAAAAAATATATATGAGAAATTAATTCACAGACACGCCTTTTACTTTTTATGAAAATAAATTTAGATTTTGTGGCGCCCTATAATGTGTCATAATGCTGAGTTACGACTTAGTTGAAACAACATTAGATGAGGTTAAATAGATATGAACTGAAGCCTAAATGCGTCATATTATCGGGTTGAAAGGTACAATGAAGAAAAAATGAGTAACACTATCGGCTCTCATTCATTCATCATTTCATCTTGTGAATTTAAAATTTTCGGTGTATATAGGTTTTTGTTTACAATGGGAGAAAATTCTAAATGATTTTACCTGTGCTTTGATAGCTTGATATGGGACTAGGGAGTTACGATTTTTAAGTGCGAGACCCTTAGATGTTTAACTTAACTGAACTTAAATTAAGACACGAATAGGGCTCGATTAGTCGGTGGCTAGGTTTAGGTGGATAGCAATACCAATAGTTCCAGTTAGTATGTTGTATTACCTAATTATATAATAATAATAAGGCTTTGGATTTGAACAGTGATTTTCATTTTTGCAGATTTTTGTATAAGAATAAGTATCTTTGGTTTGGATAATATTAACAAGTTATTGCTGTGGTGTAGTGGTGAAGTGAGATGTTCTATAGAGAGGCCACCCGGGTTCGAATCCTGCCTATGGCCAAGTTTTTTTTATACCCCTTCATCCACCTAGCTTCTTTGACATGTGTCCACACACGTGTAATGAGGCCAGACTATCCATTCCACCCACCATCTCCATTCCCAGCCACGTTTTTTTGTACTGTACACCTTCAGCCACAATAACCATCATCTCTCTCACCCCTCAAAAAACCTTTTTACATTCAAGATCTGTATGTAACCTACCTCTTCATCTTCGGGTGTTCTAAATGATTAGGGGTTTTTTGTATGAAAACCTTTTCAAAGCTCAATCATCTTCTTCTAAAATAAAGCTCTTCCATCTTCCATGTCTTTATATTCTACATCTTCCCTCAATATTTTACCTATCTTTCATCGCCGCATAATAATCTCTGCTACCACATTTTTCCATCTTTAATCTCATCACGGTAAGTTTATTTTTGTATGATTCGTGTTACATATTTGTGAAATCTTGATGTACCATTCCTATATTCATAAATTAGGTTTTTTTTATAAAAAAATATGGTGGTTCACCAAACAAAGCAAACCTTTTCATGTTTTTTTCGATTATTTGTTGCCAAAACTGAAGGGTCTAATAATAGTTATTAACTGATATGAATTATTGTAATAATTTAAGATGGGTTTATGATGGGATCGAATGATTGGGGTTTTGCATAGGTTTATGAATGGTGACGGCAATAAACGTTGTGACAACCGTCGGATTATTATCTCGATTGCAATTGATTGGGTTTTACAGTTCGGGTTCAGCTAATTAATTGGTTTAGATAATTGGGCCTAATGGTAGTTACTTTGGTCACTTGGGTAGTGATTTTGATTTACCATTCAACCATGTAGATTCTTTAATTGATTTCAAATTAGATCCTTATTCACCACCAGGAAGACCATCTTTGCTTGAAAAGATGTCTAGCAAGGGAAGACGGACAAAAGGAAAAGAAGCAGAGGGTAAGAGTTTTGTGCCTTTTCTAGCTTCTTTGATGTTTGGTTGTCATTTACTTGAGAGTTTACAGGTTTTGATAGATATTGATTTGTTGTATGATTGAATCCATGCAGGTGAAAGATCTGATAAAACAATATGTAATGCTGCAATTCATTAGCCAGAAGCAGCTGTCTGATGTTCTATACCAGACAGAAAAGATAGAGCCTTCCTTTACAATGGCTGGTAAGTTGCTTAATTCGAGTCCTCTCTTTGATTACTAGCGATGGGAAAAGAACCCAAACCCGAAACATTCTGGATACCGTGAATGCGATTGGTTTTAAAGTTTTACCCGGGTTCCAACAGGTCTGGTATTGATCATACCCGCTTGATTACCCGACCCCGTTTACTCACATTAAAAAGTTCAAAACTGAAAATATTAATATATTATATATATATATATATATTTTTAAAATAATACAATAAATAGTATCTTGAAGCTGTTAGAAACATGAAATTTTATCAAATGTGTAGAATTATGGATGTAGCCGGGCAGAATCCAGCTGCCGAGCCTGGAAAAGCCGATTGGGAACTTGCATTGGTTGGGGTGGTCGGATGAAAAGGCTTCATCCGGACCGACATTGGCTTCGGTACACAAAGTTTGGTCGTAACTAAAGTTTGATGTGATTTGGTTATGTAGTTGAACAATCTGCATAGTATCAAGGGGCGTTATTTTTCAACTAATGCGGTAGAAAGTCAACTGGCCAGTGGCGTTGTTGACATAGCTTTAGCACAAACTGGTGAAGGTATTGCAGAGTGTGAGCTCCTCAAGTGGTTTGTTCAAGAGGTGAGTTATTTAGCCTTTTATGTTGGATACGTTGTCGTTGAATAGATCTTAAGATGATAGACGCTTCTTTGATTGCATGATTAAGTTGAGTTTATCGAAAATGAATTTATATTGTTAGGGGGATCAAGTTGAAGAATATCAATGTCTTTGTGAAGTTCAAAGTGATAAAAGCAACCATAGAAATAATGAGGCGGTATAACGGGAAAGTTGCTAGAGCTCTACATGTTGTTAACGAATGACGCGTATGATTCATGTGGGTTTAATCGACTATACGTATATAGGTAGAGCTTGGAAGCAATCTGCTATCACTCAATAGGCGAGAACAGACTGGTATTTGGTGCTTCGCCTATCGATCCTATCATGGTCGGCTTAGAGACATTTGAGGAACACTATCATCTCTATCCGGGTACGATCATAGCATAGCTCCATTTTTTTAATCTGTTTGTAGTTGTATAGTTTGGTGAAAGTTACAAGTTTCGAATTTTATATTTTGAAAGCACACAAATTGGATTTTAAGCGTGTTAAATGTTCATTAACTATACAAGGTACATCGGGTTAGAATTCTTCTATTGTTCGCTTTAGCGTCTAACAAGTTGTGCAGCCTGCATGAGGCTTGGGAGATCCGAGACGACTTAAACAGGGACTGCGCGAGGCTGCTATCTGCAGATACAGAGCAGCTGCAGTTTGGGCAGATGACAAATATGCTGAATCTGATACAGTTCAGCGACAGGAGCAATTCGTGCAGGTGAGAAGGTAATGCTGAAGGTCTGTTTACTGTTGCTGATTGTAAGCGGCTGATTATAAAGGTACTTTTAGTAGTAACTTTCTTATAAATTTGTTTATATTCTGTCTTAAAGTAGGTAATATTTGGAATAATCCCAGGTTGGTGAGATGAAGGTGTCTTTGAGTTATAAAAATGGTGGGTTAAATGATTTTTAAGTTTATATATGGAAGCTCTGATGGTTTTTTTGAAAGAACTGGGAATGGTTTTTGGGGAAAACCATTAAGGGTTTTTAATTAAATATAATATATAATAATAATAGCCAATGGGTGCCTTGGTGGTGTAGTAAGACAGATAGAACAAAACTTGAGAGAACGAGAGGCCTGTGTTTGGAAATGATATGCATCTGTCTTTTTTAGTCTTCATGGTGTAGAATTAAAAATAGTTAATAAAAATATATGGTAAAGGTGGGATAGCCGATTATATAGGTGGACAGGCAAAGGTATAATCTTTTTTAGTTTAGTTGTCAAGCATTTAAAAAATAAGTATGCATACAGAAGAAGGCGCGCAACGCGTGCAGCGAGTACCGCCGACCCACAAGTGAATACGGGTTGAATCCATCGATTTCAACTAGCGAAGGGAGGAATACACGAGAAATGGAGATGAGTAAGCTGAGGAAAGACAGTCACTAATTTAGGACACGCGCATTACGACGGAGTTGTTGAACGAAAAACATTTGTACAGAAGTTTATACTAATTGTTGATTATTTTTGTTTTATATTTTGTTTTGTTTTGTTTTGAAAACAGTATGATGGTATACGCTTCTTTAAGTTGGAAGATTCAAAGGATTTTGGTTGAATTGGTGAGATATATGGTGGCTTATTATTGTTATAATATTAATGTTGACAGTTGGTACGAAGGTTATTATAATGGAGGATAGTTGACAAAAAATAGTCGTATTTATCATTGATATCACGTTTTGTGACAAGCAGGTATGCACATACCGTATGTGTGCGTGCCATCTAAGATTTATGTTACAAGTTTTGATTTGTTTTTATGTTTGTTTCTGTTTTGTAGGGTGTTGTAATTTCAAATACGTGCGACCAGTCTCAACCAAATAGCAAGAATGGTATGTACCCAAATCTTATTTACAGTTGTCAGTTTGATTAATGTGTCAACATTGTCTTTGGGATGCTCCTGCCATCCACAAGATGCAGTTCCAATTCTTATAATGGCTGGATTCAATCTCTTACTTTGGTTTCTTTGTTTTTGGATTCAACCTCTTGCAGTTCCAATTCTTAGAGGCGGATTGCAGGTTACACTACATTGGGATATAAAGCTTATGATTCATATGTAGTATGTTGATGATGCATGTATGTCCCACGGTCGCAACGCGGCCGTTAAAAACCACTAGTTAATTAAAGTACTTAAAATCTTTGAAAACCAAGAGTCCTGATTATGATTCTAGTGTAATCTTTTTCAGGGGCGAAAAAGGTTTATATGTAAGGATGCTTGATGTGTCGTGAAACACACCTATTTTCATTGTATTTTGAGTCCTTTAGATAGTATTTTCTTTAGATTTAAGCTTGTATTTTATTATTTCATGATTTTATCAATTCATAAGATTTTTTTTTAATTTTAGTTGATTTTAATATTTATTTTTTTATTTTGTAATTTGGTAGAGGTGTGATCTAGAGTTGAATTTGCGTCTTAAGGTTCGATACTTGATCTTATTTGTTTACTGCTTTGCAACCAGTACACTAGCCGTGCGTGTGTATTTTTTAGGTGAGTCATTTTAATTAAAGCTTATGCTAAGCTATCATGACATCAAACATAACAATTAAAAACAAAAAACAACTTATTTTAGGCTTAAAACTTAAAACACCATGTCAAGAACATGTGCTTTAAATTGACGTGTTTTAGTATAATACGCTTCATTGTGTTTTAAATTATTTTGTTTGGTGTTCTTCTAAGAAAAACAACCCAAAAAATAATGCCTAAATCCAAACATGATGCCTACATGTCAATTTTTAATGTTTATCACACTTCTCACGAAATATGACATTCGTACACGAACCTTTACCTATATATATATAGTAGAATGATCATTTCAGAACACTATATTATTGCTAGAACAAACAGAACAACTCCAAATCATTTAATTTCTTAATTTTCAGCTCATATTTTTTTATTTTTGTGTTTCTTACAATTATATGTGAACATTATATACATAAAAAACTATCAACTTAATGCTTTCGTATGTCTTTTACAAACATACATTCATGTAGATTATTTAACCTACATATGTAGGTTACATAAAAAAATGAATTTTATTCATATTATTTTTCGAATTCCGATGTAAGAATCAATAAGATTATATTGTAATATTTATTTTTACTTTTTAGTTGTTTATGATTGAAAAAAAGAATGAGTAATTCATTTTGTTCTACATGTTCTCACAACAAATAATGTTCTGTGTAGATCCTTCCCCTATACACACACACACATCAAGGAGCTTGGATCTGGACCAAGCCAAAGCAGTAAGGCAAAATTCCAGAACTTGGCACAAGCATGCATCCTTAAGGAAGTCAAATATCAAACCTGGATTGCTAATCCAGTGATGGTTAAGAAACATGATTGGTCATGGAGAATGTGCATTGATTTTAAGGTTCTCAACAAGTCATGCCTCAAGGACCACTATTCTCTACCCAAGGTTGACCTCAAAGTTCAGTTCTTAGCTGGGTATAGGTGGAAATGTTTCCTCGATGCCTACAAAAGGTATCATCAAATCCAGATAAGCGGAGAAGATGAGGAGAAGACAACCTTCCACACCAATGAAAGAATATTTTGCTACAAGAAGATGTTGTTTGGTCACCAACGAAAGAAAATTTTGCAACAAGAAGATCTTGTTTGGTCTAAAGAATGTAGGAGCAACATATCAACGGTTAGTGGATAAGGCTTTCAAGAACCAAATAGGCAAGAATATGGAAGCTTACTTGGATGATCTAGTGATAACGACCCATGATGAGAAGGCGCTCTTCCAGGATGTCAAAAATACATTTAAGAATCTATGGAAGATCAACATGAAGCTAAATCCCACCAAATTCTCCTTCAAAGTGGGTCTCTAGTGGAGTGAAATCAAGATTTTACCTACACCCATCCAAGGAGCATTGGGAGTTAAAGGAAAGATAATATGATTGGAGAGGAAAATCACAATTTTATCGAACAAGATGTGGGTTCTTTTGATGAACAAGAGTGTCATGCATGTAGAGTTGATGATGATGATAAATAAATTGGATTTGATAGAAGTTCGTTTTCTAAATTGCATAGAAGGGTTTCTTTAGCTGAAGCAAGGTTGTATTCTTAAATGTGATATTTAGGGAGCTTAGCTTACTCCATACCTCACATTAAGGTACTCATCTTTTGTTAGCGGAATTAGGGCTTGCAGCGGTGGTGGATATGCACTGGGGTTATAGCGGTGGTAAAATGGACACCGTTCTATTTCACAAATATCTAATACCACGACCCAAAGATCCACCATACCTATCCCTTTATTTAATCTCTCAATTATTCCTCTCTTTATCCATACTCTATATATATACACACACACACACACACACGCGGTCAATATGCTCATTTTAGTTATTGTTTATTGAAAGGGTAAAAAGACCACCATGCACTCACATGAAGATGCACTTGTTTAGAGTTAACAAAAAAATTAACTAGGTTAGTGCTAAAGGACTCCGCATGTATAGAATCTGGAACACAAGGGACATCTAGTGTAATTTCCATAATTAAAGGACAATGTCTACAAATTGATTAAAACACAAAGGACATAAAATGCAATTTTGTCTATCTAGTTTGCATTTGTATGTTTTCTAACCATTATTTTGAAACCCGGACCGGATCGGCCAGTAGGACCGCTTGTGTGACACCCCAGGAAAATACCACATCGGCCGTGGCCAGGAGAGATCCTTGGTTCATATGTAATCCAGTGCCTCTTAAATCACCAACGCGTTTTGGGGCTTAATGTTAGTGGATGAGAGGAGAACTCCACAGTTAACCGTGCTCAGGTGGGAGCACTACCAGGATGGGTGACCTCCTGGGAAGTCTCCACCAGGGCACCCAAAAACAAATCCGTGAGCTCTGGATAGGCAACCCATCGGGGCAAAGCGGACAATATTGGTGGTGAGAGGGGCCGGATGTTACAAATGGTATCAGAGCCATTCCTGTGCCGTTCGGGATGGTGGGAGCACTACCAGGATGGGTGACCTCCTGGGAAGTCTCCACTGGGGAACCCAAAAACAAATCCGTGAGCTCTGGATGGGCAACCCATCGGGGAAAAGCGGACAATATTGGTGGTGAGAGGGGTCGGATGTTACAGATGGTATCAGAGCAACTCATGTGCCGTTCGGGATGGTGGGTGCATACCTCATCAGGGACGATGAGACTCTAACATGGGGTGAATGTGACACCCCAGGAAAATCCCACATCGGCCGTGACCAGGAGAGATCCTTGGTTCATATGTAATTCAGTGCCTCTTAAATCACCAACGCGTTTTGGGGCTTAATGTTAGTGGATGAAATGAGAACTTCACAGTTAAGCGTGCTCAGGTGGGAGCACTACCAGGATGGGTGACCTTCTGGGAAGTCTCCACCAGGGCACCTAAAAACAAATCCGTGAGCTCTGGATGGGCAACCCATCGGGGCAAAGCGGACAATATTGGTGGTGAGAGGGGCCGGATGTTACAGCTTGGACCGAGAACCGGGGTCGAACCGGTTCGGGTCGAGTTATTGAACTCGGGTGCATGGGATCGGGGGTTGGACCGGTGACCCGACGGCCAGACCGGGAACTGGACCGGTTGAACCGGATTTTAAAGGGGTTGAACCGGATTTTTTTATATTTTTTAAAATTTTACCATATTAATTTTACGACAGCATCCGATCCTTACATCCGGTCTGACTAGTCAGACTAGTGAACCAGTAAGGAGACCGGTTCGACGTCTAGTCCGGTTCTGAAAACACAGATTCTAACTCTTGTATTTGGTTTGTCTTTGAAACTGGTAATCTTACTGGATACAATTTTGCTATCTCTTAAAATAAAGGTAAGGAGTGTCTACGTCTCATCATTTTCGACTCTAGTATGTGCTTTTTTATAGCTATAAAATGAATTATATCGGTTAACGTTGTGTTTGATGTAGTGTTTCTCGAAGATTGCCGACAACAACCACCAAAAAAAGAAAAGATAATGATCAAGTGTGTGGCGTTATAAAAGGGTCGATCTACATTTAAGGCCACAAAAGTCTAGTCACAAGTCTTCCTTCTCTTTTTTTTTGGAAACGACCAACTAAATATTACTTGAACTGCCACTGAACAAATGACTACTTACTGGGCAGCACAAGTCCACCAAGCCACCAATTCGAGGAAAAACTCACCGCCCGAAGGCCCACTGCGGTAAAACCCCTCTGGATCGGATTCGAACTTAAGACCAAATGGCTGTAAGCTCTTATCTTCATTTCCGCATACCACTCCACCAAATGGTGGGTGGTTACAAGTCTTCCTTCTCTCATCACTTAATTAATATATTAATATATTATCCCTTTGTCCTGCTCAATCTTGACTTTTCAATTTAATAAGTCAACAATTTTACTTTTTTTCCTTATATCCCAAAATTCGAGTGTTTATGAACTTGTTCATCAAGCATCAAACTTGTCCTTTTCTTTTATTATTTTTTCTTTCTTTTTTCACTTATCTCTACTAATCTTATACACTCTTCTTGTTTATTTGTATTCAGAATATAATAATTTTTTACTTTTAAAAACAACATTCAGTGGTAATAATAACTTTTTAACATTAAATACTTGTATGGTCAAAACTAAATAAGAGTATCATGCTAAATCATTCTATGCAAAATATTTAGATTATGGTTACAATAATATAACTTTTAATGAACAAATGTTTTTTGGGTCAACCAACGTGACAAACCAGTTAGTTAACCAATCCATCTGACCCGTTAGTTTTGTCACCTCTAGCCCTTCGCGACGTGTGAGCTTACTTACTAACGAACGTCAGCATCGATACCAAACGCAAGTCCCATCAATTTACCTATTTCCTTAGCACTTTCCTTAATAAAAATCTCTTAAAAGTAATCTAAAACTGTAACATCACATAATTTGTTTTCACTCATGGGACCTTAAATTTCAAATTTTTAAATAGCAGACACTATTGTGTCCATTAGCACGAAGAAGCTTCATCGACGGTCCTAGGAAGGTCACTAGGAAGCCTTCATCATCAAGATAATATATCAAGAACACAACTTTGCATCATCATGCAAATCAAACATTAAAATGAGTGCAGGTGATCCAATGTCTGGATCCTACAGTTATAGATCAATAGATTCACCTGATATTGAATACGATGTTACAAATCAACAAAATCCTGAATTTTTTGATGACTTTTTAGTTTTTGAAGATTGGAACAATGAAGGACAAGCACCCATTGTTCCTGAATATCAAGATTATAATCCAGTTTACGCTTCGGCTACCATTGATGATCATGGAAGTCAGTCCAGTATTGGAACAAGTAGCAGCCACCTTCAAGGGAATAGTAGCAGTAAGATCAAAACTCTTTTAATGGTTACATCATATTTATTATTTCATGCACACAAAAATACAAGTACACACTTGGAGCCATTTAATAATTATAGGGGTAACCCTAGTGCACAAATAGTCTTAGTATTTAAGGGTCATGAATGGAATTGTACAAACATACAAGTACACACTTGCTTGCCTTCTTTGACCAACATTTATTTCTATTTATTTAACCAAATATTTGGTTTTTTTTTATTATTATTAGGTAGCACTGGTCAGGCCCAAAGGGCTACAAAAGAGAAAATTGCTTTCAAAACTAAGTCACAGGTAGAGATTCTAGATGATGGTTTCAAGTGGAGAAAGTATGGGAAGAAGATGGTGAAGAACAACCCAAACCCAAGGTACTAGGATAATAATGACATTTTCCAATCATAATAATGTGTTGTTTGGATGTGTTCAGTGGCAGATCCAGGGGTGTCTAGGAGGAACCCCATTGGTTTGGAAAAAAATAGTAAAAAAAGTTGAAAAAATAATGAAAATCAGTGAAAATCTACGAAAGGAATCCATTGGAAATCATTCCTGGATTTGCCACTGGATGTGTTTAAGAGTGGTTATATGATTAAAATCAGAAATTTGTACATAAGAGTATTAATATTGGATGGATCAAAATAGTTTTGACTAAAGTGAACTAAGGTTGAAATAAATATGGGTTGGTGACTTGGTGTGCTATATTTTCTTTTATGATAGCTAGAAATACTCATATATATCATATGTATCTATATACAGGAATTATTACCGGTGTTCAGTAGAAGGATGTTCAGTAAAAAAGAGAGTTGAAAGAGATGTAGAAGATGCACGGTATGTAATCACAACATATGAGGGCGTCCATAACCACCAACGTCCGTCTAACTCCTAATAACTTATATTACTATTAGCTCATGTTTTTCGTAGTTGTAGAGAGAAAGTTGTACCTTCGTTACTTTTCCTCTTCAACCAGCCTATGGGTCAATCCTTTTAGAATACGAATGATTTTGCTTGCTATTACGGCCAAGTTCTGCTTTCGGCGTTTTGCGCAAGTTGTATCCGATGTGATTAACTTACATGTTGTAACTTGGTTACGTTTTTTATATATAATAGCAACCTACTTCTCGTCTCTTCAACTTTAGGCTATTTCATACAACATAAGATAAGTATTTCACGAAGACAATAAGAAAAGTAGGGTTATTATGGTACCTAGTTGTTCAAAATGAAAAAAATAGGGTTATTATGGTACCAGATGTAAAAGGTTTGGGTTTTGGACTGAAGTGGCAAAAGTGATCAAACCTCAGGGACGATTTTGGCTATTAACTCTAAAATGAAATTCGAATAGAAATAGGTTTTGCTGTGTAATATATTATAATGTTAGTAGGTTAAAACCTTGTGTATTACGCTAATTAAATATTATGTAAAACGTTGTTTTATTTCTATCATTTTGAACAACAACAGCAACAACAATAATAATACATCTCATTAAAATAAATTGATAACAAACATTTTAAAAGAAACAAAACAAAATAGTATGCTTTCTTTATTTTTTTTAACGGATAATTACTTTATTTAGCACCCAAAAAGTTATAGACTGATTGCTAGCAAGACGCTAGATCAAATAGTATGCTTTCTTACAAGAATTGAGTCCTCACCTCGAAGATCAATGGCGGCTATGGTAGTTCTGTGCGCGGTTGTGATCAAGATCAAACTTGACGGTTTAAATCGAACATGCAAACAATGTTTTGAAACTTGAAATGGCGACTGTTGTTTCAATTGACTAACGATTTCCGTTGGGTGTTGCTATTTACACCCTACTCTAGAAACCTCTTAATAACCTTTATCATACCAAACCATACTCTATCCATCATTAGTTGTGACATTTATAATCATTAATTATTTATTACATAACACTAACAACCCCATACTCCTTTATTTATTTTTTAAGCATGTATTTTTTGTTATTTACTAAGTTATTTTTTTTATTATTTACTAAGTTTAAACATTAGATTTTAAGCGTATTATTTACTAAAACATTACTCGTTATACATTTACGGCTTAAACACATTTTTTATTATTGTAATTGTGCTTTTTAATAATATATCTCAGCTTTTAATCTGTAATAAAGATACCTCATGGTTTTCAAAATTTTAATTATTTGTATATTTATAAAAAAGATCTTATATAAGTAATATTCCGTTATATTTTCGTTAAATTTTGTTTATATATATACATATTAAAATTATGCAATGTTATTTCATACTTTGATTAATATAGTTGTTAGGTATAAAAATATTAAATTTTTATTTTCCATTAACTTCTAGTTCTATTGAATAAAACTACTATCATTAAGATAAAAAATTATAATAATTTACAAAAACATAAGTTTATTAAATAAAAATACTTTGTTTAATTTAGGTATTATTAATTTAACTTTTGTCCAATTAGATTATAAGATAGATAAATTTTTAAGAAAATAAAAGAGATAAAAATAAAGTACCTATTTTGATAAATATATTTAAAAGTACTTAAAGAAGTAAATATTTTTTGTAAGTACACTAGTTTGAAAAAAAAAAACTCTTTTTTAAATCAATGTAATTATGTAGTCATTCTTCATTTCATGTCAAAATAGTTTTAATTGGCAAAAAGATGAGAGAAAGAACCATATTGATTATTAATTATTAAATATAATTAATACACCATTTTTTTGTTCATTTTAAAAAAAAAAGGTTCGTTTGAAAATCCCGACAGAATTTAGCCACTGGTCTGATCTTCTTTTGCTGACGATCAGGATCGCTTTATGATCCCTTTAATCTTTTAACCTTTCAAGCAAGTTATGTTATATAATCAACTTTTTATCCTTGAACTACCCACGTCATCAATAAACAAAGCTGCTAATTATATTTTCGATAATAGTTGAGGGTTAAAAGTGTCAAATTAAAATTCAAGAGACTAAAATTGTAAATATGTCAAAATGATAAGGATGTTAAATGATTTATGATGCTTCACATGGCTTAATTAAACTATGCTTTACATAGTTATAGAAGTTGCAATAGTATTTTTGCACTCACATTCCAATTTTACTAATTATAAGGTTGATAAATTGATCCCTCCTTATACATTAAAAGGTGTGTTATTTGTTTATGGCCAAAACCAAACCTAATTGGAATATTGTCACTCAAATTGCTTGCCTAGATCCACACCCAATATCTACCGCTAACCGAATTAATCGAACCATACCGGTAAGTGAAGTATTTATACAACGAATCAATCATGGTTGATGGTTGTAACTTCACTTAAACCGTCTAAAGTTGCATACTCACTTAAGTCGATTATACAACCTGCAGACTAGACAGATCAAGAAAAATTTACTCATACTTAAAGAAATGTTTCTAACTTGTCATGTGCTTCACGAGAATTCAATTCCTTTAAGTTAAAAAAAAAGGAAAAATCAACTTAAAAAAAAGTTTCATCCGTTATCGTGTCATATAATAATGGAACACTTGGATTTGTTTTTTGGGAGTATCAAAGTAACTGCAATGCACACGATATCCAAATGCTATTCAATTTGTATACCACATCTCCATAGTCCATACCTCTTAAAAGACAATACACATACATACATACATATTATGTGTCAAGTTATCCTATACAATATAACAAAAATAAGAAGGGTGAGAAAAATATAAAAAACACAATATATCACGAAATATGACACAATAAGCCACAAAATATAACGAATGCCGAAAAATATAAGACAATGTTAAATAAAAAAGACACAATGGATCGCAAAATGATATAATGATGAAAATAAGAAAAAGACACAATAATATAACGTAAATTCTAAAAGGGACAAGCTAAAAATCCAAAAAGCGAAAACCGCAAAACTAAGATCGTATGTGTTCGATGAGACGGTTCAAACGCCGCTTGAATGAGTTCAATTGGAGTCCGTTTGACACCCTTCCTACGACTTTCTTATTTTTCTTTCACTGTGTATTTAATCCTAACCCACAATAGGATTACACCAAAACTTATTTATTGATAAACAAGTCGACTTGGACTATATTTTGTTCTAATAGGTCAAAGATCATATGTCAAAAATCATGAATTAAACGGATCAGAAAAAAAAAACTATTCAAAAATCCATAAAATTCTCCTAAACCATTTTATTTTTATAAATATTATCGTTGATTATATATATACTAGCAGGAACCCGCGCGTTACGGCAAGGCTACATTATGTTTGGCTGTTGCTTTTGGTCAATTAGGTTGTTGGTGTTGTACATTATACAAACACACTAGTGTAATATATGATCGGACGCTCTTATTATGGGTGAATGGTCATGTGATAATATTCAGAATATCGCCCGGGTTCTTCGTATATTTTATCTTTGTTCGGGCCTTCGTATAAACCTCCATAAGTCTAACATTTTTGGTGTTGGCGTGGAGGACACAGAGGTGGATAACATGATAGATTTTTTGGGTTGTAAAAGAGGCGATTTTCCTTTTAATTATCTCGGTATCAAAGTTGGTGCCAAGATGTCTCGGGTTAGTAATTGGAATTCAGTTATTGATATCGTTAGAAACCGTCTAGTTTCGTGGAAAGCTAGAACTCTTTCTATTGGAGGACGCTTGACTCTCATCAAGTCGGTTTTGGAGAATTTACCAATTTATTATCTCTCCCTTTATAACGCACCTAAGGCAGTTATCGACTCCATCGAATCCATTATGAGACGTTTTTTATGGGCGGGGTCAAGTGTCGATAAAAAGATTTCTTGGGTTGCATGGGACGTCGTCACTACCCCGAAAAATTGGGGGGGGGGGGGGTCTGGGTGTGTCTAGATTGCAAGAGGTGAATGACGCTTTGTTGTTAAAATGGACGTGGCGTTTTAAAAAAGACGGTGATAGTTTTTTGAAGAGGATTATTCTGGGTTGCCACGGGACTTCCAGACCGTGGGCTATGCTTCCTTGCAATGTGGCGCTAAGTGGGTGTTGGAAATCTATAGTTAAAGTGGGGGAGAAAAGATTGTCTAATGGGTCGTCTCTTAACTCACACTTTATTGGAGAGCTAAGGGATGGCAAATCAATAAGCTTTTGGGGTGATGTTTGGTTAAGGGACACTCCTCTCCGGGTTCTTTATCCTAATCTTTTTAGACTCGAAAGACAGAAATGGGTCTTAGTCTCGAAGCGGATCACTTGGGTTAACAATTCTAAGGCGATGAACTGGGACTGGCGCTCGCAGCCTTCTTCTGCAGAGGAGGTGTCCGAGTTATTTCTTCTCTTGAGCGACTTACATGAGATCCCCTAGAAAGATGGTAGAGACCTTTGGAGATGGAAGATGGAAAGAGACGGTATCTTCACAGTGGCCTCGGCTAAGAGGCTGCTTTCGAGTAACATATCAGACACTAACAGGTCTGTTGTTCAATGGAAAATTTGGGTGCCTCTTAAATGTAGGATTATGGTGTGGAGGCTTGCACTCAACCGGCTGCCAATGATTGCCGAGCTTATCAAACGCGGAGTAAACATCACACAACAAGACTGCAGTTTGTGTCAGGAGGAGCAGGAAAACGCTATTCATTTGTTCACCGGTTGTCTTTACTCGCAGGAAGTGTGGTTCCGGATCGAATCTTGGTGTCGGCTCCAGCATAGTTTCTATTTCCAGATTTCTGATCTGCTTAATATGCCGCAGCTGTGTACCAGTTCCAAACGGGCTACGCGGATTTTGAGAGGTATTCTTTATACGACTTTGTGGGTGATATGGAATGAGCGGAACGATCGGGTGTTCAACAACAAAAGACGTAGACCTAGCGAGATTGTAGAGATCGTTAAATCCACGTCGTTTTTTTGGTATCGCCATAGGCCTAGACATAAAGATATCGAGTGGAAAGTATGGTGTAATTATCCTCTCGGATGACGTTTTTGTATTGTTTTTCGCTCTTAGGTCCTTTATTTGAGGGCTCTTTGAGTTGTGTTTAATGAAGTTTTCTTTTCAAAAAAAAAAGGTGTAGATGTTGTAGTAGAATAACACATTAAGTTTGTAATAAATATCACTGATAGGGCCCCATCCCCATTTATCCTGACCGCCACTGAACTGGACTTGGCCCAACAAGCCATATTGAAGCCGATTCAGTTCCTCAATTTCAAGTTGAGTGGAAGGAAGTCTGGACCACCTCCAGTCCCAAATACGACCATCACCCACGGAAGAGACATATTCCTGAATAAACGCTCCTTTATTTCCAGCCAGAGAATACAATCGCGGGAACTCATCTTTTAAAATACACTCACCGGCCCACTTTTCTCTACAGAATAACATACCCGACTCATCTCCGATCTGCACCGAAAGTTTCTCTTCAATACGGATACCCTTTTTTCAGCAGTGTTCCTTCCATCGACACAGTATCTTTCCAAACCCCCGTTATGCTTTTATTAACGTGGACTATACGTCTGCCCCCGGAGCAGCCATGGATGGCCGAAACAACCTTGACCCACAGCTGAGACGGGTCTTGTTTGAATCGCCACCATCATTTAATTAGCAAAGCCTCGTTAAATTTCTCAATACTTTCAACTCCCAACCCACCGGACACCTTAGTTTTAACCATTTTATCCCATTTGACCCATCTTATCTTGGGGCTGTTTGGTAGCCTCTTAATCAGCCTTTTAACCGTTCAGCTCTGAATCATTCAGCATTCAGACTGTTTGTTTCAGCATCTGAATGGAATGATTAAGTGCTGAACCATTAAACTAATAAGGGATGCTGAATGATTCAGCTCTTAACCATTCAAAGCCTCTTAACCATTCAGATCATCTTAATGATTCAGCACTTAATCAATCAAATATCTCCATTTTTACCCCAAAGGAAATCCCTCCTCAACCTGTCCAATTTATTCAAAACAAATTTAGCCGCTTTAAATAACAATAGAAAGTACGAAGGCAGGCTGCCCAAAACAGCTTTAAAAGTTTATGAGGTTAATATGTATTAAAGATATAATTTAGCTACTTCAACCATATATATGACTTGTTTCCTTATTAATTGATTCGGTTTTATATTTTATACCTCGTAAATAGACGACATGTAGGTGAAAAAAAATGGACATTTTTGTTTGTATTAAAATAGGTTCAAGTCAAATCAATTAATTTTTGGCATGGTTAAGGTTGGTTGGGACAATTTTGTGTGTCCATTGAAAGAACACTTTATAATACATTTTAGGGACCAAACATTCCACCACTTTTGAGTCTTAAAAAAACTAGTCATAGTTTCTTTAGAAACATATTTTTCATGAGGCTAAAGCTTTCTTCTCAAACGACTCTTTTGGCCAGCACATGAATCGAACATTCAGCGAACAGTTTGTTTGTGTTCGTTCATTTAATAAATGAATGAATACGAACAAAAAAATTGTTGGTTTAGCTAAATGAACAAACATGAACAAAGGTCGTATTCGTTCATTTATGTTCGAAAACTCACGTGAGCGTTAGGTAACATGTTCCTTTATGTCCGATAGCTCATTAAGGTTTTTAATTTTTATAAGTATTTATTTAAATACTTTAAAATTCTCACTATTAAGACATTTAATGAATATTAGGGTATTGTATATTGCATGTCTTTTAACAACTTAGGGATCACAACCTTTGCAAATCACAACCCTACATAAATTTCTCATCACCATCTAAAGATTAGAAATTTAATTTGTTCGTTTATGTTCATGAGCACTTGTTTGTGTTCGTTTACGCGTTCATTTTCTTAATGGACGAACATGAACAAAAAATCTCGTTTGGTAAGCGTTCATGCACACATTTATAAACTTAACAAAAAAGAGACCAAACCATAGAGCATCCTTAAAAATGGCATCAAGAGTGCTTATTAAAAATCTTTCAAAAATTAAAAATGTATCTCTCATTATTAAAAAGAAATAATAAAAAAAATTATTGCTCTATTAATTGATCATGTATACATCAATACACAAATGAGTCAACAACATACATTGTATCTATAGTGGTTCTTAAAACACATTAGTTGCTACAATTCTTATTCCAATAGAAGGTACAATGCCTCACAAAGCCTTTTAAACTTGGAGGAACAATAACAGAACACATTAAGGAACCCCTAACCTTACTACTACAAAAACATCTAAAAAAAAACATTTACATCAACAGACAGACAGGCAGGCATATTGTCAACCCACATGAAAAACAAATGGGCACTTGTTTTTTGAATACTAAACAATAACATTGTGTACACATATGAATTTGAGTGAGTTACACTATGATGGTGTTGGTTTTGTCTTGAACTTTCTTTGTGCTTTCAAGTCTATTATAATGACTGTAATGTTATCTTTACTTCCCTTTTGAAGAGCACGGTTCGAGAGGCTTTCTGCAGCCGCTTGGGCTGCTGGATCGATCCCTTCACCTCTTTCTTGCGGAAGATTGTTTGTACCGTTTTTCTTATGCCATAGCAGTATTCTTTTTCTGGCGATTTCACATGCTTCCTCGTTGCTCATCACATCCCATAAACCGTCGCTTGCAAGAATCAGGCATTCATCTTCTTTGGCTCGGGGGATGAATGTTACTTCAGGATCCGGAATGATCCATGGTTTCAAATATCTATCTCCTGCATCCCACAATGATTCCCATTTTGTAGGAACCAATGTTGTTAGTATATGGATTTCCTTTTTTTTGTACAGTTTTCAGAGAGACGGGTTGATTCGGGTTATAAATACTCTCAAACGGGTCAGAGAAAAATTTTAGCTAAAAAGGAGACGGGTTGAAAATTACCCAAAGAATACGCTTGAGTGCATGCATCCTAACTAATATTATTCAAAATTTAGTATAATGCTGCTGACTGCAAGGACACGTTTTTAAAATGGGTTGATTCGGGTTATAATTACTCTCAAACGGGTCATAGAAAAATTTAGCTAAAAAGGAGACAGGTTGAAAATTACCCAAAGAATACCCTTGAGCGCATGCATCCTAACTAATATTGTTCAAAATTTAGTATAATGCTGCTGACTGCAAGGACATGTTTTTAAAATGGGTTGATTCGGTAATTACTCTCAAACGGGTCAAAGAAAGATTTTAGCTGCATGTATACTAGTACAAAGTGTAGTTTTGAGTGCATACATCCTAGGTAGTTTTATTCAAAACTTATAGTATTCTAGCGACATAAATTTAATAACTTGGGCTATGATTTTCGCTCAAACGGGTCAAAGAAAAGATTTTAGCTGAAGGGGAGACGCGTTGAAATTACCCAAAGAGTACTTTTTAAGTGCATATATCCTAGCTAACTTTATTAAAAATTTAGTATAGTACTGTAATGACATGTTTACTTACAAATGTCTCAAATGGGTCAAAGAGTTTCTAGCAAAACAGGAGACGGTTTCGTAGTTAGCCGAACAATATTATAGAGTGCATACATCCTAGTTTATTTTATTCAAAAAGTTTAGTATAATATTGTAGTGACATGTTCACCTACAAGTGGAATTGATTTGGGTTGTGGTTTTTCTCAAACGGGTCAAGGAAAGCTTTTAGCTAAAAAGGAGATTGGTCGAAAGTTACCCAAAGAGTATTTTTGCGTAATTCCTAGATAATTTCATTCAAAAATTTAGTTTAATATTGTAATGATACATCCTTTGCAAGTCAAATTTAATCCATTAGTAGACCTTTTATGAATGGACTAAAAAGCATTATGAACGGGTCGATTTGGGTAATGTTTTATATCTAATGGATCAAATCTGTCAGATTGAGTTACCCAACCTGTTTTAACACGTAATAAAACACGAACCCGTTTTGACCCATTAACTAGCACGCCCTACCTACCCATTTGCCACATCTACTTGTATGCCTATCATTATCTTTAAGATCCATAAGATTGTATAGAGTAATGTAGACATTTGGCTAAAAGTCAAAACACAACTATTAGAGCAAAACAGACACATACCAATAGATCTTGACATTGCAAGAACACCGAAAACACGATGGCCGTTCCATTGTATGACCTTGCCTCCGGAAGCTTCAATCCTTGCATATTCATCTTCCCGATTTGGCTATTTCAGTGTAAAGCAACACAAGATATACGAGAATCAGCATACATAGATTAAGAATGTAGCATAAGGAAGTAACAAGAAGGCAGAAAAGGGGGGGGGGGGGGGGGGGCATGCATATTAAAATTGTTTATTCCATAAACAATCAGAAACAGAAAATATTTATCCAAACAATTCAACACAACAAGTCAAGACGTTCACGAGTGGAACATAAGCCGAGATATTTTTATCTTACTTTATGATCTACAGAGAGTGCCATGGCTTCTTTCCCTCTGCATAAAACCGCTCTCGAATCGCCACAATTTGATACTATGATATGAGAGGAACATATTAACGCAACGACAGCAGTGGAGCCCACAGTTTCGGGAGCAACAGGTTCATGACTCCCTTGTTTTCCTCCAATCTCATCATCAACCTTAAGGAAACAGTTGTGAAATGCTTTTTTCCACATTTCTTGACAGTTATTATCACTTTCATCGCCAACCCATCTTGCCATTAGAGGCTCTAGTTCCTCTTGTAAAGCAGTATGAACACGCGTACTACAGTAGTTTGCAACCTGATCATAATATTCAAAGTATTATATACATATAAAAATGAAGACTTTATTTTATTTTTTGGTTAGAACAAAAGAGATGTGATTTGACCCATTTGTTTTTGGTTTGATTTGAGGTCCTACAAATGATTTATTTAAAATATTGTATAGTTATTTCATTACAGATTGTTAAATACTAACCCTTTGACCTCAAAAGTCAAACCAAAAAATGAAGACTAATCGTGTTCAGACTTAAGACTTATAATAACAGCAGCCTAAATTCAAAAGAAAATCTAGAAAATGTCAATTGTCGATGACCCGTCTCGTCTATTAGCACTTTCTTGGTTTGTTTTGATTAGGTAAACAACCAAGTTGACTTTTGAGGTGCTAATTTGACTTCTTAATCAAAATGTTGATAGTCATACTGTTACAGTGTTACTAATCCAACAATGTCATATTCTTAGTTGTAATATATTATAAATAATTCGGTCTTTTCACCGACTTTATATAAACTACATGAAAATATGAAACGATTTAAAAATTAGTAAGTAATCAGTTTGACCATCACAAAGTCAAACTGTAAGTAACATTCACAATCACAGTTCAAATGCCTTGGAAACAGATAGATACCTGAGAACCACCATGCCCGTCATAGACTCCAAAGAAATGAGTGGTCAAGTGGCTCAGACTTTTGCTCAACCGGTCAACAACACCACGGTCACCGGTTAGCATTTGAATAGGAACCTTCAAGAATCTAGGCACAGTTGCAACCGCATCTTCCATTTCAGGTCTCCTTCCACAGATGGAAGTAAATCCCCATAACGGTACACAATCCACTTCAAAAACACTTCGAACTACCGTCCCAGCCGCACTCGACACTTTATCCGAAATTACAATACTACCCTCGACCGCAGAAACACTCTTCTCCCCATCCTGCGATCTCAACGCACTCATCTCAGACGTTACAGACTCAAACGCTATCAAATCCTCACCACATAAACCAGCCGAATCACTCACCATCGCACTATCAAACATCCGATCCCCTTCCAACGACATTACCTCATCTTCACTTTCGTGACATCCATCCTCTTGAACATGATTATTACATTCATGGTTATTAACAACATTAACATAATCTTGAACCTGAACAGAACTACTCGCGTTCTCCGCCATAACTTGTTGTATCCCAGTAACTATAACCACAGTCTCCTCCAAACTCAGCGTTCTACAAATCGAATTACCTAATTCCAATGGCACTATCACCGCCCGAAGCATCTCCTCCATCAAAATCACTATCTTGATTAATATTACTCAAACATACCACCCCCTCAAAAGTCTCACTAACTGTCATTGTTTGACTAATTCATCAAAGAAACATGTAACTCCATTCCTATTAATCAAACCAAACCAAACTAAACTTTATCAAACTATGACATAAAAACAAAACACCTGAAAATGTTGGGTCAGATCTTCATCAAATCTTTATCAAACAAATAAGAACACAATAACCATATCCATCTAAAATGGTAATAAAAAAAGGGGCTTTTTATTGTGGGTATGAATCTTTAACAATCTTTATCAATCTTTAACAATCTTTTAACAATCTTTAGCAATCTTTATGAAGTTTCAAGACAACCCACAAAAGTATAACAATCTTTAGACCTCTAGATGCAAAGAAAGATGGAAATGAACAAAAGAAACCTAGGAAAGAAAGTTTTTTTTAATTTTTTTAATAAAAAAGTGATGAGTAATCACAAGGAAACCACAAAAGATATAAACTTTTTGTGTTTATAAAACTTTTAGAGTTCCCTGGATCTGAGGCAACAAATCTCAACCTCTCTTGTATATCTTTCAACTTTCAAGAATTAAATATAAAGATAAAGAGTAATAATAATAATCAACAATCATGTGAAAGGTTTACATGTTTACCTAATCTTTACTTGCTCTTGTTGCTCTTCATCAGTATCTCCACCTTGAAATGCTTTGATAAATTTGCAGAACTTTTTTTATAAAAAAAAATTATTAATAATAATAATAATAATAAAACAAGAAAGTTGACTCTTTTGGAACTAAAATGTGATTAGTTGGAAAGAACTGAAAAAGGGATTTGAGGGAAAGTGAAAATATGGGGTGAAATTAAAATTATAAAAAAAATGATAATAAAAATAATAAAAATAATAATAAGGTTTTTTTTTTTTTGTTAAGGAGAAGAAGAAAATTGAGAGACAAAAAACAGAGAAAAGCATAATAAGTCATCTCCACACATTTAAGTGTCATCTCCTTTATATATTTTTGTCTTTTGTATTGACCAATAGAAGGCCTCCATGTTCCCTCCAAAGCATCATCTATTTGTTAAGTCAATTCTATTCTATATATCTTGATTATGTATATTTTATTTTATGGACAATAAATGATTAGATTCGTATACCCATGATTAAGGGTTTTAGGGATTTTTAATTTCAATGATTTTATAAAAAATATTATTATAATTAATAATATAATAGATATTAAAACACAATATATTTGTTTTTTTTTTTCGAAGAATTTTTTGCTCATTGTGAGATTTCAACCCAAGACCTCACATTTAAGTGTATCGAAAGGTTATATCTTGCTACTGGACCATCAACCCTAACGGTACACAGTATATTTGTTTGATAGGTATTCTTTTGTCTAATTACTAATTACATGTTTATAATAATAAATATTGGGATTGTAATATGAATCTCTATGATCATATTAAAAAAATATATACATAAACTATAGATGAAAGTTTAACATTTCTATGATGATATTAAAAAAATATATACATAAACTATAGATGAAAGTTTAATAAATGTATGAGAGATGAAAGTTTAATAAATGTATGAGTAAGATAAAGTATCTAGGGAATAATAACATTATAAAAATGATGAGAGGGAATGATTATTTTACAATTTCTTTGTGGTGAAAAATACTTGTGACTGACGTCTTGTAACTTAAAATATCATATCCCACCATGTAAAAAGGGATTGCACTTAAATTATTCGACTTCTTATCAATTAACATGTATATTTGTGTTTTAAATATGGTATTTTACTTGACTCTCGAAGTTTACTTATGCCTAACTTAAACAAAATAAAATAATATGGTATCAATAGTTTACTCATCAATCAATCATCTTACCCCAATTGTTAACAACGTAAATATTTTAACCTTAGAGTATCGATACCTATTCTTACATTCAAGATTGATTACAAAATACCGCATCTCATGGTAAGAATAATGTTGTTCTTATCTTATAGCTAACTAGGTTAGGTTTCTATATTTAACATGGGTTAGAAAATGTAAATATATAAATCATATGTAAAGATTTTTTATCAATCAAATTAAATATTACATTATATAAAGTATTACAATTATTATTTAAAAACATAGGTATAGACGATTTATAAATCTCTAAAATTGTTCTTGTCTACAACATTTATTTTTTATGTATTGTAAGTTATAAAAAATAAATATTAATTAAGAAACTAATGTGATAAAAAAAGGTAAGAACCAATCTAATATTTATGTTTAAGAATGTGTTAAACTAGATTATACTTCGGGAGCGTCCTAGGGTTAAGAAATCTAATATGACACATCAATTTTATATATGAAATAGACCGATGCGTTTCACATTTACATGCATGAAAGCTTCGGGTAGCACCTAACCTAAAACAATCAGCAATGTATATCCCCAATGTTAACACCTAACCTAAAATAGTGTATAACTCCGTTGTTAACACTTAACCTTAAACAGTATAATTCTAACATTAACATGTAACCTAAAATAATATATAACTCTAATACTAATAAGTAACCTAAAATAATATACATGTGACACCCGACAAAAATCGACATGTTTCCGTACGTAATTGGTATATGTAATTAACAATGACTAAGTGCAATTCTAAATTAATTATATTAATTTAGCCTTTAGATAATAGCAAATTCTCCATAGAATGCACAGGAATGCATTTGTTTAATTGAAAGCACGGTGAAATCGCGTGCAAACAAACTTGTCCAGTCTGGTGGCTAGGAGTGTAATGTAAGGTCCCCCGAAGATATGGCTAGTAGCAGTAGGTTCCCAACACTTAGTGAAAAGCTCAGCCACCGCATAGGCAAGGTTACAGTGCCTGCTTCTTATGATGCTGAAGAGACAGAAAACCTATTGCTCGTATACTTTATCTGTACTGTCCGTGCGACATCCTAAACTGCTAACAATGATCATTTGTAACCACCGATGGAGAGGGTCTGGAAAGCTAAATCTCTTCCGCTTCCTTGGAGTGTAGGAAACTTTAGAAATTTACCTCCAGAAATCTTTTGGCCGAACATCACTAGGCCAATTGAACAAGCTTTCAGTGAATATTGGTGAATGAATCCCCCTTTGTTGATATAAACCCAGTCTAACCCCAAACTCTGCCAATGTCATCGTGTACCAACATCCACCCAATCTAAACCGCATACACTGCCTCGTAACTCTATCCCCTGCTGTAGTGGGTGGAGTATAAAAGAAGGAAGCTAAGAACTCCAGAGTTGGTTCCTGATAGGTATGCTCAGATATCTGGAAGAAATGGTGCCATTGGGGTGATAGGATGTTGTAGAATCGAGGATCCAACTCCACAGATCTTACGGAGTCGTAATCTACAGGGCGATAATCTCCAATCTGCCTAGACTGAAGGAGAAGTACGCGCCTGTAGGCGTCCTGTTCTTCATCTTCCTAGTTAAAGTATACCCAAGGGTGGACGTCATCCGGGATGGGATCTTCTGCTTCACCCATTTGGTGTGGTGGTAGCTCTAACGTGGCGGATCTTCTTTTCATTTTTGGCAAAACACAACAGAATCGGTTCAGCTTCATACGGTTTAAAACTTTGCTGAAAATTAATAGTTCTGGTCTAGTGGTTGCACGCCCGTGCACAGGTGAAGAATGCATTAACTAGATTATACTCCGAGAGCGTCCCAGAGTTAAGAAATCTAATATGATATATCAATTTTATATATGAAATAGACTTAAGCGTTTCACATTTACATTCATGAAAGCTTCAGGTAGCAGTGTAGCACCTAACCTAAAACAATCAGCAATGTATATCTCCAATGTTAACACCCAACCTAAAATAGTGTATAACTCCGTTGTTAACACTTAACCTTAAAAAGTATAATTCTAACGTTAACATGTAACCTAAAATAATGTATAACTCTATTATTAATACCTAACCTTAAACAATGTATAACAGTGTAACTCTAATATTAACACATATCCTAAAGGCTAAAAAAATTTACAACTCTACCATACTAATATTGATACCTACCCTAAAACAATGTATAATTCTAATATTAACACTTATCATAAAGGCTAAAAAAGGCATAACTCTAATATCAATATTCAATACATAACCTAAAACAACGTGTAACTCTAATATTAACACCTATTATAAAGCTTAAAAAATGCATAAAAGTAACAGTAGAGGCAACTCTCCAATTAAAAAACTAAACTAATCTTATATATATAACCTAGCAAAGTTTAAAGGTATGTAATAAACTTCCCTAACGGTAACATTATCCGAATCACCAATCTCATTGACCTTCTTAATACTGTCCATACTAATCTCAAACTGACTCGCTAACAACTCGACACTATCCCCTTCCTTCATCACATAACTCATCAAATAATTCCACAACCCATTCGAACATCCACATTTCAACTGTAACCACACCACCACCGCTACTCGGGCCGGCCGCGTAAAAATTCCCTAAATACCCCAACCCTCTGTATGCTTCCATCACCATACTGTACAAATCCTCACCGTTTTTGCTCACCGTATACATTGTGTTACTCAAATAATACTCATTATTATTAAAATAATCACTTGGAACGTAGCAAACAAAGCAAAATAAATAAAAAGAAAAAAAGAAGCAAACCTCATCTTTAGATCTGATGCCATAGAAGGCGGCAATGGTAGCATCAAGCAGAGGGACATCAATAGGTTGACTTAAATCCCTAAGCTTATCCGCCGCCATCAGAGCAAACCCTATATCCCTTTAAGTCCAAACAAACACTCTCTCGATGAAAAGGACAACTTCCTTATCATTGAAAGGAGTCGAAGCTGCTGACCACTCATCTTCTCTCGTCAACTATGATCTAGGTATGGTTTCTTGAATAAAACTTTGTTATTTAAAATAACTATGGGTTGCAAGATTAGTTTCTCCACTATATCAATGAAAAAGAAAACATAAACTGTTGGCGGCTGTTGAGAGAGAAAGAGGGGTGAGAAGAGACTGAAATTTAGGGTTGATGGTTGGTTTCTAGGTTGGAGAGGAGAATGAGAAGATGGATGGAGGCAAGGAAGGGTTAGGGTTATTAATCTATTATAATATTAGAAATAGTTTTTTTTATTTTCTTTTTTTTTAAATCACCTAATGACATGGCATGCCACATGGCACACTCAAGTGGGAGGTTGGCCTCTTTGAGTGCCATGTGAGATTTTAAGTGTTGGTTTTGTATAATCTATATCTATATCTATATCTATATACTATATTAAAGAAACTCGATGGATATAATTGTAATTTTGTCGTATTTTTAAGATGGCATATGAAGAGGCACAATGTAAATATCTAATTTTTACCCATTTTCTTCCCTTTATACCCCTACTATACAACATTTGATAGCAATTATACAAATAGCTAATGCAAGTATGCAACTCATTCATCCATCTTCCTCACATTCAATTCTATGATGATTTGTAAACCGTTTTTGGTTTGCAAACAAAAAGCCTTGAATTGAAGTTTCCAGTTCAATGTCAAAGGAGTTTCAAATCCCTCTATATTTAAACAAAGTTCCTACTCGATTTCTCAATTATCAGGTGTGATTCATGTTCTTTTCTTCTACCATTTTCTGTATTTGTTTACCCTGCATCATATCATCGAAAAAGCTTGCATTTGCCTTCTTTGTCTGCTATGTAAATTTGTCTCATTTTAGTTGGAATTGCTAAGGTTCGTGTTGTGCATTGTGTTTAACCGTTGATTGTGATTTCTATTATTAAATTGAGTTTTTTGTTGGATTGTATATTGTTGAAATAGTTTTGCTTGTCTTTCTGTTATAAAATTTGGATATATAAACAATGATTTCTTGATTTTAGATTGAAAAGAAAAAGTTAATTGTTTGAAAACTTAATTGGAAGTTTTAATAGTTGTTAATTATTTGGAAAGCTTGTACCCAAGTATACTACATAAGTGAAGATGCACGAAAGGAAGAACTGATGATGCTGGTAAGCCTTCTATTCAGTCTCCTCCACCTTTGCATTTACTACATATTTCCATGGAAAAACAAGAAGAAAATAAACAGAATGTAATGAAAGAATATGATATCATCTTGTTTCACAGAAAAATGACAAACAAGTATATTTAGTTTGCCTCACTTGAAGTATAGTTGTTTTTCCCTTTCATTATTTACTGATTCAATAATCTTAATGGCGTTTATGCAATTTATGGTTACTAAAAGGCTAGGTCTCATCTCTCCCCGTCTTAAATTTCACTCCAGTAAGCATTCCTTCAATCCCAAATTCCAATGGTTGTTTAATTTATAAGAATTTAGTATATGTATGAGAAGAATTTTGATAACAAAAGATAAATGTGTAGTCATGTCATATATCAGCTTCATATCTGGATTATTTATATGATTCGGCTGTTATTGAGATGATCTACCACTATTTTTACAAGCAAAAAGACTCTTCTTTTGTTTGCCACCAAATCTTAGTTTTAAAGTGTAACACACAATTTTTAATGAATTAATATTGATGGTTGTTGCAAGAGATCACAAATGAATTGGCATGATATATTTTAAATGATGTCACATACTTGCTACCATACTTTATTTTTATTTTTTCTAACCGTTGTGTTATGTGTTGGTCAATATTCAGATTTGGGAATGTGTTGAAACGGGAGATAGAAGAATGCCTACATACTGCTCAAGAAATAGGTGCTTTAGTGGATCCAATATATACTTTGCTTGATAGAAATTAGCATGTCAACTTAGACACTTAACAAGTAAATAAATATTTATTTCAAATGGGTTTATTCGAACCACAACATTGGCTTCCTAGGTGTACTATTGAATCTACATTTTTGCGTTTTGTAAATAATCACATTGTTGTATTGCAATTTGTATTTGGATACCGGGGCAACGCGCGGGTAAACCCACTAGTATATAAATATAACAACTTAAATTTGGTAACTACGAAAAATATCTAGCCATGTGACATGTGTTCTCTAATTATTTTCCTTTATTATATAGTGTAGATATGTCCAAGAAATAAACTTTACTTCTGAAAGGTGTTTGGGTGCAACTCTCCCTTGCCATGACAAGAAGTGTAAATGCAGTTTATGTGATAACAAGTGTAAGTGCAGTTTAGTTTTCTAAAAGTAACATACTCAATTCATGCAATAGGTTGACTTGTATATATACTCTCTCCTTGGAACTTGATGGGCTGAAAAGCATGGCTAGCTTGGGACCAAAGTATAAGTCAACTCATGGAATGTTTAGTGTAGGCTTGGAAACAAGGTTCTATGTTGGTGAATTCATGGGAAATGTAAGTGTTTTGTGTAACAACCCGACTAGGTGGGGCCTGGACGATATGACAGATTGGTAATAGACTTGCACAACGGAAGCAACGACGACTAATAATTAATATTTGTATAACTTTTGGTTGCAAAATAATACAAATACAATCTAAAAATAAAACTAAGTCTAATGCGAGGACGAAACGCGGCGGTCGTCGAAGCAGTGAAATCCCTTAGTCGATCCAAACTCTATCCTACGTATCTCTAATCCGCATCTAGCTATCATATACCTTGCGTTGCCATCCAAACATCTGCGGTACATGAACACATGCTTAAAAGAGTTTGGGTCAGCAAAATATGCCGGTGAGCCCGTGTAAGTAGTTTAGTAAATCCAAAAACAGTTTATCAGTTCAAAACAAGTTTAACACAGTTCAACACAGAGTTATGGTTATGGTGTTACAATTATACAAGCTGGCCACTCAACCCTTGACACCTAGCGCAATGCCTAACCATGCCTAGATGTAGCAACATAAACTATACCCGTTATTGTTATAGTTCTCACCCTATGTCCTGCCACATAGGTTCCCCAATGGCAAAATATATGCCGCAACGACCCCTTGGTCTTAGTGGGGGTTTCCGGGTCTAGGCCGGACCACTGTGCGTGAGGGTTTCCCAAGTAGTACTACCCATATATTAAGTCGGCTCACCTAGAGTTAATGAGTGTCTGGTTCAGTCTAGCAGGTAATCACGCTCTTATACCAACTGTAACAACTCGACCAGGTGTGGCCTGGACGATATGACAGTTGGTATCAGAGCAACGGTTGTAGCGGAATAGGATATCTCCTGATATCCTATGCTACACCATGACAATTTAGAGAACTTAGCGTTTAAGACTCTAAGATTACCTAGCTAGGTAATGCCTTGAATATACATAAGACTGACCAGAGTAAGAAACAAAATAAGTTGAAATTTGAGTACCTGAACACACTAGAATTCTTACAGGGACTTAAAACCAGTGTGATTAGTATACGGACTTTGTGTAATATGTGAATGATGACTACAACGGAGATTACTAGAATAATTCCGTGAGGTAAATTGACGATTACACTTGACGTCATGTAATTGTGAATTTACAGGCACGAAGAAGTTCTAAGAAATCCGAAGAGTCACCGAAATTTTGAATGTTAACTATGATAGCCATAAACTTATGTGAGGAAAACGGACTATGTTAGAATCATATATGAATATGTGCTATACTTGTTGCAACTTAGTGTGTTTGATGACCATAGTAGTACTTGTTATATTAACATATATACGCATAATATAATTATTAGAGAATAATATTATGTTCGACTAACTTTTCATTACAAAGTTGCAAGTTAACAACGAGAATCAGGTACCTCGCCAAAACTCGACACTGTAACTTGAAAGAATCCAAGATACCAAGGTGAAAAATTTAATCAACCTAGCAAGTGAATGATCGGATAAGTTTTTGTCTTTAAACCAAATAGTTAACGTTGATTGTATGGTTCATTATTATGTAGTTCGTACGTATGTATAGGTTAATTTTTTAGACCAAAGATAAGAAGCTAAAACCATGACTTACTAGACCATTTTATTCAGATTTGATTAACATCGATTTCTGCAGATTTAAGTTGAATACAGTGTATTGGAATAGTAACCGCATAACAGGTTCTAGAGATGATTCAGGAATATCAATCGGAAAGGCGGTGATCTAGACTCGAGAATGTATCAAAAACATAACCATCCAATCTTAGCTAACAAGAGAAGAACCAGGAATTGAACTCTTTTGAGGTATTCATTAAGTTTTATCAAAGTTTCTGCCACTTTAAACACCCTACATTATTGTCAAAAACCTTCGGATTAAACTTTATAACTATTTAGTTTAGTGACGAGTTATCCATATGAAACCTATTAGAATTGTATATGTAGGCTCTAACGGGGGGAGCAATTACATGAAAACTGTTATGAGAATATTTGACGAGAACAAGGGAATATAGACGAAGTTTAATAAGAAATATTATGTGCCCGGGAGATATTTAAGATCAACATATCAGGATTGAATGACTAACTTTTCCATGTTTATTAACAAATGTCGAACATCAGGTATCGTAAAACCTTTGAACACTTAAGAATCGACAAATTGTTGATAGTAGAGATAGAATTAATCCCATAATTAGGCATAAAAATTGAGGAAGTGACATATAGTTCTAAGAAATGTAATCATAAACTTACCTACAGGTTCGGGTGAAGAATCCGGTAACATCAGGTAAACTTCGGTTTCCTTCCTTGTTAGTTGCTTGATTTGTGTTGATGGAAGGGTTCATGAAGGTGACCTTGATTAGATTGACATGTGATGGTTACGAGTTGGAAGCCGAGTCAAACGGGTTTGACTCAGTCAACAGACGTCAGTTGGTCAACTGACCAGTCAACACAGGCAGGCCGAGGGATTACTGTGAGGTATAACCAAGTCTATGAACCTATTAATTATAAACGTTAATAATATATACGATTAGCGTGTGGGACTTGACGAGCATAACTAATCCGAACCAATTCAACAAAGATATAATCTGGACATTTGAAAGAGACTATATATGCATATATAAGTAAAGATGGGAATTGTAATATACGATATAGATGATTAGTTTGGGAAGTTTAGGAATGTAAGAATTAATAAGCCATAAAGCACATACTAGACATTGATGGTATTGACAACAAGCTATGGACTATTAGACCATAAATACTATACATAATAAGTTAGATAAATCAAGATGATAAAAATCTTTATAAGTGACTGACATAACAAACAGACGATGAGGGTAATGGTTACTAAGATTCGGACATTAGTTTGACATTTGAGCTTGATACAGGACTACGGGAGTTAGATATTATGACATAATAATAGGACACGAATGTAACCAAAATAGATCATAGTATTAGAACTTGAGGATGTTGAACATTGTTATCCAAGACTTGGATTGGACACATGATCTTGAACATGAGGACACTTAAAACTTTAAAACATTGTTACTAATAACTCGGACCATTGAATATTGCCTTGCACATTCGACACTTAGGAAAACGGATTCGACTTGGCGACAAGATTCGGGCATAGACTATGGACAAAAGGAACATGGAACTGTATAAGTAGAAACCATCCACTCGAGCTCGTCCCACACGTGTAACCATTATAAATAAAACTAAAGACTAATAATGTGTGTCGACATAGGGCCCAATCAGGAGAATACCAGGAAGTGATACCGAGTACCCCGTTTTCCGGTTTTATACTTATTCTTTGCTACCAGGTGAGTCACGTGTACCACTCCCCTTTTTTTGTTTTACTATTTTGGGGTGAATACATGCTTCCAAACTGTTTTGTTATTATGGTTGTTAGTTATATAGAGCGTGATTACCTGCTAGACTGAACCAGGCACTCATTAACTCTAGGTGAGCCGACTTAATATATGGGTAGTACTACTTGGGGAAACCCCCATGCACAGTGGTCCGGCCTAGACCCGGAAACCCCCACTGAGACCAAGGGGTCGTTGCGGCATAAATTTTGCCATTGGGGAACCTTTGTGGCAGGACATAGGTTGAGAACTATAACAATAACGGGTATAGTTTATGTTGCTACATCTAGGCATGGTTAGGCATGGCGCTAGGTGTCAAGGGTTGAGTGGCCAGCTTGTATAATTGTAACACCATAACCATAACTCTGTGTTGAACTGTGTTAAATTTGTTTTGAACTGATAAACTGTTTTTGGATTTACTAAACTACTAACACGGGCTCACCGACATATTTTCCTGACCCAAAATCTTTTAAGCATGTGTTCAGGTACTGAAGATGATTGGATGGCAACGCAAGGTATATGATAGCTAGATGCGGATTAGAGATACACAGGATAGAGATTGGATCGACTAAGGGATTACACTACTTCGACGACCGCCGCGTTTCGTCCTTGCATTAGACTTAGTTGTATTTTTAGATTGTATTTGTATTATTTTGCAACCAAAAGTTGTACAAATATTAATTATTAGTCGTCGTTGCTTCCGTTGTGCAAGTCTGTTAGCAATCTGTCATATCGTCCAGGCCCCACCTGGTCGGGTTGTTACATTTTGTTTGCACTATGTTGGTGTATGGATGTGTATATATATCGCATGGTGTGTGGGTGTATACATAGGTTAGAAGGAGTCAAAAATCAAGCACACACATGGTTCTCCATGGGAATATATGGGCTGATTTCTAGGGAATGGAACAAGATAATTTGGGAAGTCAATGTAGCATGGGAATGAGGTGTGAGGCTTATAAGTGCCCTTGTTGGTGAAATATATAGTTTTTAGGGATTGTAGGCTAGTGTGTGGTGTGTGTATGTGTCGCGCATATGTGTGTGTGTTTGTGTAAAATGGCATGGATTGTCAAAACAATAGTCACATGTGTGTATATAGTCGTGTATGTATATATGTATCCATAGGTTGTTTGTTTAGTCTCAATCCAACTCACACATGTATATGTATGTGTCGTGAATATATATGTATAAGATGTAGGATGGTTTTGAACAATGTATATGTTAATTGATATCTATGGATCACATACATGGTAGTTAGTTTTATCTTGGTTACTTATGTGTGTATATGGGCCGATTTGTATACAAAAATGTGTGTATATATTATGTTTAATGAAAGTTTCTAATGGCCTTGTATATGAACCGATTTGTGTATGTGTGTATGGGTGTGTATAACCTTGTGTGATATGAATAACATTGTATTGTTACAAGATGACATTAACATGTTACTAGTTCTCCATGTTGATTATTTATAAACATGTGTTGTTAGAGTTTTTAACCCATGTTCAAATAAGTTTGTGTCTTGATTTGAATATGTGAGCTTGTTCCATAGGTTTTCATGTCAAATCCTATAAAATGCCTTTGAATTTGGTTATGAAATTGATTGATTTCCAAGTCAGATATAACCACTTATGACTACGTTTTGTGTTGTATGTTATAATTGAACATTTGGCTACTCTCTGTTGAGTGTGTGATTGCCCTGACTGTCATTGTTAGTTGTTATGTGCATGAGTCGGGTGTTGCATGAGTAAAGGGTAAATGTAATGGATACTGAACTATCTTGGTTCTTACTAGACTCGGGATGACATATTTACTTTACAATGTCTAATGCATGATTGTAAAAATAACAAAGTTGTGGAATTGTGTGTACGGATCTTGACCTGGGAATCTGGAGGGTGTCACGTGACCCGTACATGGACATATTCGAGGCACGGGGGGTGGTACTGAGGCACGGGGCGTGATCAACTCTTGTGGGCCACATGACATCTTCAAAATATCTTATGATGATCTTTTTGTTGTTTTCTGGAGGCATAGAGCGTGCCAAGCGAGGCACAGCCCGTGCCGGGTGGTTTTCTAGTCGAGGCACATCCCGTGTCTTGTGAAACACAATCAGTGACTCAATATTTTGACCATGAAAATCTATATTTTTAGCTTCGGCTTATCGAGATAGTCAAAATGCACATATTGAAGTCCTCGTAACTTATTTTGTTACCCGATATATGCTTGTGTAAAGTTTTGGACTTTTTTTAGCACACCATTGACTTTTTGCTAACTGAGGGAACCACCACTTTGCCTTATCTTGGGGAGACCACTCTTTTGTATTGTCTTGGGAATTAGGCACGGGGTGTGCCTTGCAGGAACGACTTGCGTCTTGAACTGCAACATGATATTTCTCGATTTTCGTCATTTTTCATTCCTTTTGTCAATTTTCGTTCAAAAAAAAGTTATTGTCAATATGTGTTAAAACTATATACATTATATATAATAAAATTTTAATCCTTATTATTAGTATAAGTTGTATAACTATAAATATAGTATATTACTAGTGTATAATTTTATAGTAGATAAAAGTATTTTAGTCGTTATTAATTGTTTTTTTTTTTGAACGGCCAACAAATTGGAATCACTCACAGAACACTGGAGTATCATCGTGCCACCAGTATTGCCACGCGATCATATTCCACCACCAAGTCACCAATTCAGGAGGAAACTCATAATTATGAGAAAACCCCCTTTGTGAGATTTGAACCCAGGACCTTACGGCCCCTAAGTCTTATCCCACCACCAAAATACCACTAGGCTATAATGCCTTGGGTTTAGTCGTTATTACTTGTTGAAACCTAATTCTAGAAAACACTTTTACGTATTTTGATAGAATATGGCATCTATTTTTTTATTTTGTGTATTAATTTTGTGTATGGTGGAAGGTTATATGTCATTATCAAGGACAATAACCTGGTTGGTGTTGTTTCCCTTGTGCCATACACGTGGTGTAAGATTGTTTGGCTTCTCTTTGTTATCTTCTATATTTTTTTGTTTCTGTGATGAATTTAATGTCATTAAATTTTATCATATATCTTAAAGGTATCACTCATAAATAATCATTAGGGATGGCAATCAAACCCGAACCCGATGGGTAAACCCGAAACCCGACACATTTGGGACGGGTTTTGGTCGGGTAATCGGGTATGAGATTAGTTTTTATTTTTTTCGCGGGTTTGGGACGGGTTTGGGATTTGATGATATACCCGTTTACCCGACCCGATTACCCGATAAAGTATACTCGTTTACCCGATTAGATACCCAATATAATTTCTAATAGATCTTTTTAAATACTTATGAATAATATATCTAATTGTCCATCTACATTGTCATCTTGTGCTAAAATTACCAAAAAGTTAGTGTACACTATTTGTTATCTATGTCTTTGATTGTTTTTTATATGATTCAAGTATTTTATATTTATACATTGTAATCATTTATATATATATATATATATTTAATAATGGTAAATGTAATTGGTTAATAGTTACCCAATAGATGTCAGTCGGGTTTTTGGTCGGATATACTCAATGAGTAAGTTTTAAAAATTAATGGGTTTACCCGAAACCCGCGGGTATACCCGATACCCGATGGGTAATTACCCGACACAAACCCGACGGGTTTTGGGCCGGGTTTGGGACGAACATACCTAATCGGGTATGGGGTTGGGATTACCTAAACCCGTCCCAAACCCGACCCATTGCCATCCCTAATAATCATAGACACCCATGATCATGGTTTAGTGATATGAAAGCTATCGTAAAAAGCATCTTAATATACAAAGGAGGTTGGTACAGGTGGAGGGCAGCCTTAAGGGTACTTTGTAACAAGCATTTCCCCATTAACCTAAAAGGGAAGTTTATAGGAGGGCAGTGCGACCGACTATGTTATATGAAATTGATTGTTGAGCCATTAAGAAAATGCATGCACGCAAGATGAAGGTGGCAGAGATGAGGATGCTAAGGTGGATGTGTGGGCACACAAGGTTGGATTGGATAAGGAATGATGTTATTCGGCAAAGATTAGGAGTGCCTAATATATCGGATAAAACAAGAGAAGGGAGATTGATATGCTTTGGACATGTGAAGAGGAGACATGAGACAGAGCTAGTTAATTAGAATAATAGAAACCCTCACTGTGGAGGGGCGAAGGAGTAGAGCCAGACCCAAATTATCTTGGGATGAGCAGATTAGACATGATTTGATAGATTTTCACCTCTCTGAGGACATGGTTAATGATAGGAGTGTGAAGACGTAGGATTAATGTGAAAGAGCCTTAGAGGAGAGAAATAGTTAAGGATTGTGTGTGGCTTAAGGGCCTAGGCATAATAAGTGTGGACCGTGCGTGTTTCGTTACTATGTTTTATGTCATATGTCCATGTACATTACTTTATTTATTTATTTTATTCTTATTATTAATATTATCTATTTTATGTTATTTCATTTTTATTTTTTTATTATTATTTTATTTATTATTATTGTTTATATATATATTTGAGCTGGGGGTCTCACTGAAAGCAGCATCTCTATCCTCACGGATAGGGGAAATGTGTGCCTACATCCTACCCTCCCCAGACCCTACTAATAACTTTTGGTTATAGTGGGATTTACTGGGTACGGTTATTATATCTTAATATACAAAGGATAAGAAGGGTTCTGAGTGTGACTCGTGGCACTAGTCAAAAAAGTATTTTTGTCAGCTACCAAATAATCACGCAAGTTATCAACCCAACAAATTCTTTTTTAAAAAAAACTATAGCAATAGGGTATGTAAATGAAAGAGGATAAAATGCTTGTTTTTATGGTGTATTTTAAAAAAAAAATAATCTTGTATGAAAAAGTTATGGACGTTTAAAAAATGAGAGTGAAAGTTGAAAAAATTCAAACAATTGTAGGCTATAACTATTTTACCATTCCAAACAACTTGTTTCTCTAACTTTTTGTCTTTCAATCTCATCCATTGATTCATTAGATCAAAAACTTAAAATCATTCTTATTCTTTTTATATTAAGAAAACTTTTTACAGAATACTTTCTCTAGTGATATAGCATTAGGGGGAGGATCAAATGAAAAGAAACTTAATGTGAGAAAAAAAAAAGAAATGATATTATGGTAAAACATTAAATACTTAATCTTTTTTACATTAATTATTATCTCTTTTATTAATTAGTTAAGAACACTTTAACCTACACATATCATAATTCATCCAACATAGTTATATCCTACACATATCGATATTCAACCTACACAATGAAATTCGCCCTACATTTATATTACATATCATGAAATTAATCCTACACATATTAGAGTTCATCATAAATGCATCCTACATTTGTTTTCTAAGGATGTATTTTGAAAAGGAGTTATGGATTTTATTTGTAAAGCTAGTTTAAGAGGGTTACAAACATTTAATAGCAATATCAATTGAAGCATTGTTATTGGTTTAAACTTCTTCTTAGAAGACATTTTCTTCTCATTTGAACCATCCACTATAGAATTATTCCTTATAAATATGAATTCTGGGTTTAAATCATTGTAAGTACAATGTAAAGATGGAGTTAAGGTGTTAAAATAGAATTGTCGCTCAAAAGAAATTTATCATAAACGCTCATTAGCTACCTGATACTCTAGTTGTATGGTGTCCTCATACAAATGATCAATGTTGTTAAACCCGGACCGAACCGATCGGACCGGTGACCGTGGTTCTTAGCGGTCCGGCTCGATGGGTAGGATTGTGGGTCGGACTGGAGAAACGGTGTACATATGAGTCGGACCGGGTCTGATTCTAGATTTGTCACTCTTCTCCACCTTCCAGGCTCCAACCACGTTCCCTACTCAGTCCCTTCAAGATGCATGTGGCGGGAGTCGTTCACCCATTCAGTCGTTCCTTAATCCAAGAGACAACCCTCTGTGCTTCCCTCGTTTCTCAATCTAACCAGGTTCTTTTTGATGAAGATAAACTTAGTGGAAGAGAGAGGGAGATATGCACTGCCCGAGACAAAGAGGGGGGTGTTTCTTTTTTTCTTCGACTATGTGTTGTGGCCCGCGAGCGAGATGCCGACAGCCACAACTTGATCCACGTAGCTAGCTTGAACAAAAACACCCATGGGCTAACGACCGCACGAGCGAGTGGACACTAGTCAGCTTGCGTGTGATAGCAAGTGAAATTCGACCTTTGGCAGCCAACTAGCCATTGGCCAACGGCTAGTTTTGGCTATATATAAGAAAAACCATTTTTTAATCATTTTAAACAATCAAAAACAATCTTCAAATCTTCAAACACTAAACAATAAAAAACAATCTTCTATCTTCAAAAAAAAATGGATCCATCACAATGGGAAGGATGTTACCAACCGGCTATGGAGTTCCAGATGAAACCGGGTATGGGACAACTACCGAACTTGAAGATAATCTTAGCTAAATGCCACTCCTGTCTCCGGATATTGTTATTCTAGATACGTAACCAACCACCAGCCCCCGATAAACAAGGGCAAAGAAGGGGTGGTGGCAGAGGTGGTCCGGCGGCTAGAGGTGGTGACCGAGGAAGGATAATGGGCGGCAGGAGTGGTGGTAGAGGCGGTGAACCGCCCGAATAAGATGTATGGCCAAAGAGGCAAGTGACGCCTTGGACAAAAGAAGAGAAAATAGCCCTTTGTCGGGCGTGGGTGGAAGTTTCGGAAGATCGAAAAGCCGGTATAATTTTTTTATGTAAATATATGTTGCAAGTATAATGAATTTTTTTTAATCTTTGTGTTGTTTTTTTTAGCCGAATATCAACGGGCGGAGGTTTTTTGGAGGCGAATCTAAGAAATCTTCTATGCATAAGTGGGGAGTGAAATACGTTCGCCGGATATGATTTCCGGCCGGTGGACCGAGATTAGAAAATATGTGGGCTTGTTTACAAACATTCATAACAGGAATGCTAATCGAGTGCGAGTGAGTGGGTCTAGTGATCTTGATGTCTACCAGTTCACTTGCGACGAGTGGGAGGTGTTACGCAAGTACAAGACCAACAAAACGTGGGGTGAAGACTACTTGTTGAAAATCCTTCGTAATTGCTCCAAATGGGTCGAGCGAATTTCAATTGAAGAGATGAGCGAAGGCGGCTCATCAAAGCGGGCCAAAACCTCTTCATCGGATGGGTATATCTCCTCCACAAGCTCGGATGCTTGATGTTGTGTGGATTAAGTCACTTAAACTTATTTTTCTTAAATTGACAATTTCCCGATGGAAATGTCAAGACTCAGTGAAAAGGTAATTAAGACGGGACTTTAAGTTAAGACACTTATTCAAGTTTTAAATTTATAAAAATAAAACGATAATTGCTAATCGTTCTAAACCCACACAATAGGAAAGTGTACCCATCGAGTGTAGTATAGACTTAAGCAAGTACCGAGTGTTGAACCCTAAGACACGACTTCCCTTACTCATCCGACGTAGAAATCAATATCCAAAAAGAAGTGTTGCTTGGGGATCCAACTAACTTTGGGATGGATTAATAGTAATTACTTATTTGAGTGGTGTATTCAAGTTGTGCACTTGTGCTTAACTTTGAGTTGTGCAATGTTGCATTCTCTAGAGGTGACTGTTATCACATAACTAGTTTATGTTCTTGTTATTAAATTGAGGGTCTCCCATACCGGTAAGCTCACCTCTCAACAATGAGGGATGGACTACTCAAGACTGTGTATACCTAACCCCGAAGAATCCACCTCCCAATGTTGCAATAAAGACATCAAACTACTTTAAACTTTTATGAATAACTTGTCGGCGGCCGGAGCATGGCCGAATAAGCTACCACTTGACCTCACAAAGGAGTCGTGGCCAACCAGCTGATGCTCATCCTTTGCTAGAATTAATTATCTTTTCAAAAGTGATTGGACTATTACTAACTGTGCGGCAGTATAGTAATGGAAGAAGATAAAGACTGTCCGCTTCCAACACGGGTTCGCCAATTCTTGGTTTGCGCAAAGCTAACACATAGACAATGAAGCTAAGTCGCATGACCAAGTCTTTGCTTATCACTAGGACCAAGTATAAAGACTGTACCGACTCTAAGTGAGATTTTGATAATAGAGGATTAAGCCTCAAAGTGTGAATGTTTCCAAACATAAATGGGCTAATCACTACTCGCAGGATTAGGTTAGCTTACAAGTGCATGGGTTGTTACACACCATGGGTACACTCATAAGTCCTCCCACTTCTTATCAAAACACCCACAAGACCAAATACTAAGTGATAGTCTTAATTAATTCATCAAACAAAGTTTTAAAGTATAAAGAATTAGACAAGAACACAAAACACCACTCAACAAATAAAAACTATATAATCCATACCAAAGAAGTCTACACCCTAGCAACACTCAAGAATCTTAGCCAATGATTGGCATTACGACATGCACTCTAAGTTGGTTGTTCAAAGAACACATAGTATTGGTTGTTTAAAGGATCAAAGAGGGTTTTTGGGATGATTTGTAGTGATCTCTCTCAAGCTCTCACTCTAGTAGTGTTTATGGAGTGATTCCAAGCTCCAAAGGTCACTTACAAGACCCTGAAAATGGCAGAAATGTGAGAGAGATTTGGGTGGAACGGGATGCCCAATATATGGAGTGGAGGTATCTATTTATAAGCAAATCAACCCTTACACGCGCATGCATAAAATCTTGGCACGCCTATGCTCGACAGCAGGTACTGTTACAGAGTCCTTTTGTAGAAGTTGTCCGTCTTTAGAGGTTACACGGCCATGCTAAGATACTTGGCACGCTCGTGCTTGCTGGTTCGTGTAACCTTCTTGTCAGTTTGGTCGGTTTGAAGCCTTGGGGGACACGCTTTAAATGGCACGGTCGTGCCAAGGTGTTTGGCACGCCCGTGCAGCTCTGTAAGGTTGACTTTTGCGTTATGTTGACTTGGAAATGTTGACTTGTTGACACGGGACAGTTGCACGGCCGTGCTGCATCTAAATCAGCTCCAAAAGTCTTCAATTCCTTGCCTGTTGTGCCGGTTTTCACTTCTTTTCACTTTTCACCTTAAGACCTGCAATTATCAATAAAGGAAGACAAACCGTGATAACACCAAGATAAAAGCATGATTTTGGGTGATAAATAGGTGAAAATACGTGTGTAAAACCTGTTAATTTTGAGACACATCACATCACCTCACACTTAGACGTTTGCTTGTCCCCAAGCAAACCAAACCTAAGCAAAGAAAGTAGAATAAAAATAGGCGGGTGTAGAGTGACAAGTCATAATAACCCACCTCTTAAGAGTCCCACCTACTTAACACATCCTTGGTAGATGTTCCAGATAGCCTTGGCGTGCCTAATCAAACGTTCCTCAAGTGTCTACTTCATACATTCCTCACTATTTCAATTTTTCACTCGGGTGTTATTTTGGGGGTGATCGCTCAGATTCAACCCAAGGCACTCACAGATCATAGGCTTATGAGCAAATCATATCACCACCGCTATATATGGGCGAGAAACTGTGAATCACAAGGTCTTTTGTTGGGTGAAAATAATGAAGTGATAAATGGGTAGGATGAGTGTCTACTGTCATGTCTGGCTCGGGCAGTGGCTGAGGTATAATGGGCAAATGTCAAACTCTGGATAATGGGCTTTATGAAACTCCTCCCCCGAAGACTCATTGCTCTGACGTCCCTACTATGCGAACTGTTCGGTCTTCACACCTAATAATCCCCGCCAGGAATGTCCTAGAAATAAATCTTCAAAAAGAATTGTTTTCTTCTGGCTTGTTTATTGTCGAGCTTTTTGACTTATTTCTTAAACCTTTTTTTATCATTGCTGCTTGTGGTGAAGCTTATTCTGGTATGGTATCACTACATGGTTATCTTTCTTCTTTTGCTAAACTTTTCTTGGTGAAAACCATGATGTCTGGTCTGTTTTCTTCCATTCAAGACTGCCCGAGAGTATCCCAATAACCTGCAACACGCCTTTTTTGCAAAAACCATGACAGGGGCTAAATGTGATGGGAGAACGAAAAAGGCCAAGGCTCAAGTTGGGTGACTAGGTGAGGGGTATTTTTATGTATGGCCAGTGAAAACGGGATGGGTGTATCCTAGGTGCCTTGATCTTCTTCACAATTCCTCACTTTGCGTGCGGTCTCGAAATGTATAAGACACACAAGTTCTAACTATGACATGCCAAGGGCGAATATCTCTCATGGTCAAATGAACGAGCAAATGTGACATCTATATCAAAAGTGGGTGTGATCGATAAGGCTCAAGATGCTCACATGGAAAAGGTAGGCACTGAGCTATGAAGTAGAAACACTTTGAGTTAGTTATTCGGCATCGCCAACACCTCCGAAAATCTCATATTCAGGTCTTTGGGGTGGACTCAAAGGGTTTGAAAAATGCTTTTAGTTACTCCAAAAAAATATTTTGAAATTTTTTTCCTTTAAACAGGTTTTTGCTTTCCTGGCTCAAGAGGTGGTAAAATTTATAAAATTTTATCACCTCACACTTAATTCTTTAGCATGTTTTGAAATTATAGATTTATAAAAATTTTATGCCAAAGAATCAAGCGGGACGTAGTTACGTCTTCCCCTAATAGGCTAAAAAGCTGTTCGGGCAAAATTTGAGACTGAGCTGTGAGAGAGAACACCTGGCATGAATATATATAGCTATCTAAAAACATAAAAACTACTACTAATAAACTACTAAGTCCTGGTGCCGAGAGGGCATACCTGACTGTTAGAAAATAAAAGTGAACGATCATACCTGAGGGTCCTCAATTGCTTTTCTTACCGTATGCACCAACCTCTCAACTTATTCTTCTATTCTACCAATCTGGGATGCCTTCACGGTAGTGCCATGTTTCACGTCTTTGGCTGGACAAAGGCGATCTAGTCATGGATGTGCTGGCATTTCATCTACCTCCTCGTTGGCCAAGAACTCGAAGTACGGTTTAAGCCGGTGACCATTAACTTTGAATAGAGCTCCGGTTTTGTCTTCAAATCTACCGCCCCATGAGAATAGATTTTCTTCACAGTGTATGGTCCGGTCCATCTTGACTTCAGTTTCCCAGGAAAAAGTCTAAGCCTTGAACTGTAGAGTAACACTTTCTGACCTTCTTGAAACGGCTCCTTTCTTCTGAGTTTCTGGTCATGGAATTTCTTGGTCTTTTCTTTGTAGATGAGGGAGTTATCGTAAGTTTGTTGGCGAAGGTCTTCAAGTTCATGAAGCTGAAAGAGTCGGTGTTGCTTCACATCTTCAGGATCATAATTCGCTGCTTTCAATGCCCAATAAGCTCTATGCTCCACTTTTATCGGCAAGTGACACGCCTTTCCGTACACGAGTCTGTACGGTGTGGTACTAATCGGGGTCTTGTATGTTGTACGCAGTGCCCAAAGTGCATCGTCTAGACGGTTGGCCCAATCTTTTCTGTCTATCCACACGGTTCTTTCAAGAATCCTTTTCATGACCCGATTAGTGACTTCTACCTGACCATTGGCTTGGGGATGGTAAGGAGTGGAGAACCTCTGCAGACAACCATATCCAACGGCAAACTGAGTGGGATCCTTTATCACTGACGAGGGCTTTTGGTACACCAAACTGAGCAAAAAGAGCCTCCAGAAAATTGACGACAACTCTGCATCGTTTGTTGGTAATGCCTGTGATTCGACACACTTGGAAACATAGCCAACGGCAACAAGGATGTAGAGATTTCCCCTGGAAGGTGGGAATGGTCCCACAAAATCTATACCCCAAACATCGAAGATCTCATAAACAACGAATCCGGTCTGCGACATTTCATCGCGGACGTTGATGTTGGTGGCTCTCCTTGTAACTTTCCACGAACCACATAGACGAGATGTATAATTAACTCTAATAAATAACTTACAAATAATAAAGGAAGAAGTTAGTGGCAAAATTAACTCAATACCACACCGCATGAATCATATCATGCCCTGTATCGACAAAGCTGGTTCAAGATAACACAAGATAATTCCTATAAAGAACCAACAAGACTTGGTTCATTCATCGGATACTCATCTTTTAATACGCCTAAAGGCACCAAGCTCAATCTTCACAATCAACGTTAGGAAAACGTCATGGCACAAATAAGAAAAATCATCCCACCACTAAGTTATAGGACATGGGTCACAATTTTATTAAAAAATATTAATAAAAATAATAAAGACACAATCTTTATATATTTGAGAAATTGTAGTACACGTACAGTATACAAATCCAAACAAAAATAACATAAAATACATCATAAAAAGATTCAAACCTAAGTCTTCAACAAGAATTTGAATTGCGTCTTCTAATACGAATATTTGCATAGTCTTCAACGAAACCTTGAACCATGTCTTTTGTACGATCATTATTGGTGGCAAGAATAAACAAACATAATGTTGACGGTTGAGGCTGAGGCACGTGTTCAACATGCTTCCCTTAAAACAGATTTTGCGCCTCTCCTAAAGACAACGCGTCTGTCTCCTAAGGTACAACAGCTGAAGCAATCTGTACTACTGGAGAAGGCCACGCGCCCGAGATTACATCAGATAATTAGTGTGTTGAAATATTGAAAGGTGAAAATGATGTTTAGAGAGTACTCTTTTCTTTATTTATTAAGACAAAGAAATGTACTAAGCTTTTTTTGGTAGATGTTATCATGAATCATACACCAAATATTTCTCTTGTTCAACTCTCTCATTTGTTCTTTTTATCAATATCAAGACTTCTCATCTAAAAAATAAGACATACATGAAGAGACTAAATAAATTCATCAATTATTAAATAATAATTGTCATGATAATTAGAGACTCACTCATTTATCAACATTCAACAAGAGTTTAATCTTCAATTATTAAATAATAATTGTCGTAAAGAATCTTACATTCACCAATATTTTCCAACATAAGTTACCACCAAAAAAAGTAAAAAAAAACGCTCTCTATGAGTAATAGTCGGAAACCTATTCCGGCCGAGACACAAGCAAGGATAACAAATTTTTTTGTCACTAATCTCCTGGATCGGTGTAGTGGGGCGGATGTAGCAGCGGCTTTAAGAGGTATTGGTACTATTTTCGATATTTATATTGCCCGTAAAAGAGATAAGGAAGGAAAACGGTTTGGTTTTGTTTCATTGTTGGATGTCAAGGATTCAAAAGAGATGGTTTCCCTACTGTCTTCTGTTCGCTTGGGGGATTTTAGATTGAAGTTCAACGTGGCTAGGTTTGTTCTTGAAGAGAGTGAGATCAGGCAACCTAAGGGTGGCCATGATCTTCCCCGTTCGTATCAGTTTCCGAGGCAGAGTTCTAGGAATGAGTTCTATGTTAGAAAGGAGTCGACTGTTAACAAGATGTCGTTTAAAGATGCGTCCACCGGGGCGGCTGTTGGTAGAATGGTGCAAGTAGATGATCAGTTGGAGGCTTTTACTCATTTACATGGTAGAGCTATTGTGGTTCAAGTGAAGTCTTTATTTGTCCTTCAAAATATTTTTACTATTTTGAAAGAGATGAAGCTTCAGGAAGGGGTGGTTTCTTGTTTTGGTGGATTGCATATTTTGATTGAATTCGATTCTAAAGTTCATGCTACTATGGCTAAGGATGAAATATTGGGAAGACCAGCTTTGTTTGTTTTGTCGGTCATTTGGGACGGTCAACCAATTCCGTTTGATCGTATAGCTTGGCTTAAAATTATTGGTGTTCCTTTATGTATTACGGAGGTTAAAGTGTTGAATGATATTGGATGTTTGTTTGGTACCGTGGTTAAAGAGGCTCGGGTGGAAAATCGCGGTTGTGATTTGTCTTCTCACTACATCGGGGTGCTTGTTGACCATGGGAAGAGGATTAATGACGAAGTTTTTCTCAGGTGGAGGGGGAACACGTTTAAAGTTTGGGTTATGGAGGAATATAAAGAATGGATCGGTCAGTTTGTGTTTAATAAGAAGGCGGATGATGGTTGTTATGGTGAGGTTGAGATGAGTCGTGATTTGCCGGAAAAGCAATCAGAGCAGCAGCCGATTTCGGAAGGTGGTTTGAATACGCCTAATTTGGAAACTAATAATGCTGGTATTAATGGGGGATGCAGTTTCCGATTATAATGTTCCTATTTCAAATTCTAAGGTGCATGGTATGGGGGTATTAATGGTATTTCGGAGGTTGATAAGGGACAAATTAATATGGGTGTTGACTCAACTAGGTTTTCGTTGAAAAGAAAAAAATTTAAAACATTTTTGGAGGTGGGCTTAGAAAGGTCAGGTTGGTCATCTAGTGGTAATGACAGACCCCATAAGGAGCCCAAAAAGGGGGATGAGGATTTGTTTGGGTTGGATCACCTTATTTGGGCTTCTGATGATAAAGTGGTGAAGACTAGAGGTCCGATGCATATTCCTGTTAACGACTCTTTCCAAGCTTTGATAGATGAGACTGAGGAACAAGAGATGGTGGAGGATCATGAGGCCGAAGGTCTGATTTCTGAAGCGGATGTGACAGATTTAGGTCAACACAGGGAAAGGGCGGGTGATTCGGAAGATGGGGCTACTCTCCTGGTTGATAGAGAAGTCAAGTTTACAAAGGAGTTGGGTCAAAAATTGGGAGTTCAGCTGAATGGCTTCGATGAGATGATTAAGGACTCGATTCAAGGTCAAGGTGTACAATCAGGTTTACCATGAATTTTGTCTCTTTGAATATTAGAGGGATTGGGGTGGTGGGTAAACCAGCTTGGATGAAGGGTTTGGTGGGTAAATATGGAATTGATTTCTTAGCTTTACAAGAATCGATTCTGTCAGATGATAAGGTTTTTGATCTTGATAGAATTTGGCCTTCTGGTAGTTATGGGGTAGATAAAGTGGGTGCTACTGGTAAGTCGGGAGGGTTGATAAGCATGCAGAATGTGAGAAAGTTCAAAAAAATTTCATCTCTGGAGGATAGGAATTTTATTGTTACTACAGGCTCTTTGGTAGAAGATGGATCGATTTTGAATGTGATTAATGTATACACGCCTCATAAGGTGAATGAAAAAAGAAGGGTTTGGGATAGGTTAAAAGATATTATGCTGAGTGGTATTGGTATGTGGGTATTACTTGGTGATTTCAATACCGTCAGATGGAAGGAAGGAAGGAAGAAAGAAAGAAAGAATTCTAAATTTCATAAAGGTATGGCTGATGATTTTAATTGTTTCATTGATGAGGCTAATCTGCATGAATACCATATGAGTGGGAATAAGTATACTTTTATGGGGGGTGATTTAAAGTTCAGCAAAATTGATAGAGTCTTGGTTTGTCAGGAGTTTTTTAATAGATGGTCAGGGGCTTGTTTACGGGCTCTTCCTCGGGAACTGTCAGATCATTGTCTTCTTGTTTTGTCTTTGAATGATTATAATTTCGGGCCTAAACCTTTTAGATGGTTTAATTCGTGGTTGGAGAGGGAGGGTTGTGATAGTGTGGTTATTGAGGCGCTGGGTAATAATTTCGTAGATGGACATGCGGATGTGAAGTTACATAGGAAATTCTTAGCGGTTAGGGGGGCCTTAAGAGATTGGTGGAAAAAGATGGGTAAAAAGGAGGAGGAGCAATTGAGTGTGCTGAAAGAGGATATTGTTGACTTAGAAAAACAAATGGAGTCTAGGGAGTTAGGAGAGGATGAGTTATGGGTTTGGGAGGAGAGTAAAAAGGAGTTGGAGAAACTTAATTGGTTTAAAAATCAGGACTTGCAACAGAAGTCTAGGGTGAAATGGGCGGTGTCGGGGGATGAGAATTTGGCCTTTTTTCCATCTGTGCATTAAAGGAAGGAAGGCGTCCAATGCTATTCCTGGGTTGGTGGTTAATGGGGATTGGGTCTCGAAGCCGTCGCTTGTTAAGAAGGAGGTGTTGTGCTTTTATCGCAAACACTTCACTGAATCTTATGTTAACCGTCCTTGTCTTTTGTGTGATGATTTGAAACAGGTACCAACCGAGTGTATTGAGTCGTTGATTGTTCCTTTCTCAAAAGAAGAAATCAAAGAGGCCGTTTTTTATTGTGGGGCGGATAAGGCTCCGGGCGCGGATGGATTTAACTTCAGATTTATTATGCACTTCTGGAGTTTTTTGGAGGCGGATTTTCTTAATATTTTTGAGGAATTTTATAATTCTGGAAAGATTAGCAAACAGTGCAGTACATCTTTCATCACGTTGATAGCGAAGACAAAAGTTCCAGTGGGCTTAAAAGATTACAGGCCGATCAATTTAATTGGAGTGATTAGTAAGACCATCTCAAAGGTGTTCGCGGGCCGTATAAAAAAAGTTATTGGGAAGGTGATTTCTGAGTCTCAATCGGCATTCTTGACAGATAGATTTATTTTGGATGGCCCTTTGGTCCTTAATGAAATCATTGGATGGGTAAAGAAAAATAATAAACAAGTTTTTCTTCTCAAAATCGATTTCGAAAAGGCCTATGATAACGTGAATTAGGAATTTCTTTTATCGATTATGAGTCAAATGGGTTTTCCGGATAAATGGTGTTGGTGGGTGAAGGGGATTCTTAAGTCTGCTAGATCGGCAGTGCTTGTTAATGGGTCGCCTACTTTTGAGTTTCAATGTCATAAGGGGCTCAGACAAGGCGATCCGTTGTCCCCTTTTCTATTCCTTATTGTCATGGAGGCCCTTGCGTATATGATCTCTAAGGCTTGTGTTTTGGGGGAATTTGAAGGTGTGGGGGTCACGAATGGGGGGCCGATAGTTTCGCATATGTTGTATGCTGATGATGCTCTTATCTTGGGCACTTGGAGCAATGATAATGTGGAAAAGATGAATCGGTTACTAAGAGTCTTTCACTTATGTTCGGGATTAAAGATTAATATTCATAAATCGGTATTGTTTGGGTTGGAGTTGATGATACGGAGATTGGTAGTATGGCTAATCTAATGGGATGTAGAGTTGGTGCGATGCCTTTTGAATATCTTGGTATAAAAGTGGGTGCTAATATGAACCGGATTTCCAATTGGGAACCGGTTATGGACTCAATTCGTAGTCATTTATGTTCTTGGAAGACAAAACTTTTATCCATTGGAGGTAGACTAACACTAATTAAATCGGTGTTAGCTAGTCTCCCGGTGTATTATTTATCCTTATTTAGAGCTCCGAAAGCGGTGATTGATAATATTGAAAAGATTATGAGACACTTTCTGTGGACCGGTCGTAAAGAAGGAAGAAGTATCCATTGGGTTTCATGGGATGTGGTTACTAGACCAAAAAAGTGTGGTGGGTTGGGTATCTCAAAAATTTTTGAGGTTAATACGGCGCTTTTTGGCAAAATGGGTTTGGCGATTTATAAATGATAATAATGGTATGTGGAAGCATGTTATCGAATGCATTCATGGGGGTAGGAAAAAATGGGTGTTTATTCCGATTAATAATGCTTATCAAGGTTGTTGGAAGTCTATTGGGCGTTTTTTGGAAGGTTTGATCATCAATGGTCAATCTTTCAAATCTCTTTTTAACGGTAGTCTCGGTAATGGTAATCGGCTGAGATTTTAGAAGGATGTTTGGTGGGGATCTGCTGCTTTAATGGATAGATGGTCGAACTTGTTTGCACAGGAAATCGAAAAACACGTTGTTGTTAGCCAAAGAATACAGATGAATGGAAACGCCGTGGGGATAAACGAAGGCTGGCAGTTCTCAACTACAACTGTTGAAGCCATTTCGGAAATGCAGGATTTTTATTTTATGATGCCACAGGTTTGTTTATTGGATAAAAATGATGCGTGGGCCTGGACAGATGGTGGCAGGAACGAATTTTCGACTGTAGCTGTTAAAAAATGGATTCGAGGCAGCAATGTTAGCAATCGGCAGCCTAGTATTGTTCAGTGGGATAATTGGCTTCCATCTAATGTTAATGTTTTCATTTGGAGGCTGCTGCAAGACCGTATAGCGACCCAGTTAGCGTTGGCGAGAAGGAAGATCAACATCTCGGATACTAAGTGCCCGTTATGTGTTACGGATGAAGAGACGGCTGATCATATCATGGTTCGATGTGGTTTCGCTTTTGGGGTGTGGAGTAAGATATGGAATTGGAGTAGGATTAGTGGTTGGTATCCCGTGACTATTGAAGAGCTTTTTCGGATGCAGCATGTCTCGCATATATCTAAGGATGAAAGAAGGGTAATCCGGGGTATAATGATGATTACTTGTTGGTCGATTTGGATCGAGCGAAATAGCAAAGTGTTCCAAGGAGGTACGCCTAGGGTTGTTGAAGTTGTTGCGCGGATAAAGGCATTGGTGTTTATTTGGTTGAAAAATAGATCTAAATGTAAAAATTTGGTTTGGAACGATTGGATTAAATATCCTTTGTACAGTTTGTAAGGTTTTTTCGGTTGTCCTCGCTTTGAGGACTTTCCGGTGTTAATGAAATTTTGGTTCAAAAAAAAAAAAAAAGTTACCACCAAATTTGGCCCCAAGGTTATACAACACCTTTCACCATTTCAAAAGATGGATTCATCCCATGTTTTACCGGTATATCACATATATACATGACGTAAGAGGAGATGGAAACTGTTGTGAGTTTAGGGGCTGATCAAAAGTGTGGCCCGTATACAAGCAGAATTAATAAAGGAAGCCAAATAAAATGTTGTAGATGAAAAGCAATATGACAAAAATACTAAAACTTCACGAGTGGGTTGACTCAATTGTGAATTTATCTGCCCCATCGTTTACTTGCAATTCTTCACGTCAAGGAGATTAGGGTGATTATCCAATGCCAATACCCAACCTACTTTGGACGAGAACAATATATGGAACGACAAAAAGTTGGGAGTTAATGTACATAGATTAGACGAGGTAGACCGGTTCCATGCCAACACTCGAATTTTATGATTTAACGTAGGCTTTGAAAATTGTAATTATCAATTTTTTTAACGCATACTGTTAATTATGTAATTATCAAATTACCTACCTAAATGGCCAAAATGGTCAACGACTTCTTTCTCAAGCCAAACATCAATTGGTAAGTCGTGCTTATCCAACATAGATGGCCAACATCAATTTGAAACCGAACAATTTGATTTATTTAAATATTACTTGATGGTAAAATTGTGCTTAACCAACAAAGATGGCCAAACTGTGTAAAAAGAAAAACAAATTAAAAAATGTATAGAACTATATTGGTCGTATAAGTTATACAATGTAGTATATCAGTTTTATACAACTCACAATCACATTCGCTTTAATTTTTCACTTTTCACTCTCTCGGATTCTTCGTCATTATTCGCTTATTCTTCTCCGTTCTTCACTCGTCTTTGTATTCAACACCTATTAGGTACGTTTTTTCGGATCCGTTAGTAATTTATCATCTGTAGTAGCGTATCTATTAACTAAAACATGTAAATCACCGTGACAATTAGCGCAGATTTTAACGATTAAAAAAACAAAACCATAACCACTCGTATCTATACGACTCATATAACAATATACGAGTTATATAGATGTATATATGTAAGCCTATATATCTCGTATATTATACGAGTCGAATAGATAAAATATTCAAACCTATATGACATGTAAAATATTATAAAATATAGGTAAACATCTCAATTTCATTTAGACTGTGTTTCTTCATAATATGTGTGATAATTTCCGCTAGTTTTATTATATTCGTAAATATTAAAATGCACAATCATCATAATATTGCTGGTGCTGCTGTGCTGTTGCTGTTGTAATATTTTTTTTTTCTTTTCAAGTCCAATAATAATTTTTCTCTTTTACAAATTTGTCATAACATGTTTAATTTTAACGCACCATTTTTCACTTTTAACTTTAATCCCTTATACTTTTCATGTTTTACAATTTTTCATTTCTGTCTAAAATTCATGAGTTATCACATTGCAACTAACGGTGCAAATGAGCGAGCTTAAACAAGCTCGAACCAGATCAGATCCTAAGCCTAAAAACAAGCTCGTTTAATAAACGAGCCTGAGCTTCGCTAAATGACTCGAGCCGGCTTGCGAGCCTAAACGAGCCCAAGGTTTAGATACCATTTAATTATTATACTAAATATATATTTAAATAATTAATATTATTTATAATATGTGAAATTTTTAAGAAAAAAACTAGTATATTAAATAACAGTTATAATTATTTTAAAATAATTAATAAATATTAAACGAGCCGAATCTGTGCCGAGCTCAAGCTTGGAAAACTACATACGAGCTGAGCTCAAGCTTTAGAAGAAAGTTCAAATTGAGCTGAGGTCGAGCTTTCATTAGTTGAATGAGCTCGAGCTCAAGACCTGGTCGAGCTCGGGCTCGACTCCCTTGCACCCCGAGTTGTAACGTGCGTGTGTAGTTCAATGGTCACCTGTGTATTTTTTTCATTTAACTACACCGTCGCAACGTCCGGGTTCTAGGTCAACTTAGGTATGATCTTCTATGTTTTATGTTTCGGTCTAATTTTGCGCGTTAACACTTCGCAATAGGCATGCATGATTCAATATTTTTACGTCTACTTTTCATTCGGTTTAACAGTCCCGCTACAAAGGGCTGGTCCAACGCCCCTGCAACATATGCGTTCGATAAAACCTAACCACCTTTTTTATGGTTTTACGCTCAAGCGGCAACACGTAGGATTAATACTAGTCTATATACTCTGCTCGGTCTAAATGCATGTTGACCAAGTTATTTGTGGGCTTCAAACATTCAACATGTGTGGCCCAAGGGGCAGCTGGCCCTGAAGCTAATGTTGAAGATTGTCCGTTTATTTTTTCCCACAAAGCATATCTGGTGCGATATAATTTATACAAAACAATAATCACATGTTGTATAATTAATAATTGTTTTCTTTGTATATAAGTTTAATTTCTAAATTATATTTGACAAAAAAAGAAAGATTGAATATTATTTTTCTAGACATATAATTAACTCATTAAATTGCTAACAATATCTATATCTATCTATATTTATATATACTAGTGGGTTGACTCGCGCGATGCAACGGGTACATAACCCTAAATCTAACGCTACCATATGCAATCTAAAAACATGTTATATGATGGTAGTGTGTGGCGGTCCGACCCATGAAATGTCACCTGCAAGCTGACTAAAAATCCAAGCGGCACAACAACGCAACCTTCAATATGACCTATTATTGACCCAGTACAAAAAAAGAGAGAATCTAATTGACAAATAGCTTTATTAGAGGTGACTATATTGGAAAAATATAATTGACATAGAACTCCACTAACAGGTAAATTATGTTAATTTAAGTATAAAAAATGGCTAAAAAGTAAAAAAAATATTAAGTTCATGATTAAACCCAAATCTGTTATTTAATCAAATGTTGATAATTCTAGTCTTATTTTGAGGAGTGATTTGTAAATTTTTAATGTTAACTGATTTAATTTTTGAATTAAGTTCTACCAAGTATAAATGTTGTTACCTTAATAGTGTTGCTATAGTGAGATGTATACAGTGTGGATGTGCTACAATATAAACATCAAGAAATGCTCTTACGATATGTACATAATCTTTTATTTATATTTCACTTCATGAATTTGATAAAGCAATGTGATTTTTTATAAAAACAAAGTTTTTAAAAGCCCAAGATGCTTCTGAATAACAGCAAATATATTGCTTTTCATTGTTTTTCAAGAATCACATATGCTTCTGAACCATCAAATTTTACTAAAGAGAAGTTGCTTGATTTGTATATTATCATATTTAAGTATAGTGTATGTACATGCAAGATGATGACATCTGAGCCATGAGCAAGAAACTAACCTTTTAACAACGCAGTAATTTTCGGTGCTCATCCTCACCGCAAACCTGACATGTTAAATTCCACCTCTAAAAATTGTTCATTTTTCCACCTCAAAACAAGGAAAACAATGTTTAAACAAAGAATAATATACGAGGCATTTGTAAACAAGGTCAGCCTTGCATCATTCCAATACATTGTAGTATATTAATGTCCTCCATATTGACATGTATGTTCTAATCTAACCAAGTTAAAGGAGTTATAAACCAAACAAAATGCATACCCCTTGTATATAATGTTTACTTTCTAGTGGAGTGAACTTATTTGGGACATTCATGAGCTTGTCTATTTCATCAAACATTTTGACAGCTAGAATGTGTGATCTCGCAATTGCAGACGAAGAGACCCACTTGGTACAGCAACGCCAGGATAGGTTTAACCTAATTAAAGTTGATGGGGTGATTGACATGAAGATGCAAAGTCAACACTATCAAGTTAAATAGGAAGAACATCAACCTCTTGGAGGAGAAACGACTCAACTTGCATAAATTGATGATCGCATTGAATATTATTGAATCTCTCTGCGGAAACAAACAATGAAGCGACGATGTAACAAATTTTGTGTGGAGCTTGAAACCCTTCAATTTCCATCTTAAACTTGATGTTAAATTACCACTTTATTTATCTAGTTTAATATAACATAACATAATGGCACCATAGAGGACTTAATTAAGAGCATGGTTTTATTGAAATTGAATTAGTGTTATGAAAGGAGGTTCTATGTTAGTGTGATATAAAGTGTGGATTACACACATATACAATGAGCATTGTATCTTGTACATAAGGGGCATAAAGAGAAAAAAATGACCAAAGATTAGACATTTGTGAATAGACCCTTCAACTCCCATCTTAAAACTCTAATGAAATTATCTTATTAGCCACTTTTGTTCCTTAATAAGTGCGAAAGCAAGACAATCTAAGCTCCTATGTACACTCCAGGTAGTCTTAGGCTCAAACACTCAAATCTTTTTTATACTCAAAGTTGCCTTAATAAATAAGATTTGTACTAATATTTAGTTAATGTATAGATGTGCTTTAGTTAAGCTTTTCCTTGGTTTATTTTTAAGGATAAGGGTATTGCTTTTACGACTTATGATATTGTTCAACATATTAATATATGGATAGTGAAAATAAAAGTCAAAAACTAAAGAGGTGTAAATTGTACTGTCAATAGAAACCTACAAATCAAGAAAAGAGGGTTTCAAATTGCAAATAGACATGAGTGCATCCCTCAATTACAAAATCCATAAGCATAAAAGTCGAGTAAAAAAGGTCAAAATGTGAAGCCCAATTTAATAAACAACACTATTAGAATACGCAAACAAACTAAGCAAGTAATGACTAAGTGTAAAGATTTGACATTATGGCAAACAATATCATAAGTTGTAAGAACAATACCCTTATCCAAAAAAATAAACTAAGGAAAAGCTTAATTAAAGCACATCTATACATTAATTGAATATTAGTACAACTCTTATTTATTAAAGCAACTTTTAGTATAAAAAAGATGAGTATTTGAGCCTAAGACTACCTAGAGTATACACAGGAGCTCATATTGTCTTGCTTTTGCACAAGTCGCAAAGTAGCTGAAAAATAAAGGAAGAAATAATTGGTCTCAGACATGCACAACTATAAGTTTATGATACTAAAACTAAATACCACCGGTTATCCAAATGAATTGCGAATGTATTGAAAATAATGTAACAATGAACTACAGTGAATCAGTAAATGTAACAACGAACAACAACGAACACTAATTGCAAAAGCATTTCTCACATAAAATAACAAACATTTATCTAATCATTATAATTCTTACAAAATACTCGGTTATTTTGACTTTATTGCAACTTATTTTAGATATTATTATATGTAACAATCTTGAAACCTTCGCTACAGTAACCGCTAGGTAAAAACACTTTAATTTCACGATAATTACGATGGTGCCATTATAGTCTTCTTCTTTTTGACTCCATATCTTTTGCTTTGTCTTTTCTTGCATTAAACGTCATCGTCGTCGGCCTTCTTACACAGCCACCTTTCCACTGCTTTTTCCTCATGTACATCCACCTTTGTTACCTTCTTTTATTCAAACAATAATTGCTTGTCTTCTGATATTGCTTCTCTTCTAATAATGCTAATAATTATCGCATGTTACTTTTAGTGATGCTCAGGTGTTTTGATAATTGCCACAGAGCACAGCGTTGAAGGCAAGTTATATACGAACTTTCTCTTTCTTTGCACACTTACTGCAAGCTACAGGTCGTCTCTATCTACACGTATAACATGTTTGAATGAGCTCGCGCACCGGCGCACCCACGGAACAATACGACTCTCTATGTTGTGTTATCCGATTAGCAGACCCCGCAATACCACTGGTGTAACTCTGCTGTTTGCCGAAAAAATCTACAGGTTATCACGAATTGGCGCCGGTTATGTTTCTACGCCGCTTTTTGCGCGACGCGTAATTTACTAGTTGAAAACAATCACGGAAAGGCTGCATGACAAAGTTGGACACAATGTACCTCACTTTGGCTTTAAGGATAGAGAGATTAAATAACCAATGGCATACCTGCATGGCTACAAAATAAAAAATTTCTACCATAGAATCCACAATAGCAATCAATGTACCTTAGATATTCACATTCACGTCTTTCGGATTGTGTATATGCACAAACCCAAACCCATTAATTAATAACAAAATACTTTGACCCTAGATCTGGATTTGCATGTACCTGTTCTCATTCTCATGAAAAAAATACGTAAACGGCTGAGATGGTGAAACAGTGAACGATGACGAACGACAACAGTTTTAACTCAAATGGCAGTAGCATTCAAATGGTGGTATATGATATCAACGAGCAGAGGTGTAACCGCGACCACGATTTTTGTGATCCCGGTAACAAACAGAGAAGAAAACATGAACAAAGAGATGCTTTGAGTATCAATAGGTTATTAAAGAGGGGTGGGGTGAAGTATAAGGCTAGAGATGATGAATGCTAACTCGGTTAAAACAAATCCAGACGGGATTCATAATAGAAATGGTAACTGGTGATGATTGTGTAAAGATGGTAATCAAAGTCCGGTAGGTGAAAAGACTAATGTACTATTGCATCAAGCAAACAAGGGTAGGATGGGAAACAATTTCATGACATTTTGGGGTTTAAGCAGGAGTCTTTTGATATCCCATCTTAAAATCTTGTTAAAATTACCATATAGTACATATTTGGTTGAAACCCTTATTTTTCCATCTTAAACTTGATGTTAAATTACCACTTTATCTATCTAGTTTAATATAACATAATGGCACCATAAAGGACTTAATTAAGAGCATGGTTTTATTGAAATTGAATTAGTGTTATGAAAGGAGGTTACATGTTGAGCGTAGCATTGTATCTTGTACACAAGGGGCATAAAAGGGAAAAAAATGACCAAAGATTAGACATTTGTGAAGACCCTTAAACTCCCATCTTAAAACTTTAATGAAATTACCTTATTAGACATCTTTGGTCCTGAACAAGGTAATAGAGATAAGAGTTAAATGCCAAAATGGCCCCTGTGGTTTGGCCCAAATTGCCACTTTGGTCACTTTTTTGAATTTTTTTTGCCAAAACCACCCCTCACAGATCGAAAAATGCCAAAATGACCCATATTTAACTGAGTTTATAACGAGGAACAAAAACTCAGTTAAGTCTGAGGGGTAATTTCGTCCTTTCATGTTCTAATATTTTAAACCCATCTTCTTCGTCATTTTCATCCCAAATAAAACCCTAAGGTTTAAGGTCTTCTTCTTCTTCCTCTCTGCTCATCCTCGTCGTTCATCTCTGCTCAATAATGTGGAAGTTTCGAGACAAGGGTGTTGATTTCAATCCTCTGCTTAAATACCGTAAGTTATTATTGCTTATTGTTGCATCGTTGTTGTCTCCACACGATCACCTCTGCTCAACATGATCAATAATTTTTTTTTTTTGTTTTCAGGTAACAATCATCAGCTTTTTTCAGTGGAATTGCATTATGGTGGTGAGCTGACTGATTTTCCAGATAGTAGATATGTGGGAGGTAAACTGGCATATATTGATTATGTTGATGGTAATGTTTCAACAATGCTGAATGATATGGTATTAGAACTTGGGTATTCAGAAGAGGATATTTCCATTTTTAGGTATTATTTTAAAGTTCCAGGTGATAATTTAGACTTTGGGTTAAGACCATTGAATGGTGAAACTGATTACAATGTAATCATGAGCTGACTTCAGCCGGAAAAATCGTCACCTCGTGTCAGACTTGGAGTGATGTCCTCTACTGGTGAATTGATGGCGGCTCCTGTCAGTTGCTGACGTGATCTCTGTTGGAATGCCTCCAACTTCATTTGATCATGGATTTTCTATATAAAGTAAATTTTCTATTAACACAAAACATTAACTCACTACACACACCGGACCACTCACTCTTTCCTCTGCACCACCATAAACCCTAAACCCTTATCATAATGGCATCGTCTGCGCAAACAATCAATCTTAGCAAAGCTGAGAAGGCGGCAGTTGAAGGAATCCTGGAGTTGTCTACCCGTCCTCCCAATGTTGGGATGCCCCCAGATGCCTTTGATCGGTTAGCTCAATATTGTGGGCATTTGTTGGAACAAGAAAAGATGCAACTCGACATGGATGATCAAGGTACATCAGATGGACAATCCTTGAAGATGAAGAGGCTGTCTGAACTAGGTGACATTCCAAAAACACCGAAGCTCAGGTTTCGCCGAGTGGGGGGTAGATGGGAGCATGCTCCAAATACCTAGATTTGCAAGTCTTATTGATGCATATATTTATTGATACTGATATTTTGTATTCCCTATGATGATGATATAACTGTATAGGACATAGGTTTTTGCTTGGAACCACCTTTTTGTATGATTGATCAGGGATGAATATATATATGATGCCCCTAGGCAGGGATGAATATATGATGCCCCTAGGCAGGGACATAGGTTTTTGCTTGGAACCACCTTTTGTATCAAGTAAGTATAGAATGTTATGTTTATGGAATATGGATGTCTATGTGTTAATATGATACAATGTGTTTCTCAGGTGAGTGGTCCAGGGCTGTTGCTATGAAAGAAAGGAGGCTTGTTGGAGGTGGCAGTTGACTGGAATGCCAAGTTGGTCTAATTGTAATGCACAATGTTGCTATGAATTTAGTATGTTTAGTATGTAATGTACAATGTGCATGTTGTTTGACTGTTTGACTGTAATGGTAATCAAATGGTAATGAAATATTGCTATGAATTTAGTATGTTTAGTAGTTGTATGTCTTTGACTGTTACAGCAAATGGGTCAAAATGGATTGACTGTTAAAGACCATTCCCAAATGGGTCAAAATGGGTCAATATGGATTGACTGTTAAAGACCATTCCCAAATGGGTCAAAATGGGTCAAAATGGATTGCAGCAGTTTGGCAGTTTGGCAGTTCATAGTTTGCAGCAGTTTCATTTCATAGTTTGCAGTTTCAATTCTTGGTCCAGTACCATTTTGGTCCAGTTTCATTTCATAGTTTGCAGCAGTTTGGCAGTTTGGCAATTTGGTCCAGTACCATTTTGGCAGTCTAATCTTATGTACCATTTTGGCAGTTTGGACCAAACATAATGTATCATTTTGGCAGTTTGGACCAAACATGATGTATCATTTTAGCAGTTTGGACCAAACTGCATGTATCATTTTGGCAGTCTAATGCAGCATTGTATGTACCATTCTGACATTATAAATCTAGTCTGGTAGTTGCATTCAATGAAGTTCATTTATGGGGTTAGTGGGTAGATTTGAGGTAGATGGATGAGTTAATTGTTCAGCTGATTTATAAGACCCAATATTGCAAAGCATTCATGCAATTCAACTTCATATTTCATCTCTAAAATGTCTAAAATACTATAATGTTTAAGCAAGTTGTTCTTGCACTACCTGCAGTTCAACAACCGGTTGAAAAGCCTGAAGTTGTTGATCAAGAGTCTGATAAAAAGGATGATGAAAAGGTGGTTCAAGAGTTGGTTGAAGATAATTTTGAACAGCTTACAAAGGCTGATGAAAAGGCTAAAGGGAAGGCAGTTCAAGAACCGGTTGAAGAAGAGGAGCTTGACCCATGTAGAGACTATGACCCAGAGGTGTTAAAGAACGCCTGGAACTATGCATCAGATGATGATGATTGGTACCATGATCCCTATGAAGGAGAGCATGGAACAGATTCGGACTGGTATTCGAATGATGATTGTCGTTGGCAGTAGGCTTGTTGGTTCTTGTAGGTTATGTTTCCTGACTTATGCTTATTAGGCTTATTAGGCTTATCTATTTCATGTATGCACTAGACTACTTTAAGTATGAACCTTGTTTTGTATGTTTCTGTTTGGTTATGTACTAATGCTTTAGTATGTTTCTGTTTGGTCATAAGCACTTGATTATTACAAACCTTTATTTATCACTACAAAACAACCTAAGAAACAACATACATTGACTTTTTATCATTACAAAACGACCTACATTGAACTAAAACATGATATAATACATGATGATTCCAAACCAAGTCATCCATAGATAAGTTTTCAGCTTCTTGTTCTCGGATTTGAGTGTCCCAACCAAGGTCTGCAATGCTGTGTTGTTGAGTCTCAGTTCTTCATTCTCTTCACTATCATTGCTACTACTAGGAATCTGACCCAAGGGTAGTTCAGCCCAACAAACGAAACCACAGGTCCTCCCCTTCTTGTTGCAGCAGAAAAACCGCCTACCAGGGTTTGCAGAGGTGGAAGACACACGTATGATAGTAGGAGCTCCACATTTGCAGAATACCATCGTCTAGGTTAGTTAATCGAAACCTGTATGATTTGGAAGACAAACGAAATCCACACTTATGTATGATTTGGGAATTAGGGTTTGTATGATTTGGGAATTAGGGTATGTATGATTTGGGAATTAGGTTTGAATTGAGAGGAAGAAGAAGAAGAAGAAGAAGGTCTGAAGATGAAGAAGATAGGTTTAAAATGGGTTTTAAAACATTAGAACATGAAAGGACGAAATTACCCCTCAGACTTAACTGAGTTTTTGTTCCTCGTTATAAACTCAGTTAAATATGGGTCATTTTGGCATTTTTCGATATGTGAGGGGTGGTTTTGGCAAAAAATTCAAAAAAGTGACCAAAGTGGCAATTTGGGCCAAACCACAGGGACCATTTTGGCATTTAACTCTAGAGACAATAAAACGATGGAGGTGGGGACACATGTCACTTGGTGAGACAATCTTCCCCCTTAAATACACGCTAAAAATTCCAGGTTATAAATAACCTAATTAACCAAATATTTATTAGTTTATAATCTTTATTATTACTTTACTATATTTATCTTTATTTTTATTATGACGAATCTTGAAGGCGGACTCAAAGTGTAAGTACCATTGAGTGTATTTAAGGGGGAAGATTGTCTCACCAAGTGACATGGGCCACCCATTTAAGGGGGAGTATTGTCTCACCAAGTGACATGGGCCACCTATTTGAGGATCGGCCACCCCTTCCCGTCCCTTAAGAGCTGCGCCTCTGTATACGACTCCACTTTCTGATGATGAAATCGCTATTGAAGAATAGATATACTCATCTAATCCCCAAGAAGTCAAAGATTTAACAAATTGAAGATTTGAAGACGACAATAATAATTATATATTAAAAAAATGTATTCGCAATATTTCCTGTTTTGTTCTCAATAATAATAACTTATGTAATGTTTATTCCAAAATATCAAAAATAAATAAAAACATTCTAGTGTTTTTTTGGTTTTTTTTTAATATATAAGGTTAACCGGTTAAAATTAATCTATCCAGATACTATAGGTTACAAAGTTACAATTATTTATGTGTCAACCAGTTTTTTGTTATCTTTTTTTTTCTTTTGGTTCCAAAATATCCTGTCCAGTTAAAAAAATCCATATAAAAAAAACCGTTTTTTGCACCTCTATTTTTATTACTTTTTTATAAGGTTTTGGAATTTGATATTCTTATTTTTAACGGACTTTTGCAAAGTGGTGTTACAATTTCTAATTTGTTCTTTTTTTTTCTTTTTCTTTTTAAATATTTGGTTGTTGAGAACTCACGCCAAAATTTCAAATATTTGAAGTCTTTCGTGTACTTTAGTAAGTTTAATCAAGAAAAATATGTTTAAAAAAACTGTTTTCACAGAAAATATTTTCCAACATTTTTTATACTTCAACATTATATTAAGAATATAAAAATTCTTATAAACATTAGTTGGTTTTTAGAGAAAAACCTTCATAGAGTTTAACTTTTATAAAAGTTATTTTGATTTTGTAAAACATATGGTCATCATTAGTTTGCTTAACATTATTCATTTGTCTTAAATAACTTTGCAACTTGTAGTAATCTTTATACCTTTTGTTTTTGTTTCATCTTTGAAGTTGTACAAATCTTGTGTTTGAATTAGTCAACTTTGTCTATTTCTTATATTATGTTGTATTTATTTTGACTTAAGTTTGACTTTTCCTGATATAAAGGCTGTTAAATGATTAGTATTATAAATATAGTTATGTATTTAATTGTACAAGTTAGTGTATGATATTATATTATATTCTATTCTATAACCAAATTAGATAGAATATGTATTTATAAAAGCATATAATTACATAAACAGAACCTATAGAGAACCTAGTTGGTGGCCCTTTGATAAGAAAACGATGGGGGCAAGTATATGACCGTTTTTTAAGATTGTTAGGCAGATAAGAAGCCCACGTCATGATCATATAGGTAATAGGGTCACGGGAGCTTCAAAAGTCATATATTACAGGAAAGTTTAAATAAGAAGAAAAAAAAATTTAAACCAGGTTAATAATCTGTTGTCGTTTCCTGTTTGGGGTTTGTGTGTGTTTTGTTTCTAGCTCCTGGCTAGGCCTTTATAATAGTGTAAGGGTATTGAGGTAAATTGATCTAAATTGATTAGTTTATTATATTTCTATACTAGATTATACCCCGGGAGTGTCCCGAGGTTGAAGAGAGCAAAATAGTTCATGTGCAGCCACTACATCAACATTGATCACCATCACCTCCATCTCAATGCCCTTCTTCATATCCTTTCACCAAAGCCTGGTTGTTTTAAAAACCAAAACTCATTACCAAACATTAAATTTTATAATTAAATAAAACAGTACAACTTAACATCATACATACATCACTTCACACTCAATTTATTCATATTTAAATCATAGTATTCAATTTAAAAACTGAAAAATAACAACAAATTAACAATAGCACAATTATACCTGAAGTTCACCCAATACATCAGAGAGTTTACCGCTTTTTATCATCAGCGTACCAGTATACCCTAAAAACAAAACACATACAAATTAGGGCTTCTGATCTATGTATGAAAATAAATAAAAAAACTGGTAAAAGAATGAAAAGGAAACCTGCATCAATTAAGAGGATGATCTTAGACACTTGTCCCAATTGCTTGAGCATTGCCAATAAAATGAACACATATATAAAAGCACAATAGTGCAGAAACATGTATCAATGTTGAGTGACATATACCAATGTTGAGTGACAATCCCATCTGTGTTGGTATAAGGCTCTGATAAAAGCCTTTCCAATACTCAATCCCATCACCAAGTGAACCTTTGCCAAACTAAGGGCTAAATAGCGATCTACCAATTACTTCACGACTGAAATTCAGGTATGTTTAGAATCATCGCAAGAAAAAAAATCAATGAATCATAAGAAATCTAAAGGATGAGTGTTACCAATTTGAGGCGGACTCCCTTAAACAACATCGAGAGCTTGGATAGTTTCTTGTGGACTATCATGTTTCCTGCCACACAGAAACTTTCTCAAATGATGTGGATCATTTTCTCGCAGCAAACTTAATGTTAACCTTGAACTCGCACTCACGTTTACAATACACCAACAGTATTACAATGTCTCTAGAAATAAATAAAATAAAAAAATAAACACAAGGCATTTGAAAACATGTTATACCCATTCCGCTCAGTGATTTTAACAACAAATTCTTTTGACTCAAAAGGCAACGGACCAGCAGAAATTGCACTTTTATTCCCATCATAAGCGAGTAGCAACTTTCCCAGGTGTGACGCTCCAAACGAAGAGGTAAGTAGCTTCATCATCTCTCTGCATTTGGTCTTTGAAGTGACCTCAAGAGAAATTGTCACCTAAACAAAAAATACAAACACTATAAACCATTAATAAACCTCAAAAGCAAATTTAAAATTAATATCACTAATTTGCAGTTAAGTTAGTGAATCTTTATTTACACTTGAGAGATGAAGGAACATATATTCTGCTGATAAGATGGATACGAAAAAATAATAAAAGAAATACCTGGTGACACCTCTGAACTGAGAAGTTCTTTGACCAAAAGTATCAAGTGATTTCCTACGAAGAGACCAATAATAATAATAATAACAATAATAATAATAATAATAATAATAATAAGGGATTGAAATTAGGGTTTGAAGAAAACCTGTCGGGGTTAGGAAGGGGGAGATGAGAATGAATAGGAGAAAAGAGATCGAGAGAGCGTTTTAAGGATTTGCAGTTGAGTTTCTTGAACGATTGGGGTTCGACTGGAAGCTCTGACGCCATTGTTGGTCCTGTCATCGGAGATCGCCAAAGACTCGATCGACGCGATGGCTGACGCTGGATGTTTGAGAAATCAAAACTTTCAAGGAGGACTGATTTATACTTGCCGATGGTTAGAGGTTGATCGGCTGTTGTAGGAGGGAAGAAGGTGTTGAATACAACTATTGTTGGGGATGAAAGGTAAGAGGAGGTATGTGAGAGAAGAAGGCATCAATGGTATAAAGACAGATCGATCCATGATTAATATTATTAGGGTTTTGAAATTTGTGTGGGTTTTAAATTAAAAAAAATGACACATCGCATGCCACATGGCACACTTAAGGGGGGAGGTTGGCCTCTTTGAGTGACATGCGGGATTTTTAGCTTTGGTTCATTATAATATATAGATACTAGCTAATTAAATTAAACTAATGTAGTATTTTCAAAATACCATTTTAAAACAAACATAATTTACAATATAGGATAAATTCCAATATGTGTAGGATAGATCATAGATGATGGATAAAGTGTGGATAAATTTCGATATGCGTAAAATGAAGTGTGTTTGAATAATTTACTAGTAAAAAAACATAAATAATGAAATGCATGATAATTTATTGAGTGTTTTACCATTATGTCATTTGTTATTTTTTTCTTTCAAATTAAAATTCATATCAAAAGATCTTTTCCCTATGTGTGTGTGTTTGTAAATATCAGAAATCGCATAACAAATTATTTAAATTTAAAAATGTTGGATCTGAGAGAAGTTTTGCGTGGGTTTAAGTAACAGATTAATTGATTTAGTTGGATAACTCAAACATGTTTAACACAATAATGTCAATTATCATCTACACACATAAAAACCAAATAAAAACATATTGATATGAGATGACGTCATCATAGATTTTATTAATGTATATCTAAGTACAATTCAATGTAGACTCCCCCTCACCAGTTGCTCTCATTCTCTCATGACTGTACCTTAGGCTCTTCCTATTGGATGTGGTAATTGTTGGCCTTACTCGGGTTTGTTCGTGGGTCGTGGGTTAAGAGTTATTTGTTTGCATGGAATAAGATTTACATTTCTTTTCTATTAACAGTTTTCATACACTTCTTTTCTTCATATTTGTGAGTTTTGAGTGTATGTTTAACAACGGGTCTAAAGCAACATTTGGTATCCGAGCGGAGCCGGATTCAAGGGGAGGGCTGCAGCGATCGGAAGTGGCTGGTCTGCAGTGATCTAGATGCGTCAAAACAGTAGTGATTGGAGAGACTTAGGTGATTGCAGGTCAGGAGTTTGATGGTTTTGGTTCTAGCGGGTCAAACGGGTACCAGAAACGAGTCGTGATTTAGGTCAAATTAGCGGGCTTGTTAACCCAGGTTGTTGATCGAAGAACCAAAGAAGATATTAAGTAACTAGAAGGTAATAATCAAAGGGTGTAAAACAGCAGCAAGGGAAAGGTAGCAAAAGGCGTTTGCAGGTAAACATTTCAGCAATGTTTGAATTGATTATCAATCTTTGGTAGAGCAGGAAATTACGACCATGGTTAATCCGGAGAATCAAGCTATGGTCACCATTAAGGATAAAAACACCTTGCCTTTTCAATGTCCGGTATTTTCATCCACGAATTATACGGTATGGGCCATGAGGATGAGGGTTATCTTTAATTTCACAGGGTGTGGGAGCAAATCGAACCAGGAACTAACATGGATGCTAAGAAGGACCTTGTTGCCATCGCTCTCTTGTTTCAATCCATACCAGAGGAACAAACATTGCAAATAGAGAATCTGAAAACTGCAAAGGAAACGTGGGGTGTTCTCAAAACCCGTCATTTGGATGCAGAGCGGATTCGAGAGGCAAGACTTCAAACTCTAATGGGAGAGTTTGAAATTCTAAAGATGAAGTACCAACAAGTTTTATATGACTTTGCTAACAAGTTGTCGGGGTCTGCTTCACGAGCCGCCTCACTTGGCTTGGAAATAGAAGAAACAAAGTTGGTGAAGAAATTTCTTAACGGGTTGCCGAAACCCTTTATTCATATGGTGGCTTCTATAAAGCTGCTTGTAAATTTGAAGACCATCGGTTATGATGATGTTGTTGATCGGCTTAAGGCATATGAAGAAAGAGTCAAGGATGAGGAGACTCAAAACGAAAAGCAAAACCAACTTTTGTTTGCAGGTTCGGATGAGAATGCAAAAGAAAAGGATCACAAGTGTGAACATTGTGGTTGTGGTAAATCGAACCGTGAAGACTTTGGGCATGGCCGAGGTGGAGGTCGGGAGTCCGGGAGAGGTCAAGGTGACGGTCAAGTACAATGGGACAAGAACCGTGTGAAGTGCCTCAAGTGCAACGAGTTTGGGCGTTAAAAAGAGTGTCCAAAGTGGGAGAAAAGGGAAGAGCTCAACTTGCTCCGATGTGAAGATGATGAACCGACAATGTTGTGAAGAAAGCGGTACGAACAAACACCGATTAAGGGGGTGATTGTTGGCTTTACTCGGGTTTTTTTTGTGGGTCAGGGGTCAAAAGTTATTTGTTTGCATGGAATAAGCTTTACATTTCTTTTCTACTGAGAATTTTCGTACACTTCTTTTCTTCATATTTGTGAGTTTTGAATGTGTGTTTAACAAGGGGTCTGAACTAACAGTAATCTCAATCAGGTGCCCTTAATTTACTAGATTCTTTTTTTTTGGAGTTGAAACTATCGAGTGCAAAAATTTCAGTTCTTACAAAAAAAAATACTTAATACTCAAATAGGCTTATAAAATAGATCATTATCTGATCAATTGCTTTTTGGGTCGTCTCAGACCTTAGGATCGGTGTTTTATCCTCAAAATTGATTTTTTAGAGACCTTTTATAAACACATAAAAGATTTACTTGTTACTAATACAACCCGGTCTATGTTCTTCTTTAGACCATTTTTTCACTCCGATAGTATCATAGATAACGTCAATGCCGAGGAAACGAATGCATTTTATACTATACTATTGTATCTTATGGTTATTTAACTTACCTATGTTAAAAGATATAAAAGTATAGTGCTACTGTTTGTTTTAAAAGTGATGAAAACTATAATGAAAATAATAACAGAGTTAAATAGAGTTATATTTGTTTATTTTTTTTAAGAACATTAATATTTTATACCATAAAAGTGAACATTACATAAAAATAGCGGGCGGACGGGCAACAAACTATTCATTGTAATTCACTCTAATTATTATTTTTGTAACGTATTCTTCTTCTACGAGTTGTTCGTTGAACAAGTAAATTATATAAAATAGTAAGAAAATGAATGAAAAAAAAACAAACAAGCTATACTATGGTAAATAAGTTGAACGATTGATTTTAAAAAGTATAAGTCAAAAAAATGCTTGAAATTGTATGTTAGGAAGTCATAGTGCTATTGCTTGGTCTCATCAAGTGGTGACAAGTTGAACTAGTTTGGGTGTGAAAACAAGAATTTTAAAGTAATAGTGATCTAGAAGTTGATTATGTTTCGATTTTATTTTTATGTGTGTGTGTGTTGTGGGGGGGGGGGGGGGGGGGGGGGGGGGGGGGGGGTTATTATGATGAAAGGGACGAGGCATGTTTTATGGCGGATTATTGGCATCATTCTCTCAGAGAGAATTGACTAATTTCATATAAAATAACAAAGCAATATTAAAAATATGTTAACAAGATGTGATACATTTATCAAAAAATACTAAACGGTGTATTTGAAGTTTATTCAATACTCAAGGAAAATTTTATAAAATGTTATCATATGCTTAGAGTAGGTGGAACGATGTCCGTCAACCTTCAAGGACATTTATGTGAAGGAAACAGGAGAAGATGCAATCCGACCATCCACTTGTTTGTAGGAGGGTAAAAGAGAAAGCCAACACATGTGAAAAAAAGTCATTAGTTTCGTTAGACAATGGTCTGCAATGCTGACACCATTTATGTTTGTAGCTTGCCTTGAGCAGATATATTATCCTCTCATATCATTCTAACTGGACGTTGACGTAACACTTGATAAAGCTTCTGCTTCACTCACTTGACCATGTTATGGCTCACCTTAAGCGATGACTTTATCCAATTTTTTTTGTTTTTTATGTTTTTTATTTGACAAAATTACAGAAAACGTCCTTTATCATAAAGGACGTTTTCTGTAATTTTGTCTTTTTATTATTGTTTAGAAGACAAATTTAATAACTAACACTTAAAACATTAAACGTAATTAAAAATAAATTAACATAGCATAAAAAAATCACATAAATATTAAAAACCATAAATAAATATTAAAAACACGACTACTGTTGACCACCTTCTTGAAATGTGTAATATAACTGTTGACCAACACGACTTCTTCCTCCACAATCCAACATCGTACTGGTATTGCGTTTTGTCATTTGTGGGTGCGGGATTGAGTTTGGATTTCGGTTTTCGTTTGCCATTTGGGACTGAGTTTTAAGTAAATGATAATACGAATGTAAGTGGATTGGTTTGGTTTGGTTTAAAAAATGAAGTGGGTGAAAACATATATAGAAAGACTCAACTTTTTTTTAAAATATTTGACCGTATATTTGACCGTTGTCAAATTTTTATTTTCGCCAACGGTTATTTTTTTTAAAATCCAACACGCTAGTTCATGCGACGCTGTCTGCACACTTGCACCTAGGGGTGTTCAACGAATCGAATAACGAATTTTCGAATTATTCGAATCGAATTTCTCGAATTTTTGATATTTTTACTTGAATTCGTATTCGATTTGTATTCGTTTAAAATTCAATTTGTTCGATTTGTATTCGATTCGAATAAGAAACTCGAATTCGAATCGAATTCAAATAAATTCGATTTAGTTCAAATTCACCATAAATAATAAACTGTTTTATTTTTAGTTTTAAAACTAATACAAATTCATTATTTTTAACATATAAAATACAAATATACAAAACTGATAACCAATAATATGTCAAATACGGGAATAGTAAAAATAGTAGAGAGTATAGGTTGTTAGAGTTTTGTGATGTATAAGGTAAACTTGTAAAATATGGTTATGGTAAAAGTTGTAAACACTATGGGTTCTTAGAGTTTGACCAAAATTTAGAAGTTTTTTTTTCAATGTGTAAATTTGTGTATATAATAATGTGTATGTGTGTATATATATTTAAAAAATATACATGTACAGTTTTTATTCGAATTTCGAATCGAATCGAATTTAAAATCATAAATTCGTATTCGAGTCGTATTCGATTTACTGGACTCGAATTCGAATTGAATCGAATTCGAATTCTGAATAATCGAATCGAATTCTTGGTAATCGAATCAGCTCTCTTCCCCCCCCCCCCCCCCCCCCCCCCCCCAACCCACACAACGGACATCCTAAGGTGACATGTCCATTGAGGTTTTAAGGTTGTAATTAGCTTTGTTGTCTATTTTAGTCAATTCTATTTTTGGTTTTTGGTTTTGCATAAGCATACAATATTATAACAATTTTAAAAATCATTAATAATTAGAAAAAATAGATTTTTTTTTATTTATCTTTTCGGTCATTCTTAAAAGATCATGAGGAGAAAAGGGTTGGTCGGGATTCATGAAAGCTTAAGGAGAAATAAGATTAACACCATATATGTGCATATGGATGCTCAATTTTCATTGTCAATTCCGACCAATTTTAAGTGATAAAAATAAGACTCTTATATGATATGTAATTGCATATGCATAATCATCTATCACTAGATATTTATTTAGATGTGTTCTACTTAAAATTAACAAGTACAAAAACAAAGAATCAATAACAAAGGATTTTTAAATCAATTCATCAAATTTCAATTCAATTGAGTAATTTGTGTATAAAAAACAAAAGAAAGCCAAATATTGATCTACTTGCAAAGGGGAATATACATCTATATCTAAATCTATAACAACCCCCAATCATAAAAAACTATAACAAAATGCCTATAATGCATAATAATTCACAACAAAAGTAAACCAACATAAGTAACCCAAGATCACAACTTTGCATCTACTTATCAAGACAAGAAAGATGTACCAGCATGATTATGATGCAAAAGATTGTGAGCAATGGCATCCCTTGCCTTCATTGCGACCCCGGACCTCAACCCGATCTCGGGCACCATTTCATCGTCCATCAGCTCGATCATCAACTCCGGATCGATTTCCTCATTCCTCATCTCACATATATTGTGTAAAACACAACACGCCCCTAACATGACCGGCAAATCTTGAAGCTTAACCTCGGTTCGTTTTTGTAAACACGCCCATCTCCCTTTCAACCGCGCAAATGCATCACTCGCAACGCGTTGAATCTCACCAATCTTCTCATTAAAAGCATGTTGTGTCCATGTTAAATGAGCCTGTGTGTAAGGTACCAACACCCAATCCATCAAAGGGTACCCTGCACTCCCTACAATCCACACATCTTTCAAAAGCCCATTACTTCCCCTTTGATAAAGTACTGACTTTTCTAACACTTGATCATCCGGCATTGACCCGGGCCAACCGATACACACATCGGTAAACACGCCTCGTGGATCGACCACCCCTTGAACCGTTATCGAGTACGACGTCTTCTGGTTACGCTCCGTGTGCCGCTTATTAAAATAAGCGGCTACACTTATCTTAGGAGCAATGATAGGTATATGAGTCGTGTACATTGACCCAACCACATTTGGTATACCCGAAACTGACCCGAACTCGTCTTTAATCATCCGGATCGACTCGTCATCCGGCCATTGTAAATATTTAGGCATCAAAACATTTTTTATAGCCGAACAAACCTCGAGAACGAGTTTATGACACGTCGAAATACCTAACCCGAACCGACGAGACACCAGACGTAGCGGTTCGCCTGTGGCTAACCGCCATATGCAAACCGCTACGCGTTGTCTCACCGGTACCGCGTCACGTAACATAGTATTCTCTTTAGCAACAGCCGATGTTAACTCGTTACATATCATCTCAAACGTGTCTTTTCCCATTCTAAACGCTTTTTTAAATTCTTCTTCAGGAAAATCCGTACTGTTACATTTGTCCCACCAATCTGTGGACCTACTTTTCACCCATAACCTCCTCTGGGGTCCAGCTCCGGACCCCACTGCTGCTGTACCACCAGCATTGGGTTTTGGAGCTGGACCACTTTCAGAGTCTGCCGCGATTGCAGAAGCAACCGCGGCAATAGTAACCGCACGAGACCTGCGTTTACGTACACGATTCGACGTGTCTAACTCCTCGTCGAATCGTGTAGCTTCGGATTGATAATCCATCATCAACTTAGCTCTTTTTTTATAATTTTCTTCTATCATCATCTTGTCTTCTTCCTGGGCTTTATCCCACTCAATCTTCTCCGTTTTCTCCTGCTCTTCGATTAATATCAATGATGATAATATCTCCTTCAACCCTTTTGTCCTCTGCTTATTATTATTATTATTATCAAATCCTTCATCTTCGTCACCAACTATTTGTGTCTCCTTATCATTCATCTGGCCAAATGTGTGTTGAAGTAGACTATAATAACAAGAATAATCACTTGACAACTCTTCTTCTAGGTGATGATCGTTTGATTTCATATATATAAACACTAAAGAGGATTGAACATATGGAGGTTGAAGAACAAACAAGGTGTAGGAAAAAAGATGTGTGAACACAAAAGAAGAGAGGGGTGGTTATTTTATACAGAGAAAAAGAAGGTGTGAAAAGAAAAGGAAAAGAAACAAAAAGCCATCTGGTTAAGATGACGAGAGAGGAATATAGAGGACAAATAAGGTGAAGAAGACGTGTGAACGCAAGATAAAAATGGAAGGAAAAGGAAGATTCGAGGCATGTGTGTTTGTATGGCGGTGTGAGAACGCGGTTGGATACTTGGGATTGTGTTTGACTTCTTGGTTTTTTTTTTTTTTTTTTTTTTTTGTAGAGAGAGAAAGTATTGTTTTTTTAGAGAGAGAAACTTTTTAGTTTTTTTTGTACAAGTATAAAAATTAATTTATTTTTTCTATAAAATCTCATCTTATCAGAGGGAAATCAATGTTTTTGAAACCAGACTAGACAGTAAACCTGTTTTCTTACCGGTTCATTAGTCTAACTGATTGGATTGGTTATAAGAAATGAATAGTCTCATAAGTATTATAAAAATTACTCCCTCTATCCATTTTAAATGTCTATTTTTGCCTTTTTTTATTGTCTCAAATTAAATGTCTATTTTTAAGCAATTTTTAATTTTGTCAATAAAAGACAATCAAAGATTTGAAAAATAACTTGAGGATATTATTGTCATTTTACAACATACAAACAAAGATTTCTTAATATGCGTGTTTGTGGGCCCATAACATTTCAAATGGGACGGTGGGAGTAATATGGTAAAATTTAAAAAATTATATGAAAAAAATTGGTTCAACCGCCCTAAATCCCTGCCCGACCCCCGATTCGCCGATCTGACCACAAATTCATTACACATCCAGTCTGATACTCTAGCCCGGACTGATCCTGATTTCAAAACAGTAAGAGAAACAATTATTTTTTTATTGTAGAAAGTTATACATTTAAAATAAAATTTTGGTTAATCGTTTTCGAGTTATTTAAACTTGATAATTCAAATTCAAGATAATTATATTGGTTTGGTACGTAACTTACAAATTCAACGGGAAAATCGAAATCCGAATTCGAATTCCTCTTTAGTCCGAACTAAAAAAAATAAAAAGAATCAACGGGTTTCAAGTTTTATTTTTTTAATGTGATTTGCAAACTTAACACCAGAACAGTAAATCAATTAAGTTTAAAATTCATATTAATATTTTGGTGAAATTAAAAATATGGATTTAATTAAAAGGAAAAAAAAATTTAACTGCCAATTACAGATTACTGGAGTATCATCGTATCACCAAGGACATTATAGTCTCTAAGTCTTATCTCATTACTGGAATGCTGCTGGGCTATAATGCCTTTAGCAAAAGGAATATTGATTTGTTGAATATTGTGATTTTGACCTATTAAATAATTTGTCAAAGTAGATTGATTACGTGTTATGTAATCAAAGCAGAACTAAACGGTAGAAATGATACGATATCTTGCGCTAATGAAAATCTAATCCCCTTTTGACTAAAACAATGACTTTTTGACCATAATAAATGTCCCAAATGAAGTCCACGAACCAAAAGAAGCGTGACTCATGAAGATGAAAACATATATATATTTTTTGAGAGAGGCTATTGTACAAAGCCTTCTTAACATACAAAGTGTAAGAAGTCATCTCAGCCGTTGATCTGCGTTTTAAAACAACATCCTCCATTTTAATTATCAACGTGTTTTTTTGTTTGCCGTTAACGAATCAAGGGCAAATTAGACAAATTACTGCTATAATAATTTGATTTTTTTATAATCATAGCGCCCAAATCATCTCATTAATGGACAGTTATTATGATTTGCTATAATCGTGGAAAGCACAAACTCAAAACTCCATAAAAAATCATACTCTGTAAACAAACAAAAAAACAGAGCATCCATATCGAACAACAACAGACAACCACAATCACTAGATTAAGGACGAATTATGGCTCCAAAACGCAAATCAAGTAAGCAGAAGTTCATATTGTTACTTTAATTTTGATCGTCTGGGTGTTTTCATCGTCTATGAAGAATAAATGAAAACCTAAAATTATTTTTGTATGAAACAGGGTGAAGCAAGAGAATGAATGAATTTGTTCATGCGTTTGATGAAAGTTATAAAGGCGATTTCAATTTTTCATTGATTTTAATGATTTCACATGATCATGTAGTTAAAACGCACGTTTATATAAGAAAACGCACATTAACATGTTTTAATTTTAGAATCACATATTATGACTTAAAACGCACTTAGTAATATCATAAAACGCACTTACATGATGATATTCAACCTACAATGTAAAAACATAAAACGCACTTAGTGATATCATAAAACGCACTTACATAAAACGCACTAAGTGATATCATAAAATGCACTCAGTGATATCATAGACGCACTTAATAAAACATAAAAACGCACACAATGATATCATAAAACACTTAAAAAATTATGAATGCGTTTTTATCAAATGTTCTTTACCACGTTTAAAATTTGTGATGTTAAACCAATCTTTTCTCAATTAAGATCTAAAGCTATGACGACATTTGAATCTTAAACCACCACACTGCATCTTCTAATTACTGGTCGATGGCCAATTGATGATGAACAGAGGAAGAAGGAATGATCCATAATATTTGGTGCTGGTGTTGGAGGTTTTGGTTTTAGAGGTGCTAGTGTATTTAATAATGGGTTTGATTCTAGAATATATGGTGGTTTTCATGGATCCAAATCTGGTTTTGGTCCATCACAATTTAAAAATATTATAATATCAAAACGCACTTAATGGTGCTCATGTACACACTAAAAACTCATGTGGGTTTTTTTTAAGGCGACGTCCTCTGTTTTGTACCATCAATGGCGTCCTCTGTAGGTCTGTGATCGGTTAAAAAATTTGGATTCGAATTCAGACGAATTCATCGGTTATAATTTGGATTTAAATTTGAATTCAACTACGTGATTCCAGTAAATTATAATCACCACAGATTTAAACGTGATTATAGGGATGGATCAAATGTCTAACCTACCCCTGATAGAAATTGACAAACGTAATTTCTAAAAAAACCGTTATTACACGTGGCACTCTCTTAATCCTTCTTACACTTTGTAGGTTAAGAAACTTTGTACCGTATACTTTCTCATATTTTTTAACCGCAAATAAACGAATTCACGACGATCCGGATTACCCGTTAATTTGTTATAAAAGCACATCATACGCTTTTGAGTGAAGACGCGTCTTAGGTGCCCATCCGCAGGTAGCGCTGGGTAGCCAAAACCTACCAAGCCACCAGTTCGAAGGAAAACCTGACCCCCTACCCGCTCGAAGGCACGACATTGAAAATTCAGTAAAACCCGATAAGATCAAGGATCGAACCTGGCACCTCAAAGAGGCTAAGCTCTACTCATAATTTCTCATACCACTCCACCACAAGGGTGGAGGCAGATGAAAACATATTATGTTATATCATATATATAATGCCACTGAGGCTTTGGCCCCACACAGGTGAGATCAAGAGTTTGAAACCCCCCACAGGTGATAAGGGTGAATATTAGGTGAGGATGTAATTAGCTGTATAAAAAAAATTATATATATATAATTTGGTACGATTAATTATACAAGGCTATATCTATTTGAACACCTCCTTTGTATATTTTGACGCCTTTTGTCTTCTATACGATCTATATTGGTCAATATGACTCGTATATGCTCAAAAGTTAAAAGTCAAAGCAGCAGATGTCAGTTTTGGCAGATGACCAATACATCTTGTATAGGCCAATAGTGGACATATATCCATGAATATAGCTCGTATAGGCCAATACTGGGTGCATTGAAGATATTTAAAAAAAATATACAATATCTGCCATTTTAGCAAAATATAAAAAAATAAGTAATGTTTTTTTAAATAAAAAGCATTGTTAAATAAACAACTTTATATAAGAACATTAGATACAATACTACACCTACACTAGGATATGATATGTTGCACAATGAGATACAAGATACGATACAAAACTATACTATATTATACGATACATATATTATACATATACTACACTTATATGCCTATACGGGACTTATATTACATCTATAATCATACTATACTATATTATACTATACCTATACTACACCTACATACATATACGAGACCTACATACATGTACGGGACTTACACTACACCTATACTACCCGATAATTTTTTCACAGTGGTTGATAAAACACGGTTAATGTAAACAATTTTTTTTTTAAAATTACTTCATTGTTATGAACTTTGTTAAACCGCAAAATAACATATAAAAAGTTTATTAAAAAAAACCCTACAATGCACTCAGTATAGACCAATACGAGGCATATAGGTGGTTATATGTTATGTATAGGCCTATTCGAGGCATATATGAGAGGGACCTATACGCTCAGTATTGACCAATATGAGGTGTATACATTCAGTAATAATAGGTTTTGTCAGTTGTTGTCTGGTCTTGGGAAGTGAAACACCCCTATACGCTTCGTATTGTCTAATACGAACTGTATAGCCAGTGTCAAAATAAGAATTTGGGGTGTCGAAATAACACGAATAATGTGCTAGTTTTAGTAGTCAAAATATTCAGTGGTGTTAAAAATGAATATTTTGTTACCAGAGAAAAAAATGAGGTTTTTATTGAAATACGATTTAGTTTTAAGTTTATAAGAAACGATAAATGCTTAGCTAACTAAAACCTACGCAATAGGCAAGTGAACCTATCTTGTATTGTATAGTCTTGTTTGCAAGTACCGAGTATCGAACTCAAAGACACGACTTTTATTACTCAATTTTAAGTTACTAATCAGGAGTGTTTAAAAAGAGAGATAAGTATATAATCTAGAGAGTAATCAATATCCGAACAAAAGTGTTGCTTCGGGATCCAATTTCACTTTGTATGAATTAATAGCAAATAATTAGTTAGGTGATGTGTTCATAAATTATGCCTTCCGAAATATCTTATAAACGATTTATGTCCTTGATTGTTATTGTGAGGGTTTTCCATCCCGGTAAGTTCACGTCTCAACTGTGAGGGAAATATTACCCAGATTGTGTATACACAACTGAAGAAACAATAGGTATCACGGAGATTACGTATAATCTACGTGGGGTTAATACCTAAGTCCGTCAGGGTTAATCCTTTACCCAAACCACAAGGTCAAACCCGTTTGATAATAATGTAAGTGTGTGTGTGGTGAAAGTAAGTAAAAACACAAGATATAAGTGGTTCGGTCAAGTAATGACCTACGTCCACTGTGAATAGCCGATAGTATTATTGATGATCGAACATAAAGATTACAAGTGAGTATACTAGGCTAGCAATGACTATTTTCCGATCCTTTAGCAAGGAGAGGTATCCTTGTATTTATAGGAGAACTCGTGGGCTTGATCGAAAGGCCCACGAGTAACCATTCTTTATTGGGCTTGGTCTGGGCCCAAGTCCAATGTTTCCCCTGGAATTGGCGGGAGAACAGGTGTACTGTTCATGACGTCATTGGGGCAGCATGGTTGTTGCTCGAGGCAGACACGTGGCGATCTGTGGTTGGCAGACGGCGCCCCTGTCAGTCGTTGACCATGCTCCTGACAGCAGCAAGGTATGTCTGCTGTCACTGTAGACGCTGGTAAGGTGGAAGCATGGCTGCAGCCATGCTGCTGTCCTTATCTTGTAGTTGTTGGACCACTTTGCCACCTGTAGCTTTCCTATTGGTGCGTACACTGTCAGTGATCTTTATGAATCTTCCTTTTGTTGTCTTCTGTACTTCGTACTATGGTTGTCAAGGGAAGATTCCGCGTGTGATGGTACGCGCTTATCAGGTGATGCTATTGCTTATCAGTTGTTATTCTTGCGCGCCTCCCTGCATACACTGCTGGTTGCGCGCCGTTGGTTCCTCGCGCCACTGACTGGCGCGTGGGAGCTAACTTATGGGGATAGGGATGCCTCTTCCGCCTGGATTAGGCTCCCTATCCCTTCAAGTCCCCCTAGTCTAGGGTTCCTCGTATTCTTTGTGAAGAGTAGGTGGAGCACTAGACTCAAAGTATGAGGTCGCGGATGAAAGCTCTTCTGCTGGTGTGCCTTGAAATTCGTTCCTCTGCAAATTTTGGCGGAGAACGTCTTTTTTGGTTTTACGTCAAATTTGCGCCATGAAAGACGTTTGCCGCCAAGACCTGTTAAGGCGCTGGGCGGAGAACGTCTTTTTTGGTTTTACGTCAAATTTGCGCCATGAAGGACGTTTGCCGCCAAGACCTGTTAAGGCGCTGGGCGGAGAACGTCTTTTTTGGTTTTACGTCAACTTTGCGCCATGAAAGACGTTTGCCGCCAAGACCTGTTAAGGCGCTGGGCGGAGAACGTCTTTTTTGGTTTTACGTCAAAGTTGCGCCATGAAAGACGTTTGCCGCCAAGACCTGTTAAGGCGCTGGGCGGAGAACGTCTTTTTTGGTTTTACGTCAACTTTGCGCCATGTTGTAGTTCTTCAGCAGTTGTAATAAATCTTGAATCATTGGCATTTAATTTGTCTCTCATAAATGGGAGTTAAGGCGCCTGGAATTCGAATGATCAGTTGCTTCTGATGGAAGTTTGAGGGTTGCTGACGAGTCAGCCTCGGCTGTTGTGCTGACTGTTGGCTGTCCCCTCATTATGGTGCAGTTACCAACATTTCGTCTGTGTCAGGCGCGTGTGTTGGCACGCGCCCCACTTGTTGCTTGTGTGGTTGTGCTTGTGCCATGTGTCGAGTGGCACGTGAAGTTCGTCAGACGCGTGATGCTTCACGCGCCTGGTCAGTTTACATTGGTGAGATCTAGTGACACGTGTCAGCCATCCGTCGAGGGACGGTTGGATTGTTTATCCTTGCTTGATCTTAGCCGTTCACTCACGCATGATGACACGTGTCATCATCTGCTTCTCCAAATTTTGAAAAAGTGTGACGACGGTTGTTTCTCCTTGGGCCCCACTGCCATTAATGCAGTGGGTATATATAGGAGTTGGGATGTATGTTGGACGGTTACTTGTCCATTTGCTCATCCCTTCTTCTCACTTGCACTCTCTCAAAAACAATCCAGATCATTTGAAGTTTTCTTTGAATCTTCAGAGATTGTTTAATCAATCTTCAAAGATTTATCGTGAAACTTCTTGTTGATCTTCATTGCCTTCTTTGTTTGTTCTTAGTTTGTTTCCACTTCTTTGTTCTCTTTGAAGATTCCGACTAATCTTCAAAGTTTTCGTTGAGTCTGTTGAGTTTTCCGGTGAACCCTTTGAGTTTCCCGGCGAGTCTTCAACCATTTCCAGTTAATTTTCCAGATTTTCTTTTCTTTTCCTTTACCTCTTTGTGAAAATGTCAGAAGCTTCCAACATTGGTTCTCCCTCCGGCGATGTTACCGGTAAGGAACCGGTGATGGATGACGTGGAGGAGGAGGTGCAGGTGGAGCATGGAAAGATTAAGGAGCGAAAGCTCATGACAAACACTTTTTGTGTTTGGACTGAAGAGGCTTTCGACAACTTTTGCAGGGGTTATGCTATATTACCGGAGTGGGAGCCAACTCTGCCCTCTCCGACGGAGAATGTTCTTTCTGCTGGGCCTGGGCAACTTGCCCTTTATGAAGCCCATTTCACCAAGTGTGGCTTTCGGCTACCCTGCACACGCTTCCAGATCGACACTCTGGTAGCCTATGGTGTTGGGCCAACCCAACTTACCGCCTTTGGGATGCTAAGGCTGGTACACTTTGAGGCGTCTTGCCGCGCCTTGGACATTGAGCCGACTGTGGAGATGCTCAATGTCTTCTATTTTCTTGCGCGCGACGAGATGTGGTTCTCGTTTAAGCCGCGCCCCAAGGTGCCTCCAATGGCCACTCACACCCCCAAGTCCCTTCATTGGGCTAAAGAGAAGTTCTTCTTTGTGAAGAGGGGGGTCATACCCATTAGTCTGCCTTGGAAGGTGATTGCAGACGGTCAGCGGGTGGCTGATATACCGGTGATGAAGGATTACAAGAAGCAGGCTTGGTTTACCACCCTCACCGCCAACGCCACCAAGCTGGAGTTTAAGAATCTCACAGATGGTATCTTTTGCCTTCTGGGGATGAGCCGCCTAGTTATGTGCCCAGGAAAGGAACCTTACATCGCTGAGGAGGGTAAGCACAGTTTCTAAGTTCACTTCTTTGTGTTGTATTTCATATTGTTCTAACTGTTTCTTGCGCAGGTGTGAGCAAGTTCCAATTTTATGCTGCTCGCCAAGAGAAGGGCATAAAGTGGAGGCGTTTGGCGGAGGGAGAGGTGTCTTACCTTGAGGCGTTTGTGGACAGGTTTTATCATCCTGACATGACCATCGCGCCCAAGCCTTATTACACCACAGGTGAGTCAAGCCAACTTTTGTTTTCTAGCCTTTTTGGCGATGATGCCTCTGACTCCTCAGTGGAGATTGTGGAGGTTCAGAAGGCGCCCGCGGGGCGTGGCCGTTGGAAACACGCTCCGCGGAGGCGTAAACGTAGCCATCGTCCTTTAACGAGTTCTGATTCGGGTTCTTCCGTTTCAGTAGGCGAAGTGGTGAAGGGGCGGCGCCGAAGGAAGGACGGGCCCGCGTCAGAGGATGAAGAGGAGGAAGAACCCTCCAAGTTGGAGAAGAGAAAAAAGAGGCGCACCACTGGTGCCACTTCTAGCAGCGCAGCTGCTAATTTGGAGAAGGCTGCTACTACTACCGGCGGGGAGGGTGGTGGGGTTGAAACTCCTGTTACATAGACCACCTCCTCCCCCTTGTCGCCAGCGCGAGGGGTGGTGCTAGAGAAGAGCTCCGGCGTTGGAGGGGTTACTGCCCCCACCTTTAGTGTGGGTATAGGTGCTGCGCCTACACGTCAGCCTCTTTTTCAGAAGCTGATAAAGAAAAAAGCCCCTGGTGAGTTTTTCTCTTTTTGCTTTTTTCCTTAAGTCTTTTCGTTTGTGCCTTTCTTTATGTTTTTGCCTCTGTTGCAGTTGCGCCCAAGATTATACCAACTCCTTCTTCCCCGTCTCCGTCTGCGGAGGCTGGCAGGTCAGAAGTGGATGTGCTCTTTCAAGAGCAAGAGGCGGCGCAGCGGGAGGAGGCCCGTCTGAAGGCTGAGGCCGATGAAGCCCTTCGAAGGGCGGAGGCTGAGAAGAAGGCAGCAGCTGATGAGGCGCTGCGAAGGGCTGAGGCCCAAAGGAAGGCTGCCGCCGATGAAGCTAGGCAAAAGGCTGAGGCGGCCAAAAATGCTGAGGCGGAACGTCTTCGTCTCCAAGAGCAACAGTTCTTGGAGGAGAAGGCTCGCCGGTTGAAAGAACAGGCGGAGCAGAGTGCTCATGCTAGCGCCGAGGGCTCTCAGGAGATGGATGGGTTTGAGAGGGCCCTTTTGGAGTCGGGCGCTGGCGGTAGTAGTGAAGGTTTGCGCCACTCTAGGCGTGAACCTTTTGTGATGAATGAAGGGGAGCCCTCTGGAGATTATGATGGCTCCCACTGGGCTGGGGGCGACGCCATTTGGCGCCCCCGTTGGGCAGTCCGGGAAAACACTTTGTTTTCTAACTCCTGGGCTGCCGAGGAGTTTGTGCGGGAGGTGGTGCCTCCTTATGAGCGCACTCACCAGGATATGCTGAGTCGCGATGCGCTGATTTCTGCGCTTTGTGTAAATCAAGCGACTCAGCTATCCATGATTAACTCGCTACGCCGTCGTGATGCGGCGGTGTGGCGGGATATCCAACGCTTGGAGGCGGAGAAGGCAGGCCTTGCTGAGAAAGAGGCTGCCTTCAAAGCTGAAATATCCAAGTATCGTCGCCGCGCCCATGATGCAGAGGCCAAAGTTACCAAGTTAGAAGGGGACGCGGCGGCGGATAAGCGCCGATGGTCAGAGTCTTGCAAGAAGACTAATGCTGAAACAATGAAGTTGAGGCAGACTCTTGCCGAGGCGCAGGAGGAAAGCCGGGCGCTGACCCGGCAATTAGAAGAGAAGAGCAAGGCCCTCTCTGCACGGACTGCGCAAGTTGTGGAGAAGCGCTTGGAGCTTGAGTCTAAAGATGCAGATCTTGTCAAGGCTACCGAGCCTGTCTCATTTTTAGAGCAGGAGAGGGTCCAGATCCTTCATTCAAAAGAGGATCTGGAGCAAGACCTTGGCTCCGCCGAGGAAGCTCGTGCTGCGGCTGTCAAGGAGTGTGAGACAGCCCAGCGTCTTTTGGATGAGGCGATGGCCGCCCAGACTCAGACACAGGATTCCATCAAATGGATGATGACAGATGGGATCGCTGGGGTAAGTGCATAGCTTTTTTGTTTTTAGCGCCTTTCTTTCCTTTTGAAACTTTATATGTTAACTTGTTGAGTTTTTGCAGGTCTTCAAGAGGTTCTGGCAAGAACCTAAGCTGGGCGACCAAGTCGCTGCCATAGCCGCCACCGCCTATGCCTACGGGTATGGTGAAGGCTATGAGGATGGCTTTCTGGCGGCTCAAAATGGGGGGCGGATCGAGGATGCAGAGCATTATGGGAAGCCACTGAAGGATGAATACGAGGCGGAGCTGCTTAAATTCGAGAAGGTGGACTTCCCAATTCTTCAAGTGGTTGCAGATTGCAACAAGAATGCTGATCCTCTCTCTGCCCTCAGGTATTTTATAGACAAATCTGACGAGCTGGCCCGGGAGGAGGAGCGCAAGCGCCTTGAAGAAGAGCGCCAACGAGCCAGTGGTGAGGGTACTTCAAATGCATAACTTTAATAGGCGCTTGTCTCTTCTTTTCTTTTTGTCTTTGTAAATAGCTTGTAATTACCAAGGGTTTTTAAGTCCCTTATAATGAATGAAAATTTTGGTTTTTCCTTATATCTTGTGTTTCTCAACCTAATTTAACTTATCTAACCAAGTCGTCACCTGATTTGACAAGTTATAATTAGGCGCGCGTCCTGCTAGATAGTCCGGCATGTTAAGTATTTGCCTTGAAGACTATAGCGGGGCGCAACTTGTGCCATAAGGTCCGAGTTAAGCGCGTGTGCGCCTTGCCTAGAAGACCCACGACTGCGCGATGAACTAGTTTGCTCTTTGTCCAACTTGTATCACAAGTTTAGAAGACAAGGCTTTAAGTTTGTTCTAGAGGCGCGCGTCTTTAAGTCCGGCAAGTAAACTTGTCTTGAAGACCATCTTATGTGGCGTTGGTGTATGATTTTTATAAGTCCGACGTGCGCGAAGCATGCCTAGAAGACTTTATCATGTTAACACCGCCTTATTTGTGGTCCGACGATAGTTTTGCTTAAGTCTTGAAGACCTTGGCGCGGAAAAACAAGTAGAATAACAGATATAGGGAACAATTTTCATTGATAGACGCGGCATGTGTAGCCGCAATTACAAGTGTTTTACAAGTAGCAGCGGCGCAATTGTGCTGCGTTCCAAGATCTGGGGATAGGTGTTCCATCAAGCCTTTCTAGCGCGTAAGCGCCTTTGCCAAGTATTTCTTGTATCTTGTATGGGCCTTCCCAGGTAGGGGCTAGTTTTCCAGGCTTTTCGGCGTTGGAAGCCTCGTTGTTTCGGAAAACGTAGTCACCAATCTTGAATGTGCAGGCTTTGACGCGCTTGTTGTAATAGCGCTCTAGCTGCGTTTTGTATTTCGCCTCCTTGATTGCGGCGAGTTCACGTCGTTCATCTAGGAGATCAAGATTTAGGCGGAGCTCTTTGTCATTGTCTCTTTTGTTGGCCATGAGCACTCTTGCGGAGGGGCAGCCGATTTCGGCGGGGATGACCGCCTCCGTTCCATACGTCAAGCTGAATGGCGTTTCGCCATTGCTAGTTTTTGTGAGGGTGCGGTATGCCCATAGGACATGGGGTATTTCGTCTACCCACCCTGTTCTTTTGGTACCCAGCCGTGCCTTAATACCTTCAACAATCGTACGATTGGCCCGCTCAACTTGACCGTTGCCTTGGGGATGCGCGACAGATGTGAAGATTTGTTGGACACCCATTTGAGATAGCCATCCTTGTAAGGATTGGTCTTCAAATTGCGTGCCGTTGTCGCTTACCAATTGCAGCGGTAGGCCAAATCGGCAAATGATGAATTCCCAGATGAATTTTTTGACGTGTGCGCCGTCAATTTTTGCTAGTGGTTTCGCCTCAACCCATTTTGTGAAGTAGTCGATGGCGACGATTAGGTATTTCACGTTTCCTGGAGCCGTTGGGAATGGACCTACCAAATCAATTGCCCATTTTTGGAACGGCCAGGCCGCTGTGACTGGCACTAGGTTGTTCTTGGGCCGCAAGGTGTTCGGGGCGTGACGCTGGCAACTATCGCATTTGCGCAACTCGTTGACCGCGTCCACGTGCATGCCCGGCCAGTAGTACCCCGCGTTCATTAACTTCGCCACTACCATTCTTGGGCCCGCGTGTAGTCCGCATGTCCCTTCCTGTATGTCTCGTAGGAGAAAGGAAGCATCTGCGGAATCTACGCAGCGCAATAGCGGTCCCAGGTAAGAGCGGCGATATAGGATACCGTCGATGAGTTGGTATTGTAGGGCCTTGTTCTTGATCTTCCGGGCCTCTGACTTGTCGTCAGGCAGGGTACCGGATGATAGGTAGGCCTTAATCGGAGTCATCCAGGATGCGCTTCCTGTTTGGACTATGTTGACTTGCCGCGGGGGAACAGATGGTTTATCCAGGACTTCGATGCGGACTTCTTTGGCCATGTGTTCAAAGACCGTTGATGCCATTTTGCTTAGCGCATCGGCGGGCTTATTTTCGCTGCGCCGTATGTGTTCGACTTTGCATGAGTCGAATCGGCGCATCAGCTGTTTGGCCTGTTCCAGGTATAACGCCATGGTTTCGTCTTTCGCATCGTAAGCCCCGTTGATCTGCCGCGCTACAAGTAGTGAGTCCACGTGTGCCTCCACGTGCTTGGCCCCCATTTTTTCCGCAATGCGGAGGCCTGCCAGCAGCGCTTCGTATTCCGCCTCGTTATTCGTGCTTTTGAAGTCGAGGCGGATGGCGTACGTGAACTCTTGTTTATCTGGGCTGATAAGGCGTAATCCCGCGCCAGCGCCATCCTCGTTTGAGGCCCCATCCGTAAATAAGGACCATTTTTGTGATGGGTCTTGCGCTAACGCTGGAGTTTCTTCCGCTTGACATTCAAGTACTTTATCCGCGGGGATTTCTGTGGCGAAGTCCGCAAGAACTTGGCCCTTGATGGCGGGGCGGGGTTTGTAGTGGATCGTGTGTTCCCCAAGTTCAATGGCCCATTTGGCCAGGCGCCCCGACAACTCGGGCTTGGCGAGTATGTAGTTTATCCGGTAGTCCGTGAGGACGTTTATCGGATGCCCTTGGAAGTATCTGCGGAGTCTTCGGGATGCGTGCACCAGAGCGAGAACCAGTTTTTCCATAATTGTATATCTTGTCTCCGCGTCTAAGAGCGTACGGCTGATATAATATATCGGCGTTTGCACGCTCTTGCGCTCCACCATGAGAACCGCGCCTATTGCTCTGTCCGTGACCGATAGGTACAGTGTCAACGGTTCTTTGGGGAGGGGCGCTGTTAGCGTCGGAAGATTCATCAAGCATTGTTTCATTTCTTTGAATGCCGATTCCGCCTCTGGTGTCCAGCGGAAATTGCTCTTTTTTAAACAGTTCTTCAAAGTGTCAACGAACGGAAATGACTTTGAAGCATAGTTGGATAAAAAGCGGTTGAGTGCCACGAGGCGGCCCATGAGTGTTTGTACCTCTTTTATGGAGGCGGGTGAAGGCATTCTTTCTATGGCTTGTACTTTTTCTGGATTAGCGCGAAACCCATCGCGCGTTACAATTACCCCTAGAAATTTGCCTTCTTCCATCCCGAAGGAGCATTTGCTTGGGTTGAGCTTCATGCGCACTTTGCGCAGTTGTGCGAACGTTTGCTGGATATCCTTAAGCATGTCACTTTCATCTTTGCTCTTGATTACGAGATCGTCGACGTACACCTCAAGCCGTACGCCGATTTCGTTGATGAAGGCAGTGTCCATGAGGCGCTGGTATGTGGCGCCTGCATTTTTCAGACCGAATGGCATTTTTGTGTAACAGAAAATGCCAGCGTCTGTGCGGAATGCCGTCTTGTCTTCATCCTCTTTTGCCATTTGGATTTGGTGATAGCCTTTATACGCGTCTAAGAAGCACTTAAAGCGGTATGGGGCTAAAGAATCCACTTTTAGGTCGATTTCTGGCAGGGGATAGCAATCTTTTGGACATGCTTTGTTGATATCTTTATAGTCGACACACATGCGCCACCCGCCGTTTGCTTTGGCTACCATGACTGGGTTGGCTACCCACGTCTGGTACCTGATTGGGCGAAGTATACCCGCGTTGAGTAGCTCGGTGACTTGCTCGTTCATGGCCTTTGTTTTCTCCGGGCCCATGCTGCGCTTCTTTTGCACTATAGGTTCCACTGAGCGGTAGACATTGAGTCTATGTTCCGCTATGTCGCGCGGGACCCCAACCATGTCGGCTGGTTGCCACGCGAATACATCAATATTACTGATTAGAAGCTGCTTTAAGTGATTTCGAATGGCCTCGGAGATTTCATGGCCGATGATCACCGTTTGCTCCGGAAATTTAGGGTTGAGAACCCATTTTTCCGGCTCGGCGCGGGTGTCGGTTTTCACCATTTTTGGCGGTTTGGCGGTTTCTGTGGTGTGGCAGTCTTTGTTACCTCTGATGAAGGCAATACCTGTTTTGGTTGGGAACCCCACCATCGCATGCGCCGTTGAAGCATTAGCGTTAAAGCGTGCGATACCTTCCCGTCCAAGAAGAATGTCATGATTGGAGTTGGCCGGTAAGACCATGAAATCACATATCTCCGTGCGCTCGTGGGTGCCGTCTGACCATGTTACTGGCATGGACAGCATACCCCGCGGCATGATGGTTTCGTGGATGAAGCCGGAGATTGGCTCGTTGACTGGTACGAGCTTTGCTTTGTCTTCCGGGTCTAGTTGTTGGAAGCATTGTTCGTACATGATATCCGTACTGCTGCCGCCATCTAGGAACATATATCGCGTGCGATAGTGTCCAAAAATAGCGGTGATGACAAGAGGGGCTGTGCATGAGGCGCCGCCTCTAATCTTTGGCATGAGGACGTCAGCCTCTTTCCATGAATCGCTTGGTGGTGGCGCTCGGGCGCGCTTTCCTTGGTAGGCGCTTTTGCCCTTCTTTGTCATGTTGCAGTGGTGACGAGGGATCAATGTGGCAGCGTGAGTATTCAGGTCGCGGATCTTTTTTCGTGATCCTTCATCTTGATTCTCGTCACCTGTTTGATTCTTGCCCGTGCGGTGCACGTTCTTGACCAGATGGCCGAGTTGTCCTGATTTCAGTGCGGTTTCGATTTCCATCTTCAGGGTGTAGCAATTATCTGTGAGGTGACCGTAGTCGTTGTGGTACTCACAGTATTTGCTACGGTCTACGTTCCTGCGCTTGGCCAGGGGAGGGGCGGCCTTCAACGTGACCTGTTCAGTCTTTAAGACCTGAGATGGTGTCTTTGTCAGCGGGGTCCAGTCATAGTTTTTCTTTGAATGACCGCGCTGGTCCCGCGTTTGTTTGGGACTGATCATCTGCCTGGCGTCCCCGGCTGGGGAATATTTTCCCTCATCCGCGGCGCCGGAGATGCGGCTCCAGACTGACTTGTTTTTATTTTTATTATTATTATGGTGGTGTTGGAAATTGTGCGTCTGATTGAAGGATTTCTCAGACGAGGCATATATCTTGGCGGAGTGGATGAGCTCATCCCAGGACTCCGGTATGCCATCTTTGCCTGTGAGGCATTTCATTAACTCTGGGCTGCGTACGTTATGTACGAACGCTGCCCTTGTGAGTTCTTCCCCGCACCCTATTAGCAGGGCTTCTTTGTTGAATCGAACAATAAAGTCCTCAATGGATTCATTGTCGTTTCGGCGGCACAACAGGATGTGCGCCTTGTCTTTCTTATGCTTGCGCAAATGCGAGAAGTGATTGGTGAATTTGTCGGTGAGGTCGTCAAAGTCTTTAACACTCCCCGCAGGAAGGTTATCGAACCAGACCCTGGCTGCGCCCGTCAGAGTTTGCGCAAATAAATGACACCAAACCTGTACGGGCCAATCTACCGACATTCCCGCGCACTCAAAGTCGTGCACGTGGTCATCTGGATCACGCAGGCCATCGTATCTACCGATGCTGCTGGGAAGTTTTGCTTTTCTTGGTATTGTTGCTGTCGCTATACGGGCGACAAATTTTGACTTTTCAGCGAAAGCCTTTGGTCTGAATGGTTTGACTAAGTCATCGTCCTCATTGTTGTGGCGTGAGCGATGATGACTTTTCTTCCCCTTGTAACCCGAGTCACTACTAGAGGATTCGTAGCCATCAGGCTCTGTCCGTTGCTTTGCGTAGCCCCGAACTCTGGCGTCTCCGCCGAGTTCCCTGCTACGACCAGCACCCAAGACAGCTGTGTCTTTCCCCTTTTTGGATGGGGTGTCATAAGTAAGGGTTTTGCCCTTTTTCTTTGCTTGCTGTAGGAGCTTACGCTGGTAAATTGCAGCGTTTTTCGTGTTCTGACGGAGGAGCCATTGGTCAAGGTCCTCCTCAGAGCTAGCACTGCTGTCGTCGTCAGAGTTTGCGTCCCGAACCTCAACTTCTTGGCTTTGAAGCCTGGAAGTGGGTTTTTTGACGACTGTGGGTGGAGTTATTTGATTTTCCGGGAGCTGGGTGTCCCCTTCCCCGGAACGATTTACGGCAGCAGTATTAGGGTTGGGTTCAGCCATGGGTGGGTTGAAAAGATGAGTAAAAGAGCGGTTCTAACCGTTGGATGGCGCCAATGAAGAAACAATAGGTATCACGGAGATTACGTATAATCTACGTGGGGTTAATACCTAAGTCCGTCAGGGTTAATCCTTTACCCAAACCACAAGGTCAAACCCGTTTGATAATAATGTAAGTGTGTGTGTGGTGAAAGTAAGTAAAAACACAAGATATAAGTGGTTCGGTCAAGTAATGACCTACGTCCACTGTGAATAGCCGATAGTATTATTGATGATCGAACATAAAGATTACAAGTGAGTATACTAGGCTAGCAATGACTATTTTCCGATCCTTTAGCAAGGAGAGGTATCCTTGTATTTATAGGAGAACTCGTGGGCTTGATCGAAAGGCCCACGAGTAACCATTCTTTATTGGGCTTGGTCTGGGCCCAAGTCCAATGTTTCCCCTGGAATTGGCGGGAGAACAGGTGTACTGTTCATGACGTCATTGGGGCAGCATGGTTGTTGCTCGAGGCAGACACGTGGCGATCTGTGGTTGGCAGACGGCGCCCCTGTCAGTCGTTGACCATGCTCCTGACAGCAGCAAGGTATGTCTGCTGTCACTGTAGACGCTGGTAAGGTGGAAGCATGGCTGCAGCCATGCTGCTGTCCTTATCTTGTAGTTGTTGGACCACTTTGCCACCTGTAGCTTTCCTATTGGTGCGTACACTGTCAGTGATCTTTATGAATCTTCCTTTTGTTGTCTTCTGTACTTCGTACTATGGTTGTCAAGGGAAGATTCCGCGTGTGATGGTACGCGCTTATCAGGTGATGCTATTGCTTATCAGTTGTTATTCTTGCGCGCCTCCCTGCATACACTGCTGGTTGCGCGCCGTTGGTTCCTCGCGCCACTGACTGGCGCGTGGGAGCTAACTTATGGGGATAGGGATGCCTCTTCCGCCTGGATTAGGCTCCCTATCCCTTCAACAACCATGAAAATATGCATCACCCAAAGTTGCGATATTGATATCAATCTACCCATTTCTTTTGTGAATAACTTAAAAGCCATAGCGATTAACAAGTCATCACTTGATGTGGAAAAGGCCTCGTCTCCTTCCGAGTTCGCTCATCCTTTACTTGAATTAATTTACCAAATAGTGATTAATCTTTATCAATAATAGGAGTAAATAAACACCGTTTATATCCTAACAGGCCGCCAATCCTTGGTTCGCGCCAAAACTAGCACATAGACCATGCAAGCTAAGTAGCAAAACCAAGGCTTGTCTTAACACCAAGATCAGGTATATAGACACTACCGATGTTGAGTGAAGTTTGATCAACGAGGATCAATCTCAAAGTGTGTGTGTTTCCACTCCACAAATGGATTAATCTCTACACGTGGAGTAGTGGTTAGCTTACAAGTGTGTGGGCTTTTACACCCACAGGTACATTCATAAGTCCTTCCACTTTCTATCAAGAGCACGCACAAGATTAAACACTAAGTTGATTAATTAGTTAGTTCATCAAATAAAGAAGGGGTAAACAGAATTATCAAGAACATAAAACATCATTTAAACTAAAAATAAACTATATAAATTCATACCAAGTTCATCTTCACCCTAGAAACACTCTAAAATCCTAGCCAAAGAGTGGTGTTACAACAAGCTCACAAATAGTGATTTTGAGTGAAATCATGTTGAGGGTTGTATGAGGATTTGAAGAGGGTTTGGATGAATGTGGGTGGTTTCTCTCTAGGCTAGATTGATCAAAAAATGATCGAAATGTTTATGAAGTGATCCCAAGCTCTAAAGGCCACGCTCAAGAATCTAAAAGGGTAGAGAAATGGTGTAGAAGTAACAATATGGGATGCCAAAATGGGAATCCATTTATAGGCTGAAAAGCAGCCTCTGCACGCCCCTGCACACATGTGGCTCCACCCGTGCACGACATTCAGGTACTATCTGTTGGTATTGGGAGTCCTTTCCTGCAGAGCTTGTCCCTGACAATTGGGATGCACGCCCGTGCACCTGTGTGGCATAACAAACTGATAGTCTTGGTCGGGTCCAGAACATTTGGTGACGTGTTCAAGGTGGCGCACGCTCGTGTAGGTTGACTTCCTTCCTCCTGTTGACTCTGAATTGCTGACAAAGACCTAGAACACGGTAGTTACGCGGCCGTGCAACATCTAATGTTGCTTCCAAAGTCTTCAGTTCTTCATATTTTGTGATGTTTCCACTCCTTTCTCCATTTTAACTCAAAAAACCTGCATTTATCACATATGAAGAATTTAGCTATGTTTTTAAGGATAACATCATGTTTTTTTATATAAAAAGATAGTAAATACACATGAAAAAATGTACAAATGATGGCACATCATAACGCCTCACACTTGAACTTTGTTTGCCCTTAAGCAAACCGAACTTAGGCATCTAGTTTTGCTAAAATTTGTGGGAATTTTTGACATGTCAAGTAACTCCTACCTCCTAAGAGTCACACCTACTACATGTTTTGACGGTTTCTTAAGTAAGCTTTGGCATGCCTAATCAAACGTCCCCTAAGTGTCTTATTTCATTATTCCTCATTGTTCTCTCTTTCACTTGGGTTTCATTTTTGGGTGAACACTCGGATTCATCCCGACGCATGTATAAATCATAGGCTTGTATACAAATCAAATATCCACCACTAGTTTTTGGTGAAGTTGTGTGAATCAAAAGAGCTTTTGATGGGTTATGATGGCGAGTGATGAAAAGGGTAGGAATGGTGTCTACTATGATATCTTGACTTAGGTTGTGGTTTAGGCGAAATGGGAAGTCGTCGAACTTTGAATGATAAGCTTGTATATCTTCTCCAAAAGACTTCGTATCTTGACTTTTCTATTATGCGAATCGTTCGGCGTGATGTCTCCTAAAAGCTTCCACTAGGACCGGTCTCATACTTGGCCTTTTCAAAGTTATTCTTCCAAACCTTTGTCTCTGAAGCTTGTCTTTGACTTGACCATTGGAGCTCATCATTATTTCACAATTTTTTAAACTAAAAATTAAGTTAGGAACTTTGATGCTACTAAGATGAAGCTTGAAACTTGGTATTTTTCTATTTTGCGATTTCCATAATATTGCTAAACTTCCCGGGTAAATTTCTTGATGCGTAGCCTATGCTTTGAAGTCTAATATCGCCTAAGAGCCTCCCACCCACCTTCAACGCACTTCCTTTCCATCGTCGTGACATGGGCTAAATATGGTGGAAGAAACGAAAAGGCTAAATCTCAAAGTGGCTAACTAGGCGAGTGAAAAAAATTTATGGAATGCTAATAAAGATGAATTGGGTGAACCCTATGTGCCTTAATCATTTCACACGTTTTCCTTGATTATGGTCTTGAAATGCATAAGTCACACAAGCTCTAACTATGTTATGCCAAGGGTGAATATCTCTCAATTCCAAATGAATGAGCATGTGTAGTATTTATAAGTGATGATATGCTCTATAAGGCTAGAAAAACTCACATGAAAAGGGGTTGGTTCACTTATGAAATTAAAACACTTTGGTTAGTTCTTTCGGCTCACCAAAACCTCCCAATAACTCCCTTTTTGGGCGGACTTGAAGGGTTTTAAAATGTTTTTTAGCGTTTTGAAAAATTTTAGAAACATTGCCTTTAGTAGTTTTGGTTTACTAATCTCAAGAAGGTGTAAAAATTCATACTTAATTCTTTAGCATATTTTTAAGTTATAGATTTTGATATGTTTATGCAAAAAGAAAATAAATGAGAAAGTAAAAGAATTAGTACTCCCCTGATTAGTATCCTTTGGAAAAGCATGCGGTCGATACCCATAGTTGCCTTACAACTGAGCCATACTCGAGAGAAAGAAAACAAAATACTAAATAAATAAAGATACACTGCTAGGTCCTAATGTCGAGAGGGCATACCTGATGGTTAGAAAATAACAAGAGTGAATGACCATAACTTACAGTTCTTGAATTTTTTCTTACCGTATGCACCAACCTCTCAACTTATTCATGAAAAATCTGGGCTACCTCCCAGGTAGGGCCACATTTCACGTATTTAGCTGGACAAACGCATGCCAATCACGGGTGTGCTGGCATATCATTGGCCTCTTCATTGATTAAGTACTCAAAGTATGGCTTTATCCTGTGACCATTTACCTTGAATATTGTTCTCATAGTTGTTTCCAACTCCATTGATCCATAAGAATAAATATTCGGTGTAAGGCCCGATCCATCTCGATCTCAACTGCGCAAGAAACAACTTAGGCCTTGAACTGTATAGCAAGACTTTTTGACCTTACTGAAATTGTTCCCATCTTTCGAGCCTTTGGTCATGGAACTTCTTGGTCTTTTCTTTGTAAATGAGGGATTTGCCATAAGCTTGTTGGCGAAGCTCCTCTTAACTCATGAAGCTGAAAAAGTCGATGTTGTTTGACGTCTTCAGGATCACAGTTTGCTACTTTGATTGCCTAATATGCTTTGTGTTTGTAACCCTCCTATATTTTTCGTTTATTTTTACATTTTATTGTAATTTAAAATAACATTCATGGTTATTCAATTTTGCATTTTCTTTATTTCAAATGATATATATTCACGAAATCATATTGTACACACACTTGATAAATATTTATTTATAAATTTTATTGTTTTTCTTATAAAGGAGAAATATTTAATTACAACATTTACATATAAATAGATTAATATAATAACAAATTATATATGCATGTATATCATGCAAGTGGACTTTCAAGAAAATGTCAGACATTGCAAGTTGAAATGCAAATTGAGTGGATGAGGACTTATGTGTATAAAACATTCTATATGTCATTATTGGTTGTAACCTTTCATACCCAAACCCTTGCAACCATTTGTGACTTTTTGCTTCTAAATAGAAACCAAATCTTTCATTTTCATCATCCCATCTTCCTCATATCACACTCCTCTCTTACAACTCTAAATCCTACTTGTTCGATTCCGGTAAAGAAAACTCGCTTTTGGTATCCATAACCGTAACTAAATGTCATCATCAACCACAAAAGTATTTTCAAAACTTATTATATATATCTTTACATAATAATGAACTCTTATTAAGCTTTTAAACTAGTTCTAAACTCAACTCAAGTTATATAAGCTATTTCATAAGTCTAGTAAACTAATTTAAAAGTGTTTAAACTAGTTCTAATGAGTTCATGTGACTTCTATTTAGTTCTAATGAGTTCATAAGACTTCTAATATGTTCTATGAATTCCATTAATTTCTAGTGAGTCCATATGTCTTTTGTTGAGTTCTGATGAGTACAGATTACTTCTGTTGACTTTAAAACTAAATCTAGCGCGTTCAAAGTAGTTCTGTTGACTTCGGAACTGAAACTGATGACTTTTAAACTAAATATGGGATGTTCAAAATACTTATGTTGACTTTTGAACTAAATCTGATGTCTTTAAAGTACATTAGAAGTGGTTTAAACTAACTACGAAGTATTTTGAACTAAAACTAAAGTCTTTTAAACTAAACTAAACTCTTTTGTAACTCATTCTAGAGTCCAGATCATAAATCTGAAACTAACTCACCCCAAAAATCTGGAACTCAGATCAGATGTCATTATGAACTAGTACTGATGTCTTCTAAACTTATCTAAAGTCTTCTAAACTTAAGTTAAAGTCTTTTAAATTTGATTTTAAAGTGTTTTAAACTGAACCTGAATTACATGAATTGATTCTAAAGTGTTTTAAATATAAATTGAACTACTTAAACTGATTCTAAAGTGTTTTAAACTGAATCTGAACTGCCTGAACCGAATCTAAAGTGTTTTAACTTAAATCTGAAGTACATGATGTGATTAGGTACTTGGGTTTGATGCTCGGGGCTAATATGAACCTCATCGGAAACTGGTCCGGGGTGGTGGATTGCTTCAAATCAAGACTCTCTAAATAGAAGGCTAAAATTTTGTCATTCGGCGGTCGGGTTATTCTGTTGAAATCCATTCTTGGCAGCCTTCCTCTTTACTTTTTCTCACTATACAAAGCACCGGAGGGCATAATCGATTCACTTGAAGCCTTAAGACGTAGATTCTTTTGGGGCGGAGATGAACAAAAGGCCAAGACAAACTGGATCTGTTGGGAACGGGTAATCGGACCAAATGATAAAGGAGGCCTCGGCCTTGGTCATTAAACGACATGAATATTAGGCTCTTGATGAAGTGGTGGTGGAGATGGAAAGTGGAGGACTCGACACTCTGGGTTCGGGTGGTTTCGGCCATCCACAAACAACAGGGGGCATGGTCGTTTATGCCGATTAAGGCTCGACTATCCAGTGTTTGGTGTAGCATTAACAGGATTCAACAGACGCTAATGGACAAAAACATAAACATCCGGGTAATGATGAAAGTTGAGATCAAGAAGGGGGTAACAGCTCGTTTTTGGCTTGATTCATGGGTTGACTGTGGTCCACTATTGTATAGGTTTCCGAATTTGTTTGTTCTTGAATCAAGGAAGAACGTTTCCGTAGTGGACAGAGTCATAAGATGGGACAGGAGGCGTCTGCCGACTTCGCTTGTTGAACTGCAAGAGCAGGCTGATTTGGTGGCTTTGGTCTCCTCAATTCAGCTAAGTGAGGGAATGGATAGATGGGTATGGCAAGGGGCATCGGATGGCATCTTTTCTGTAGCTTCTTGCAGGAAGTTGCTAGCATAATATGCGGTTTCGTTCGCTCCGTTTGACTGGATAAAGTATGTACCAAGGAAGGTTAGTATCTTCGCGTGGCGTGCTGAGAACAACAGGCTACCAACGTTAATGGGCCTGCAGAAGAGAAAGATACTACATGGACCAGCTACTTGCAGATTATGCAGCAATTCAGACGAAGACTCAGAGCACTTGTTAACGTCCTGATATGTCACTTTTGTCATCCTGGAAAAGGTGTCGGCTTGGTGCAAAATCCCTCAAGTGTTCGCGTTCAGCGTTCGAGACCTACTAAATGTATACAAGACAATGGCCATGGATGGTAATAAATGGAAATGGGTTAGATTGATCATGGTGGGCGCGGCTTGGGCCATATGGAAGGCACGAAATGGGCTTATCTTCTCTGGGAAAGGGTATGTCCTCAAAGTGTCTTTGCTGAGATCCAAACAATGACTTACCTTTGGGTGAAGAACAAGTGCAACCGAAGCAACTGGACATGGGAAGATTGGGTTTCTTTCAATGTTCCGATCACATAGGGACCCTTTATTGTCGAGTTTGATGTAATTTTGGGTGATGATTTGGTTTGTATGGTCTAGTATCTTACTAGCCTAGTATGTAAACAAGTTTTGGTGATGAATGAATGAAGTTTGCCGATAAAAAAAAGTGATTCTAAAGTCTTTAAACTGAATTTGAAGTACTTGAACCGATTATAAAGTCTTTTAAACTAAATCTAAAGTACATGAAGTGATTCTAATGTCTTTTAAACTTAATCTAAACTACCTACGTTTATTCCAAACTAAAATCTAATGTACTTGAAGTGTTTCTAATATCTTTTAAATTACATGTTTTCCCACAATTTTCTTTATCCAGATTACCCCCATATTTTCAGTTTAAGCCCGAATTTTTCTTCAAATTTTCATATAATAAAATGACTAAAGTGTCGTCACCTTAGGGACCCTGACTATTAAGATCCTTTAAACTTATAGACTTTACTTGGAAAAGGCGGTTGGGGCTGTGCTTCTAGCAGACCGAAAGGGAGTCCATACTCCAATATATTGCATCAGTCGTACGTTGCTTGATGCGGAAACAAGATATTCGATCATGGAAAAAATGGTACTTGCACTCGTCCATGCTTTGCGAAGGCTGCGGAGATACTTCCAAGGGCACCCGATAAACGTTCTCACAGATTATCGAATAAGCGATGTCCTTTGTAAGCCAGAGTTATCCGGCAGGCTCACCAAATGGGCAATTGAATTGGGCGCACACGAACTTTTCTACAAGCCAAGACCAGCAATCAAGGGGCAAGTACTAACAGATTTCACAACAGAGGTTCCTGCCGAGAAGGTCGCCGAGTGTTTCCGCCACCGTCGAAACAGATAATTGGCTCCTATATACCGACGAAGCTAAGAGTGACGACGGTGTGGGAGCGGGTTTACGTTTAATCAGTCTAGAAGGCGCTGAATTTATGTACGCAATTCGCCTTAACTTCGAGAGCACGAATAATGAAGTAGAGTATGAAGCATAGGTTAATAAATCTTTCTTTTGTTTTGTTTTCTTAGTTTTGTCAATCAAATCAAGAACCCAATTTCTTTTAATTTAGTTTGTTTTTGTTCTAGATCTCATACCACTTGTAATACAATATTTTTGTTTATTTTGTTTTAGTTTCTAGTTCATTATATTCGTTAGAAAGCTTTGCTTTTCACTGTACCAACCAACTGCCCAACTAAAACTCAAAGTACCTTTTCTATCAACTTTGCATCCTCCATAACCACAATATGTCAATATGTATCCAATAGTTCGAATTAAAGTTCAGGATACTAGATGAACTATTTTGGCAATCTATAGAGAATATTATATTAGAAATATACTAAAAGTAGAGACATTACCATCAACATCAACACACAAATTTCAACAGTTGGGGCCATTGGTTGATTTATTGATTAGGACTCTTGAAAATGATATTTCTATAAAGCATCATCTATATATTTGCTTTAATTTATAAAAGTGTCTTTAGAGTTTTGTGTCATTTAAATTTCGGCATAGTAGGTATTTTTTACCCATCATGCTCAACTTATAGTGATTGGACATTAACTTGAAAAGGTTTTACCCAGTATTTTCTGATGACGTGGGTCTTAAAACGACCACGTTTAATGCCTTGTCAAAAAATAAGGCAATGAAAAGCATTAAGATTTGCCCGACTTAATGGAGCTGAATAGCCAACGTAGGGCAGCGCGGCTGCCATACGGTAACACTACAGCAGAAAGCAAACAGTAAACTTCATTGGAAACATAAAAAGGTATTTTAACGTCTTACTATGGTCAAGACAAAAAAACATCATACAGCTCCAAGCATGACCTAGGAAATAGTAAAAGCTGAAAACATACCAAATGGGAAAAGTCTCACTGCAGGGACTATATAGAGAGTCAACCTTTACCAGGTATAGTAGGGAGGCTACCATAAGGGAGCTCCTGGGCAGAATTCCACTGCCTATATAAGGAGACCCTTAGGTTGTCATTCCACACATTCACTCCACACTCATTCTCTTTACTCTTACACTCTCTACTTCATTATTTCCCAACTCCAAACGAATATATACTTATTCTCATGCCGGAGTCCAAACGCAGGAGGCCCCCTTCTGCGTTAAGGCTAACGATGTCTGTTACCTTGTGCAGGTCTTTCCAGGAGCTTGAGGATCCCCTAAACCTAACATGCTCTTAACCCTATATATCTCTTAACCTAATCCCGGTCATTTTCCTTGTTGTAGTAACATTTTCTTTTGTGGATTCGAACTTATGTAATCTACATATATTAATTTGAACTAGAGTTATGTCATTACTTTAATGGAATAAGAAATTTGATATAATATCATATCAGGCTTATGAGGCTTGTTATAACCATATAATATTTTTTATATAAGTTGTACACATACTTTTGAGAAGATGTTGGTATCTAGAATGTTACCCTCCCTACACCCTACTTTCTGAATGATATATTATCGTGTACATTTGTTTGATATTAAGAATGTTATTTGACATACTTGCTCTTTTACAATAACAACATTTTCATCGTACTATTACAATAGTTCTATTTAGTGCCAATTTTGGCACCAAAGCTAAGAGTACTTGCTAGACCAATCAAATGCACGATAAGAAGAGTGTACATTTGTGCACCCATGCGAGGAGATCAAACAAATTCATATGAAGAACATAAAAGGGATACCCAATTGAGGAACCATGCTTACATTGAAATCAAGACCTATGGTGTTTCCTTGTTCATTAATTTGATTTGATTGACATTCAAATGTTCATTTGGTGGAAGGCTAGTTACAAGTTGAAGTTCATGTGTGAAAGACATTTGTACCACAATCAATTTAGCTTATAATTGAATTGAGTTTTCATGGGGATTAGAACAAGAAATGTTGGTGATTGTAACGTTATTAAGCCATTTTAATTTTAGATTTACTTGAAAAATAGCTGGATATACATTTAAAAAGGTTGAACCGTGATAAATATTGATACAAGTTATGGGGTGTAGAGTACACCCTCTAGTGACGAGGGGTTCCAAGAGACAGAGTTCCCTTGGCGGTGTCCAAGGGGTTGAAACCCTGGCGAGGGTCACACTCGTTGACCGAAAATTTCATGAAATTGTGCATCAGTTAGAAGTGATTATCAGTGGTAACCAATATCAATAGTAAATTTGATAAACATCGCCTCAGTCCATCATTGGAACATGTTATAAGCACAAACTGAAAGCAACATTAACTGTTTTCAATAATAAGTATGCATCAACAATCAGACTATAATAGTATTAAAGCTATTGCTCGGTATTATTGAAGGAGTTCCCGTTGACACAATTTACTACCGATATAACCGAATTACTGGTTTTTATCGGAAAACCGACATACTCTTTCACAATGAGTTGTGGCATTTCAATAAGCATTGTGATGGCTCCAACTATAAAATGTTTGTCTCTGGTCACTTCTTTCGTACACGTTTTTTATAACATATATCATACGTGTTGTTTTTTATTTTTAATTTCTCTTTAAATTACCCAAATTAACAATTTCTAGATTACCGCCAATATACTTTAATATGAAAGTTTACATGATTTAAAGTGATATCCAGACCATTCCAACCTATACAACTTAGAAGAAAACGACATAAACACCCTTGCATCTTTTGGCACGAGCTGACTTTGTAAATGTAACTTCATTATTATTAACATAAAGATTGTGTTGTAGTCAACATGTGAAACTTTATTTAACTAGTTGGTTTCCCGCGCGTTGCGGCGGGGATGGTGGTAATCGGATTTGTTTATGAAGAAAGCTAATCCACTTTGAAAGTTTGCAAAATGTTACCTTAAAAGACAACCTTTGTCCTTGTAACCGTTGGCTACACCGCCTTTATTCTGAGACCGACTTCCCATCATCGACGGTGATGGTGATGATGGTTTTGTGTGATGTAGCGAAGGCTACAAGGGAGGCAAATGTGAGCAAGACAAGTGTTAGTTTTGCCATTGCAGGTTGTTGTGTTGATTGGATGTGGTGGTGGTAGTTGGATATATTATTAGAAGAAACATAAGGTGTACCTTATATTTATTTATATTCTAATATGTATGGTGAGTTTGGGGTTTGCATGGAGATTCACACGTGGAGTAGTGTCAATAATAAGTATGTTTTTAGGAGTGTATAGGTGTGTATATATATATATATATATATCATGAAATGGCTCCACGTATATGATTCTTTAATTTATTTGATTCTTAAAAATAGTGTAAATTATACCAACAAGTTGAGTCGGTGAAGAAATGTTAAACGTTGGTCAACGTAGCAGTCAACTTTGGATGGTAAAGAAGACAAAAGAAGCTGACTTTGGATGGTAAATAAGACAAAAGAAGCTGACCGTAGTTTAGTTAAGTATAACCAAACCCTAGTTAGTTACTATTCATGGCCATTTTGTAACTATATATAGTTAATGGTACTTGTTAAAAAACACATCCCAAATCCTTTTATATTACCCTTGTAATGACCAAATGACATTGTTGGACCATTGTTATTGGTGTGTGTGCATATGACTTTGAACTAGTCATATGTCTTGAATAAGACAATTATAATATATGCTTGACGTTACCTTGCCGTTTCCGACACGTTTCCGTCCCCAACGAGCTTCTGAAATGGGTAAGACACCAAAAAATGGCATCTCGTGCATCATAGCTGGGAACTTGGTTGCGACTTTGCCGTTTTAACTTGGTGGGTTAGGCCTTTCCTCAGCTCGGGACGTGGCTGCCTATGCTTTTGTGGCTTCCAGATCCCAGTCCCAGGTGCTGCAAGACCACATATTACGTAACGGTGGGACTGCTCACGTTGACACGGATTATTCTGGTGCTATTGACCTTTTACAACGATCCCTTCCTGACTTTGATATTGGCGGTTTCTTTAATAAGGACACCGCCCCCAAGAAGGCACAAAAAAAACTGGCGAATGCCATTTATAACCGAATCTTGGAATGCCTGCAAAAACCTCACGCCCGGGGCTTGGGGCAACGAATGTCGGCAGTAGAGTACAGGGCAATCCTTAAATACCGGCTGATGATACCCATTTTCCCCGATGATGAAAATTGTCCGGTCTGCCGCAAAGCATGCCTTGATAAGTATGGGGAACATGCGTTACATTGTAAGGAATTGCATGGGTTTAAAAATCGGCATGATTTTGTCCGGGATGCATTGGCATACATCCTTAGAAGAGCGGAGATCTTCGCAAGAAAAGAGGCGTCAGTTAATTTTCTAACAGACTTCGCGGAGGGGAGGACCACCCTGCGCCCAACAGACGTCTTAGTTTTTGGTTGGGAAGGTGGGAAACATGCGTGTGTTGATCTTACCGGGGTGTCCCCCCTAGTTGGGCTTGGGATAGCGGGTTTGTGGCCGGGCAAGCGGTCATGAGAGCTGAATCCAAGAAAGTGGAAAAGCACGCTAAAGCATGTGAGGATAATCAGCATGTTTTCGTTCCCCTGGCCTTCGACACGTTCGGTTCCTTGGCACCAGAAGCGGTGCGGTTTTTGGCTCGGGTTCAGCGAGTAGTGCATAACAACTTTTCCACCCCTCAAGGGCGTGAATTTGTTTTTAGCAGATTGGGATTTTTGATCCAGAAAGTGATGGTAGCGTAGCTTGTTGCCCGCCTAGCTACTATCTTTATGTAATTTAATATGTATGAAATATATACGTTATTAATATTAAAAAAAAAACATCAAAAGAGAAAAATCTCATCTTCATTATCGATTTTAATAACTTTATATATTTAGTATGTCCGACTACTCATCCTAACTTCTTCATATATCAATCATTTTATTCAATACAAGGGGAGACAACAGAAAATAGCATAAGGGATTGGGTTGCGGCGGCAGTTAAATTGGACCGGGTCAAAAGATTCTTGTGGGACCCACCACCGACCCAAATTGCAGTATTTTTACATCTGCAAACACTCAATATTTCAACGCGGTTTCCTCACCTGTCTTTTTCATCCTGTTTGGTCCTCCATTGTCTTGCATCTTAAGTTTTTCAAACATATAACTTTTTCACTTTTTTTATTTACTTATTGAAATTATGTTTTATTTATTTATTTGTACTAATAGGGTTATTTTTATTTCTATCTTTTTTTTCCCTAAAATGGGTAAGCAATGGAACTTTAAATATCGGCATGATTGGGTTAGAGACATTTTGTGGGACATTTTAAGACGTGCTGGGATCTCAGCCAAAAAGGAGGCCCCTGTGAACTTCCTCTCGGATCCAACAGAAGGGAGATCCACCCTACGACCAGCAGATCTCCTTGTCTTTGGGTGGGCCGGGGGGAAGCATGCTTGTGTTGACCTGACGGGTGTATCTCCCCTAGTTGGGTTAAGGGATAGTGGCTTCGTAGCAGGGCAAGCAGTGCGGAAAGCAGAGGCAAAGAAGGTAGAAAAACATGCTAAAGCCTGCGAGGAGAACCAACACGTTTTTATACCATTGGCTTTTGATACCTTTGGCTCATTGGCACCAGAGGCTACCCGTTTCCTGACCAGGGTACAGCGGGTTATTCCATAGTAGTGTCTCGGCTTCGGGTGGGCAGGGTTACGTTTTTAGTAGATTAGGATTTGCTATTCAGAAAGGGTTAGCAGCGCAGCTTGTTGCCCGCCTGCCCGTTATCTTAATGTAATTTTCTTTGTCTGGGAATGATAATATATAAATTTGCTAACGTGTCAAAAAAAAAAAAAAAATCAATCTAATGGTTAGAATTTATTTGTGTGTTGAAACTTTTTTTTGAGAAAGTATATGGTATAAAGCCACTTAAAATAAGAAGCATAAGAAGCCATAAGAGATTGACACCTGTCAATCTAACCTAACCACACCTAACCACAGTTAAACACAATAAATCCTATCTTCCCTGTTCAAATCTTAACCCATTCTCATTTTAAAACATACCAATCTAGATCTGACAACCACGACCACCACCACCAACACCACGACCACCACCACCACCATCTTCCTGTACCTTCACAAAAGTTTATAAACGTCTCTGTTTTTACTTCACAAAAGCCGATCGAGATATAACCACCACCACCATCACCACCACCACCACCACCAAACCTGCAGTAACAGCACCACCAGGGGAATGAATAATACCCGGTTTTTGAACAACCACATCTATTCCAGATCTGCAACATCAAGCAACGATCTACAAATTTTGATGCAACCTTACCTATTCCAGATCTGCAACATCAAGCAACCATTTACCTGCAATCGTTTACTTTGAAAAGAAAGAAAGAAAACAATGAAGAAGATGGTGCATTAATTGCTTTTGTCATCTTGTGACTTTGGTTCAAATTCTTCATACGTGAAGAATGCATATGTTTTGCTGTCCATGAATAAAGGAGGTGCGTTTGTTTTCAAGGAAGGAGTGCGTTTGTTTTGAAGGCCATTTTAATGAGCGCGTTTAAAATTTTTGTAAGCGCGTCTGAAAATTTTAATGAGTGCGTTGATTTTTTTTGACGAGTGCGTCTGAAATTTTGATGAGTGCGTCTGAATTTTTAATGAGTGCGTCTGAATTTTAATGAGTGCGTCTGAAAATTGATGAGTGCGTCTGTTTTAACCCAGGTATGGTTAGGGTTTTTAATCTGCATCCTTAATCTAATGGCTTTATACGTTATCTCCCCCTTTTTTTTTGAATTTTCTTACCATTATCATCCAATTTGTTAACCCGTCTATTTTTATCGTTTACTCAAAGGTAGCATTACTAAATACGTTAATATATTTCACAGTTTAATAAGTTATAACATAAAATTAAGAATTTTTCTCCTTGATATGTATAGCATTACTGAATGCATATTCTAAAAAAGAATAGTTTAAAACCGTAGCCAATATCCTTGCAGTGTAATTGTAGAGGCGTTGGTGGGCCATGATAGAAGACCTGGGGAATTTTGGGTGTTCCATTATTGAGTCAGGCGAGTTTTACCAGTATCTTCACCATCGTGCCTACATGTCGGTGGGTTACCGGGTTTTCCCTAGAATTGGTGTGTCCGCTTTGTCCCGATAGGTTGCCCATCCAGGAACTCACGGCTTTTGTTTTTTGGTCGCCCCGATGGAGACTTCCTAGGAGGTCATCCATCCTGATACTACTCCCACACGAGCACGCTTAACTGTGGAGTTTTCATGTGCTTCACAACCAACTAAACCTAAAATACATTGGTGATTTAAGAGGCAGGGCATGTCTTATGAACTAAGAATCTATCCTGTCCACGGCGATATGAGATTTGCCTAAGGTGTCACAATGGTCCATGTTAATATATTAGGTAATTCGGTATCTTTACAATCAAACACACCCCCCCCCCGGGATACATACTTTATAAACCATTCGATCGCTTATGCCCACGTGTGAGTTGTACTGCGTTTCAAAACTATTTCTTTTTTTTATTTGTTTTCGAAGCCATATAAGTATGCTTTAACCAAAGCTATATCTTGTTGACTCTTCGCACATCCGGCGAATCTTCTTGAACTTGCTTCCCTTCATCATCTTCGTTTTTTTAAACATGCATTTCTACAATGTTGTCATCCAATTGTATTCTTGATTATTTTGTTAAAATTGTGTTTCTGGCACAACATCGTCATTATCAAGCCCTTCTAAAATCGGGAGCGGATATTCCACATTGTCAGGCGGGGACCAAATATTCTGGCTCCTCATTGCAAACGGTTCGGATGATTGTCGATTTTCTAAGCGTATTCGTATCGACATGGTGCAACTAGAGTAGGCCTTGTGGTAGAGTATGAGTCTGTTTAAAAAACTATGGCGCATACGCTTATTGCTGGTATGGAAACAATTGTGGTTGTGATTGTTGTGTTAAATTTAGTTGTAGTTTATACCCTTAACCACTCTCACTTGAACGGCTCTCATTGATTTAGCTGATTTCTCGGTTGCACCAACCTTTGATTTTTGTGAAGTGTGATCCAACAGGACAATATTTGTATCCCACCCCTTTCTTCTCCTCATGTCGTGACCAGCCTCATGCCCCCAACCTTCACGTTGCTATTCATGCATCATTAGATGTTGTAGCCGATGTTAAAAATTCGAGGTGACAAATTATATTCTTGATTATTTTGTTAAAATTGTGTTTCTGGCACAACATCGTCATTATCAAGACCTTCTAAAATCGTGAGCGGATATTACACAATCAGGTGGGGACCAAATATTTCGGCTCCTCATTGCAAAGGTTCAAATGATTGTTGATCTTCTAAAGCATATTCGTATCTACATGGTGCAACTAGAGTAGGCCTTCTGGTAGAGTATGAGTTTGTTTAAAAAAAATTGTGGTGCATACGCATATTGCTGGTACGGAAACAATTGTGGTTAGACTATGGGGTGTGGTTCCCCTCCCCCCTTCCTCCCCCTTGTCCACGTCAGCGCCACATCATTTTCCCCTTCTCATCCCCCTTCTATGGGAAATGGTTCCCCCTTCTTTTTTTTATTATTTTAAGTATATAACAAAAAAAAAACAAGAAGAAACAAACCGGCGACCTCCATCTTCTCTGGCGACGTTCTCCGGCTTCTCTCTCTCTCTTAAACCCCCCTCTCTCTCTCTCTGCACCACCCATCACCGCCTCTGCACCAAAAAACAGAGATAAAAACCTATAAACCGGCGACCTCCATCTTCTCCGGCGACGTTCTCCGGCGACGTTCTCCGGCGACCTCCATCTTCTCCGGCGATTTCTCCGGCTTCTCTCTTTCTTAAACCCTCTCTCTCTCTCTCTCTCTACAACATTTAAAAAATTAGAAAAACAAGAAAAAAAAGCATTGGAAAGTGGGACGGGGAGGACTGGGAGTATCTCCACACCGAAGGCACAGCGGGGGGCGCGGTGTTCCCGTTCGGGGAAGGAAGCCAGCTCAGCTTCCCGAGCATCTTCCCGAACCACACCCCATGGTCTTATGGTTGTGATTGTTATGTTAAATTTAGTTGTAGATTATACCCTTAACCACTCTCACTTGAACTGCTCTCATTGATTAAGCAGATTTCTCGGTTGCACCAACCTTTGATTTTTGTGAAGTGTGAATCCACAGGAAAAATATTTGTATCAAACACCTTTCTTCTCCTCATGCTGTGACCAGCCCCACGCCCCCAACCTTCGCATTGGTATTCATGCCTCGTCAGACGTTGTAGCCGATGTTAAAAATTCATGGTGACAAATTATATTCTTGATTATTTTGTTAAACTTGTGTTTCTAGCACAACATCGTCATTATCAAGACCTTCTAAAATCGGGAGTGGATATTCCATAGTCAGGTGGGGACCAAATATTTTGGCTCCTCAATGCAAAGGTTCGAATGATTGTTGATCTTCTAAAGCATATTCGTATCTACATGGTGCAACTAGAGTAGGTCCTTGTGGTAGAATATGACGTTGTGTAAAAAACTGGGGCGCATAGGTATATTGTTAGTATGGAAACAATTGTGGTGGTTGTGTTAAATTTAGTTGTAGTCTGTACCCTTAACAACTCTCACTTAAACCGCTCTCATTGATTTAGCGGATTTCTTAGTTGCACCAAACTTTGATTTTTGTGAACCACAGAAAAATATTTGTGACACACCCCTTTCTTCTCCTCTTTATGTCGTGACTAGCACCACACCTCCAACCTTCACGTTGCTTTTCATGCCTCATCAAACGTTGTAGCCGGTGTTAAAAATTTAACGTGACACGAAACATTATACCATAACACATAGCCTATTAGTTAGAATATATGATAATAAAACTTTGTCGACATCTTTTTCATTAGTTGTGTTATTATATTTAGCATATATGTATATAATGGGACTCAAGTCACAATCATTGCATAGGGTTAATGATATTTGAGTGATAGAAAAGAGAGGTGTGAAAGTGAACGACTTTGTACGTTATGCATATTCCATTCGTCGGATGAGACCCACATTTAAAATTTTATATTTTTCACTCTTTACAAACCGTGTTGTATGTTTTTAAATAAAAAAAAAATCACCGACATCATATAATTTCAGTAACTTCTTATTATGGGTATGTTTGGCAAGGAGTTTTTAAGAGCTTTTAGGAGCTTCAAGCTTCAAGCTTTTAAGAAAAAGCTCCTACTCAATAAAAAGCCTTGTTTGGTTGAAGGAGCTGGAAGTTTTTACGTTAGAGAAAAAGCTCTACAGTGAAAAGCTACTAGTACTAGCGTTTAAGAAAAAGCTCCTACTAGCTACAAGCTTTTAATGAGTAAATGACACAAATACCCATTCTATTTTAAAAATAAAATAAAAACCTTCTTTACAAGCTTATAATTATGCCCATTTTGGTCATTTTATACATTTTATTAAAAGCTCCAGCTACTCTCCCAAACACCAAAATATATTTAAAAAGCTTGCAGCTACCAGCTTACAGCTAACAGCTTGCAGCTACCAGCTACCAGCTTCCATCTACCCGCCACCAGCTAGTTTTGCCAAACATACCCTATGTATTCCATAGCATAACATAGCATACTCGTTTTCATGTGTTATTTATGTATTCTTCTGCTGATGTTGTAGCCCAGTGGTTGCAACAGAAGTGGAAAGGTTTACCCATATTTGTGGCAGGGTCTCAGGTTCGATTCCGTCTTTCATCGAAAAAGTAACCATTGGGTTTGAAAGGAGAACCCTGTGTGGGGAATGAATCGATCCTGGACAGAGGTGGCTTTTTAAGGAGAAACCCATGTAGGGAATGAATCGATCCTGGGCAGAGGTGGCTTTTTAGCCAACTGTTTACTGCTGAAACACCACCTTTCAAAAAAAAATCATGTATTCTTCTAAATAAATTCGAATGATACTAATCTACCAAACATTTTCAAAGAGTGACATTGGTATGAAAAAAAAATTATATGGATCGACTCCAAAGGCTAAAATGGGACATCTCATAAAGAAAAAGCTTACGTATGAACCTCTAAGAAAATACATTATAAGTTAGAAATTACAAGTCGTTTTGGCCGACCCATGACTCGACACAACTGTGAGCTGTTTGCACAGCAGGTTTGAACCGTCTAGACATGGGTCGAAAGTAAAACATGATCATGTAAGAGATTTTCCTGCCCATTCGCGTTCTCTTTTCTTTTGCTTTGCTTGCATCTTGTTGAACTTTTCTTTTCCTTTCTCCAGAAGAGGGTCAACTACCACATAGTCATTCGGATCATTCCTACGTGACATATTATCCTGCACACGATTTTAAAATAAAATGAAATAAATGATATATCCGATGTTATACCATAACTAAAAATATACTGTTATTATAATACAAGACAGTTTTTGTAGGGATGTTTATATACCGTTGATTGAACCGCCAAAACCAAAGCAAATCGACCCGTTTGAGATTTATACTAAAATTTACCTTTTTTATTTATTCTTATATTACTTTTGGAATATACAGTTATGCGTACGTAGAATATGCATCAAGCACTTTATATCATTTTTAATAATTTAGAACAATCTACACTAAATATTTTGGAAAAAAAAATAAAAAAAAAACTGGTTGAAACCGCCCAAATCGCCTAACTGAACTGTTTTGCCGGATTTGACCAATCCGACCAACATAAACACCAGCCAGCTTTGGTTTGCAAAGTTTAGAAACCGTAGTTAGTTGTGCGGCCCAAAAATATTTTGTCAAAACCGGTGGTTGTATGAACACCCTTACAGCTTATGGGTTCCGTTTTGACCCATTACCCAATCCCCGCCCATTTTGCCACATCTAAAGAAGATAGTATGGATAAATACTTACCTTATCAGGTGCAAACTTCAACTTGCTTTTAGTCCAGTCAGAGTCATCTTCACTTTTAGCCTCCAAGTCATCATTAGCCGATGAAGGTTTCGTAAACAGTGTTTTGATCCTTTCTAGTTTAGCTAGCATCTGTCAGAAAAAAAATGAGCACAAATTAATCGAAATAGTGTTTTTGATGTACATTTTCAGCAAAATAACATCTTTAATATTAAAAACTAAATTAAATAAAAGGGAATATTGCCATGACTTACATCTTCTTCATGTCCTTGACGTCTGCGTTTCTTCTGCTTCATTAGTTGTCTTTCTCTTTCATGTGGATTCAAAAGCTGCAAGTCTGCATCGGCATTGGCCATACGTTCGGCTCTCACTTCTGATCCAATTCCTTTTTTCTTCAAAAGCAACTTATTCACTTTGTGCCCGTCATCAGGGCTTTCAGCTTTTGATCTTTTGATAGAAAAAAAAAGTAAAAAACCGCAAGATTAGAGAATGCATATTAGCAGAAATCATCTACACGCACAAAGGACAAGATCACGGTTCGGGTAGCAGGTCAAAATGAATTGGGGTCGTAAATTCGTAATAGGCTGAATTGGGTTAGGTTGACCCGCAAAAACTTTGTCCATTTTTCAATGTTATTTTGTAACTAATGCATCAGTTATGATTACAAAACATATTAGTACAATAGTAATCTAAAATCTTAATTTAGAAGGTTGTATGTGTTAAAAATAGAATATGGACACTTTCAAAAATGTCTGACCCCGTTCCCTGTTTGGTAACTTTCATTTCTTTATTTGACCTGAACCGTTTAAGATAAAAACAACCCAAATTGACTGAATCAAGGAAATGAGTGGAATCGCAAGCTTCCGTTTGAAGTTACCCCTATATAACATTGAGTCCGTTAATGCATTGACTTAAATCAAATAATACCTTGGTGGAGACTTTTCACGGGTCCTAGGCTTTGAACTCTCTGAAAAATGTAACAGAGAGATTAGATTTAGGAATCAGCAAGCAAGGAAGATGAAATTATAATATTGTTTACTAAAGAAGTAAAGATCAAACAAACATAAAATGATGCATCTATTAATATTTCATTTTTTAAAATTTAGTGTGAAAAGAACATTATAACATGGTAATAAAGTTGTGCAATGACCAAAAGAGTATAGCCGTATATTAAATATTGGCGCAGCTCTTAAGGGGCGGGGAGGGGAGCGCCCCCCCCCCCCCCCCCCCCCCCGAATTTTCACTCAGAAGTTCCGATTATATAGTATCCATATAGAATTTTTTTGGTATATACGATTTCGACCCCCTGAAACTAGTGATTCCGACCCCCCGGTGACTTCCGCCCCTCGAATTTTCGGGTCAAGCTTCGCCACTGATATTAAACCACATTACAAGTTCCCATAAAACCTCAACCATGTATTCATAGTCAAGGATGTGTCATGAACAATGCAACCCTGAAAACAGTTGCATACTTCATGAACAACTACTTAGTATAAATGAATTTACTTGTGGGATAAATGGGTTTAAATTACCTTTGTGCCCTTTTTTCTTAGATGGCATGTCCCCAAGCTCCATTTTCTTTTTAAGTATCTGTTGACGCATCCTTACATCAAAGCTTGCCTCGTCATCATCGTTTTCATCTGCTGAGTTAGCATCTGATTCCTTGGGTAACTCTTCCTTCCTGGAGCTTAGAGCTTCTCTAACACTCATTTGCAAATCTTTTCTTGCTTTATCTTCCTCTGGATTCTGCACCCATAAAACATATTAATAAAAACTTGGTCTCGTCTTTCAAGCTTTAATCCTAAATTATCAAATGTAACTAATATTAACCTAGATTACTAAGTTTCCTCTGCTTTCAGTAGACTGAAAAAAAAAATCTACAGTAATTATCAGTGTTTCATTTATATACGATCTCTGTTGGGTAACACGGTGTGTTTTGAAGTCGGATGAAGGATCATCTTTGGCCATTCTGAAGATCGGATATACTTAGTTTGTGATGGGCCAAACTTTGAAGATCGCATATACTTGGTTTGTGCTGAGCCGTTGGGTTTAATGGCTACTCCTGCATATCCTTTGGAATGAGCCTCAAAGATTAAGAAAAGTTGTGCAACAAAAGCGTTTGCACTTCCCGCGTACCAGGGGTCGGTAGTTGGGGCCACTCCCTTGATGAGCCCATGGCTGGACGAAACCAGTGACCCATATCAATTAGCTTTGGGGTAATGGGATTTTAGAAAGCTGAATGGCTTTTACGCTCATGGATAATCATTGCCAGAGCGTAGAATATAAAATTTAAGATAATAGTCTCAGCCCTTATAAATCTTAGGCCCGGTTATGCAAAGCGGACATTAAGTTACTAACCCTGATCCTACTATTATATATAGACATCTCATGTAACTATACATATATACTCTTGATAGCATAAATAAATAAAATATCTCTATTTTGGCCTGGACGTAGCCGAATCAAATCTCACAATATATACTATGGTGTTTCTGGGTTCACGCGTCCCCAAACAAAATAGTATCAAAGCCGTTCTTGAATTCTTTAGGAGCAATGACAGAATATGGAGAAGTGAAGATAGAAAAGTTTAGCAACCATAATTTTGGTTTCTTAAAAGCTGCAGATCGAAGATTACGAGTACGAAAAGAAACTAAACAAACCTGCATTATAACCAAAACAAGATAACGATTAAGCAGAAAGATTGTCAAAGGCAGAAAAGATGAAGCAGAAGGTTGGGAATTGTTGGTTCGAGAAGCACTTGGAGTGGTTAGTTTGACTTTGCGTGCAGAACGTGTGCAGCATGGTCACTGAATAATCTCTGTTGATATTACATTTGATGATGATGTACATGCATTCTTCATAATATTGTAACAGCAGTTAGCAGTTCGTCAGAAGATACTAAGCTTACCTTTGATGATGAAGAAATTCATTATCTCATCCTCAAAGGACCATCCGAAGGAAGAACGCATGAAAGTACTTAAATTCCTTTCTGCAAAAGGCAGTGGCAGGTTAATCTAAAAGGTAGATCGAAGTCCAGAAGCAGAGGGGAGCCAAAGCTTGGTGCTAAAAGGCGCGAGACGCTTAGTGTCTCAGAAAGCAGGGCACGAGACAAAGGCGCTAGCCTTACGTACGTGAGGCGGCTGATATTAAAAGATATACTTATAAACTAATGTAACAGGCAACTGTTGACCTGAGGTTTGCCTTACCTCACCTTTTGATTAATGTAATAAATCTCTCTGGCATGGCCGTAAACGTAGCCTGATCAGATCAATTGAGAATGAATTATAACCCTTATATATTGTGTTCTTATTGTTCTTAGGCTTTCAATTGTATAGCTATTGTTTTCCCCCAAGCAAAAGGCAGTGGCAGGTTAATCTAAAAGGTAGATCGAAGCCCAGAAGCAGAGGGGAGCCAAAGCCTGGTTCTAAAAGGCGCGCGACGCTTAGTGTCTCAGAAAACAAGGCATGAGGCAAAGGAGCTAGCCTTACTTGAGGGGGCCGGTATTAAAAGAAATACTTATAAACTAATGTAACATGCAACTATTGGCAATGTATATGATTGCTAAACAACAGTTTAAATTAATATTTTAAAAACTAATCTAGCCTTGGATAAGCTTTAGAAAGTTCCTCACCTTATGTCTACCTAAGGCTTGCCTCACCTCACCTTTTGATTACTGTAATAAAATCTCTCTAGTATGGCCGCAAACGTAGCCCGATCAGATCAATTGAGAATGCATTATAACCCTTATGTATTGTTTTCCCCCAAGCATAACATGCCAACATGGGTTTGACTGGATAATTTGATGGGCGTGGAGGTTGGATTGATCAGTCCTTTCGGTTCAACACAATAACTCTTTATGCATTAAAAATGTACCTATACTTACTGATTTATCTCTTGCATTTTCTTCTTTCAAAAGACGAGGATCATTCAATACATCATGGCTACTTTTTATCTTGATCTTCACAGCAGCCAGTTCTTTCTCCTCTTCTTGTGCTTCTTCTCCAAATGAAAGCAAGTTCAACTTTCTATAAATAATGAACGAAAATCACAGAATTAATAAACTTCAAAAGTAAGAACATCACTATCTAAATATCAAAATTTTAAGCCACTCCAAAGTCAGGATAAAAATCTTTACTTTGTAGCCTTCTTTTTAGTATCTTTGTTGCCAGCTTCTGTGGTAGATGATGGCAAAGATTTAGCAGGTGCTGCTCTTGGAAAAACGTCATCAAACGGGTTCCATAACATCTGCAGTTAAGAATCAATTAATGATCTCAATTGGCAACAAAACAGACATTAGTGAGATACAATTATTTAAATCATTAGAGAATGTAATTGCGGTAAATTTCATTAAAATAATACACTTCTGGTACTTTTACAATAAAATGAGTCATGTAAGAATTTTGTTTTTCCTTGAGGTGCTATAATGGCTGGGTTGGGCAAGTTGTGGGTAGCGATTCGTTGGGTTGACCAGAAAGAATTTTATCCTTTAATGAAACTTTTCGTGTATAATTAGTGTTAAATATGATTACAAAAAGTAAATTATTACAGTAATAAATTTTTTTCGGTCCTGAGGTTATCCACTGTCAAGCTTTTACTGTTTACAAAATTCCTCCTAGAAAGTTACATGCATTCAAAATACACTTTAGGCGACTTTTGATCCAGTTTAGCTGTTCAACTCATTTCACTTGTTTCCTTTCTAGCTAAACTTGTTCATTTTACACAGCAAAGTCAAAACTCAGAATTGCAACCTCTACATTATTCTATTGCTAATGACATGGCAAAAGAAAACTGAAATATTAGTACTAATTATACCTCGATAGAAAGGATTTTTGGAGGAGAATCAACTGGACGATCATCTTTATCAGTTTCAATATCACCCATATTTAACAAGTTATATAATGAATCTCCAGTGACCTATAGAGCATATAAAACTAATCAATATCCAAAGAGACAGACAGGCAAAAGGATTATGTATCAGTAATACTGTAATTACCTTGCCAAATATGGTATGCTTTCTGTCAAGCCAATCGCAACGATCCAGGGTGATAAAGAATTGACTTCCATTTGTGTTTGGTGCATTGGAATTTGCACATGCAACTAAACCCCTGTGGTTGAATCTTAAACGTGTATGGAACTCATCTGCGAAAGTTCCTCCATATATACTTTCACCACCTGAAGAATCAGAAACAACATTTATTTGACAAATGAGAAATGAGAAGTAACACAAACCCTTGAAATAATAATATCGGTATCATTGTATCAGAATGCAAGAAAATCTCATTATCATTGATCAGATTGAACAATATACGAGCATTCAAGAAACAGATTTAACAATGGCATAGAATCTGAATCATGTAGTCAAGAAAGAGATGGCTGTATCAATATAGCGTTGTTTGTATTTTTGAAATTATGATTTATTCTAAGCTGCTGTGTGGAAATCGTAGGGGGTTGACAAAGTAACAAATATCCGGTTCAGAGATTTTTCCAAGAGATACTATTAATGTTCCAGGAAAAAGTATCCCACTGCCACTGCAGCTACAAAAGAATTTCAAACTTGCGATTACAAATTTCCTAGGACTGGTACTATGTTATACAAAAATTAGGGTTGAACTGATTGCCTTGTGGTTACGAGAAACATTCATGTTGTCATTCACAGACGAGGTCTGGTGTAGAAGCAGCAAGTGAGCAAGCAGTGATGAGAAGTGAAAAGACCAATTTTGGGGACCAGGTTTGTTTTCTAATGTTTATACGCACATCTACAAACCTTAAAACTTCAATGAGAATGAATTTTTGAGTCCTCCAACTTTCACATGCTTTGCCGAGGCCTAAGACTCACCGCCCCGACTCAAAGCCTCGAACCGCCTCGACTTCACTGAGGCTTACGTTTCAAAAATACCCAATGAGGCTAAGCCTCAAAGGCTATTTTTTACCGCCTCAGCCAAGGCGCGCCTCAGAACGCCTTTTTAAACCATGCTCCAACAAAAAAAGAGTGTTCAATAATGTAACACTTTTCGGTGATCGCCTAAATCTATCACTTCATTCAAGTCAAGTTTAGGAGAAAGCGGAAGAACAGATAATTAACAAAAAAAACTTGGCATACTAATCGTTCAACAACCAATTCAAATGCTTTCAAAGCTCTCACTTGTTTAAACAATCAAGCAACACTAAAATATAACAAGGCATGCCTAATTTACAAACACAATGAAAGAAACAAAAACACATTATGCAATCACATTTTATCAGTGTTGTAAAAGGCGGCCTAGGCGGCCGCCTAGGCGCTAGGCTGAAGGTAATATCGGAAATAAGCCCTAGTCGGAGTTCTGGGCGTTTTGGCCATTAGGCGGGCCTAGGCGGTGGTTTTTATTAAATTTTTTTTTAAATGTCTAAGTATTTCTAGGTATTTCTTAGTATTATATGTATATATCTAAGTATTTCTAAGTATTGTGTGTATATATCTTAACATATTTTCAAAAAACACCTAAATTTGTGTGTATATATATAAAATACGTATAAAATACCAAAACGCCTAATTCCGCCTAATTTTCGCCTAGTTCCGACTAGTCCCTAGGCTGGACCTCACCGCCCGCCTAGTGCCTAGCGCCTTTTGCAACATTGCATTTTATTAAATAATAACTAGAAGCCACTAGGAACTAAGGAAACAAACATCAATACTCAACAATGTTAGCCTAACGGTCGTAATACTAAATAACCTTAACGCAAGTTAACCTATATTTGTTGATTTTCTTCATTGGTTGCAATCATGGTTGTAAAAATCACGCCCAGCCTCCGATTAATCGCTAGTCGGAGATTCACCAAGTAACTTTCATCTAATCAGCAAATTAATCACTAGGCAGTCAACGGTGGTCAAAGGCTTGCCCTAATCGGCCAAAACTCGGTGATAATCCAGCGATTCGGGCCAAAACCTATAAAATTCCAGCCAAAACTTGTAAATTCCGGCGATTAACCTTATCTACTTAAAAATATGGGCCGATGAGGAGCGATTAACCGTATATATACAAAACTGAAAATTAATTATATAAATCCCAATTTGATTAATAATCCCAATTAATCCCGATTAATCGCTAGTACGTAACGATGCTAATAAACCCTTAATTACAATGAGGGTTGAAAACTGAAGATACCTGTACCAGTACCGGTAGGATCACCACCTTGAACCATGAACGACTTAATAATCCGATGGAAAATGGTTCCGTCATAGTACCCATCAACGCACAGCTGAACGAAGTTTCTGACGGCTTTAGGCGCTTCTTTAGGCCATAGCTCGATGTCAAGAGGACCGTAGTTGGTGTGTAGAATAACCTTGCCCTTTGTTGGTGGCTCTGATACGTAGATGGACGACATTGAGTTTGTGCACTCCAAGTGTTTGTGTAAATGTTTGTGAGACAAAAATACTTGTACCCAGCCCTGTTGGATTAAAGTTGCTACAATTTGACCTTAACTATACGTTAGTAGCCAAACTTGGTCCTCCTGTCGAGAGATGAGCATATTGCACCGAATACCAAACCGATACCGATCATGAACTGATCCCGTATCGATTCCGTACTGAACTAAGGGTGTTTAGTATCGGTGCTCACATTTAGAGGGTTTTCGGTTTCGGTATCGGTACGGGATCGGTATTTTAAGGTAAAATACCGATACCGTACCGTATATTTTAGGTATCAGTATTGGGTTTTGGGAGTTTTCGGGATCGGTATCGGTTGGTACCGCTACCGTTCAGTACTCGGGACTACTTCTGTCCATTAATTTATAGAGTAAACTACAATTTGAGTCCTAAAAAGGCACCATATGTCCTACTGAACTGGTATTGATTTTTTCTTTGTTGGTACCGAATTTTTGGAGTTTTCATTATTGTTACGGTACCGTGCCAATCATTTTCAGTAGCAGTAATTGTTTTTGGCAATTTTTGGTACTGGTACTGAGCCTATCCCTACTTCTTGATAAACACTGACCCTCTTGTTAACGTGTTGTGTTTGGGTAGTCACAATATCCGAACACATTAAAAAGTTAACGCAAAGTGTTGTACACAGAAAAATATTCAGTTATATTGGATAATATTTTCAAAAAGAATGGTACATTTAAAAAGATTATTTACGTTTAAAACAAACAATGCAACGAGATATAAGTCTAAGAGTGTTTAGGTTTTTATTTCCCATCTTACCTCTCTTTGTTAGAGGTATGTGTATTTGAGTCTACATGGTTTTCTGTCTCGTCTTAGTTATCCATAATCTTGCTTAGACGGTGCATTTATGTTAACATGGTTCTCTCTCATCTTAGCTCTTGATCAATAATATAAACTTCCTATGCGTGCGTGCAAGGGAAGGAAGCTAATTAAGGAGTGGATTATTATCATATAAGGTTTTATTACTTAGAGATAATTATTATGTTCTAGAATAATAGATTTATTAATAATCGTAGTTATAGTCTAATAGGTGTGTTTAGCTGTAAATACCATGATGTGGGTAGAGGATCGTATGTTCAAATCTTGAGTTAGTTTCTTAATCGATAAATCGTTTTTGGATGCTTAGCCAATTACGTGTGTTTTCCGATTTCGTTTTCTGTTCTATGCCAATTCTACTTTAACAAAGACATTGCATATTCACCTTCTTTAAACAAGTACACATACATATTACAAAAAAAAAAAAAAAATACAATTAAAACTCTGGTCTTGGGACAATAGTTATCTTTACAAGTCAAACATGAAGTAAGCTAGCGAAATCGTTATTCGGTTGTTAGCTGCTTAATAATCGTTTTAAGCATGTAATAATATCATCACAGTTCCCACACGACCATCGCGTAAGATAGGCCAACCCAACTAAATTTGCTGATCAACTCGTGCCCAGGGTAGTATAGTCATTTTACAATCTTACCAGCAAAGCCTTGACAGACCCGTTAAGTAAGTCAATACCACTGACTACCTGGCCCGCTTTGAGCAGCAGCAGCAGCGGCAACCTTTCTTGGAACGTATGGAGGCCGGGACTGTAGCCCGTTACCAGAAACTTCCATAGTGGTTTCTACTGTGTCGTTTTTGCAGGCGGATGAGTTGCTGCTTCTTCTAGGGTAGGAAGAGGCTGGAAGTGGGAAGTGTGTATGGGTCGGGCCGGCTACTGGAGTATTCCTACCTACCCTTCGTTGTTCAAGAGCATCGTTGTTATAACGCGTTGCAGAACCAACTACTGTACCGGACCTTGCAGCGCTTCCTCCTGTCGAAGCCACGATACGTAAAGAAAACTTAGATTTTATAACATTAATATCCTTCCCTTGAAACTTGCATTAATATTAATATGAGCTTATCGAATCATCAAACCTTGGACACTTTGAGGAAGTCTGGTCATTGGCACTGGGTTAGTCATGTACGGCTTCGCAACGTCTTTTATTGAACATTTTGAGATACCATTTGTAACTTCTACTGTACTTTGTGCAGTTTCTTTTGGATATAGTACACAAGCCCTGCATCCAAAAGTTAAGCAAGAACATCAACTTCAGAGCTCAATGTTGATAAAAAGGTTTGTCTGAAAAACAGACGAGAAAGACGCAGCTTTCGGTTGTAAATAAAGCTTGTTTTGTTGTACTTGTACATAAGAGTAATGCCTCACGTACAGTGGCGAAGTTTGACCTGAAACTTCAGGGGGTCGGAAATCACTAGTTTCTGGGGGGGGGGGGGGGGGGGGGGGGCTCCCCGCCCCTTAAAAGCTACGACATTGCTCACGTAGTCGTATGTGACGCGTAAGCACGTCTTTTTAGACCTGTAAACTCATCGAAGGCCTCGCGCTTTTTAAATAAAAAAGTTGGAAGAAAAAACATCGTTGTTCAAACCAGTTGTAAATGGGCCAAATTGGGGGTTTTTCTGTACGTCTAACGGGTGAACTCCGAAATAATAGCTTATTATAAAGAAGTTAATCGGACGAGTTGAATCAGCTTAAAGTGTCTTTTTTTAAGCATAAATTAGATTATATTTGGAATAGTATGATTTTAATCATAATTATAGCTTACCTTGGCAATGATGAAGATTGTTGTCTCTCTAGAGGTGCAGCGGCGGTACCTTTGCCGTAATGTTCCTCAAGATGAGCAAACTGCTTCTTGAATTGGTCAACAGCACTGTAAAGTAAAAATAAGGGGAAAATTCAATGTGAAAGAAAAAAAAAAAAAAAAAAAAAAAACTACGAAAATGGACAAAAAGCGTCAGGTGAAGCAAACGAAACCCGTATAAATTATTTACCCAATTTAACCGGCCCATTTTGCCACCCATAATATTACGAAATAGGATACAGTTCTAGAAAACTTCACCTTGGATACATAAAGCCTGTTGGTTCAGCTCCATCCAAGAATTCTTTTAGCATATTGGGATGATATTCAAGAATCTCTTTATAAATCAATTCACGTACATCGTCTTTCGTAATTTTTCTTCTTTCAAACTCAAACTCCATCTTGGTAACAGGCTGAGCACAAGGTTCCCTCTCAACCTTAGCCAAATTCTTGAAATATGGATCCGAAAGCGCCTAATACAATAAGTGAAAAAATTAATCCTTTTGTATTAAAAATAACATTTGAGATGAAAAATGTAAATAAAAATAGATATAATATAATATTACCTCCTCAGCGTTAGGACGATCTTTAGGCTCAAATGCAAGCATTCTTTCTAATAAACGAAGAGCCCTGGGATCTGCATTTGGAAACTTTTGTGAAAACGGAACCGGTTTTTTCTTTCTCATGCTACTTAAGTATCTCCTTGCCTTCTCGTTTCTTATCTGCTTGTCGTGTTACATTACATCAACATTAATAAGCTTTATTTACAACCGAAAACAAATAAACTGTCATGAAAGTGATTATCGATATGATAAAGTAAACAAAGTAACAAACCCTAGCGATAGCTTCAGGCGACGGTGTCCCCAAAAGGTCCGTCATTAGGTCCAACTGATGGACCACATTTTTCCCAGGAAAAAGTGGTTTTCCGGTTAAAAGTTCTGCAAAAATACAACCAATACTCCACGTGTCTATAGCCGGTGTGTACTGCAAAATGATCAAGTTACATTAGGTGTTGATTGTTGAATTATATTATATAGAGCTATAAACTTTTGTTACTGCACGCCTTACCTTAGAGAAAAATGATCCGCACAACTCTGGAGCCCTGTACCATCTTGTTGCAACATAATCCTGTGAACAAATCACATGAGTATGTTTAGTCCGATCATAGGCTACGGGTCAAACAGTGAGAATAAAAAAGTATAGCGAAAAAGCGCAAAAAGTGCCATAAAAGCGCAACAAAAAAACGCGCTTTTCATACACATGATGTTTTTGTGCTTAAATTTGTTATACATGTAGCTAAAAAGGTTGTACATTTAAATTAAATCATATATATACCGTATTTGTATCTATATTTTGAGTAAATAATGTTAAAATCCTATAGCATACATAAAAAAAATTATATAATCGTCTTGCGCCTTGCGTACGAAAAGCCCACCGCTTTTGCGCTTTGCGCCTCGGTTTTAGACGTCGTCGCTTTTGTGCGCTTCGTGCTTTTTAAAACCAAGCCTGCCATAACTTAAAAACTAGCCCAAATTGCATTTTAATTTATAAAACCTCATCTAAAAAATAATATAACGTTTAATCTTACACGCCCATCTCAAAAAAGCTCGCCAAAGATTACTTATGCTATATGATACAAAAAGAAAACGTTTGGACCCGTACCCAACACTACCCGTCCCCTGGGGCCTGCCCTCTCGTATTCTCTTAACTTATAATTATAAACCATATTGTATGAGTTAGGGACATACTGTCCAGAATATTGCAGTAGGTGTATCATTGAACGCAACTCTTGCAAGACCAAAGTCACAGATCTTCAGTTTGCAGTCAGCGTTGGCCAAGATATTTTTAGGTTTAAGATCTCTGTGATAGACATTTGCTGCAAAAGAAGTAACTCAAAATCAGAATGCACAAAGACATAACTAAACATATACTATACGTAACGACCACGTTATATAAGTGTTAGAACCTGTATGTATGTACTTCAATCCTCGAAGAAGTTGATAAAGGAAGAACTGATAATGTTCCGGTGTTAAGTCATCATTAGCCTTGATAACTTGGTGTAAATCAGACTCCATAAGCTCAAATACCACATAAATGTCTTTAAATTCTCTTCTCGAAGGCGGTAATAATATGTGTTTAATTTCCACAATATCGGGATGGCGAAGAAGCCTAAGAAGCTTAATCTCACGAAGAATGCGAGTGGCATCCGAAACATGCTCGAATATATCATTTATCTTTTTTATTGCTACTTTTTCACCAAGATGTGTATCGTATGCAGAGCAAACAACACCGTAGCTTCCTTTACCAATTACTTCCTCTATTTTATATCTACTCCCTTCACCATATTCCGTGAAAAAATCGAACTCCCCAGATCCCTGCAACATCAAATTATTTACAACCGTTTAATCACATAAAATGCAAATCATATTAGTTAAAGACTCCAAAGGCACACGCCTAGGCACCCAAGCGAGGGGAGGTGAGGCGAGGCACACCAAAACCGCCTTGAGTTAAGCACTGAAGCAAGATGCAAAAACCGCATGAACCAGAAGAACCGGTCTGGACCTTGGTTCTACAAAACGCACATAGACGCAACCCTCCTCGTTTTTTACTACCTAAGGCGTGAGCCTTGCATAAGGTCTAAGGCACAGGGGAGGCACAATTTTTGCACGAAAAAGGCGGCTTAAGGCGCAGGTGAGATGCGCACCTGCTGCCTCTACATGGCGAATTTTTGTGCACCAGGATGTTTTTTCAAGTCATGCATGTATAATATAATTATATATTGAATCACAAATAAAGCTAATTTATAGCTAAATTTTGGTAGAGGTCAGGATGCTAAAAAACTATGAGAACATAAAAATAATTATATATGCACCTTGCGCCTCGGTGTTAGACTCTAGGCTTCTCGCTCTTTAAAACCAAGGCCTGGCCCCAAAAAAACTGCCTGAACCGGCCTAACCTAGTTTCAAACAGTCTAAACCACCCGAAAACAAGTCTAAAACAATCAAAAATGGCCTGGACGGCTGGACCGGACTGACCTTGAGCCTAGGCGACATACTCACCCTTTGCACCTTAAGCTATGCAGTTAAAGTCTAAAATAAGTCTAACTAACTAGATCCTGTCCAAGATTTTTTAACAACATAATATCATATCATAATTCATAACATCAACAATCAAGAAAACGACGGTCTTTTAACTTTTAACTATTAAATACATAAGGTGCCGCAACAATCGAAATAGACCGCATCATAGAAGTGCATCACTCGATGCGGCTTCATGGAAACACATAACTCGATGTGATCTCATCACCGCATCACATTATGCATGCATATCAGAACCAAGCTATGCAATTAAAGACGCCAAAGGCACAACCCTAGGCACTCAAACCAAGCTAGGCGCAGGCGCGCAGCAAAACCACCTCGAGTGCAGCAAGGCGCAAAAGCGCATGAACCGAGAAAAAAACGACCTGAAATGGAAAAAAAAAAACTACCTAAACCAGCCAAAAGTAGATTCAAACGGTCCGAACCAGCCATAAACCACCCGAAAACGAGCCTAGAACAACTAAAAATGTCCTGGACCGAACCGCCCTTTGCACCTTGAGCCTTTAACCACCTAAATCCTATCCAATATTTTCTAACAACATAATATCATATCATAAGTTCATAACATCAACAATAAAAAAGATGACACTCTTTTAACTGCAAACCATTAAGTTAGATAATATTACCTTCCTTCTTTGATCAGACTGCATCACTGCACCAAATCATCAAACACAATAATAAACTCAACAAACAAAACCCCAAAAAGATTAAACTTTATAAAGATCACACACCAACAAACAAGATCCTCCCTTTAACTCTTGGGTCTAAACAAAGTCAATCAAGAACACAAAAGAACTGAACTTTATTGATCTGGGTCAGTAATATGATTAAATCAAGAGATGGGTGATCTTGTTAGGTGAAAAAGATTAAGGGTTTTGAACGGATTGAACCAATGATTATCCAAAAAGAAGATCAAGAAACCCTTTTTTGGGTTTGTTTGCTAAAGTATATGCTTTTTGTGTTGGGATGAAAATGAAAGATTATTATTTTGGATCTGGAAACAGATAGGATATTTACAACTTCCTATAAATATGATGTTGTGAATTTATGATGGGATTGAAATTCAAACTTTGTTGATTTTATTATCATTAAAATCAATAAATGGGATTTTAATATCATAAAGTGTGTATCAAAGTAATATCATATGGTTAATTTTCATTGTGATAGATATTTTTCAGTTTAAGGTAGCGTTTGGTATGCTGGAATGGAGCATTATGATGGCATGAAAAAAAAAGTGTTTGGTTGGTAAAGGTAATGGAATCATCCCTTACTTCCTTCATTCCATTCCCCCTACAAACCCCAAATTCATTCCATCCACCCCCTTGTTTTTTTTCCATTCCATTCCCTTTGTCACCATTCATCAGCACCAACCACAACCACCACCACCCACCTCTACCACTACCACCCATCGCCACCACCGACTGACGCGACCCACCGACCACCACCGCTACTCTCTGTCACCGACCACCGCCACCCCCACTGATCGACTATCACGATCACCGATCACCCCGCCACCCACCACCAACCGCCACCGACCACCGCCACCCACCACGAAGCACTGACCACCATCACCGACACTCTCCATCAACGACAACTACCACCACCGCCACCCACCACCAACCGCCACATTCACCTCCACCACCGACCACCGCCACCCACAATCAAGAACTGACTGCCACCACCGACACTCTCTGTCACCGACCACCACCACCACCCACCACCCACCACCTCCATCACCTACCATTGCCACCCACCACCTCCATCACCTACCATTGCCACCCACCACCAAGCACCGACCACCACCACCACCGCCGACACTCTCCGTCACCGACCACCACCACCACCCACCACCCACCACCTCTATCACCTACCATTGCCACCCACCACCTCCATCACCTACCATTGCCACCCACCACCTCCATCACCTACCATTGCCACCCACCACCAAGCACCGACCACCACCACCACCGCCGACACTCTCCGTCACCGACACGGACCGATCATCATCACCACCACCCATCGTTGTCGCTGCCATTGACCACCACCGTTGTCGCTACCACGACTGCCGCCACCCACCACGAAGCACTGACCACCATCACCGACACTCTCCATCACCGACAACTACCACCACCGCCACCCACCACCAACCGCCACATTCACCTCCACCACCGACCACCGCCACCCACAATCAAGAACCGACTGCCACCACCGACACTCTCTGTCACCGACCACCACCACCCGCCACCTCCATCACCTACCATTGCCACCCACCACCTCCATCACCTACCATTGCCACCCACCACCAAGCACCGACCACCACCACCACCACTGCCGACACTCTCCATCACCGACACGAACCGATCATCATCACCACCACCCATCGTTGTCGCTGCCATTGACCACCACTGTTGCCGCTACCACGACTGCCACCACCCACCGACCACCACCTCCGCCACCACCAACCACCGTCGTCGGCACCAACTATCAACCTCTATCGCCACCACTCACCACCGCCTGTTTATTTCTAAGTCTTTTCCTACCTACCAAACAATACAAAATAATGATTCATTCCATTCTTACGTGGTAACCAAACAAGACCATGGAATGGTAATCATCCATTTCATTCCTTTGTCCATTCCATTACCTTATTCATTCCATTCATTCGTCCATTCCATTACCCCATACCAAACAGACCCTAATAGTATTTATTAGTTTAGAGAGTTCATAATAATAAGGGAAATTGGATTTTAACATCCTGAACTATTGATAAGTGGCCGTTGACGCACTGAACTACAAAATTGAACAACACCGCACTGTAATTTCAACTTATTGGCATGTACCCTCAGACTAACCATGGTTAATTTTTGCTGACGTGGCATGGTGATGTGTCATTTTTGCTGACATGGCATGGTGACGTGTCCATTTTTGCTGACGTGGCATGGGGAATTTGATTTTAACACCTTGAACTATTGATTATTGGCCGCTGACGCACTAAAGTACACAATTGATGGATTTGAGCTTGGTTCAAGAGTTTCAAGTCTGATTATTCTCTTTTCATCATTCCCAACATCATCCCCGTCTTCTGTAGTTCGATTATTTGTATTGTTCGGTCATTAGGTTTTTGTATATTGGCCGTTGTCGCCCCTGTCATCACCTGCAGACGTGTATCCCATCTAATTAGGTCATTCAAGAGTCTATGGTGACCTCGTGGTGGTATTATGGTAGCAACAATGATTCTTAAGGTATCAATTGATAGTGGTAGTTGGTGTAATGGTGTACGACAACGGCAGCGGTGGCGCAGGACTTCGATTGTGGCGCGTCGGTTGTTGTTGACTGTATGGGTTTGATGGCTGGAGTTGGTTAAGATTCAAGATGGTAATGGCGGTTAGGTGTTTTGGTAAGATTGATCATAACGATGGATGGTAGTTGGCTGCAGTAATGGTGATGGAGGTGTTAGTCTCGAAACTGTGAATATAGGTGTTATATCATGGACTGGTCAACGTTCAACACAAGAAAAGCTGGTCAACCTTATCGGTCAACAGGATTGATTGGGCTGGTTACAAGTAGATTATTGTGATTATTGACCAAAATCAAATCAAACACAAACGAAATATCTTCAAGTGTGATTATTGTCCAAAATAATTCACCACAAAGATGGATATTGGTCCAATGATACAAAGAACCTAATGATCGAACAATACAAATAATCAAACTACAGAAGACAGAGATGATGATTGGGAATCATGAAAAGAGAATAATCAAACTTGAAACTCTTGAACCAAGCTCAAATCCATCAATTTTGTAGTTTAGTGCGTCAGCAGCCAATAATCAATAGTTCGGGGTGTTAAAATCCAATTCCCCATGCCACGTAAGCAAAAATGGACATGTCACCATGCCACGTCAGCAAAAATTAACCATGGTTAGTCTGAGGGCGATACAGGCAAATAAGTTGAAAGTACAGTGCGGTGTTGTTCAATTTTGTAGTTCAGTGCATCAACGGCCAATTGTCAATATTTCAGGGTATTAAAATCCAATTTCCCTAATAACAAAGAGTATATATTGAATATATTTTCACTGAAGTCCTTGGTTTTAAAAAGTGTGCCCAAGCGCAAGCCCCAACGCTTCTAACTGCGTGCGGTGATGGGTGTACATGTGTAGGCATGAGGTGTGCTGGCGTGCTACTTGTGCATAGGAAGATTTTGTGCATTAGGTCTCATCTAAAGTCAGAAGATTCCAAAGTACTACATTTGGTGCGAAGTCATTTTCGTTATTTGAAAAAATTTTCTTATGGAGAGAGGTAAAGAAAACCGAAGGTACGTGCAATCCTGGCTAGCTAAGGATGATTTTCAAGATCTAAGGAGCAAGAAGATTGAAGAACAAGCTAAGATTTCGAAGAACTACTACAAGGAGGAATTGAGATGGCAACCAGTGCTCATCAAGAAAGACAAGAGAAAGGAAAAACTATTCCAAAAGGCTGAAGATCGTCGGAGGAGAACTACTACTTTCTTTGTTTCCAATCTACCTGAGGGGTGCAATGGTGAAAAGTTATGGAGGGCTTTTGAACATGTCGGAGCGTTAGACGATGTTTTTATTCCGAAGAAGAGTGACGGAGCCAGTAACAAATTTGGATTCATCAGGTTCCTGGATGTTAAGGATGCTCCGAGGTGGTTAGATAAATTATAGGGGGTGACGATTGAAGGTGCTATTTTTTCGGTATCTATCGCAATGTTCAACAGAGAAGGTAGGCTTTTCAACAATGAAGGTCATCAAAACAAGGCATCGGTTTTTGATGGACCAGATCCCCCCAGTCTCCAATTTGAAGGGTGAAGGTATGAAGATCCGTGAAGGGACAAATGTGTCGGGGTCATTCAAGGAGGCACTCATAGGTGGAGGGGCTGCGAATAGTGATTCTGTTGTTATTGAATTGCCGCCGATTGTAGCACAGGTTAAAAAGGATTGGGTGTTTCGGTCCTTAATTGGTGAGGTTAAGGATTTGGAAATTCTTGATAATCTTATTGGGATCCTTATGATGGTGTGTCACTTGGGTTTTACTGTTAGATACTTGGGAGGGATGAAAGTAATCCTTACCTTTTATTCCTGCGAGGCGGCTGAAGACTTCCTAAACTCACATTACGAATTCTGGTCAGAATATTTCTCCAGGCTTTACGTGTGGGATGGGAATGCCCCGGGTATGAAAGAGTTGCGTGGGTCAAAGTCACAGGAGTCCCTATTTGTCTCTGGGATCGGCAAGTATTCAATCGTATTGGCGAAATATGTGGCACGCTTGTTAGAAAATCAGTAGCTTCTGTTGACGACTTCAATTTGGAATCAAGTAAAATGGCCATTTTAGTTAAGTCGGTGGATGTAATTGACCGGAAGATCAAGATTAAATGGAAAGGAGTCGCCTTTGAAGCCAGATTCAGTGAAGTAGGGGGTGACTGGAAGCCGAGATTTTTGGAAAAGATGATGTCGGAATCTGCTCCTCCTCCGAAAGAGCCAAAGTTGGAATCTAAGGTGATCTGACCCGATGAGGATGACGAAAGGTCACATGAAGTTCAAAGGTCGGGAGTGGGCTTGAGGAATAACAAAATTTATTATAGTTATTCTGGGAGTTCCAATGATGTCGGCTCATGCATGAATAACAAAACTAATAATAATCATTCTGGGAGTCCCATTGTTGTCGGCCCAAGCATGAATAGGAATAATAATGAGGATGTTTCTATTCTGAGGGGACCACAGACAGCTATAAGACAAAATAGATCTCAACTGGTAGAGGAGGGTATGGACCGGGAGAGGGCCCATGTGAATGTTTCTCTAGTTGGGCTGTCCTTTATCCCCTCTGTTGACGTGGAGCAGCAGCATAATTTTCATTAGATCGCGTGGGCGCCTTTAAAGTATAATATTATGCTTTGGAGAGCGATGATGGGTCGGGTCGCAGCGAAGATGGAGCTGCAAGCTCGGTAGCTGCAGAGTGTTAATATTATGTGCGACAGATGTAGTTTAAGTGCTGAAAGTATTGACCATCTGTTTGTCGGTTGCATTTTCACCAAAAGTATTTTGGTGGAACATCTTCGTTTGGCTAAGGATTCCTTGGCAACCAAATCTGGATTCGCTCTTGGATGTGTTCACGACATTAACACTGTGTTCCAGAGATTAAATAAAGGAAAGAAAGGAAAGGAATTGGAAGGAAGTTAGGAAAATTGGTGTTCCAGAGTTTTTTTTTAGGAGAGAATGGAAGAGAAGAGGAGGGAAAGTTGGGGGGTTTTTATCCTTCATATGTTTCCTTCCAAATTGGAAGGATTGGGAGAGAAAGTATCAGATAAAAATCATGTTTTGATTTCAATTACATCTTTACCCTTATCAACAACAACAAGATGGTGGGTATATCTCCCACCACCCCGCCATATTGAACCCACATTCCATATCTATCGGTTCTTAACCCTCCATCCCACAGTATATTATCGTCTCCAGCCTTTCACACATATTCACCTACACATCGACCTGCCAGTTCATCTTTCAGGTATGATTTGTTTATAAAATTGAATGATTTGCTGATGCTTCTTTATGGTATGGTCCATACCTGTTATTTAATAGTGTATACATATACAAATATACTGACCTGATGCTTCTTTAGGCTGATGCTTCTTGCTGATGCTTCTTGCTGATCTTCTTTATTTACTTAGTTTGTCTATTTGTCTTTTGTGTATTTGTCTTTTGTGTGTGTGTATTTGTCTAATGACGAAACTGATTTTTTTTATTTTCTTTTTTTGGCTTCATTTTGATTTTTTTTGTGTGTGACGAAACTGAGTTTTTGGTATCATCAATTTAAGTTAAGGAATGAGGTTAGGTTAGGGTAGTGATGTTTAGCTTTATCAAAGAGTAATAAGGTAAAGAAATTATCTTGATCAACCAAACATTAATAAATTTGCTCCATGATTGCTATTAGGTTTGTGTTGTTATTAATGTTTCTTTGTTGATACTGAGAATTTGTGTTGTTATCTTTGGTGAAATGTAGGAATGCAAACGAGCCGAGCTACTCGTGAGCTACTCGAGCTCGGCTCGAAAAAAGCTCAAAACGAGCCGAGCCTAAACGAGTTCGAGGCGGCTCGCGATCCTTAACGAGCCCAATATTTATATAATTTTTAATTAATATATTAAATATGTATTTAAATATAATAATTAATATTTATAAAATTATGAATAAATAACCAAATTATATATAAAATAACTATTACAATTAATATAAATTAATTAATAACTAATAATCGAGCCGAGCCCGAGCTTGAAAACCATCCTTCGAGCCGAGCTCGAGCTTTAGGAACAATGCTCGAATCGAGCCGAGCCGAAACGACTCACCTCGTTTACACCCCTAGGCACTGTCTTATTTCTTAAAACTAATCCTAGACTCTGCAAACCGTTTGAACTCTAACAACAACAATATAACCTCATCATCGTACTTAAACTGTTCTGTTTCAAGCCATGTGTATGACCCAGATGAGATCATCATGTGTACATCATCAACTGGAGAATTTGATCGAATCCCAGTTGATATTATCATTCAAATATTGAAACTAGTTGGACCCAAAGAGGCTGCTAAGCTCACAGTTGTTTGTAAGTCATGGAAATTGATTGTTTCTGGTAATTTGTTGTGGATTTATTTTCTTCAGAATCAACTTGATCCTTGGGACTCTATATTCTTTGCTGAAACTAGTTTACGGTCCGGTTATCCTCTTCGGTATGATTCTATATGTTTTGTGATGTCTTTTCTTCGTCTGCCTTGTGTTCTGTCAGTAAAAGTGCTTGTTTTGATAGATCTTTGAAAACATTCTTGAAACTTTGAACTACAAAGTTCATTTCGTGCACAAAAACCTGTGTCTTAGTTGATTTTGTCATGGTTTTAGTTGTACTAGCTAATTCTTTTAAGACGTTTAATGAGCTTGAGCTTAGCATCATGCATACTTCTTTCATATGTTTCTTTAGCAAATCAGGTGCCTGTAAGATCATGTAAAAAAATCTGAACTGATTTTATATAATAGAATGAACTGATTTTATATACTAGAATGCATGGTTGTAGAAGGCCAATGCTAGAAAGTTTTATTTCTTAGCTTTGCTTCACAGTCTAAACTCAATTGGCAAAATGCACTACACCTATGAGATTAAGTGAATCATAATTCACTTCACTGTTGACAATTAAGTCATCTTGGAATCAAATTAAACATAGGTTTAGCTTCATATTAAAACTATATTATATTTACAACCATAACTTATTAAGTTATAGATTTGGGCCGTATATTGGTGAGCATGAATGTGAAGTGTTAAGTAACAATTTCCTAATCTAAATAACAATTTTCAACAGCAAGTTGAGCTACAATGGATAATCAGATACGCAAGGTTATTCAAATTGTGCGAGCCAGACAATTGCAAGCAGTTAATCTGATTTGCTTATTGGTGGCTTTCATTGCAATACGTAGACTATCAGCCGAAAACCGTGCTAATTTACCTACTAGCAACGAAATTTTACAGCGACGATATGTACGAGAAGAGATGTTACACAACCTTTTAAACAGTGGTAAATGTCGTGACCTTATCCGCATGAGTGAGAAAGCTTTTATGACATTGTGCAATATCTTAAAGCGTGATGGTGGACTTCGACCTACTCAACGCATATCTGTTGAAGAGCATGTTGCAACTTTTTTGCATATTGTAGGTAATGATTTTAGAAATCGATTTACCTCTTGGCTATACCGTCGTTCTGGATCAACAACTAGTAGGTGCCTACATAGAGTTTTGCGAGCAATTATATCTTTAGAAGGTCGTTATATTCAACAACCTAAAGGTGATATTGTCCCGAAAGAAATTCAGGAAAAAAAGAGATTTTATCCTTTCTTTAAGGATTGTATCGGGGCAATTGATGGAACACATGTTCGCGTCAAAGTACCTAATAAGGATGCCCCTAGGTATCGTGGTCGCAAGGGATACCCAACAATAAATGTATTGGCTGCTTGCACATTTGATTTAAAGTTTACATACGTGCTAACCGGATGGGAGGGTACCGCATCAGACTCAAGAATTATAAAGAATGCATTTACCAGAGATGATAAACTAGTAATTCCAACGGGTAGTTTCTTAAGCCGAATTTCCTTAATTGTATAACAATTTATTATGAAACTAACTACAACCTGTTTATAGGTAGATATTGTTTAGTAGACGCGGGTTTGCCTCATACGAGTACCTTAATAACACCATATAGAGGTGTTAGGTATCATTTGAAAGAGTACTCCACTCGCTCCCCTGAGAACGCAAAGGAGTTGTTTAACCTCCGCCATGCATCATTGCGCAACGCAATTGAACGAGCATTTGGTGTACTGAAAAAGAGGTTTCCTATTATTAGAAGTACAACAGAACCATTTTACTCGTGTGAAACACAGTCAGACATCTTTCTGGCTTGCTGCATTTTACACAACTTTTAACTAGAGGAAGATCGTGATAAAGATCTTGAAGATGAGGTTTTACAAGAGGTGTTAGCTGGATCACAAGAGGAAGAACGTCAAAATACAGGAGATACAGGAGACATACAAGAGGGAAGTACCAGGTCCGAACGACTAAGGAACTCAATTGCAAATGCAATGTGGACGAACTATTTGATGTATCCAAACAATGAAATAGATATGTCAAAGTAGTTCTAGATTAGCACATTATCGTATTTAATTTTGATTTTGTATTGATTATTATGGTTACAATTAATTGGTGAATTTGTTCTTTTTTATTTGCATTGCATATACTTCTTCTATTTATTATAAGCAACCACTTACATATTTATATATGCGCATTTTATTTATGCACCATGCAGATTTTTATCATGAGCAAACACGAAGCAACCGGAAAAAGTTTACAACTAAAGTGGACGGATCAAATGGATAGTATATTTATACAATCCATGATAACGCAACAGGATAACGGCAATAGGATCAATGGTACTTTTACTACACAAGCATACATCAATATGGTTGAGGAGCTACGCACAAAGCTTGGAATGGATTTTACCAAAAACCATTTGAAGAATCGGTTAAAATCGTTGAAATCTGGTTTTTCGCAATGGTATGATATGTTTCGCGGAACGTCACTGAGTGGGTTCTCATGGAATTCAAACACTCAATTAATTGAAGCTGAGGATGATGTCTGGGATAAATTAATAGCTGTAAGTGCTTTAAGTATTTACTTGAGTATTTAGATTATAATTCATATTACTAGCTATCTTCATTTTGTTTAATAGTCAAAGCCTGATGCTGCAATATTAAAGACGAAGAAAATATCAAACTACAACGAAATGCTAGAACTATTTGCAAGGGATAGGGCATCTGGTGCACAAGCTGAAACTGCAAAGGAAAGAAATGCCAGATTGCAGAAGACTGATAACATTAACATAGAAAGCGCTCCAGAAGTGGATGACTTTTTAGCTGCCAATGATGTAACAATGGAGAGTCAAAACATTATCGATGATGATATTCAAGTGGTGTATCCTTCGGCTTCTCAACTTGAGCAGTCTTCAAGTGCTAAGAAATGTAAGAGTAGAAAAAGAAAAGTTGAGCAACAAGATGAAGGTTTAGCCTCTGTGATTATGAATAGCGTTGGCAGCGTGGCTAATGCAATTAGAGATGGCAATAAAATTATTCAGGAGAGTAATAATATACTAGAAAGAGTTTATCATCGCGAGTACACGGGTGAGGAAATCTATAATGAATTGGAGTCGATGGGTTTGGAAATTCATGAACTACAGTTGGCTTTCAATTATTTGTCAGAGAATCAAGCTAAAGCAAGATCATTATTCACTTGTCCTCCTCAAATACGGTTGACTATGCTGAAAGGTATGATTGGTTTAAATAATAAGCGAGATAAAGATGCATTTATCTAGTAAAGTTTTCCTTGTTTGACAACTTAGTACATTTATGACTTTTTTATTTCTTTCTTGAGTATTTGACTTTTTGTTCATGGATCTTGAATGCAATTGTTTGTTTAAGGATTGCTTTTATAAGGATTGTTTGTGCTTATTGGGATCTATTGTCTACTTTGATACTGTGCTTTTTCATGTTTGATATAATCTTGTATGGTTGTATCCTTAACGAATTTGACTTCCCGAGTAGGCGTTCAAAGGCTCAAGGCAAAGGATGAGCTTGTCGCCTACGCACAAAGCGCTTAAAAAGCACATGCCCAAGACAAGCCATTTAGCTGTTTTAGAGTGGTTTAGTTTGTGTTTTTGGGCTTGTTTTAAAACTGATTTTGACCCGTTCAGGCTGGTTGCGCATTGCTGCACAAGCCAAATATGAAATCTGTTGGGTTCAGCAGGACCGGACAGTTTTAGCAACAAACACTGCAGCGAATAGATTACACTGCAGCGAATAGATACAGTCTAAAAACACAAGCTGCAACCTCATCATCAAAATGTGGTGCCATTCCTAATTTCATATCGTGTGAGAAGAAACGGAAATGTGTGTGTCACTGTGTCCCTTCACAGTATGATCATTATCAACATCAGTACATGCAGATTGCAGATAAGTGAAAAGACCAGATCTTTGACCTACACATGAATCATGATTTCCAATTCTATAGAGAGTTTTTCTCCACCGTTTCCTCATTACAAAATCCATTTTCAAACTACTTCACACTATCACATCATTAGTTGCGAGAATGAACAAAGTTAAACCAAATATATTGTTGTTACATTTGCCTTTTATTTTGTCATTAGGTGAATCAAAGCCATATTCCTAGAGTAGTTGTTTAGCATCTCTACAAACAACAAACCACATGCTGTTTCCAAAATTAAATACTACGAACTGATTTGACTACGTCAAGTAAACTGCTGAAAAAGTCTTCAACAAACTCAAGCAAGTAAACAAATAGATAAACTTCTCAAAAGAGTTTAAAGCGAATAGATAAAAGTAAAATATAAACTCAACATCACAGATTAGTGTATCAAAAACCATGATATAGACAACTAAAACTCAGAATTATAAATTCAAATGCTAGAAACAAGATGAAGTTTCATAGTTCATACACTAGTTAATAAAAAAAATGCTGAAACACATGCACAGAGAACCCTCTGCATATCATCAATCTATAATAACTGAAGTCATCGAATTGGAAAAATTCTTCAAGTAATCAAGTTTTATTAATATCAAAGAAGAAAGCAAATTCAGTCCACAGCTTAAATTTTTACCGATGTATCATGGGAATCACAATTCTTTGGACTTGGGTGTTAACTGTTAAAGGATGTTTTGATGATTAATGTGAACCGTAGTATTGTTCTTGTAGTTGGAAGGAAAAGAAATGAACTAAGGGTATAGTAGTAAAATAACAACTTTCTCTTCTTTTCCTTCCAACTCGGGAACACATAAAATTTTAATTTCCCCTCCTTTCCTTTCCTTTCTATTAAACTCGGGAACACGAAATAAAATCACATCTTTTCCTTTCTTTTCTCTCCTAATTCCACTTCCTTTCTCTTCTTTCCTTTAATGAATCTCTGGAACACGGCGTAAAGGAAAGTCCGGGCTGCAGAAAATGGAAGAAACTAGTATATATGGTTGCGATTGTTGCGGTATCTAGAATTTGGAAGGCGAGAAATACCAAGGCGTTCGAGGGCAAATTTGTCCCTGTTATCAATTCTATGCAGCTAATCAAGGAAGACGCTTATATGTGGATCGAGTATAGAAGCAACTTGAAAAAAGTTTCATGGGGATAAATGGGTGAATTTTGATGTGTTGGAGTTCTTGTAAGTTTGGGGTGTCCGTTTTTGGAGTTTTGGGGTCTGTATACGCCTTTTCCATCCGCTTGCTGGGCCTTTATATTTTTATATATAGTGTTTTGGCCATTAAAAAAATATTTATTAGTTTGCTTTTGCTTATTTGTTTTTTTTATTTTTATTGGCCATCGCATTTTTCAAATTAGAGGGCCTTGTTGCCCCACTTTGGTTAGACTATGTTGTTTTAACCGGGACCACGCTGGTTTCAAAGTTTGGCTTCGGCGTTCCCCTGGTAAACCATATCACCGGCTGCCACTTGATAGTCGTGCCGCCACAAAAGCATAACTATCCGGTGTAACACACGATGGGACGAAAACTCGGGTGGGCTGAGGATTCGAACTGACAACGTCACAAGGCGTAGCTCAAATCTTTCATTTCCATAATCCACCAAAAGTGACACAAGTGGGGTTTGAACTTGGGTTTTCACTAGGGGTGTTCAGAAAAACCAAAAACCAAATAAAAACCAAAAACCTAACCGTAACCGTAACTGAAAAAACCATTCCGAACAACAAATTTGGTGTTTGGTTTGGTTTTAACCGAAACCGAATTGCTTATTCGGTGTTTGGTTCTACATTTTTTTATTTGGATAACCGAAAAAACCGGTAAAATAATTAATTATTAAATAAAAATAATAATATTTAATAACTCATATATAATATTTAAGCCCAAAAATATTAAACCCAACCCAAAATAAATAAAGCCCACCAATTTATAGAGGTAATAATCTGAGTATAAACTAGTAAACTAGGGTTCATTTTACTATTTCTAATTTTTATGATGTTTCTGTTTGCGTGGTTTGATTTTTTGGTTTATATTTTTTGCAAACTTTCTTTTCGGATTTTGGAACATATAGGTATATAAGTTAGAGAAAAAAAAACTTCGTTTCAATTTGGTTTGTTTGGTTTTAAACTGAAACCGAACCGAATTTAATTTGGTTGAATTTGGTTTGGTTTTCATATTCCTAATTTGGTTTGGTTTGAGGTACAAAATTTTGAAACCGAATCGAATAAACCAAATAAACCGTAAACCGAACCGATGAACACCCCTAGTTTCCACCAAAGAACCTAAGCCTTCTTACCACTAGGCCACAATGGTTAGTATTTAGTTTTGATGTTCTGTGCCATTTACATTAGGTTTTATATTAAAATTATAAAAAAAATGGAAATTGGATTTTAACACTCTGAACTATTGATTATTGGCCGCTGAGACACTAAACTACAAAATTGTTCACCACCACATTGTACTTTCAACTTCTTGGCCTGCGTTACCCTCAGACTAACCATGGTTAGTTTTTGCTGACGTGGCCATTTTTACTGATGTGGCATGGTGACGTCACCATGCCACATCAACAAAATAGCCACGTCACCATGCCACATCAGCAAAATAACCACGTCATCATGCCATATCAGCAAAAATGGCAACGTCACCATGCCACATAAACAAAAATGGCCACGTCAGCAAAAAAAACTAACCATGGTTATTCCGAGTGTGACACAAGCCAAGAAGTTTAAAGTAAATTGTGGTGGTGAACAATTTTATAGTTCAGTGTGTCAGCGGCCAATAATCAATAGTTCAGGGAAAATCCAATTTCCCTAAAAAAAGGTAAGGTTTTCTTCCATTTATACTCTCTATCAGTATATCTAAAATAGAGATAAGTTTTAGAGAATCTAAACTAGTTCTCTAAGAGCATTTTACATTCGAGTTTTTATCTATATGCTTATAAGGGTAGGGGTGCAACCTTGGACTACCTTGATTTTCTCTAACCCTGCACTGTCATCTCACTACCCTGAAACATCAATTTGGAGGCAACACTACTTTGAAAAACTAAAAAACATAAATTAAAAATAAAAATACACCACCTACAACAACCACCATCTTCCGACTACCACCACCTACAACCACCATCATACCTCCATCGCACCACCATCTTCCAACCACTACCTACAACCTTCTAACCACCATTACAACATCCACCACCTTCACGTTCACCACCGACCACCACATTCACAGCCATCCTTCAAACCACCGACGACGAAACCACATAAACCCTCTGTCACTCAGCACCTACAAACACCCTTGTTCACCATCTGTTCAGAGAAATGGAGAGAGGTTTCAATAGAAACAGAGAGGGAGAGGGAGAGCATGAATGTTGTTTCTCGGCCTGGTCGTGGTCTAGAACTCGGAACTCATTACTTGTGACATCGGCTACGGTGAAACCCATGGGATAATGGATGTACCCGGCCTTATATTTATCTCTATTTAATTGAATGATAAATTTTAATCAATTTTTACAATGTTTTCTCTCTATTCCACCTCATGACAGAATTATAAAACATGTATAGAAGTTCATATTCTTAAGGAAATAGATAAGGTTTTCATATAATTTTACGGATATGGTTTAGGTTTAAGGACTACTGATATTTTTTAATATTATTGTTATTATTATTATTATTTTGCGATTGTGAGTGTACCAAATCCAATGTGAATGGAAGTATTGAGATTCACTATTCATCTATAAATATAATTTTGTGAATGTATAAAACCGGAGAATACAACAAAATAAGTATTTGTGAGTAGGATAGAAATAAAGATAAAGACTATTAGAGCATCCAGATTAGAGTTTAATTGGAAAACACATTTTTCTGAAAAAATTGTTTGTTTATCAAAAACCTTTAACATCCGACTCTTTATCTCTATCAATATCAATATCATACTCACACACAATTATTTTATTATTTTTTTTATCTTTCCTACACACTAAAAAAAACTATAGGGAAAGTTGAATATGAGCCTCTAAATATAGATTTTTACTTTATTGTTCTCTATTATAGAGATTCTAATATGGTGGTGTTTTAGTTGTTTTACCTATTTTTTTTCTCTATATTGGGTATGTTTGGCAATGAGCTTTTAAGAGTTTTTAGGAGCTTCAAGCTTTTAAGAAAAAGCTCATACTTAATAAAAAGTCTTGTTTGGTTGAAGGAGCTAGAAGCTTTTAGTTGGAGAAAAAACTCTATAGTGAAAAGCTACTAATACTAGAGTTTTAGAAAAAAGCTTTACTAACTACAAGCTTTTAATTAGTAAATGACGTAAATACCCATTCTATTTTAAAAATAAAATATAAACCTTCTTTACAAGCTTTTAATTTTGCCCATTTTGGTCATTTTATACATTTTATTTAAAGCTCCAGCTACTCTGCCAAACACCAAAATATATTTAAAAAACTTTCAGCTACCAGGTAGTTTTAGCAAACATACTCATTATGTTGAATGTATGAATATAGAAGCTCAAATGTGAATGATCTAAGAGGTTTTAAAAATAAATAAAGTTTAGACAAAATAGTGAATTAGAGTAGCCATATGGCCAATGGTCAATGAAGGGGTAACTCACTTAGTAAAGACTTATGTCTTCTAAAAGGGATGTCTTAAGTTCAAATCTAGACAACAGTATATTTGGTGTAAAATATAATGAGGGTAACATTAGCTGCTAAAAAAAGTTAATCATAGTTATAAATATAAATTCCTTTGAATGCTATTAGTTTAGTAAATAGAAAATTCAGGAAAGGAGTTGTACACATGGGTTGCAGATGCTCTTTTCATATACATGTTCCAATTTTCACAACCAACCTTTATTTAGCTTTTAGTTTAGTGATGATAGTTTGGATATGATTATTGTGTAATTTGTGAGCCATTGGATCTTACTAGTTCTAGCTTAAAACTATCCTATGCTATAATGAGATATCTATTAGATTTCATATTCGGACTTTTGTGTTGACATGCAAACCGAGACTTGACTCACAATAAGGCTGTATGGTATCGAATAGCGTCCCTTTCACCTCAGCAAAATACTTACCAATATCACTCCCTCTATTTTCTAAGCGTCATTGGGGTGGAGTGAGGTGGGGGTGCCATTGAACGCTCGTGAGTACAATAAGACTACATGGTGTGGTCACCATTTCCCCCAACTCCCCTAAGTGCCACATCAGCGCCACATCATTTCCCCTATTTTCTCCCTTAAAGTTTGGAAATGGTATTCCCCCAATCCCCCTTCATTCTTTATTACATAAAGTTTGATTAAAAAAAATAGGCCAATGAAATCACTCGGTGCCATCGGTGTCTTCTCCCCGAAATTCCCCTAAAATCAAACGGGGGGGGGGGGGGGGTGGTTTGTTCCCCATCGGTGCCGAGGCCACCTCACCACCCCGAGTCCTTTCCCCGATTCCACACCTAATAGTCTAACAAGTAGCAACAACATGATCAGATGGACCCCTATTGTCACAACCAACCAATCATTTTTTTTTTGTTTCTCTTGGCTCCATACCATACCATACCATATAACCTAAGGCTCAACTTTCTATCATTTTGATCTTTAATTTTGACTGGAGTGTCTGTTCTTTGTAGCAGTCACCACAAAAAAAGTATAACCATCGACCGACCATATTGGGCTCATTGGAATAGTTCCGGCAAATTTTGGGATGGGATTACACAATGATCTTAGGTGTATCCTTCTTTTCTTACTATTTTCATGTGCTCTTTCTTTGTTTGAATTGCGATCTTAATTTTAGTTTGACTCTAACCTATATATGATACTGAAAACACTTAAACTCTTTAAGTGCTTTGGTTGGTTGTGCGGCTTTCTCTTATACTTATAGGGGTCTATTTTCTTTGACTTGACTCAGCTTGACCTACTTGACTCAGCGGTTAGAGTATCGCTTTCATACGGCGAGAGTCATTGGTTCAAATCTAATAGTAGGTAAAACCGACCGAAAGCCCCGCTTTTGCCAGCATGACAGCAAGCACGGACTGGCAGCAAGGAGTCAACTGAATGACCAAAGCATCGGTTGCTTCCGCTTGTGGCCTTCTTCGAGCGCCTTGACACCTTAATATTAATTCCCTAAAAAGATAGTTTTTTGGTACTTAATCCCTTATCCACCGTTGTGGTATGTCACAACTGATCGAGAATAACCAAAGTGGTATTTCCTATTTGTACAACTCAGAGTTAACATTTAGCCCGTTGCAAAACCAACGAAACCAAACCAACGAACACACGTCTGTTTTGTTCAGGTTTTTTGGTTTGAAACCGACACTGAACCGAATTTAATTCAGTTTATGGTGCAGTGTTACCAATGTTCAAATTCGGTTCGGTTAGTTACCAAACACATGAAACACCCTGCAAGTTCCCCCCTCACTGATTAATATTTTAGAATTTATCAATATGAATATAAATTATTATATTGAAATGCAAAAGGTAACATAATGTCACACAAGAAAAAACATCACAAATGATAGTTTATTTTATTATACATACATATATTCACCTCCTCGGACTGCATTTGCAGCTCCTTTTCTTTCTTCTTCGGCCTCCTTCTCGCGCTCCTTCCTGCTTTCATATTCGTGATCATCTGTCCGCAATTCATGCCGACAAATCGGGCAAGAATTATGCTCGTCCTGCCACAAAAAGATAATGATTCTCACAACCCGAGTTCAATTCAATGTCATGTTAAGAACCCAAAGAAAAAAATGACATGTGAGTAGCAAGGACGGGTATTTTAACTTAAATGGGTCAAATGAGACCAAAAAATAATATCTAAAAAGGAAATGGGTCGAAAAGATTGATAGCTGCCATAGAAACTGGTCAAAGATTTATGAGTATTTCAATAATGGAAATTGTATTTAGCCTCGCTTACGGCTGTGCACATATAATGTATATATGTGTGGCCCTCAGGGGGCAAAAGTAAAGTTGCACTAATTTTAACGTTATTTCACTAATTTCGTGAAAATAACGTTAAAAACGACAGATGATTAATCATGCATCATGTGGTGGCGTTGATAGCCAAAAGACAAGGGGTTACATGGACCAATCGGGCTTGTCTCGATTGCGAAGTGTTATGTGCCTTATGTCCAATGCTTGACACAAAACCACTATCGAGCCGGGGGTCTTACTGGAAGCAGTTGTTAACCATTGAATGATGGGGATACTGAGTAAAAGAAGTGTAACAAGTAGTTACCAGCCATGGTTTAAGGCAAGGAGGATGAAAGGTATGCTTGCATGGCATCTCTTGCATACTGTCGTCTACCTTCAAATTCTCCTTACAAATGGCACATTCGGCATCTGCTCCCATCTTGGCCAATATCTCCTGCGTAACGGTGATTACCGGAAGCTTTGCAACCACTTCTTTACTTGCTGGCGGAGCTCTCGGTGCTGAATCTCCCTCTGGGAACTGCATATAAACATCAAAACGCACTATTAAAAAAATGTTCACCATCGTTACTTTTTGCCTTAAAAAATATTACATGTTGAAGTTGAGACGATGCTCAGCCGAAGCTGTAATTTTGACCCATATAATAACGCTTCGGGTTATGTTTCGTCGTTGACGGGTCAAATCCAAAAATTAGGTTAAAAGAAAATGGTTTAAACTTTAAACAAATCAAAGTACCCCCCCCCCCCCCCCCCCCCAAGTGTATTTTGAATGTGTAAAAGACGAAACCTCCAAAATCATTTAGTATAGTTGAACAAATATTGTTCTGGGTCAACCCAGCATGGACCGAATACCAGTTTTGACCCAAAACCAGGCTTACGCGTTACCCAACCAGCCCATTTTGCCACCTCTACGGACAATATAAGGTTTTAATGTGTGTTACGAGTGAAATACCATTGCCATAAGTCTGTCTATCATCTCCTGTGGTAGATTGTTGGATTCATCTGTTACGTTGGGCATAAGCTCCTGGATTCTAGCCAACAGCTCTTGTGGTAAACCGTTAGACCCATCTGATGTTTCAGCTTGAGACATGGAAGCAGCAATGCTTGACATCAGATTTGACTGAACCAGCCATTGAGGCGGTGGAGGCTCTTGGTCCACCGTAAGATGCCCTTCAAACAGGTATCCTGCATATAAATAATAACAATATCAAAGGCGTGACTATAACATTCAGCATCTTAAATACAGTATCTTCAAAAATGAGTTCAAATACATATAACCTCCTTAACCAAATTACATATTTTGTGTAATAACATAGTTTTTGCAATCATACAAAACGCAATAATATATTGCTTACACGTTTCAAATAATAAAAATAAGTGTTTGCACGTCAAAATGACCTGACCCGTCTCGTTTCAATTACACATCTTGACATGTTACCCTATCCGCACCTTTTGCCACCCCTATTCAGATCAAATATCAATCACATACGGCTTAATGAGAATAAAAAAACAGACCTTGATTTCTCCTGTTTTGTGCAGATTCCTCAGGCGGAGTATCTAATTCATTCAACTGCTCTCGGGCTCTAGCAACGCAAGTTTGTAAATGCTGCTTTTCAGAAGACTCAGACACCAGTTGTTCAGCCTCAAGAAAGAGCCCTAGTCCAGCATTCCAGAACCCTGGTGATGTGTATCTCGTCTTTAATACAGTCGCAACACGAGATATCACAGTGAAAAACTGCGAAATTCATAAATCATATCTCGTTTAAAAGTGGTAATTATCAAAATCTATGCAACAAGTAAAGACAGTGAAAATAAGAGTTGAGCCTCATTTGACAGATTGTATCATTGTAATCAATGGCAAACTACAAATTAGATAAAAGTGGATCTGCTTATACATTTATACCATTATTACTAATTATAGTACTTTAAATACACACGCAATTTATCGATAACTGAATATAATCAAAACTAGTAAACACTAAATGATCAGATTGTTTTCTGTATCAATCAGCATGAAAGTAATCCTAAATCCTATCATCTGCAACTCATCACCATAACTTAGGCCTAAAAATATAAGTGTTGTAAAAATCGGGACAAGTCAGTGATTAATCGCTAGGACTAGCCAGTAACTGAGTAACTTCTCATTAATCAGCAGTCAACCATAATCAGCCGGCCAAAAATCGGCGATTCCAGCCAGTTTCCGACTAATCCCGAATTCCCAATTACTGAGTAATTTTTCATCAACGGTAGTCAGCCCTAATCGGCTGGCCAAAAATCAACGATTCAGGTCAAAGCCTATAAATTCCAGACAGTTTCAAACCATGTAGATTCCGGCGATTAATCCTATATACTTAAAAAATGGGTCTTGGAGGAGTTAAAACCTGTCTACGTAAAATATATACCTATAAAAATCCCAATCCGACTAATCCCGATTAATCGCTAATCGACACCCCACCAGCCTACCAACGCTTACTCGCTTAGCGAATTTTACAACCATCCGAAAAACTAAAGGTTTTACTTAAATCCAAGGCCTACATTAAAAATCGCAATTACTTTAAAACCTAGCCTAACTTAATCCATCACCTATTTTACAGATCACAATTCACAATTACAATTACAAATTACAATAACAATTACAAACACAACAACTCTAATAATCCCAAAATAGTGTAAACAAATAATAATAATAATATTACCAATTGACGAAGAGAAGGAGAGCCAGAAAGATAATATTGTTGGAACAATGATCTGATTGAAGAAACAGCTTCTTCAAACATTTGTTTTTTCCCTAGCTGCTTCTGTAAATCTTGCAATTTCTTCATCAACTCATCCTCATGTTTCTTATCCATTTTTTCTTTCTTTCAATTAATTTAGTTTTAATTGAATTACAATTACAATTACAATATATTGATTGAATGTTATGAATTGGAGATATAATAATTTGTTTGGGATGATATGTATATATGTAAGAAAGTTGGTGTCTTGGGTAGGGGGAAACCTAACAACTAGAAGGAAGTTTTGTTATATGAATGTTTTCAGAATTGTCTATACGTTGAATCGGTCTCTTTATCGATTTACTGGTTTAACCGGTCCAACCGGTCGGACCGGATGTAAGAACCGGATAGTGTCGTAAAATTAATAGGGAAAAATTTTAAAAAATATAAAGAAAATCCGATTCAACCCCTTCAAAACCCGGTGGTCCGGTTCTTGGTCCGACCGCCGGTTCACCAATCCGACCCCCGGTTCATTGCATGCCCGGTTCAGTACCCCGACCCGGACCGGTTCAACCCCGGTTCCCGGTCCGACTGGTCCGGTTCGGGTTTCAAAACAATGGCTTATATATACTCCGTATTTGGTTTTTACACCGAAGCGAAGATAAAAATAAACATGTTGTAACAGTAGTTTTATGGCTTTTATAAAATGTTATATTTGAAAAGAAACGGAATATATTTTAATGATTGAAAACCGTTTTAACGAATTAGAAAAAGATTTTGATAATACAAATATCGTTATTGATGTTGTTCGATTGGTATCAATTCAGTTTTTTTGTTACTCGTACGTTAGTGGTAACCGGTATAGTTTACAACAAGGTTTGCATTATTATGAACACAATTTGATTCATTATTATTATAGTTTACGATATAAAAATGAAAGTTTATTTACAATGGTTACGGGGCGAGTGTGTTTTAACGGCAACAACCCATATCATAAATCGATTTCCATCGATGTGTTTGGTGGTAAAACACCTTATGAGTTATTATACAATGAAAGTCCTAATTATGAACTCTTAAGAGTGTTTAGTTGCCTTGCATATTACCCAAGCACAAAGGCAAACGTGGATAAATTTTAAATACGAGGGAGGCCTGGTATTTTTTGGGTTACCCTCCGGGCACAAAAGGCTAAAAAATTTATGACCTTCAACACTATAAAATCCTCATAACAAGAGACGTCATATTTGTTGAAGATGTTTTTCATTTTACAAAAATTGATTTTTATAAAATGAAGAAGTTTTTATTTGGCCAACAAATTGGGACCATACCAAGACTGTCGAACCACCAAATGATTTAATCATTTGCCACAAGAATGTACTCCTACTCATCATGAGCCCACTTGTAAAGAAGAACCTCCATTAAAAGTTCCTGGTGAGGGTGTTGTCATTGGCCAAGAAAATTTGGAAGGCCCATCAAAAGTTCCTAATGGAACAGCCCAGTAGAATCCAATACCCAATAATGAAGCCATGTAAGCCCACTAATAGAATCCAATGAAGCTGCTTCATTCGGCCCAACTTCTGAAAGTGTAGACATAGAAACTTTAGAACGACCTAAAAGAATCCGAACCATGCCAACATATTTAAAAGACTATGATGTGAAGTTACCACCATCTCTAGACAAAGAGCATTCATCCTCTAGCTCCAATCAAGACCCTTAACGGTACACCCTTTAGTGCATTTTGTCTCCTATGATCGATTTTACTAACTCACATAAAGTTTTTTTGGCGGCCATTACTTCAAACAATGAGCCAAAACATTTCAATCAAGCAGTTCGTGATCCAAAGTGGGTAGAAGCCAGGATAACCAAAATACATGCTCTCGAACAAAACGGGAATTGGACGATAGAAGAGTTGCTAAAAGGAAAACATGTCCTTGACTCGAAGTGGGTGTATAAGATTAAATACAAACCAAGTGGAGAAATAGAACGACATAAAACACGTCTTGTTGCCAAGGGTTTCACACAAAAGGAAGGCATTGACTTTCATGATACCTTTGCTCTGGTTGCAGAATTGGTAATTGTTCGGAGTCTTCTTGCAGTTGTAATAAAAAGAGGATGGGACACTCATCAACTAGATGTAAATAATGCCTTCTTGCATGGTGATTTGCATGAAGACATTTACATGAAAATACCACAAGGATTTGGGAAACAAGATGACAACCAGGTTTTCAAGCTAAAAAAATCTCCTTATGGACTTAAGCAAGCAACAAGAAATTGGTACCAAAAATTCAGCACCACCTTGCAAAGACTCGACTTCAAGCAATTAAAAGCCGACCACCCTTTGTTCTTGTTCAAGAAAGAAGGGATTTTTGTTGCTGCCCTTATGTGGATGATGTTAGCATCACGGGAAATGACATCCATAAAATTAAAGAAACAAAGAATTTTCTTGACAAAGAATTTAGCATCAAAGACCTTGGCCCTTTGAAGTTCTTTCTCGGCATCGAGGTTGCCTGTACGAAACATGTTATGGTCCTTAGCCAACGCAAGTACATGTTGGACATTGTAGAAGACACGAGCATGTTAGGTTGTCATCTAAGTTTGTTCCCCTTGGAACAAAAGTTAAAATTAGATAAATGTGATGATGAAGCCCGGGTGGACGTAAATCGATATTGAAGACTCGTTGAGAGACTGGTCTATTTATAAGCAACGCGTCCTGACATTCCTTATTCCGTCAATGTCCCAAGTCAGTTCGTTAATGACCCACGAGAGAGCCAGCTTGAGGTAGCCAACCACGTCCTGCGATACTTTAAAGGCAACACCCGATAAGGCATTCTATTAGCAAAAGATCGTGGAACAAACCTCAAAGCTTATTGCGACTCTGACTGGCTTGGGTGTCCGATTACTAGAAGGTCAAGAACAGGTTATCTATTACTTCTAGGGGAGTTCCCATATTATGGAAGTCAAAAAAACAATCTGTTGTCTCTTGCTCTTCTGCAGAAGCTGAGTACCGAGCTATGGCATCCATGGTAAGTGAGATATTGTGGATGAGATGGTTATTAGAGGAACTTGAAATGCCTTGTAACATGCCCACACACCTTTCTGGTGACAACCAAGCTGCTAGGCACATCACCAATAACAATGTCTTTCATGAAAGAACTAAACACATTGAAATGGACTGATAATTTGTCAGAGAACGGGTCAAATCAAAGGATATACAATCCATGGCAGTTAACACAAAGGAAAAAATTGCGGATGTCTTCACCAAACTATTAGGACCGCACAGCCTCCATACACTACTTGGAAAGTTGGGCATTGTGAACCTTCATGCGCCAATTCGAGGGGGAGTAATGGAGTCCGAAAATCACTCCATGATTTCATCTCCTCTTTTATTCATATTTCCTTCCATGTAGCCTTGATTTTATCTTTCTCCTATTATTGTTCTTGGTCCTTTTTTCATATAAAAGGTGCCTTTCCTTGTATTCTGATGACTAGTATTATACATGCGCGCTTCGCTGCGCAAACACAGTTCTAAACAAACCTGGCGGCGTATCACATTCGAAACTCAGCTAAGTTTCTCACTCTAATCGTTAGTAATCATGCACACTTGTAAAGAATCACAGTTCGCTTAACACCTAAACCAAGTTCTATTCTCAACCAAAAATCTACTACCTCCCGTTTGTCACACTCTTGTATTTCTCTGGACCAAATAACATGCAGCCAACATCTAGCTGAAAATCCGCAACCTATTTTTTTTATTACACAACACACAATTGTAAAGAATATAATTACATGGCTACATGCTTTTCTACCAACATAAAAGTAGTCTTTTCTACCAACTATGAGTTCTACTTTCTTATTCCTCAAACCTTGAGATCTCGAAAATCTCTTAAGATGTCCTTGTACGTTTCCCATTATAAAAGATTGGAAAGAATGGAGGCATGTCTACGGACTTGTCTTCAGGATCTCATGCCTGCATACCTATATGCATTTAATAAGCTACTTTGTAGATAATAAGAAATACTAATTTTATAGCACAACGTTAACTTTAACCAACGATATAGAAGAAAGGAGTCAATAGACGCATCAAACCCGCTTCGTAAAGTGAAAGCAATTAATTAAAGTTTATATTTTAGGTAAAAAAAGTAAGAATAGATGAATGCATCTTGAAAAATGACAGCTATGTAAATGTTCATACCTGCTCAAGGTCGTCAGCATCTAGACATGCATCATCATCATTATCATTATCATCATCATCAAAAACAACAACATGCAATTCCTCAACAGACACTTGTTTGGGTACCATTATCAGGTCATCATATCGTTGGTTAAACAATATTGAAAAGATTTCAAACAAAGTGCCTTCTAAGATTTCAAACAATATTGAAAAGATTATGAGGAATATTCTTTGGGCGGGGGCGAATGTCGATAAGAAGATACATTGGGTTTCTTGGAATATTGTTACTACGACCAAGAAAAATGGTGGGTTGGGGATTTCCAGGATTAAAGATATTAATGTGGCGCTTTTGATGAAGTGGGCTTGGCGATTTAAAGCTCAAAATGATTCAAATTGGTGCAATATTATCGAAGCTATTCATGGTGGTCGGGGGCGTTGGAATTTTCTGCCGGTAAAGAATAACATGATTGGGTGCTGGAAATCTATTGTGAAATCGATTGAAGGCTGCAGTCTTAATGGGCAGGATATCCATTTGTTAATTCGTTCGAAGTTAGGAGATGAAAGTAGCATCAAGTTTTGGCAGGATTTACGGATGGGGGACACGATTTTACGAGATAGATGGCCTAACTTTTATCGGTTGGAGCAACGAAAACAGTGCAGGGTGGCGGAGAGGCTGAAACACAATTCACAGGGCATTAAGCAGCTTTTCATATGGCGAACGGAAATGCATCGCATCCCTACTCGAATGGCTCTCAGCCGAAGACAAATTCCTATCCAAAGCTGCTTGTGCGTTCTCTGTGACTCGGAAGACGAGGATGTGTCTCATTTGTTTACGGGATGTTCATTCTCAGGTGGGGTTTGGACTGCGATTGAGAACTGGTGCAGAATTCCTTCGATCATGCCCTTTGACTTTGAAGACTTGCTTCAGATACAAGACTATTCGGCGAATGGTAAGTGGGCAAAAAATTATGCGAGGGATAGTTATGATTACTTGTTGGGCCATCTGGAGGAGTCGAAATGATAAAGTTTTCAAAGGTTTAAATCCTAAGGTTGCCGATGTTATTGCTTTAGTCAAGTCTTGGTCGTTTTTGTGGTTAAGAAATAGGTCTAGATATGCCTCCATTCAATGGAAGGAATGAGTCGTATTTCCTTTGTACATGGTGTAATTGGTGGTTGTGGCGGTCCTTGTTATGAGGACTCGTCTTTTGTTTAATGAAGTTCACTTTTCAAAAAAAAAAAATATATATCAAACATTAGACACAGAAAAAGAAAACTTAAGTTACTGATGTGCTCAAACATTAAAGACTAAAATGACAATAAAAAATAATTTTGATCTCAAACTTTTGTATATACGTAAAAGACCTTTCACAATAATAATAATAATAATAATAATATCTTAGTTAATATTACCTTACCCAGTTATTTTTCAAAAAAAAAAAAAAAAAGCTAATATTACCTTACCCAGTTACCCCTAATAATAATTTCTCAAAAATAAAAATAAAAATAATAATAATAATAATAAAATCTTGGCTTACCTGATACCCCGAATAATAATTTCCCAAAATAATATAATAATAAAATCTTTGATCTAATAGTACCTTACCCAGTTACCCCCATAATAATTGATTAATTGAGAAACAAAAGCTAATCAAACACCCACTCAGAACTCAACCATGAGGACCACTCCACCAGAAGAAGACTCCGTCCGAACCCCGGCCGTCGTCGGAGGCCCAGCTCTCCGTAAAAAGGGCACTGGGGTCCGACCATGGCTCCTATTAGACTCAACCGGCCATGCCCAGGTAATAGAGGCTGGCAAACACGCTATCATGCGCCGAACAGGCTTACCTGCGCGTGATCTGCGCATCCTTGACCCGATATTATCGTACCCGTCTACTGTTCTTGGAAGAGAACGAGCAATTGTTATTAATCTTGAACATATTAAGGCTATTATTACTGCTCAACAGCTTCTGTTGCTTAATTCCAAAGACCCGTTTGTTGATGAAGTTCAACGACGGATATTGCGTCATCATCATGCTACTTCTCAGGTTATCTGTTTTTTATTGCTTTGATTTTGTAGTTTTCTTACACTTTACGTGGACTAAGCATGCATGCAATTGCCTTTTTTTGTATTTATGTCTATATAGGACTTTTTTGTATTATTGTCTATATAGGACTTTTTTGCATTTATGCCTATATAGGGCTTAGCTTTCTTACACTTTAGGGTTGGAGGCAAGCCAAAAACTAACTTGGGAGCGAATTAGAAAGATTTGATAGACTTACACCTCTTTGAGAGCGTGATCGAGGATAGGACTTTGTGAGACAAAGGATTAAGGTTAAGGAATTTTAGGGTTGTTACCTCTTTGTATTCCTTTATAATACTAGAAGCTTAGTGGTTTTTGTTTTGTCTTAAGGTTTAGGCATGCTATCACTTGTAGAATATGGTATTTGTTTGATAGCTTAGTAAGAATATATTAGTCCAATATGTTATTCTGTTATCTTTTGTTTAGTTGTGTGCATATGGATATTTTCTACAATTTTGATATATGGAACGTCTTTAGAGCCGGGGGTCTCACTGGAAGCAATCTCTCTATCCTTTGGGATAGAGGTAAGGTGTGCCTACATCCCACCCTCCCCAGACTCGACGAACAACTGATATGGCTATGGGTAGGATTATACCGGGTATGATTGTTGTGTATATATGTCTATATGTTGTTTTATGATGTTATATGTGTTTCTATATTTACTATGATGTTAAGGCGACCACTTCTTTTTGTTATTGACAACTTTTTTTTATTTCTGCTTTTTAGTTCCACTAGTTGTTTGATGTTTGTTTTGGAGTCGGGGGGTCTCTCCAGAAGCAGCCTCTCTATCATCATGGATAGACGCATGATTTGCCTAAATCCCACCTTCCCCATAGTCCCATACCCTACAAATAGTTTTGTTATTTGTGGGATTTACTAGTTATGTTTATTATTGAAACTTGAAATTAGTTTATATAATTTATGGTTGAATTTCATTGTTGTTTGTTGAGAGTTTGCAGTAGGTTTATGTGGAATGATTAGTTGCTAATATATCTGTTGTTGTAATTTGTTAGAAAGAAACGGTAGGTGCTGATACTGATTGTACTCATTTGTATGACTTGGGTGAGCCACGGTCGAGAGAGGTTAGTCCTCCAAAAGCAGCTGCTAGTATCAGTGTCCCCGAGAGTGGCAGAGAGGTTAAGGCAGATGGAAAACATTCTTTTGATAAGCGAGATGGCCCAAAGCTTCTTCCCTTTGAGTTCGTTGCACTTGAGGCGTGCCTAGAGGCTGCCTGCGCTTCTTTGGATAATGAGGTGAGAGTGATTTTACTTGACGTTTTTTTTAAATCATTTGTTTAATTGATATTTTTAGAAACTTTGTTCTCGTAATCTTGTTTAAAACCAGGCTAGGACTTTGGAGCAAGAAGCACATCCGGCACTGGATAAACTAACCTCAAAGATTAGTACTCACAATTTGGAGCGTGTCCGGCAAATTAAAAGTCGGTTGGTTGCTATTACAGGACGTGTTCAAAAGGTTTGTGCGTTTAATGATGTTATTAGGATGTTTGACTTCGTGCTGACCTTTAAAATAAGAAGGTTTTATTTTTTTTTCAAAAACATGTTTAAGATTGATTTATGTTTATTCAGGTTAGGGACGAATTAGAGCAATTGCTAGATGATGATGGAGATATGGCTGAAATGTATCTGACTGATAAACTGGAGCAACAGCTTGACAATTCTTCATCTTCTTCTTCATTTGTCAACGAGGACGATGACATGAACAACGAGATTCTTCAAACAGAAAATGATGACAGGTTTGGGTTGTGATAAATTCCTTTCTTGTGCAGTTACTTTAATTTAATCTTTGTTGTCGTATTTGTTATACTAGAGTTCAAAATGAGAGTTTAGTGGATGGGAATGAGAATGCAAACTTACACGAACGTGAAATTCAACAAATAGATAGTCAATCCGAACGTCTTTTCCGAGCTAACACACTCGGGAGAGAGAGTCGTGGGACCCGCACTAGTACAACACGGAGTGGTAATAGCAAGCACCTTGATATTGTGGAACTTGAAATGCTCTTGGAGGCTTACTTTGTTCAGATTGATGGTACTCTGAACAAATTATCAACCGTACGTTTGTGTGATTTTATTTTTATATTTGAATTGTATGCTTGGGAAAATAAACCGTACTGATGTCCTTTGTTTGTGTGTGCAGCTGAGGGAGTATGTCGATGACACCGAAGACTACATTAACATAATGCTGGATGACAAGCAGAATCATCTTCTGCAAATGGGTGTCATGTTGACGACTGCAACTCTGCTCGTGGGTGCTTTTGTGGTGGTTGCTGGAGTGATGGGAATGAACATTACTATTGATCTGTTTAATAAAGAAACTGAGGAGCAGAAGGAAGTTGGTATGCGTAAATTTCTATGGACTGTCGGTGGCGGAACCACTGGTAGCATTATCTTATATGTCATCGCCATCGCTTGGTGCAAAAGCAATCGCCTGCTGGAATAAACGACATGAATTGGGCCGTTGGATCAGTTTCTTATCACAATTCTTCAATGAACAATTATTGTATCAAAGTTAATGTAGCGGAATAATAATAATTGTTCTAAGAAGTTAATCAAGCTCGAGCTTGAGAAATTACCAACAAGCCTAGCTCGAGCTCTATTAAGTTAATCAAGTTCGAGCCTGGTCGAGCTTGGGCTCGACTCGTTTGCACCCCTAGTGTTTGTTTTAAGAATTTATTATATGTTAAAAGTTCAACTCTTAGTTTGGACTTAGTTGTGGAGATAAATATCTCTGCAAGCGGACATGGTGTGGTGATAAGGTGTTTTATGTCTGGGTAGGCACAAATCTTATTTCGGCAGGTTGAGCAAAAATTCGAAAAAAAAAATCTGACATTGATTGCATACTTCTTAGTTAAACATGTAAATTATTGTAATCAAAGGTTTAAAAGTTTTTAAGTAGAAAAAAGGAATTAGATTTGGACAGTGTTATTAGAATCGCTAGGCGCTAGTTGGCCGTTGGGGTACAGACTAACGATTAATCAAGATTAATAGGATTAACCGAATTTGGATTTTTACATGTAATCTTCAGTTTTTTATACACACACACACATTAATATGTGTCATTTTTTTAGCAAGACAAGTTTTAACCCCTCATCGGCTCATTGTTTAAGTAGATAAGATTAATCACCAAAATTTACAAGATATGACCAGAAAATGGCTGGAATTTGGCAAACAAGTTGCACAACCACCCCTTTCTGAATGGCAAACCCCAATCTTCTAAAAACGTTTAATATTAATTAAACTAAAGTCTACTAAAGTCCATATTTTTTTTCAGTTCTATTATTCATCAAACAATTTGACCACTTCAAGTTTTGTTCTTGTTAGATGAGTAGTGTTGGTCGTCATTGTCTTCCAATATTCCCTTTTAATTGCTTCTTAGCTTTTTTGAACCTTTATTTTTACTTGGCCGGTTGGGTTTCAAGGATGATACCAAATTTGGTTTCGGGAATAATTTTGGTTGGGTTCGGATTATTGTGATTGTTTGGTATTGGTAATGTATTTCTTCCAACCTGAAAATGACAACTGTGGTGGTGAAAAAGACAGGAGGATTGAATTGTGGGTGAGAGCCTTGTGCGCAATTCAGTCGAAAACATCCGAGTTGGGATTATTTGGATTCATTTTGTTGAATAAGTTTGAAATGTTTTGTAGAGTAATGAGATTGGATTTGTGTAAAAAAATATGCTGATATTTATAGGGTTTTATTATTGTTATCTAACATTCTATGTCATTTTACAACGTTAAAAATATAAATGTTTTTCATAAGCTATAACTTTGATTGCTTAAGTACACTCATACTAGACGTCTCAGGCACACCCGACTCGATATGCATAGACTCGATATGCTTGTATTGCTCATGTGACATGTCACCCTCACATCCCTTCTTCGTGCATCACAATGCCCCGTCTTAATCATGAGTCATGATCCACTTCCAATCAATTACCCACGTGATTATCCTGGTCAAATTGCCATGGCCGAAAATTCTACTTTGACCCCCAATGTTCTTAGTAAATTGCAAGACAACCCTTTACAAATAGCAAAATCCAAACTTATCTATAAAGAAACACACTTATTTTATAAATCCTTGGTGGTTTTCTAGATGAAATAAAATGGCAATTAACAGTAATAAAAATGTAGAAACAGAAACTTCTGTCTAGGTGATTTATACATGACTGATAATTAAACTTGATTTATAGACTTATCAAATGTCGATTCGTATAGCGTCACACAAATCCGTTTTTATATTTTGCATCGTATAATTGTTTTATATATGTTTTTATATAAGCCTGTTTGACAACTTCCCAATCATTAAGCACCGAGCCAATAAAATATCTAAGTAACAGACTCTGAACTAGTAAGTATTAACCTTGAAGGTAAATTGTATTGATAATTGACAATGTTTACATAAGCTTACAACATATATATAAAGATAAATGAAAAGAGGAAAGTATACAAAATGAATGTGCAGGCATGATTTAGGGCCGAGAATAATGCCAAGTCAATCAACTTGATTGCTTAGAATTATCTTGGTAATAATTGGTTGACCATTTTAAATGAGGAGAATAATGGGCAATTAATGTTGACTTAAGGTGTGGTGTTGATACGCCCCCGCAAGATGGAGGATCCATTGGAAACTCCAATCTTGGACCGAAAGTTCAGGAAGGGTGCTCGTGAAAGTGGTTTTGTAAGAACATCCGCAAGTTGGTCTTTTGAGCTAACATGAAAAACTTTAAGTTGTCCGGAGTTAACTTGTTCCCGTACGAAGTGGTAGTCGAGGGCAATGTGTTTCATGCGCGAGTGATAAACAGGATTTGCACACACATAAGTAGCCCCAGTATTGTCACAGTAGAGTGATGGAGTGGCCACAGGTGGTAAACCAAGTTCACTAAGTAGATTCTTGACCCATGACAGTTCAGCGGCTGCATTGGCAAGAGCTTTGTACTCAGCCTCCGTGGAGGACCTAGATACCGTTTTTTGTTTTGTAGATTTCCAAGAGATGATATTTGCCCCAAGGTATAAGATGTATGCTGTAGTGGACCGTCCCCTATCATTAATACCGCCCCAATCTGAGTCCGAAAAGGCCTGCAAGGTAAGGTTAGTATTGCGTTTTAAGAACAACCCATGATGGACCGTTCCTTTCAAATAGCGGAGTACCCGTTTGAGAGCTTGCCAGTGTGATTGTTTAGGTGAGTGCATAAACTGAGATAATTTATTTACTGCAAAGGATATGTCGGGACGAGTGAAAGCAAGGTACTGCAAAGAACCCACCAGTTGGCGGTAGGGAGTAGGGTCGACTGGGGGAGTGGAGTCAACGGGGGAAAGTGGTTCGGAGGTACTTAAAGGAGTGAGGACCTCTTTGGCACCATCCATTTTGAAGGTAGTTAGGATATCTTGGATGTGACGGTGTTGTGAAAGAAAGAGACCATGGGTCGTAGGAATGACTTCAATTCCTAGAAAATGGTGAAGAGAGCCTAAATCTTTGATAGAGAATTGTTTGCCCAGGGCTTTAACAAAGGAATCCATAAAGGAATTGTTGTTGCCGGTGAGGACAATGTCATCAACATAGACGAGTAGGTAGCATGTGATACCGTTGGAGTTATAGTCAAAGAGGGAGGTATCGGATATGCATTTTTTTAAGCCAAAACCAGTGAGAAAAGTGGTGAGCTCAATGTACCAAGCACGTGGTGCTTGTTTAAGGCCATAGAGAGATTTTTTGAGTTTGCAAATGTGGTTTGGGAACTCGGAGTTTGGGAAACCGGGAGGTTGGATCATAAAAACATCTTCATGTAGTGTCCCATGAAGAAAGGCATTGTTTACATCTAGTTGACGTAAGGACCATCCTTTTGAGAGAGCAATGGAGAGGACGGTGCGAATGGTGACATGTTTTGTAACGGGGCTGAAAGTATCATGGTAATCTTTCCCATATTGTTGATGAAAGCCTTTGGCAACAAGACGGGCTTTGTATTTGTCAATCGTGCCGTCGGGGTTGCGTTTGATACGAAATACCCATTTGCAACCAATGGGTTGTTGGGTTGTGCGAGGGACAAGTTCCCATGTGTGGTTTTGGATAAGTGCATTGTACTCAAGGTCCATGGCATGACGCCATTCCGGGTCTTTCATAGCTTGGGTGTGGGTTGAGGGTTCAAGGGAAATTGGTAGAGGATGAAGGGTGGTAGAGTTAATGAAATTCGGATTATAGTATTTTGGGTTGGGTTTGGATTGGCGACGAGAGGGTTGCAAGGGAGTGTTAGGGTGATCGGTAGTGGGTGGGCCCTGTTGAGAATCGTGGTCAGTGGGTTGAAGGGGTTGTGGGCCGAGGGAGGCAGGAGGGGAAGTGATGGGCTCTGAGGACAGTTGGGCCGCAGGTGGTGTTGGGCTGGTGGAGGCCGAAGGTGTATTGGAGTGGGCCGTAGGTTCTTGTGAGTTAGATGGATTTTGGTTTGGCTGTGGATGTATGGTGGGTGATTCGGTAGGTAAGGGTGGGGTTGGTGAGGGAGACTGAGTGGTAGGTGGTTTAATTGAGAAGGTGTCAAAGGGAATATTTAGAGGTGTGGGGTTGGTGGCTTGAGATGGGAAGATATGGGTGATAAATTGAACATGTCTTGAATGGTAGAGTTTGTTGTTGGATGGGTCATAGCATTTGAAGGCGGATTTGGAGGATGAGTAACCAAGGAAGATGCATGCCATGGAGCGTAAGGATAATTTGGAAGTGGCATATGGTCGTAACCAAGGGTAGCAAAGACACCCAAACGGTTTGAGTTTAGAGTAATTTGGGTTGGAGTTGAACAACATATCATAGGGTGATTTGTTGTTGAGATTGGGTGTAGGCAACCGATTGATGAGGTAGGTGGCGGTTTGAAAGGCGTGGGACCAAAAGTGTTGTGGTAGGTGGGAGTGATGAAGTAATGCAAGGCCGGTTTCAACAACGTGTCGGTGACGTCGTTCGGCAACACCATTTTGTTCCGGTGTATGCGGTGGTGTGGTGTAATGGGAGATGCCTTGGGAGGCGAGATATGATGAGAGGCCAATATATTCACCGCCATTGTCGGTGAATAACGCAATGATATTGGTTTTGAAAAAATTTTCAACAAGGGATTTGAATTGTGGAAAAAGGATTTTAACATCAGATTTTCTTTTAAGTGGGTACAACCAAATATATTTAGAATAATAGTCAACAAAAATTATGTAGTAGTTAAAGCCATCAATTGATGTTTTGACGGGTCCCCAAACATCCGAGTATATAAGTTGTAGGGGTTGAGTTGCAACAAAGGAATTTTGGCCAAAAGGTTGTTTGTGGCTTTTATTTAACGAACACGAAGTACAATGAAAAGACTCATGGGTCACTTTATTACAACGAAGTCCTAATCTAGAAATTAAAGACTTGAATACTTGAAGCGATGGGTGTCCAAGTATGTGGTGCCACATGAGAAGAGAGTTTGTTTGAGTGGTGTTGACTTGAGGGGATGTGGTGATTGGTCCGTAGTAGACATCATTGACGTTCACTCCCCGCATGAGACGCGCCCCCGTGCGTAGATCCTTAACAAAAAAATGGTAGGGAAAAAATTCAACAGAAACAAGATTAGTACGACAAACTTTGGCAACGGAAATGAGATTATTTCGAAGATTAGGAGCAATTAAAATGTTATTTAAAAGAAGAGGACGAGAGTTTGTAGGAATAGTTGTTTGAGCAATGTGAGTTATAGGAAGAGTTTTACCATCACCTAGCACGATCTCATCGGGTCCTCCATATTCGGAAAGAACGGGAAATTGTTGGTTGTTGTTCGCGGTGGTGTTTGACGCCCCGGAGTCCCACATCCAAGGTGGGTTTGTAGCCGTTTGGTGAGGGGCTGTGAAGTTAACCATTGGGTTATTGTTATTCGGAGAGACATTGTGCTCTCGTAGGAACCGGCCAAGTTTGCGACAATCTTTTGTTTCATGTCCGGGAATGTTGCAATAATAGCAGTGAGTGTTGTTATTGCGGTTTGGGCGGTTTGTGGTGGAGTTGTTGCGAGAGGTGAATTGGTTTCGGGTGTTGGGTGGGTTTGGGTTTCGGTTATGTGGTGGGTTTGGGATTCGGTCATAAGTGTTTTGTTGTCGAGGTTGGTTGGTGCGTGGGTGGCTTCGGTGAGTGTAGTTGACTGTGGTGAGAAGGGGTTCGGTGGTGGTTTCTTTTAGAGTGCGTTCATGGTCTAGGAGTTTCTCAAATAGGTCGGCAAAAGAGATGGTGGTGTCGCGGGTGCGAAAAGAAGCAACTAGACTAGAATAATCTTCTCCTAGTTGGTTCATTATGTGGACAACAAGGTCCTCTTCGGACATGGGGCTTTGGGCAATAGCAAGTTCATCAAATAAGGATTTCATTTCATGTAGGTAATCGGAGATAGACCGGTTTCCTCTTGGGTTTTTGGCTAACCGTGATTTTAGGGAGATGATGCGGGAACGTGAGCGACTCGCGTAACTGGAGTTTAAGAGTTCCCAAGCAATGCGGGCTGTTTTGGCAGAAGACACAATAGGTTGGATTTGTTCGGAACAACTTCCAAGGAGAGCACTTATAATCATTTGATCTTGACGAAACCACCGAAGATATTCGGGATTTGGTTTAGTATTTTGTCTGTCCGGGACTGTTTCAGCAGGGATTGCTTCAGTGCCGATGATGTGGTGGTCAAGTTCGAGACCAATGAGGGTGGCGGTGACTTGGGTACGCCATGTGGGAAAGTTTTGTGGTGTGAGTTTGATGGGGAAATGAGTGGCGGCAGTTATATGAGTTATGGGTTTAGCCATGGCAGTCAAAAAAGGAAGCTGTAGTGAATGATCGAACAGGCTGTTGTCAAGGAAGAGAAGAGAATAAAAAAGACAGCAGCGGACAGAAGCTGTTGTCGAGCAGTGGATCAGAGATGGCTCAGTGGAGCTGTTTGGCTCTTGATACCATATTAACCTTGAAGGTAAATTGTATTGATAATTGACAATGTTTACATAAGCTTACAACATATATATAAAGATAAATGAAAAGAGGAAAGTATACAAAATGAATGTGCAGGCATGATTTAGGGCCGAGAATAATGCCAAGTCAATCAACTTGATTGCTTAGAATTATCTTGGTAATAATTGGTTGACCATTTTAAATGAGGAGAATAATGGGCAATTAATGTTGACTTAAGGTGTGATGTTGATAGTAAGTGCTTAATAAGTTACTTATACCAAACATAAATTACATAATTACCAGACACATTTAGTCTTGCGACCCGGCTCGAGCAATCAAGCATGATAAGTTAACTCAAGCTCGGGCTTAAACTCGTACATTAAACAACCTTTTTATTGTAGCTAAAATATACTTGAGGATAAGTTAAATAAACAATAGTATAGGGATCGAACTTAAAAGTTATATTTAACTACCAACTACCAACACTCTTTTTTTATGAATCACATCTCTCTCTCTCTCTCTCTCTAACAGAGACTCACCCAATGACAACTAACCTCCTCAGTATCTCACTACCACTTCACCTCAAGTCAACCACCGTTGACCACCACCGCATTCCCATCCACAATGCCACCGTCAAACGACGTCGTTTTCACCTCTACCTTCCACGTCATTTCCACGTCATCACCAACTCCCTCAACTCACCATCACCATCACCATTACAAACCTCACAATCACAATCACAACAAGTTTCCGTCATCCTTGACGTCACCGGCATGATGTGCGGCGCGTGCGTATCACGCGTCAAATCCATCCTCTCCTCCGACGCGCGCGTTGACTCCGTCGTAGTCAACATGTTGACGGAGACAGCAGCGGTTAAGTTAAAGTTGAACTTAAACACCGATTCGAAAGTCAACGGTGCTGACGTGGCGGAGGAGTTAGGGATTAGGTTAACGGAGTGTGGATTTCCGGCTAAACGGAGAGATCAGTCAGGTGTAGGGATGAATGAGAAGGTGAGGAAATGGAAAGAGATGGTTAAAAGGAAAGAGGAGTTGGTTAATGAGAGTAGGAAAAGAGTTGTGTTTGCTTGGACAATAGTTGGGTTATGTTGTGGATCACATGCTTCTCATGTTGCACATTCTCTAGGCTTTCATATTGGCCATGGTAATATTTTGTTAATTTAAACGAGCTACTCGAGCTCGGGTTGGTAAAAAGCTCGAAACGAGCCGAGCCTTATCGAGCTCGAGCATGGCATATGAAACTTGTTAGGCTTGTTGAGCCTTGTCAAGCCTAAGTACAATATTAATTTTTTTAATATTTAATAATATTTACCCCTCGTTTAACGTTGTTTAGTAAACGAGTCTGAGCTCGAGCTTCACTTATAGAGCTCAGGGCCTAAATGAACTATTATTTATATTATTTTTATTTAATATATTAACTAATAGATAATAAACGAGCGAGCCCGAGCCGAGCTGAGCTTGAGAAATTACCAACGAGCCGAGCTTGAGCCTGGTCGAGCTCGGGCTCAGCTCGGCTCGTTTGCACCCCTAGTGTTTGTTTTAAGAAGTTTATTATATGTTAAAGTTCAACTCTTAGTTTGGAGTTAGTTGTGGAGATTATTATCTCTGCAAGCGGACATAGTGTGGTGATAAGGTGTCTCATGTCTGTGTAGGCGTAAGTCTTATTTCGGCAGGTTGAGCGAAATTCGAGAAAAAAAACTGACATTGATTGCATAATTATGATTTTGACTTCTTAAGAACACATGTAAATTACCGAAAACAAAGGTTTAAAAGTTTTTTAAGTAGATAAAGGAATTAGAATTTGGACAGTGTTGTAAGAATCGCCAGGCGCTAGCTGGCCGTTGGTGTACGGACTAGCGATTAATTGGGACTAGGATTAATCGGATTGAGATTTTTATATGTAAGCTTCAGTTTTATACACACACATTTTTATGTGTAATTTTTTTTAGCAAGACAAGTTTTAACCCTCCTCGGCTCATTTTTTAAGTAGATAAGATTAATCACCAAAATTTACAAGATTTGACCTGAAAATGGCCGGAAATTGGCTGGAATTTGTCTGGAACCACTGATTTTTGGCCGATTAGGACTGCCTAGGGCTGCCGTTGACCATCTAGTGATTAATTGGCTGATTAGAGGAAAATTACTCGGTGAACATCTGACTAGCGATTAATGAGACTAATCGGATGCTAGTCGGGATTTTACAACCATGGATTTGGAAAACGGTTTCTGAAATTGGGGCTCTGCTTCATGGAATTCGGGTCTACCAGTCGGGACAAACCACCTATTAGTTATGAAGTTGGTTGGCATATGATCCGCTTGTTGACACATTTTCCGTTCATTACATGTTGACTTCTTAAATATACATGTTAATTTAAAAAATAAAGACCGTTGATTCTGAAATATATGTGATAATTTATTAAAACGGAAATATACTGTAAAATCGTGGTACGTTGATTCTGAAATCGTTGCCAGACGAGGCAAAGTTATGCCTTTTTAAGTTGGGTTCTTTTTTGACCCATTTGCCCGTGTCCAAGTAATAGTGCGTTAGCTTTTGGATTATCCGTGTCTGAGTTTGCGTTTGCTGCAAAGATTGTGGACAGAAAGCAGAAATTATTCTGAATTGTTAGCTAGATCTTGTAGAGTTCTTCTTAGCATGGCACTTGTGTTTTAGCTACCTAAATTTCTTTAATTTGTGTTCTTTTATAGGTGCATTAATGGGGTTACTTCACAACTCCTATTTTAAAGGCAGTTTAGCTGTTGGCGCTTTGTTGGGACCTGGAAGAGGTTGGTTACAATGTTTGCTGGCTTTATTGGTTTTGCTTCGTTAAAATATACAAGCGTTTTCTTCATAGCCAACATGAAGAGTTGCAGACTACGATTATACACCAAATAACCTTGTGCAATTGTGACGTATTGATCTCTAACATGACACATTTTTACAATTTATCGGTATTTGTCCTTAACGAGTCAATGGCGACCCTTAGTGAAATAGTACACTTGTTTATGAGCATTTAAACAAAACAAAAAATACGACATTATTTGCTTTTTAGTTTTATGCTGACCCAGGTTGCAGAAAGCGCTAGGCGGGCGGTGAGGTCCAGCCTAGGAACTAGTCGGGACTAGGCGAAAATTAGGCGGAATTAGACGTTTTGGTATTTTATACGTATTATATATATATACACACACAAAATTAGGTGTTTTTTGAAAATATGTTAAGATATATACACATAATACTTAGAAATACTTAGATATATACACATAATACTAAGAAATACTTAGAAATTTAATAAAAAAATAAAAAAAAAACAAAAAATACCACCGCCTAGGCCCGCCCAGACTCCGCCTAATCTCCATTTCGCCTAATTCATCGCCCATGGTGAAATTCCAATTTCCTCTTCAGCCTAGTGCCTAGGCGCCGCCTTTTGCAACACTGATTCTGACATAGCTTAGGGCCACACATTTAGCTGATCGTATGAAATTGCTTCTTTCCCAGAGTTGCTTTCAGATGGTGTTAAAGCGTTCTTTAAGGGATCCCCAAATATGAACTCTCTTGTTGGTTTTGGATCCATTGCTGCATTTATGATAAGTGCGGTGAGCAATTTTTGCATATTAGTGTTGTTAATTATACATACTAGACATTGTTCATACGATATGATCTCCATATCTTAGGTTTCACTTCTTAACCCTGAGCTTGGATGGGATGCGACATTCTTTGATGAGCCGGTTCGTATTCTAACTTATTGGTTTTCTTTAAAGGTGGCTTACGTATGAATGGGTTGGTTAGGGTTATGTCATATTTTAAGTAGTCGAACATGTTTTAAAAAGTAACTAATCATCCAGAAAAAAGTAAATTTTTGTGGACCAACGGACAGGTTTAGCCCGACCTGAATAATTTTGACCAACAGCCAAAACTACATACTTGAACCGAATGTGTATGGTCCACTTACCCAACCAGCCCATGTTTGGTTTCTTCTTAAAATGACTACTTTGTACTCATTCAGTTGCATATTAATTGTTTACTACCTTAGCTCAATGATAAAATTATCTTTAAGTGGTGCTCTCATTTAGAATGCAGGTCATGCTTCTTGGTTTTGTTCTATTGGGACGTTCACTCGAAGAAAGGGCAAGGCTTAGAGCATCTAGTGACATGAATGAATTACTAGTAAGTTTATCTCTGAAAATGTAAGGTATACAGTTCATAGTCATTGAAAGTATATGATTAATTTCTACAGTACTGTATCAGATAAATTACAAATGTAACAAACATGTCTGAAGTCAATATCATGAATTTAACAAATTTGTTCGACTTTCATGTTATGTATTATACCTCTAAAGTTGATAATTACATAATTACCATAGGCCTACATGATCTTTGGAAACTTTTATTATATATTAGAAACTTTTAAGTTGATAACAAACATGCTTCACATATCTGCAGTCACTGATATCCACGCAGTCAAGACTAGTGATTTCTTCCTCTGAAAGTGATGTATCTTCTGGTAGCATCCTAAGCTCTGATTCAATCTGTATTGAAGTCCCTACTGACGACATCCGAGTTCGAGATTTGGTATTGGTTTTGCCTGGAGAAACCGTTCCTGTAGATGTAAGTTCTGTTAATTTCAAGTTAAACATTATTACTCACATCTAACACATGCTTTGACCACATAATCCTTTGAGCATCTGCATTGTCAATAAAATGAACGTTAAGTTGCTATGAGAATCGGATCTTCTCTAATTTGTTGTTTCGGTTAGCCTTCTGTGCATTATCAATTTGTGGTGTGCGTTTTGTAAGGTCGGTTTAAATTGTGCAGGGAAAAGTTGTTGCAGGAAGGAGTGTTGTGGATGAGTCCATGCTCACGGGCGAGTCCCTTCCTGTGTTTAAGGAAGAAGGTCTTTTAGTCTCAGCTGGAACAATAAACTGGGTATGCTGTGCCAACTAGTATATTTATTAACTATTTAACTTTGACGCCCCACTTACGGTGTGCGCATACAATGTATATATGTGTGGCCCTCGGGGGCAAAATTAAAGTTGCACTAGTTTTAACGTTATTTTACTAATTTCATGAAAATAATGTTAAAAACGACGGACGGTTAATCATGCATCATGTGGTGGCGTTGATGGCCAAAAGACAAAGGGGTACATGCACTGATCGGGTTTGTCCCGATTGCTAAGTGTTCTGTGCCTTATGTCCAAGGCTTGATACCAAATCACATCGAGCCGGGGGTCTCACTGGAAGCAGCCTCTCTACTCTTAGGGGTAAAGGTAAGGCTGTCTACATCTTACCCTCCTCAGACCCTACCTTAGCTTTTCTATAGGTGGGATTAACTGAGTATGATGATGATGACGATGAAATACATGACACCTTTAAGTTTGTTTCCACATAATATATATTTCATAATTTAAACATGTGGGTAGTATGTTCCTCATAATATGGCTTCTTATTATATCAAAGCAGAAATGCTTTTGTTTTATTATTTAAGGATGTACATCTTAATGTAGTGAGTAATGACCATGACCGTGTTTCATGAATGTCTTTCAGGATGGTCCACTAAAAATTGAAGCTTCTTCCACAGGTTCTAACTCAACAATTACAAAGATCGTTAAAATGGTTAGTGTCTGCTTCCATAATAGTCAGATGAAGTATTAGAGTGCATATACATCCCAGTTTTTACCAACTAGAATGTCCTGTTTCGATCTTGAAAATGTTAAACGATGCATAAAGTCATGAACGACTTAGTGGTGGCAAACTGAGTAGGCTGGGTAATTAATAAAAGGTTTCTTGTCTGAATTGGGTATATATTTGGTAGTGTTTGGGTTTGAGTAGGGTTAATTTGAAACACTTCCCAAAATTCTTAATTCTTAAGATATGTTTAAATAACAATAAGGTTAATAAATATAATTAGTTGATTGCAAAAATGTTAGATTGAATAATAATTTGAATTTTGAATAAACGATTTAGGAGGTCTTACGTGTTAAAATTTACTTTTGTCGACGTTCAATCATTTGACCCATAAGAGACGAGAGATAAAACATAGCTTGAATAATTGACACATCTTAAGTAACTGGTTGAAAGTTCCGCCTCAAATGGTTATCTAAGATGGTATAACAAGCTTTTGTTATGTCTAAGGCACTGTTTGTGTACCTATTTAGGTAGAAGATGCTCAAGGCCGTGAAGCCCCTATACAAAGGCTTGCAGATGCAATTGCTGGCCCATTTGTGTACAGTGTTATGACTTTATCTGCAGCAACATTTGCCTTTTGGTATTAAACCACTTGTATATCGTTTACCATAATATTGCATGGTATATTGAAAGATATGGAAGATATTTTCTAGTTAATTAGCATTATTGATTATGTTGATTAGGATCTAAAGATAATATTATATGCGAATAAATCTTTTTTTTATTGGATACAGTCTTTACTGAATTATCCTTGTTGAATTTTTATTTATTTATTTATTTGTTTATTCTCTTTTTGTTAAGGTACTATGTTGGGGTGCATGTTTTCCCTGATGTGCTACTTAATGACATTTCTGGCCCGGATGGAAATCCTCTACTTTTGAGCTTGAAGCTTTCCACGGATGTCTTGGTGAGTCGTATGGAATTTAATGTTGTCTGTGAAATTGGCCTCTTCAAGTTGAGGACAATCTTGTTGTTTTGACCTGTTTATCCTTTCTAAGCTTTTTATGTAAGTATAAATTAACATCTGTAAATGACCTCTAAATAATAGAGATATTTTTCAGGTTGTCTCTTGCCCATGCGCACTAGGCCTTGCAACACCAACTGCTATACTTGTCGGAACCTCTCTAGGTAAATAAATAAACTGCCCGTTTTAACAATTTGCCCAAGGCGTATAGTTATTCAAGGAACTTTACATTCTATCTCTTATAATTTCTTCTTCTTTGGCTATTGCTGTGGAATAGGAGCTAAGCAAGGACTTCTTATCAGAGGAGGTGATGTGTTGGAACGATTGGCAAACATAGACACAATTACTCTAGACAAGGTCTTCGATAGTGGTGGCTGCTATATTGACTTACATTGTGCTTAATCTCAAATGGGTCAAACGAGTAAAAAAACAACTTAATAGGAAACGGGTCGAAAGTCGCCCAAAGTGTAGTTGTTGGGCATAAAAACCTCCTAAATTATATTTTGACACAATAATAATCTACAACAAATCTGAACTTCTGTAGCATTATTTTTATGGGTCAACCCAACCTGACCCTATGTGTTCCAAAAGGAAATGAAATTAATTGTTTGACCCATTTAACAAAGGACTCATTATGCTGACATGTCTTTTCAACTGCAATTACCAGACAGGGACTCTCACGGAAGGAAAACCTGAGGTTTCTAGTGTTGCATCTTTTACTCATGGAGAAACTGAGATTCTCCAATTGGCCGCTGCAGTAGAAAAAACAGCATCACATCCCATTGCAAAGGCCATCATAGCTAAAGCGGAATCATTGAATCTGAATATTCCAGTTACAAGTAGGCAGTTAGCAAAACCAGGATTTGGGACTTTGGCAGAAGTAGATGGACATTTGGTGGCTGTTGGATCTATGAAATGGGTCCACGAACGTTTCCATCACAGAAAAAATATATCTGATATAATGAATTTGGAGAAAGATGTGATGCAAAAATCATACGACGGTCGTTCATCATCGGATCATTCTCAGACAGTTGTTTTCATTGGTCGGGAAGGTGAAGGAATCATTGGTGCTATTGGAATATCTGATAATTTGCGTCATGATGCTGAGTCTACCGTGAAAAGGTACCACCCCTTATTTTCTTTATTTTGTGTTACAAAATTTCTAGTTCGTTAAATACTTAAATCCATATGCTTTTGCTAAAGATATCCCATATTTTTATGAATGTGATGTTTTGGTTATGTAATGGGTCGAAAGTATTCTAAAGTGTATATTTACTGAACACAACCCCCTAAATCACTTTCATCCCAAAACCTCGGTTATATTGTAGAAACTAGTAATGTATCTTCTCTTATCATATTTATGATTATTTTACATATAACAGAGAAAAACAAAGAAACTGTTTATGGGTTGACAGAACCGTACCTAACCTTGGTTTCAAAAAATGCGTGAGGCGATAAACGCCTTAGGGTCTTGAGGCGGCGCCTCACGCATATCTGGGTCGAAATTAGAGCAATGCCTATGCGAAACAACCAAAGGGATTATGAAAGGTTTGCTTAATAAAATGGCTAATTTGTAAAAGAGATGTAGCTTTTGGTTGTACATAGAGCGATGCCTCAGTTTTGAGGACCTATTCGCTTCGGAGCGCCTAAAGCTTTTTTAAATCAAGTACTTAACGCCTCGTTAACTTGCCAATTTTGCCTCTGAAGCAAGACGGTGAACATTAATTTTTGGGTTGTTTGTTTGTTACTTATTGTAGGCTACATGAGAAGGGGATTGAAACAATCCTGTTATCAGGAGACAAGGAAGAGGCAGTTGCAAGTGTAGCAAAGACCGTGGGCATAGGAATTCATCTCATCAATGCATCTTTGACTCCACAACAAAAATCTAGTGCTATCTCAACTCTGCAAAACTCGGGCCACCGTGTTGCAATGGTAAATTGTTATTACTATTACTATAACTGACTGAATATTGTTACTATGAAATGTGTATTTTTATAAGTTCAACCTGCAACAGGTTGGGGATGGGATTAATGATGCGCCCTCTTTGGCTCTAGCTGATGTTGGAATCGCTATGCAAGTTGAAGGACAAGAAAATGCCGCTTCTAATGCAGCATCCATTATTCTTCTTGGGAATAAACTTTCACAAGTAAGCAGTTTAACATAAACGCTCTCCTAGGACACTAGAAAGCATTCCATGTACCATCTTGTTTGGCCCTAGTGAATAAGGTGGCAATATCGACCCCATTTACTTATAAACAGGCCATTTCAAGTTATGAATGTTTTATTTGTAACGGGTAGAATAAAAAATAGCTGGATACTAGTTCTCTCAAATATTACAAAATTTGGACAATGTTTTGACTCGGCCCAACCCAACGACCCTAAATTAGTAACTATTTTTGACCCAAACCCGTTCTGACATGACCTGCCTATTTGGCACCTCCAAAAACAGTTATGTGACTTGTATGAGTGATGGCAGGTGGTGGATGCACTTGATCTTGCAAAAGCAACAATGTCAAAAGTTAATCAGAATTTGTGTTGGGCAGTTGCGTATAACCTCGTTGCAATCCCGGTTGCAGCTGGTGTTCTGCTTCCTCATTTCGATTTCGCCATGACACCTTCACTTTCAGGTATGATCTTTACCTTTAGTTTCTTTTTGTTCATAAGGTAAAGTCTTTTTTGGTTTTAATTATAGAACTAATGGAAGTGTAAACCTTTGGTTTAATAAATAGGTGGGCTGATGGCTTTTAGCTCAATATTTGTTGTTAGCAACTCCCTTCTTCTACAATTTCATGGGTCCCACCAGAAACTGAAAAAGAAAACTACCATACTCAAGTAAGGTTCTTCTATGTGCTAATAATTCATTTGATTGTAATGTGGGACCTTTAATGCTGGCTAATGTTTTCTATTTTAATATAAGTTGGCTGTTCAAAAAAGAAAAGAAAAGAAAAAGTAGAGGAAATTATATGGCTAGCCAATTGAAAAAGAATAATATTTTGTATGTATGGTATATGATTTATTTTGATGAAATAATAAATGTGTATTTTATGCTGAATTGCACATTGTTAGGCCATTGGGTATGCTTTCATGCAACTTCATTCTAGGCATCTTTAACACCCTTCTCGCCCCTCAAAGAAATGATCTCCCTCCATTAACGCCTCTTTAAGATTAATGTTAAGTTGATTATGTTAAGAAATGATCTCCCTCCATCAACTGAGTATGATGATGATGATTATGTTTGTGTAAATTTCTCACCCATGATTCTTTCACGCCCGTTAACATGTTCCCGAATTGCTCTTTTAACATTCTTAACTAGGCCTGTAAACGAACCGAACGAACACGAACACAGGCGTGTTCGTGTTTGTTTATTTAACTTTAACCGAACATGAACACGAACACATAATCAAACACATTTTTGTGTTCGTGTTCGTTTATTAAGAGATTTGTTGTGTTTGTGGTCGTTCATTTAAAACCTAAACGGACAATCATGAACATGAACATAAACAAAGACAAATGATCAATATAAACGAACACAAATGAACATAAACAAACATTAAACGAACACAAATGAACAAAACTATAAAAAAAGCCCATAAAGCTATAGAGACAAAAACGATAAGAGAAGGTGGGTCATACTTGCGGCACTATGGAGGCTGGAGAGTGGAGACGGGGCTGTGGAGGCTGGAGGCGGGGTTGTGGAGGTGGTTAGCCGAAAGTGGACGAAGGTAGGGTTGTGGAGTGTGGCAAAAGGGAGATGGGGTTGTGAAGTGTGGAGAGCGGCTAATATGTTTAGAATGTTAGGGTTATGGTTAAGTTTTTAAAACATATCAAATATATTGTATATTATTTTTGAATGGTAAATATATTGCATATAATATAATATGAATTAAGGTTACTTAACAAAAAGGAAATAAATAATAAAAATAAAGTAATGTTTAATTAGATGAACATAAATGAACAAAAATAAAAGAACGAACATAAACAAACATCAATGAACGAACGTTCATGAATATAAACGAACGAACAAAACGTGTATTCATGTTCGTTCGTTTAATTAAACGAACAAAAAATTGTGTTCGTTCATTTATTTAAATAAACGAACATAAACGAACTTCCCGCCAAACAGTTCACGAACAGTTTATGAACGTTCAGTTCGTTTACATGCCTACTCTTAATGCCTAACTTGAAACATCCCAACGCAACAACCTAGATTATTTAATAAAAATTATTCTAGATGGTAGATTAGTAATGAGATAAAATCTTCATAAAACTAACTTGTATACAAAGCGACGCGTTGCGCCTAAGTTACTATTGAGCCTTGAAAAGTGTCTTGGCTCATGTTGGACAACCTGACCGTCGTAGCTATAAGATTTTGGTAGTCCGGGTATCGAATCCTCTTTGTGTCGTTGAAGTCATCCTCAACAAAGATTAATTTTGCATAATTGTTAGTTTGTTTTTGTAGTCTCCTTTGAACTAGAGATGTAATAATGTGCCAAATAAAGTGGTAATCCTAAACCAAGCAAGCAAACCATTGAGCTTTCAAACCTCTGGAGTCGACCCGAAACTAATCTCCGCCTCTTTTTCACAGTTGTACTCCATCGATTTCTACTTGTATGCATGCAAATGTACTACATCATGTATTAATTTGTACCAAGGGGTTACAAAAGAGAAAAAAAAGTAACCTGCATACAACACGAACAATAAGAGTGAGGCAACAACGATTAAACATGTTGTGCGTTTATAAAACATTGATATTTGGTACAAAATTAAAAGTGTAGTGCAATAAACTAATATAGCTTTCAAATCACAAAGACTATAAACACATTTCGGATGACATTCAATTTGTTTGACTGGTTATGAAAAGAACACAAACTTAACCAACCCATCACTAGTAAATAGACTGAAATTCATACCTTTGGTCGAGCACACATTGTGTTAACATAAACTTCAACCCAGAAGCTTTCAATTTAGCAACTTCACAGAAGCTTTCAATTTAGCAACTTCACAAATCGAGCACACATTGCCTTTGTTATTCAGCTTGCAAACGGCCAACTGTGCTAAAAAATTCCCCCCAGTTGATCTGTACCTGTCTTTGTTGTTCAGTTTGCGACCGGCCTAGTGTGCTAAAAAATCCCCCACAGTTGATTCAATACGTTCTTTTAGTTCCTCTGCCCTTTAAAACTTGTTTACTTCTGTTTTCACCTATAAATTACAAAACTTTTTCGTGATCAAGGCTGCAATTTCATGACTCTAATTAGCAAACTCAATCAATTAAGGAAAATTCCTAAACTGTATACTTTCATATATGTTTGAAATGTAAGACCAGCAAAAAAAGCTGCATTGATTAACATTCAAGAGCCCAAAACACTTACCAGAACCTTTAATCATTGGACCAATTTATTCAATGATTACGGGACTTGACCGCTATGTTCGTCGCCACCATTGAAGCTTGTGTATGTTGTCGTACTGCTGTTAGGGTTCGTGTTTGTTAGTCAAACCATATTACCTATTCAGAACATGAAAGCATATGATGATTCACAATGGGAATGCAGGTAGTGCAGGGATTAGAATGCATTAAATACAGAGAATCAAAGCAATGTTAAACAAAGATGAAATAAGCTAAATAATAGCTACACCCAAGTAACGTGGTGGGATATCCGAATTCATATATGCTAAAGGGACATTTTTGTATCTGCATGATGCTTATTGTCTCTGGATATTCACATTCGTTTTAGCCTTAACTTCTGTATCTATTCTCAAAAATATTATGACAAAAGTTAAAATATAATAAAATACCCTTTGGTCATCTCATAATACTCCATTATGCAGTATATATGAATGTCATAACAAATGTATATAATCACCCACGTGCTGGCATGTTCAGTAAAAAACAATATTCTAAAAAAGATTTACCAGACTTGAAAGCATCATAACATGTAGAACTTAAAACACTCTTCATCTACAAACTTGTCATACCGAAATTCAAAACTCAAAAGCATAAATAGGAGGAGCAGAAGTTGAATAAGCAACATCTGTTGTCGGTTGAGCGAAAACGACCATCACTTTCGGCAAGCGTCGTCGTCGAAATCAACACCAATACACCACCACCATCGCCGTAACACCTCCGTCACCACACCGCCACAACCTACAACCGTTCATCACCATCACCATCTTCATCTTAACAACATATAGTCATCATCTTCATGTGATGGTTGTGATCGATGAGATGACTGTTGAAGGTTGCAATGGTGTTATGGTTTTGGATTTAGATCTGGATGTTGGTGAAATGTGTAAAGGGGGAAATAGAAATGTGATATAAATGAGAAAATAACCTTGTTAAAAAACAAGTGGTGTTGGGTGGTGGAAGGTCCGACCATAGTTGGAACACCATCATGCGGTGGCGGAGGTGATTCTACCGGCGTCGACGTCTCTACTTTGAAAGAGATGGTATCGAAGATGGTGATAGAAGTCGACGGTGGTGAGTCCGGTGACGGGTGGTGGTTGGTAGTCGGTTGACAGAAGATTCTAGAGAGAGAAAGAGAGTCGCTGAATGAAAATGGTGATCAGTGTTAATTGTTAAAGAAAGACACAGGTATGACAAAGTAGAGAAGGTGTTACATGAGATGAGGACGCGTGTGAAGCATAAACAGTCTAATGATTATAAACCATCTATTCAAAGTACTGTTCAATTTAGAGAACTATAAATATAAGTATAATTTCACTTAATAACATAAAAGTTTTAATATGAAAATGAAATGACATACCAAACCATTTAAAATTTTTTTCATTACATACCAACTAAAATATCCATGTAATGTTAGCAAAACATTCATATTCATTAGACAGAAGATTAGAACAAAAGATTAGCGGAACATGACAACTTCAACATGTTCGGTTCTTGGAATCGGCTTGATCTTCATCCGAATCCCTAAAGGTTTCCCACCTAATGTTAAACCAAGTTAAAACATCAAAATATTAGTTAAACAATCAAGGTCAAAAGCAAAGGAACAAAAATCGCGTCTGATAGGGAAGTGGTATTTAATGTTCTTAACTCCACGTGGCATCTTTAACACATGTGGTGTCAGAGTATACTCCATGGCCTTAGAACAATAGATTTTAACGCCTTTTTATCAATTTAAGATAAAACAAAACATACGTTTTTTACACGTGTGTATTTTCATTTAGTTTTAAGGACTTTAATTGTTATTATTGTTTTTGTTTTTTTAGGCCACTTATAACAAAATTAGGTAATAACCTTTATTCAAAATAAAAAACAAATTGATTTTTAATGACATCAACCCATGTAGAATTCATGATATCTTTAACCTTACCGTCCATTCATGAGAACCTGATCTCGTCTAAGATCAGCTTAGATATTTATTATTTAATTAAATTATATAAATATTATTTTATAGAATACTTTATAGACATATATATTATTTAGTTTATATATATTGATCATTATTATGTATATATTTTTGATACATTACATAAAAATTATGTAAAATAATAGACTCGTTTAGACTTGCGAATCTACTTGAGCTCGATAAGTTAACCTCGGGCTCAGGTTTATTTATCAAACAAGCTTATATTTAAACCCAGTTCACTTAAGCTTGACTCGATTCAAACTATTAACAAGTTGATCTCAAGTATCACACAAACGGCTTGTCTTGAGTACACCCCTAATTATATAAAAAGCCGGAAAAGAAAAGCTAATAAACAAAAAATGAAATTGACAAATTAATTTTGCATAAACCAAAAGCCTTTTTCAGAAATTATATGGAATAGTTGACGTGTTAAATTGACAAACTATGTTGAGATTTCGATAATAGTTTCTATAACAAATTACTATGTTTTGGCTATGTATGTATGTATACACTATAAGTAACGGGATTAACTTAACCGAATACAACTAAGACAAATGTTTAGACTTTTTATTTGTAAATAATATATTAATTGTTTGAAAATGTTTTGTTACAGTGTTATTTTTAATAGGTAACATATCTATTGCCCTCCCATTCTCCTAAATGAAAAATGCATGTTGAATATTCATTTAAACAAAAATGTGATTGTATTTGCTCTTGAATTTAGCTACCTTAATCGAACCACATTTCTTTAGTTAACCTACCCAAACCTTTTAAGCCTGGTAAAAAGGAGAGGTCATATCGAGTAATTGGTTAAAAACTAATTCAAATCAAAAGAGGTTCGATTAAAACAGTTTCAGGTCGAAGCAAGTCACTTTTCTTTAACTGTCAATTTGGTTTAGGTCGTTTTAATTTAACCCAAAATATGATTCAACTGATTGAGTGTTAACTGAATTGTTTAAGCTTGATAAAGCAGGTGGCGTTAGGTCAATTAACTAGTTTAGTTTGGTGAAACAGGACCATTTAAAAAGTGTCAATTTGGTCTGAGGGATGTTAGCGAAATGGATTCTAGTCGACATGTTTGGTTTTAGAAAAAAAACATCAATAGATGGTCAAAAACATGATCAAAAGAGATATAGGAAGACATGAGACAAAGTGGATACAATTTTGACCATGACAATCTGCATACTAGACATGTATTGCATCAAAAAGATTCCAGATTAATTTGTACCACATGAGGAACACAACTTGAGAAAAAAAAGACATGTAAACCTCAATTAGATGCTAACAACATAAATATATATACTTCAATCATGTTTGATTATAAAAATGTTCACAAGTAAACCAGTTCATCCACCCGATAGATTACCTCCTTCTAATGTTCACTTGTATTTTTCGCTTCTTCGTCATCTTTTCTGCTGCCTTATAAGCCTTCTCCAACACTCTTTTTCTTGCATTAAACTTCTCTTCAATCCCCTCCTTCATTCGGTTCTTCGCTTCTTCCAAATCAACCCTCTCCACCTTTCTTTCGGTCTTCAAACTCGACTCATTCTTGATGTACTCATCCATCATGCCTTCCCACTTTTTAACCAGCCCCCACGCAATCTGACGAACATCTTTAGACCCATGTTTCTGAAGAAGTACCTTAACCGAGCTTCCAATTCTTGTTTCCTGCAGGGTTTTCACCGATAAGCTCATCTCTAACAGCTTCATTAACGACTCCAACACTACTGATTCAGACACATTTTCATCCTCAATTATCCCTTTAATCCTCAAGACTCTAGCATCACCATCATCCTTTTCTTTTTCAGCTTTCTGTTCAGGAATCTCCAGACTCTTAATGGGTTCAACTTTCTTAAATTTTATTCGCACAATCAATGATCGTTTCTGGTTCTGTGGAGGGCTTATAAGGTTTGTTTCTGACTCAACACCTTTCTGTTGCATGTTGTCACCATCTTTCATCCATTTATCCACCATGCATTTCCATTCTTTAACGAGTGTTGTGGAGATGTCGACAACACGCTTTGTTGACGCATGCTTTCGAAGAGTGTTAACAGATATTCCTACACCCGTAACCTTCAGAACATTCACTGATTTGACCATGTATTGAAGCTTCAATAACGACTCGTACAACACCGATTCATGGCTGTTAGTTTGATCAAGAACTTGTTTGATCTTTAAAACTTGTGCAACTGTTGTCTTTTCATCTTGATATGAGAAGAGGGTTTGAGCGATCATACCTCTTTTGTTTTGGAACTCTTGAGGGTGATCAGAAGCAGCCATAATGATTGCCTTCTTGATGATTTCGAATATTTCGCCATTCGAATTTCGTAAGTACTTCATCAACTCGTCTTCCATCACTACTGCCGATTTCAGTTCTTCCATCAAAGTGATTCTGAATATGAATGCTTTGAATACAACTTCAGGAGAGTAGTAGTGGTATATGTAAATATAGATATAAAAAAGTAATCTGGATCAGAGTAGGATATATCGCAATTAATTCGGATAATTAAATGATTGACCAACAAACTAATGAGTTGTTTCCTAGCTATTTTAATTTGGGGAATAGATTTTCTCTACTCTATTTTCTACGGATAATCTATCTCAAATCTTTTAATCAACCAAGATAACTTAAATTTAAATAACAAGTAGAAAAATGCAAAGAAGTAATAAAATTAATAAATAGTTTAACTGAAAGAGGTAACATTATAAACAGTCACCATGGTTCGATTTTATCTCAAACTAGTGATATTCCTCAAGTGCGTTGTGGTAGGGATCACTACTAGAAAACCAGATGTTTTCCTACGAAAATTTCCTCTGCATTTTCTACGGATGTATACTACGACAATTTTCCCACAAAATTCCAACGCATAAAAAGCACCAAAAAAGCGACAACAAAGGACATTTCCAATGCATTTCCCACGAGCCTTATTCCTACAACTTATTTCTGTGGGAAATCCGTTGGAAAAGGACATTTCCTACACTTTTGTGACATTAAATGACATAGGAAAGTTAGCAGTTTTCTGGTAGTGGAATCGGTTGGAAACGATTCGGTTTATTATGGTATTGGTATAGTACCCACACACGCTAAAAATCGAATATATTAAAAACCAACTTGTTCTAATTAACGACATGTTTAAACTTTAGTTCACCTGTAACATAAAAAACAACGTAAGAGTGCAAGAAACTATTTTAGCATAAATATTTAGAGTTAATTTATTTTTTGTCCTTGTGGCTTGCTTAAAATAACTATCACAACCCAATAGTTTAAAAATGGCCAAAGCAGTACCTCTTGTTTCATTTTCGTTTCGATTAGACCCAACCCCACTAACTCATCCAGATCACCGTTAAGTTTTTAGTAAAATTGCTAAAATACCCTTTTGTCTCCCCCATTTATCCCTCTACTCCTCCTTTCTTCTATACATGCCACCACCAGCCTCCACAACCACCATCACCGCCATTAGCCACCTCTACCATCAGCCACCACTACCACCAACGACCCACCATAGTACCAGCCCAACCTATTGATGTGTTGCTAAATGCATCACATTTATGTATTAGTTTTGTACAATTTTGAGTCGTTTATCATTTGTTTATAGCATGTCTTAGATATTTATTTGTACCTTAGTGTTAAGCATGTGTTTGTGGGCTAAATGAGCAAAAAAGAGCTAATTGGAGAGGAAACTGTAGTGCATATGTTCCTAGCGCAGTGTTTACTTATTTTAGTAATTTTGGAGCCAGAGGGCAAAATTGTGATTTAACTCAGGCCTCCATTCTCCCCATGGCAAGTTTACTCAGGAGGGAGACCGAGCATTACTATAAAAGCCTCAGTCTCTCCACTTCTAGAGGGAGTTAGTCATTTTCCTTAAGTGTCTGCATTTGAAGGTGTTTGGTATTTGGCTTTGCGTGAGTATCGATTAAAGGAATTTTACAATGTCATATCGTGTGGATCAATACATTTTTGTAATCTCTATCATCTTCCGGTGCTATCAAAATCTAATATATTGTTTCTTCCTTTATATTATATCCAAAACCCGTCGAATCTCGTTCTTGTTTTAGTAGAACAAACGATCCTACGAGTGATATAATTAGAGCTTTCGGCTCATTTTAATTCACGGGTTTATTTGATAGTTATTATCGTTTCAAATCTGAGTTCGGTTGAAAACTTGAGTAGTTTTTGATTAAAAATAGTGTCTATAAATTTTTTATTCACATTTTGGGATTTTGGATCAAAAGTCATGTTCAAATGTTGTTTTTGAGTTCGTAAATGGATTCAAACGTGTTTTCTAATAAACCCTATATAAAAATTTGTTAGAAACGACTAATCACGAGTCATTTGGCCACTACTGCCATCCCAGACAATACTCCTCGTTATATGACTTACCTGAACCACCGTCTCCGTAAACAACCGTCGACAATTTGTAGGCTTAGTCGGCCCTTTTTAGCAAAATGTGTAGGCTAAATCCTGGCACTTTTCAGTTGGCGCGCTTGTGTAGTCACGATAGCAGTTAACTCGTTGACTTGGCGCTGTGGTTGGTTTTATGTTGCTTGCAGGAAATGTTTCAGAAAGGTGCAAACTAAATCAGAGTACTTACAAACTGCTGCAAAAGTTTATGAAGAAATTCTCGATTTGCCTGAACTTTTTAATTGGAGGGTAGTAATATAACTTAACTATATCAACATCAAGTGGTTAACATAATATTTACTAGCCTACAGTTTTATTTATAGCTTAGATTGAATTTTTGGGTCAAAAAGTGAGATTTTAATCAAGTAAACGATACAACACCTTCAAGCCGACAAAAGTAGGGGTGAGCATAACTTGGATTGACCCGAAAAAACCGAGACCCGGCGTGTAAAATACACCAAACCAAACCGATTCCACATAAATAGGTTGGTCTCCGGTTCCCATATATTCCCTAAATTTCAGGTTCGGATTGGTCCTCGGGTATATGTTGAGGGTAACCGAAAATTTCAAGACCGAACTGAATGGATTTATCCAACCGAGACTGAATGTTGGTAGAAAGTTGGATCTGGTTAAGTGACTCTCGATGGTGGTGTTACAGGGACGGTGGGCGGTGGCTTCATATTGCAACTTACTTGAATGGTGATAGTGAACTGAGATAATACAAAATCACGAGTTTTAAACTATTAGCTTTGCTCCATGGCTGCGAGGGAAGTGTTTGAAGTTTGGATTCCACGTCGCCTGAGAAAAAGGGTGGTTTGTTTAATGGCCAGTGAAAAAAAAAATGTAAAACATTAATGAAAAGGCTATTAATGAAAAGGCAAGGGTATGAATATCTCGTGGGAGTATGCTTTCGCTATTTGTAATAAGAATGAAAGCCATAAGGTAAATAGATTTTTTTCTTAAAAGAGTAAATAATTATTATATATAATCCGATATATACAAATATAATTGGGTTAATCACGATCTTAGTCCGTTGACCGACTTAATTACCAGAATGGCTCCAAAGAGACGGTCACCAATTTCGAGGCACCCAATGCCTCTCCAAAGAGGCTTCCCGTAATGACCAATACAAAACCGACACCCCATCACACACACTCTCTCTCCTAACTTTCTCTCTCCTTAGTCTCTCTCTCCTCTCTCCTCACTTTCTCTCTCCTCAGTCTCTCTCTTCTCTCTTAAGACGTCACCGATTATTATTGCCATTGGACTTAACTTCAGTGGTTTTAATTTCACATTTGAAGCTGAATATCCACACATAAGAACTGATTATCACAACTACACGCTGCAAATGAAATAATCAGAATATTAAATAAAAAAATCACCGGTTAACCTTTTTTCGATCATTAAATATCTTGATTTGGTGTAGGGAAAGAGATACTGACAAAGATGGTCGAATAAATTTCAAAGAGTTCTTCCATGGACTCTTTGACATGGTAAGAAAATATGTTGAGGATGCTCATAATTCTTCTCTCTCCTCACTTTCTCTCTCGCTTCCTACGCACCTTCTCCACATCTGCCACCACATCACAACCCAAATCCATCTACGACGATCTCTACCACGAACGTAACCTCAAAAGGCTCAGTGACGTCTCTGGTGTGAGGTTTGACGTCTGCGGTAACAATCTTGTGACGTCTCCGTCTCCGCTGTGACGTCTTCGAGTGATTAAAGAAGAGAAACCCGGCTCAAATAATCAGCTAAAAGAATTGGGTATTTGGAAAAGATTAAGAAGAAAGAAAGAAAACAAAGGTCTTGAGGTTCTCTTTAACTGTTTTCTAAGTATGTTATGGGTGACCTCTCCAAGACGTGGGAAGAGAGAGAAGGAGAGGTGGAGAGGAGGAGAGAGAGGGGCCAGGGAAATAATTAATAAGGAGAGAAGGAGAGATAGTGGGTGATGACGTGGCGGTAAGTTATTTGCTAGATCTAGAGATGTTTGATCAGGCGTCTTGAAATGTGTGACCCATCTCTCCAAAGAGACGGGAGTGGGCTATTCTCGTAAAAAGGTTGGTCAACAGGCTAAAATCATGATTTTGCCAATATAATTGCTAGGAAGTATTCTGGTCATTTCTTTGAAAATAAATGTTATTATAATATACTCTACACCAACCTTGAAAATAGAGAAGATAGCATGCTTACCTTAAAAGACGGAGCGAAAAGTCATAGATTTCCATTGACCTACCTAAGTTCTAGTTATTTAAATACAATTTAATAACTATGTTATCAAAAACCTTTTGCAGAAACTTGAGTAATACACTCTCTCTTCCACTTCTTTCCAAGCTGAAAGAAACCCAGAAGATGAGTTGTTATCCCTAATGTGATGCTATTATTGATCTTCTATTTGTGGTGAACACTGTATAAAGCCGTGTGATTGAAGAACAGTTGTATAAACTCAGTTGGCAAAAGTTTGATTCGGGTTCGATCTTTCCTTATAATGCGTATCTCCGAAACCGATAATACCCGAACCCGAAATGAGTTTACAGGGCCAGTCGTCGGTTCTTACATTCATGATATTTCGGGTTTTGGGTCGGGTATATCACGGTTCGGGTTAGTCCAATCCAAATGCCCACCCCTAGACCAAAGGCATTCAAGGGTACTGAAAGTATCTTAATTGGAACGACTATATAATCTTCTACTTTTATGACGACAATGGAAATCATGTTATTGTTCCTCAGCACAAAGATTTGGAAGAAGGTGAAATCCCCACTCTTCAAAACATTATTTCTTTTAGTCCGGACAACTATTCTCTCATTGAGTGGAATGGTAAAAGAAAAAAGGATAATAGTTATGAGAAATGATATACCTTCGAGTATCCAAAGCATAAGAAATAGTAGTCAACAATCAAGTCTTCCTTTCTTTGTTTATTGACGCAGATTCACCGATTTAGTTCTAGATTAAATATCCTATATAACACACAAAAAATCCATCCCACACCAACATTATCAACACAATAAGTACACAAAAAGAGCAGTTTATGATCAATGCATCTAAATAAACAACAATAATCAACAGTGAACTAAAATTAGATATCAAATGAATATGAAAATGTGTTACATACTTACATTCAAAGCAGAGTTGCCTCATAATAACTGTTGACAACGGTTGCAAGTCCCATTTAAAATGCATCAAATCCACTGGATCAAACACACCTCACACCTCACACCTCAAAACCCTTCCTCCATCCATCCTACCACATAGTAGCCTTCCCTGGTGACACTCCACTACCCATTGTTTTTATTCCCTTAAGAAAGCAAAAGAAGAATCCTTTCTAATTCAATTTAGTTTTTGTTTTATTCAGGAACAATCAAGAAAGAGATAAGACCTACAGAAATCTCAAACCATAGAAACATCCTTTTCATGTTTCTTTTTCTTCTTTTGCTACTGATTAATGAAAATAATAAAGAAAATGAGAAAAACCCGGCTGTTTTCTGATAGGGGAATAATAGAGAAAACCTAAACCTTCTGGAACACATTGAAACATAAATCGCAAACAACAGTGGGCTTCAATTTCCTATACGATTAAAGGTGGGGTAGAAAGGTTTTATGGGTGAAGATTGTTGGTTAGGGTTTGGAGGGCGGTGAACAATAATGGCTGTGTTCAACGGAGGCAGTGAAGAAGATGGGTGCCACCATCGGGCCTAAAGAAAACCATCATCTTTGCTTAAGAATCCACTACCGCCTCTGTAACCGTTGAAATCAACCCTGTTAGTCCTCAACAGTCACCAGATCAACAACCCATGACCCGCTTCTAGACCGGAAAGTCAACGACCAACGCCATCCACCATCTTCTAACTTAGTCACAACTTCATTGCTATCATGACCAATAATCCACTGTTAATCCTTCACCTAATATCAGAGTAAAACATTATCTCATCCATTATCATTATTATTATCCAAAATAAACAGAGGTCACTGATTTACCTTAGTTGCTAAAGATCGTGACTGATCAAGCTCAAACCCTAACCTACCACTATCGTCGTTGCTCTATCTAAGCAGCCAACGACCATGGCTGACACCATCCCCCGTCCTGCCATGTTTTTAGAGGAACAACACCTTCATGGTACCTCCTTTATGCGCTGGGTAGGTGGTTACCGTCTGACCTCAGCCCCTATATTCCTCAGATTTCTCTCCTATCTATAGTTTCTCTCTCTATAAATCTATGTATGTGTGGGTGATAATGAGAGAATGAAGGTGGTTTTTGGGTTTTAAAAGTGTGGAAGATTTGATGCTTTTTACAAAACCATTAACTGGTTTGTTGATTTTAATAACCTGAACTATTTGAAATTGGCTATTGGCACCCCAAACTAAAAAGTTGGCCATATATAACCTGAACTATTAACATGTTGGAATCTAGCACCCAGCTAACTGACGGCGTTAGTGGGCTTGCTGACGTGGCATGCTGATGTGTCAATCCATATGGCATTTCATTAAAAAAACTGATATATTTGCCACATCATCATCATCAAAAAAAAAACAACAACAGATCTGTCATCTTCCCCAATCTTTCTCTCCTCTGCAACACCACCACCACCACCATCTCCTCTCTCCACCCTCCCTCTCCAAATAATGCATTTCCAGATACGATCCCGATACTAATACACACAAGCATCAGATCAATTCACAGATAAACCCTAACTAATATTCCTAATAAAACCCGATTAAGTCATTAATAGAGTTTATTATTATTAAGTGTAAGGAAGGAGAAGAACTTACACGACAGCTCGTTACCATTGGAAGGGACAAGAATCTTCTTGATTAAACATTTTCTCTACTAAACTAAACACAACACTCCAATTCAGGTTTTGGAAATAATATCATTGGGTGAATTATTGAAATGGGTATTATTATTATTAGGGGAATAATAGATTGGATTATTGAAATGGGTTTGAAATGAAGGTGGACGGGGTGGGTCGCTAGTCGCGTACGGTGGTGATGGTGGTTGTAGAGAGAGAGAGAGAGAGGTGCGGTGGTTTAGTAGATTGAAGGTTTGTTTTTGGTTGATGTTATGAAGATGATGTTGATGTTATGAAGATGAAGAAGATGATGTGGGTTAATGATGTTATCAGATTTGTTTTTCTTCTTCTTTTTTTTGTTTGTTTGTCGTTGATGATATGCTGATGTGGCTTTATATATCAGTTTTTTAAATGAAATGCACACGTCAGCAATCATTGCCACATCAGCAACCAAACTAACGGCGTCAGTTAGTTGGGTGCTAGATTCCAATAAGTCAATAGTTCAGATTATATATGACCAATTTTTTAGTTGAGGGTGCCAGTGGCCAATTTTAAATAGTTTGGATTATTAAAATCCAATTTCCTTTTTAATAATAATAATCATTCATCGTTCTATGGCTTTTTGTAGCTTTTGTTATTGTAAATGATTGATCAGGTTTTTTTTTTAACGACAACCACTTTTTATATAAATAAAAGAGCCAGCAAGCGGCTGGGAATACAACACCAACACCAAACACCAAACACCAAAACGACACTTACAAAAGACCACAACATAAAAAACAATCCAGATTTCCCAAAAAACGTTAGGAATGTTGGACCTATGAGACAACCACATAAACGAATCTTCTTTAATTTGGTCGACCGTCCTTTGAACCGGGATGAAAGTGCCTTCAAAAACCTTAGCATTCCTTGCGCTCCAAAGTCTCCAAACCGTAGCCAGAAGCTGATTTACTAAAATACCCATGATGTGTAGAGGAAAAAAATAATAATATGCAAATGAGGAGTTTCGAACCCGGGTGGCCACAATGACAACAAAACAACCAAACCAATCGAGCTGGAGACAATTTTGCTATAACAAATTTAACAACAAAACTAAATATCTTAAAACCGTAAGGGAAGGAACTATTCATGTGCACTCAAAAATTAATATATAGGATAAAGATTTATTAGACTTGAAAGCATCATAACATGTAGAACTTAAAACACTCTTCATCTACAAACTTTTCATACAAACTCGGGCCACCGTGTTGCAATGGTAAATTGTTATTATTATTACTATAAGTGACTGGATATTGTTACTATGAAATGTGTATTTTTATAAGTTCAACCTGCAACAGGTTGGGGATGGGATTAATGATGCGCCCTCTTTGGCTCTAGCTGATGTTGGAATCGCTATGCAAGTTGAAGGACAAGAAAATGCCGCTTCTGATGCAGCATCCATTATTCTTCTTGGGAATAAACTTTCACAAGTAAGCAGTTTAACATAAACGCTCTCCTAGGACACTAGAAAGCATTCCATGTACCATCTTGTTTGGCCCTAGTGAATAAGGTGGCAATATCGACCCCATTTACTTATAAACAGGCCATTTCAAGTTATGAATGTTTTATTTGTAACGGGAAGAATAAAAAATAGCTGGATACTAGTTCTCTCAAATATTACAAAATTTGGACAATGTTTTGACTCGGCCCAACCCAACGACCCTAAATTAGTAACTATTTTTGACCCAAACCCGTTCTGACATGACCTGCCTATTTGGCACCTCCAAAAACAGTTATGTGACTTGTATGAGTGATGGCAGGTGGTGGATGCACTTGATCTTGCAAAAGCAACAATGTCAAAAGTTAATCAGAATTTGTGTTGGGCAGTTGCGTATAACCTCGTTGCAATCCCGGTTGCAGCTGGTGTTCTGCTTCCTCATTTCGATTTCGCCATGACACCTTCACTTTCAGGTATGATCTTTACCTTTAGTTCCTTTTTGTTCATAAGGTAAAGTCTTTTTTGGTTTTAATTATAGAACTAATGGAAGTGTAAACCTTTGGTTTAATAAATAGGTGGGCTGATGGCTTTTAGCTCAATATCTGTTGCTAGCAACTCCCTTCTTCTACAACTTCATGGGTCCCACCAGAAACTGAAAAAGAAAACTACCATACTCAAGTAAGGTTCTTCTATGTGCTAATAATTCATTTGATTGTAATGTGGGACCTTTATTGCTGGCTAATGTTTCCTATTTTAATATAAGTTGGCTATTCAAAAAAGAAAAAAAAAGAAAAAGTAGAGAAAGTTATATGGCTAGCCAATTGAAAAAGAATAATATTTTGTATGTATGGTATATGATTTATTTTGATGAAATAATAAATGTGTATTTTATGCTGAATGGCACATTGTTAGGCCATTGGGTATGCTTTCATGCAACTTCATTCTACATAGGCATCTTTAACACCCATATTACTCATAACACCCTTCTCGCCCCTCAAAGAAATGATCTCCCTCCGTTAACGCCTCTTTAAGATTAATGTTAAGTTGATTATGTTAAGAAATGATCTCCCTCCATCAACTGAGTATGATGATGATTATGTTTGTGTAAATTTCTCACCCATGATTCTTTCACGCCCATTAACATGTTCCCGAATTTCTCTTTTAACATTCTTTACTAGGCCTGTAAACGAACCGAATGAACACGTACACAGGCGTGTTCGTGTTTGTTTATTTAACTTTAACCGAGCATGAACACAAACACATAATCAAACACATTTTTGTGTTCGTGTTCGTTTATTAAGAGATTTGTTATGTTTATGGTCGTTCATTTAAAACCTAAACGAACAATCATGAACATAAACGAAGACAAATGATCAATATAAACGAACACAAATGAACATAAACAAACATTAAACGAACACAAATGAACAAAACTATAAAGAAAAAAAAGCCCATAAAGCTATAGAGACAAAAACGATAAGAGAAGGTGGGTCATACTTGCGGCACTATGGAGGCTGGAGAGTGGAGACGGGGCTGTGGAGGCTGGAAGCGGGGTTGTGGAGGTGGTCAGCCGAAAGTGGACGAAGGTAGGGTTGTGGAGTGTGGCAAAAGGGAGGTGGGGCTGTGAAGTGTGGAGAGCGGCTAATATGTTTAGAATGTTAGGGTTATGGTTAAGTTTTTAAAACATATTAAATATATTGTATATTTTTTTTGAATGGTAAATATATTGCATATAATATAATATGAATTAACGTTACTTAACAAAAAGGAAATAAATAATAAAAATAAAGTAATGTTTAATTAGATGAACATAAATGAACAAAAATAAAAGAACGAACATAAACAAACATCAATGAACGAAAGTTCATGAATATAAACGAATGAACAAAACATGTATTCATGTTCGTTCGTTTAATTAAACGAACAAAAAATTGTGTTCGTTCATTTATTTAAATAAACGAACATAAAAGAACTTCCCGCCAAACAGTTTACGAACAGTTTATGAACGTTCAGTTTGTTTACAAGCCTATTCTTAATGCCTAACTTGAAACATCCCAACCCAACAACCTAGATTACTTAATAAAAATTATTCTAGATGGTAGATTAGTAATGAGATAAAATCTTCGTAAAACTAACTTGTATACAAAGCGACGCGTTGCGCCTAAGTTACTATTGAGCCTTGAAAAGTGTCTTGGCTCATGTTGGACAACCTGACCATCGTAGCTATAAGATTTTGGTAGTCCGGGTATCGAATCCTCTTTGTGTCGTTGAAGTCATCCTTAACAAAGATTAATTTTGCATAATTGTTAGTTTGTTTTTGTAGTCTCCTTTGAACTAGAGATGTAATAATGTGCCAAATAAAGTGGTAATCCTAAACCATGCAAGCAAACCGTTGAGCTTTCAAACCTCTGGAGTCGACCCGAAACTAATCTCCGCCTCCTTTTCACAGTTGTACTCCATCGATTTCTACTTGTATGCATGCAAATGTACTACATCATGTATTACTTTGTACCAAGGGGTTACAAAAGAGAAAAAAAAAAAGTAACCTGCATACAACACGAACAATAAGAGTGAGGCAACAACGATTAAACATGTTGTGCGTTTATAAAACAATGATATTTGGTACAAAATTAAAAGTGTAGTGCTATAAACTAATATAGCTTTCAAATCACAAAGAATATAAACACATTTCGGATGACATTCAATTTGTTTGACTGGTTATGAAAAGAACACAAACTTAACCAACCCATCACTAGTAAATAGACTGTAATTCATACCTTTGGTCGAGCACACATTGCGTTAACTTAAACTTCAACCCAGAAGCTTCCAATTTAGCAACTTCACAAATCGAGCACACATTGCCTTTGTTATTCAGCTTGCAAACGGCCAACTGTGCTAAAAAATTCCCCCCAGTTGATCTGTACCTGTCTTTGTTGTTCAGTTTGCGACCGGCCTACTGTGCTAAAAAATCCCCCACAGTTGATTCAATACGTTCTTTTAGTTCCTCTGCCCTTTAAAACTTGTTTACTTCCGTTTTCACCTATAAATTACAAAACGTTTTGGTGATCAAGGCTGCAATTTCATGACTCTAATTAGCAAACTCAATCAACTAAGGAAAATTCCTAAACTGTATACTTTCATATATGTTTGAAATGAAAGACCAGCAAAAAAAAGCTGCATTGATTAACATTCAAGAGCCCAAAACACTTACCAGAACCTTTAATCATTGGACCAATTTTATTCAATGATTACGGGACCTGACCGCTATGTTCGTCGCCACCATTGAAGCTTGTGTATGTTGTCGTACTGCTGTTAGGGTTCGTGTTTGTTAGTCAAACCATATTACCTATTCAGAACATGAAAGCATATGATGATTCACAATGGGAATGCAGGTAGTGTAGGGATTAGAATGCATTAAATACAGAGAATCAAAGCAATGTTAAACAAAGATGAAATAAGCTAAATAATAGCTACACCCAAGTAACATGGTTGGATATCCGAATTCGTATATGCTAAAGGGACATTCATTTTTGTATCTGCATGATGCTTATTGTCTCTGGATATTCACATTCGTTTTAGCCTTAACTTCTGTATCTATTCTCAAAAATATTATGACAAAAGTTAAAATATAATAAAATATCCTTTGGTCATCTCATAATACTCCATTATGAAGTATATATGAATGTCATAACAAATGTATATAATCACCCACGTGCTGGCATGTTCAGTAAAAATCAATATTCTAAAAAAGATTTACCAGACTTGAAAGCATCATAACATGTAGAACTTAAAACAGTCTTCATCTACAAACTTGTCATACCGAAATTCAAAACCCAAAAGCTTAAATCGGAGGAGCAGAAGTTGAATAAGCAACATCTGTTGTCGGTTGAGCGAAAACGACCATCACTTTCGGAAAGCGCCGTCGTCGAAATCAACACCAATACACCACCACCATCGCCATAACGCCTCCGTCACCACACCGCCACAACCTACAACCGTTCATCACCATCACCATCTTCATCTTAACAACATATAATCATCATCTTCATGTGATGGTTGTGATCGATGAGATGACAGTTGAAGGTTGCGATGGTGTTATGGTTTTGGATTTAGATCTGGATGTTGGTGAAATGTATAAAGGGGGAAATAGAATTGTGATATAAATGAGAAAATAACCTTGTTAAAAAACAAGTGGTGTTGGGTGGTGGAAGGTCCGACCATAGTTGGAACACCATCATGCGGTGGCGGAGGTGATTCTACCGTCGTCGACGTCTCTACTTTGAAAGAGATGGTATCGAAGATGGTGATAGAAGTCGACGGTGGTGAGTCCGGTGACGTGTGGTGGTTGGTAGTCGGTTGACAGAAAATTCTAGAGAGAGAAAGAGAGTCGCTGAATGAAAATGGTGATCAGTGTTAATTGTTAAAGAAAGACACAGGTATGACAAAGTAGAGAAGGTGTTACATGAGATGAGCGGAACATGACAACTTCAACGTGTTCGGTTCTTGAAATCGGCTTGATCTTCATCCGAATCCCTAAAGGTTCCCCACCTAATGTTAAACCAAGTTAAAACATCAAAATATTAGTTAAACAATCAAGGTCAAAAGCAAAGGAACAAAAATCGCGTCTGATAGGGAAGTGGTATTTAATGTCCTTTACTCCACGTGGCATCTTTAACACATGTGGTGTTAGAGTATACTCCATGGCCTTAGAACAATAGATTTTAACGCCTTTTTTTTATCAATTTAAGATAAAACAAAACATACGTTTTTTACACGTGTGTATTTTCATTTAGTTTTAAGGACTTTAATTGTTATTATTGTTTTTGTTTTTTTAGGCCACTTATAACAAAATTAGGTAATAACCTTTATTCAAAATAAAAAAACAAATTGATTTTTCATGATATCTTTAACCTTACCGTCCATTCATGAGAACCTGATCTCGTCTAAGATCAGCTTAGATATTTATTATTTAATTAAATTATATAAATATTATTTTATATAATACATTATACACACATATATATTATTTAGTTTATATATATTGATCATTATTATGTATATATTTTTGAAACATTACATAAAAATTATGTAAAATAATAGACTCGTTTAGACTTGCGAATCTACTTGAGCTCGATAAGTTAACCTCGGGCTCAGGTTTATTTATCAAACAAGCTTATATTTACACCCAGTTCGTTTAAGCTTGACTCGATTCAAACTATTAACAAGTTGATCTCAAGTATCCCACAAACGGCTTGTCTTGAGTACACCCCTAATTATATAAAAAGCCGGAAAAGAAAAGCTAATAAACAAAAAATGAAATTGACAAATTAATTTTGCATAAACCAAAAGCCTTTTTCAGAAATTATATGGAATAGTTGACGTGTTAAATTGACAAACTATGTCGAGATTTCGATAATAGTTTCTATAACAAATTACTATGTTTTGGCTATGTGTGTATGTATACACTATAAGTAACGGGATTAACTTAACCGAATACAACAAAGACAATTGTTTAGACTTTTTATTTGTAAATAATATATTAATTGTTTGAAAATGTTTTGTTACAGTGTTTTTTTAATAGGTAACATATCTATTGCCCACCCATTCTCCTAAATGAAAAATGCAGTTGAATATTCATTTAAACAAAAATGTGATTGTATTTGCTCTTGAATTTAGCTACCTTAATTGAACCACATTTCTTTAGTTAACCTACCCAAACCTTTTAAGCCTGGTAAAAGGGAGAGGTCATATAGAGTAATTGGTTAAAAACTAATTCAAATCAAAAGAGGTTCGATTAAAACAGTTTCAGGTCGAAGCAAGTCACTTTTCTTTAACTGTCAATTTGGTTTAGGTCGTTTTAATTTAACCCAAAATATGATTCAACTGATTGAGTGTTAACCGAATTGTTTAAGCTTGATAAAGCAGGTGGCGTTAGGTCAATTAACTAGTTTAGTTTGGTGAAACCGGATCATTTAAAAAGTGTCAATTTGGTCTGAGGGATGTGAGCGAAATGGATTCTAGTTGACATGTTTGGTTTTAGAAAAAAAAACATCAATACATGGTCAAAAACATGATCAAAAGAGATATAGGAAGACATGAGACAAAGTGGATACAATTTTGACCATGACAATCTGCATATTAGACATGTATTGCATCAAAATGATTCCAGATTAATTTGTACCACATGAGGAACACAACTTGAGAAAAAAAATAAGACATGTAAACCTCAATTAGATGCTAACAACATAAATATATATATACTTCAATCATGTTTGATTATAAAAATGTTCACAAGTAAAACCAGTTCATCCACCCGATAGATTACCTCCTTCTAATGTTCACTTGTATTTTTCGCTTCTTCGTCATCTTTTCTGCTGCCTTATAAGCCTTCTCCAACACTCTTTTTCTTGCATTAAACTTCTCTTCAATCCCCTCCTTCATTCGGTTCTTCGCTTCTTCCAAATCAACCCTCTCCACCTTTCTTTCGGTCTTCAAACTCGACTCATTCTTGATGTACTCATCCATCATGCCTTCCCACTTTTTAACCAGCCCCCACGCAATCTGACGAACATCTTTAGACCCATGTTTCTGAAGAAGTACCTTAACCGAGCTTCCAATTCTTGTTTCCTGCAGGGTTTTCACCGATAAGCTCATCTCTAACAGCTTCATTAACGACTCCAACACTACTGATTCAGACACATTTTCATCCTCAATTATCCCTTTAATCCTCAAGACTCTAGCATCACCATCATCCTTTTCTTTTTCAGCTTTCTGTTCAGGAATCTCCAGACTCTTAATGGGTTCAACTTTCTTAAATTTTATTCGCACAATCAATGATCGTTTCTGGTTCTGTGGAGGGCTTATAAGGTTTGTTTCTGACTCAACACCTTTCTGTTGCATGTTGTCACCATCTTTCATCCATTTATCCACCATGCATTTCCATTCTTTAACGAGTGTTGTGGAGATGTCGACAACACGCTTTGTTGACGCATGCTTTCGAAGAGTGTTAACAGATATTCCTACACCCGTAACCTTCAGAACATTCACTGATTTGACCATGTATTGAAGCTTCAATAACGACTCGTACAACACCGATTCATGGCTGTTAGTTTGATCAAGAACTTGTTTGATCTTTAAAACTTGTGCAACTGTTGTCTTTTCATCTTGATATGAGAAGAGGGTTTGAGCGATCATACCTCTCTTGTTTTGGAACTCTTGAGGGTGATCCGAAGCAGCCATCATGATTGCCTTCTTGATGATTTCGAATATTTCGCCATTCGAATTTCGTAAGTACTTCATCAACTCGTCTTCCATCACTACTGCCGATTTCAGTTCTTCCATCAAAGTGATTCTGAATATGAATGCTTTGAATACAACTTCAGGAGAGTAGTAGTGGTATATGTAAATATAGATATAAAAAAGTAATCTGGATCAGAGTAGGATATATCGCAATTAATTCGGATAATTAAATGATTGACCAACAAACTAATGAGTTGTTTCCTAGCTATTTTTTTTTTTTTGAAAGGTTAACTTCATTCAAAAAACGCCACAAAACGGTCCTCAAAGAAAGGACCATCGGGCAAACAAACGTTACATCACTACAAGCGGGTACTTACACCAATCCTTCCAATCTAAAACATTCAATCTAGATCTATTTTTAAACCAAAAATAAGACGTAACTTTTATGCTTTCAAAAACCTCCGGTGCCCTACGACGTTTACCTTGAAAGATCCGGTCGTTGCGTTCCATCCAAATAGACCACATGGTAGTGAAGACTATGCCTCTCAATATATACTTAGCATCTTTTGATAGTGGCTGTCGGCTGGGAAGTAACAAAAGGTCTTCAATATCAAAGATCAATGAGGGGCCTAACCTGCACCAAACTTCCATACGACTCCACACCTCCATGGCAAACCAGCACCCGGTAAACAAGTGCAGAACCGACTCGGTATCCATCTCGCAGAGATCACAGTGCTGAGTCTGAAGGTCAACACCTCGATGAACCAAGTTGACTTTAGACGGAAGGCGATTTAAAGCGGCTCTCCAAACCAAAATCTTACATTTCAAAGGGGCCCAACCTTTCCATTTCATACTAATCCGAGTAGCAGTGTGCGGTTTAGTGGCTAACAACAAACGTACCTTTTTCACAGCGAACTTATTTGATGAGTCGCCATTCCAAGACCAAGTGTCATTACCTCCCTTCCATTCTACCTCATAAATGTCTGACATAAGGTTGAACAATTCAGTAATCTCCTCGTTGGATGTCGGCCTTGATCTCCATCCCCATTCTAAGTTTTTGACATTATTATCAATCGAGACCCTATCCGAAATAGTAGCCCATTTTTTCTTTTCCAATCTAAACAGGTGAGGGTAAGTCAAGCGGAGCGGTTCTTCTCTAACCCAAGAATCCATCCAAAAACTAATGGTTGAGCCGTCCCCTATAGAAGCGCTGAAAAGACTCCCGAGGGTTCGACCATTCCATAAAGTTTTATCACCAATTTTAACGATTTGTTTCCAACATCCGCTTGCGGCATTCGAACATGGCAGAAAAGACCAAGACCTACTCGTACCATGACAGCAAAAAATCACCTTTTTCCACAAACAGTTAACCCCAACTTTAAACCGCCACGCCCATTTAAGGAGAAGAGCATCATTAACGTCTTCCAGCTTCGAAACCCCTAGACCTCCCAATTTCTTTGGTTTAGTAACGATGTCCCAGGCCACCCAATTAATTTTCTTTTCCGTACTACAACCCGCCCATAAGAATTTCCTCATAATAGCTTCCATACTCTCTATAACCGCCTTAGGCGCTTTATAGAGAGAAAGATAATAAACTGGGAGGTTTTCAAGCACCGCTTTAACTAGAGTTAAACGACCACCCATAGATAGGTGTTTCGCTTTCCATCTATCCAGCCGCTTGTTAATCACCTCAACGACCGTCTTCCAATTCTTTATACGGGCCATTCTAGCACCAACTTTAACACCCAAATAATCAAACGGAAAATCCCCACGCTTACACCTCAAAATCTCCAAAACACTATTAACCTCACCCTCTTCGGTACCAACCCCAAAAAGATTGGACTTGTGGATGTTTATACGAAGGCCCGAACATAAATAAAAGATTCTAAGAACACGAGCCATATTTTGAATGTTCACTCTAGACCACTCCCCCATTATCAACGCGTCATCCGCAAAGAAAAGGTGATTAATAATAGTATTGCCACACGAAAAATTAATCCCTTTGGTGATTTCCAACTCATTCGCTTTTACAAGCAGGCAGGACAAGCACTCCATAACAATAAGAAAAAGAAATGGGGAGATTGGATCACCTTGGCGAAGACCTTTTCCACTCTTGAATTGAAAAGTAGGCGAACCATTAACGAGTACTGAAGCATAAGCCGAATCCAGAATACCCTTGATCCATTTACACCAAACCAGAGGAAAACCCATTTGAGCCATAATTGACAATAAAAAGCACCAGTTCACATTATCATATGCTTTTTCAAAGTCAATTTTTAACAAGAATGCTTTTTTCTTTCTCCTTTTAAGCCATTCCAAAACTTCATTTACCACAAGAGGCCCATCCAAAATAAAACGATCCGATAAGAAAGCCGACTGAGTCTCCGAAATTAATTTACCCAACACCTTCTTAAGGCGGTTAGCAAGGATTTTGGAAACAACCTTACTAATCACCCCAATCAGCGTAATTGGTCTATAATCTTTGAGCCCCATTGGCGTTTTAACTTTTGGGATCAAAGTAATAAACGCCGAACCACACCCCTTGTTGATAATTCCCGTCTCATAGAATTCCGACATGATGCGAAAAAAATCTTCCTCAAATAACTCCCAAAAATGTTTAATAAACCTGAAATTAAACCCATCTGGGCCTGGAGCTTTTGAAGAGCCGCAATCGAAAACCGCATCTTTAATTTCCTGTCTCGAAAACAAACTGGTCAAGACCGAAGCATCCTGATCATCGAGCTGTCGTAAACCCTCACAAGAAATGCTCGGCCTATGCGCCTTATCTTCTTTAAAATGCGCGCGAAAGAATTTCAGGACTTCTTGTTTAACAACGACCGGCTTTGAAATCCATTCACCATTAATTTCCAAGCCCGGGATAGAATTTCTCGCTCTTCGGCCATTGACAAGACTATGAAAAAAACTAGTATTTTCATCGCCGAGAGTGGCCCATTTAGCCCGTGATTTCTGCCTCATGTCCCGGTTTCTAAACGTTTCAATTTCTTCTAAACTTTTTTTGCATTCTGTCCAAACCCATAGTTCCTCTTCATTTAAGTCTTTTTGTTCCATCAAGAGTTCCATTTCTTCCTGTTCTATTTTTAAACGGTTAACCTCCTCATTTTCCTTCAACCGAACCTCATGAATCCACGTCTTCAATTTAGCACGAATGCCAGCCAACTTGTTAACGAAATTAATGTCAGCCGGACCGTTATTCTCCCAACCCACTAAAGCACTCTTAACAATATCTTGGCACCCGGGTCGATCCAACCAAGAATCAAACCAACGAAACGGTTTGGGCCCAAAGTTAGTATCAACCAAGGATAAACAAACTGGAGCATGATCAGAGTGCTCCCTTTTCAAAGCTCTAACGCAGGCATTCGGCCATTTGTTAAAGATGTTATCGCAAACGAGGACCCTGTCAATTCTACTCAACTTGCAAACCCCGCACCGATTTGCCATGTATGTATATTTCAAACCTTTCAGATCGTATTCACGAAGCCCCGCCTCGTCAATAAAATTATTAAAGTCTCTAGCGCAAGCTGGATCAAAAAGCGAATTTTTTCGTTCCCCCGGGTCTCTAACAGCATTAAAATCACCGATAACAATCCACCACCCTTGACCCCTATGAATCTCCATAATAATTTTTTCCCACAACTCCTTTTTCTCCCCATTAAGTTGAGGAGCATAAACGTTTAACACATTCAGCCTAATCTTGTCATCCGAAAGAAGACCAGAAACCAACAAGAAATTTTTATCCTTCACAACCAAATCTTTCTTAAAAAATTTCGGATCCCACACGCTAAGGATCCCACCAGAATTTCCACTAGAGTCTACCTTTTCAAATTCGTAACCCGAACCCCCCCAAACCTTAGAAACCAGACTATCATCAACCTGAGCAGACATAGTTTCTTGAATCCCAACAAACGAAACCCCCAAATCTGATCTCAGTCTACTAATCCAACTCGGTTTATTCGCCGTACCCAAACCCCTAACATTAATAGATAAACAATTCATTTAATACCTGGTTGTAAGCCTTCTTCATTAATCGACTGTGTGATAAGATCGTCTTGCATATCCAGGTTAACACCCAACTTGTCTCCCACTGATTTTGTAGCCAAAACTTCATCTTGTTGCAAGGTATTGACCACCTTGGGGAATAGATTTTCTCTACTCTATTTTCTACGGATAATCTATCTCAAATCTTTTAATCAACCAAGATAACTTAAATTTAAATAACAAGTAGAAAAATGCAAAGAAGTAATAAAATTAATAAATAGTTTAACTGAAAGAGGTAACATTATAAACAGTCACCATGGTTCGATTTTATCTCAAACTAGTGATATTCCTCAAGTGCGTTGTGGTAGGGATCACTACTAGAAAACCAGATGTTTTCCTACGAAAATTTCCTCTGCATTTTCTACGGATGTATACTACGACAATTTTCCCACAAAATTCCAACGCATAAAAAGCACCAAAAAAGCGACAACAAAGGACATTTCCAATGCATTTCCCACGAGCCTTATTCCTACAACTTATTTCTGTGGGAAATCCGTTGGAAAAGGACATTTCCTACACTTTTGTGACATTAAACGACATAGGAAAGTTAGCAGTTTTCTGGTAGTGGATTCGGTTGGAAACGATTCGGTTTATTATGGTATTGGTATAGTACCCACACACGCTAAAAATCGAATATATTAAAAACCAACTTGTTCTAATTAACGACATGTTTAAACTTTAGTTCACCTGTAACATAAAAAACAACGTAAGAGTGCAAGAAACTATTTTAGCATAAATATTTAGAGTTAATTTATTTTTTGTCCTTGTGGCTTGCTTAAAATAACTATCACAACCCAATAGTTTAAAAATGGCCAAAGCAGTACCTCTTGTTTCATTTTCGTTTCGATTAGACCCAACCCCACTAACTCATCCAGATCACCGTTAAGTTTTTAGTAAAATTGCTAAAATACCCTTTTGTCTCCCCCATTTATCCCTCTACTCCTCCTTTCTTCTATACATGCCACCACCAGCCTCCACAACCACCATCACCGCCATTAGCCACCTCTACCATCAGCCACCACTACCACCAACGACCCACCATAGTACCAGCCCAACCTATTGATGTGTTGCTAAATGCATCACATTTATGTATTAGTTTTGTACAATTTTGAGTCGTTTATCATTTGTTTATAGCATGTCTTAGATATTTATTTGTACCTTAGTGTTAAGCATGTGTTTGTGGGCTAAATGAGCAAAAAAGAGCTAATTGGAGAGGAAACTGTAGTGCATATGTTCCTAGCGCAGTGTTTACTTATTTTAGTAATTTTGGAGCCAGAGGGCAAAATTGTGATTTAACTCAGGCCTCCATTCTCCCCATGGCAAGTTTACTCAGGAGGGAGACCGAGCATTACTATAAAAGCCTCAGTCTCTCCACTTCTAGAGGGAGTTAGTCATTTTCCTTAAGTGTCTGCATTTGAAGGTGTTTGGTATTTGGCTTTGCGTGAGTATCGATTAAAGGAATTTTACAATGTCATATCGTGTGGATCAATACATTTTTGTAATCTCTATCATCTTCCGGTGCTATCAAAATCTAATATATTGTTTCTTCCTTTATATTATATCCAAAACCCGTCGAATCTCGTTCTTGTTTTAGTAGAACAAACGATCCTACGAGTGATATAATTAGAGCTTTCGGCTCATTTTAATTCACGGGTTTATTTGATAGTTATTATCGTTTCAAATCTGAGTTCGGTTGAAAACTTGAGTAGTTTTTGATTAAAAATAGTGTCTATAAATTTTTTATTCACATTTTGGGATTTTGGATCAAAAGTCATGTTCAAATGTTGTTTTTGAGTTCGTAAATGGATTCAAACGTGTTTTCTAATAAACCCTATATAAAAATTTGTTAGAAACGACTAATCACGAGTCATTTGGCCACTACTGCCATCCCAGACAATACTCCTCGTTATATGACTTACCTGAACCACCGTCTCCGTAAACAACCGTCGACAATTTGTAGGCTTAGTCGGCCCTTTTTAGCAAAATGTGTAGGCTAAATCCTGGCACTTTTCAGTTGGCGCGCTTGTGTAGTCACGATAGCAGTTAACTCGTTGACTTGGCGCTGTGGTTGGTTTTATGTTGCTTGCAGGAAATGTTTCAGAAAGGTGCAAACTAAATCAGAGTACTTACAAACTGCTGCAAAAGTTTATGAAGAAATTCTCGATTTGCCTGAACTTTTTAATTGGAGGGTAGTAATATAACTTAACTATATCAACATCAAGTGGTTAACATAATATTTACTAGCCTACAGTTTTATTTATAGCTTAGATTGAATTTTTGGGTCAAAAAGTGAGATTTTAATCAAGTAAACGATACAACACCTTCAAGCCGACAAAAGTAGGGGTGAGCATAACTTGGATTGACCCGAAAAAACCGAGACCCGGCGTGTAAAATACACCAAACCAAACCGATTCCACATAAATAGGTTGGTCTCCGGTTCCCATATATTCCCTAAATTTCAGGTTCGGATTGGTCCTCGGGTATATGTTGAGGGTAACCGAAAATTTCAAGACCGAACTGAATGGATTTATCCAACCGAGACTGAATGTTGGTAGAAAGTTGGATCTGGTTAAGTGACTCTCGATGGTGGTGTTACAGGGACGGTGGGCGGTGGCTTCATATTGCAACTTACTTGAATGGTGATAGTGAACTGAGATAATACAAAATCACGAGTTTTAAACTATTAGCTTTGCTCCATGGCTGCGAGAGAAGTGTTTGAAGTTTGGATTCCACGTCGCCTGAGAAAAAGGGTGGTTTGTTTAATGGCCAGTGAAAAAAAAATGTAAAACATTAATGAAAAGGCTATTAATGAAAAGGCAAGGGTATGAATATCTCGTGGGAGTATGCTTTCGCTATTTGTAATAAGAATGAAAGCCATAAGGTAAATAGATTTTTTTCTTAAAAGAGTAAATAATTATTATATATAATCCGATATATACAAATATAATTGGGTTAATCACGATCTTAGTCCGTTGACCGACTTAATTACCAGAATGGCTCCAAAGAGACGGTCACCAATTTCGAGGCACCCAATGCCTCTCCAAAGAGGCTTCCCGTAATGACCAATACAAAACCGACACCCCATCACACACACTCTCTCTCCTAACTTTCTCTCTCCTTAGTCTCTCTCTCCTCTCTCCTCACTTTCTCTCTCCTCAGTCTCTCTCTTCTCTCTTAAGACGTCACCGATTATTATTGCCATTGGACTTAACTTCAGTGGTTTTAATTTCACATTTGAAGCTGAATATCCACACATAAGAACTGATTATCACAACTACACGCTGCAAATGAAATAATCAGAATATTAAATAAAAAAATCACCGGTTAACCTTTTTTCGATCATTAAATATCTTGATTTGGTGTAGGGAAAGAGATACTGACAAAGATGGTCGAATAAATTTCAAAGAGTTCTTCCATGGACTCTTTGACATGGTAAGAAAATATGTTGAGGATGCTCATAATTCTTCTCTCTCCTCACTTTCTCTCTCGCTTCCTACGCACCTTCTCCACATCTGCCACCACATCACAGCCCAAATCCATCTACGACGATCTCTACCACGAACGTAACCTCAAAAGGCTCAGTGACGTCTCTGGTGTGAGGTTTGACGTCTGCGGTAACAATCTTGTGACGTCTCCGTCTCCGCTGTGACGTCTTCGAGTGATTAAAGAAGAGAAACCCGGCTCAAATAATCAGCTAAACGAATTGGGTATTTGGAAAAGATTAAGAAGAAAGAAAGAAAACAAAGGTCTTGAGGTTCTCTTTAACTGTTTTCTAAGTATGTTATGGGTGACCTCTCCAAGACGTGGGAAGAGAGAGAAGGAGAGGTGGAGAGGAGGAGAGAGAGGGGCCAGGGAAATAATTAATAAGGAGAGAAGGAGAGATAGTGGGTGATGACGTGGCGGTAAGTTATTTGCTAGATCTAGAGATGTTTGATCAGGCGTCTTGAAATGTGTGACCCATCTCTCCAAAGAGACGGGAGTGGGCTATTCTCGTAAAAAGGTTGGTCAACAGGCTAAAATCATGATTTTGCCAATATAATTGCTAGGAAGTATTCTGGTCATTTCTTTGAAAATAAATGTTATTATAATATACTCTACACCAACCTTGAAAATAGAGAAGATAGCATGCTTACCTTAAAAGACGGAGCGAAAAGTCATAGATTTCCATTGACCTACCTAAGTTCTAGTTATTTAAATACAATTTAATAACTATGTTATCAAAAACCTTTTGCAGAAACTTGAGTAATACACTCTCTCTTCCACTTCTTTCCAAGCTGAAAGAAACCCAGAAGATGAGTTGTTATCCCTAATGTGATGCTATTATTGATCTTCTATTTGTGGTGAACACTGTATAAAGCCGTGTGATTGAAGAACAGTTGTATAAACTCAGTTGGCAAAAGTTTGATTCGGGTTCGATCTTTCCTTATAATGCGTATCTCCGAAACCGATAATACCCGAACCCGAAATGAGTTTACAGGGCCAGTCGTCGGTTCTTACATTCATGATATTTCGGGTCGGGTATATCACGGTTCGGGTTAGTCCAATCCAAATGCCCACCCCTAGACCAAAGGCATTCAAGGGTACTGAAAGTATCTTAATTGGAACGACTATATAATCTTCTACTTTTATGACGACAATGGAAATCATGTTATTGTTCCTCAGCACAAAGATTTGGAAGAAGGTGAAATCCCCACTCTTCAAAACATTATTTCTTTTAGTCCGGACAACTATTCTCTCATTGAGTGGAATGGTAAAAGAAAAAAGGATAATAGTTATGAGAAATGATATACCTTCGAGTATCCAAAGCATAAGAAATAGTAGTCAACAATCAAGTCTTCCTTTCTTTGTTTATTGACGCAGATTCACCGATTTAGTTCTAGATTAAATATCCTATATAACACACAAAAAATCCATCCCACACCAACATTATCAACACAATAAGTACACAAAAAGAGCAGTTTATGATCAATGCATCTAAATAAACAACAATAATCAACAGTGAACTAAAATTAGATATCAAATGAATATGAAAATGTGTTACATACTTACATTCAAAGCAGAGTTGCCTCATAATAACTGTTGACAACGGTTGCAAGTCCCATTTAAAATGCATCAAATCCACTGGATCAAACACACCTCACACCTCACACCTCAAAACCCTTCCTCCATCCATCCTACCACATAGTAGCCTTCCCTGGTGACACTCCACTACCCATTGTTTTTATTCCCTTAAGAAAGCAAAAGAAGAATCCTTTCTAATTCAATTTAGTTTTTGTTTTATTCAGGAACAATCAAGAAAGAGATAAGACCTACAGAAATCTCAAACCATAGAAACATCCTTTTCATGTTTCTTTTTCTTCTTTTGCTACTGATTAATGAAAATAATAAAGAAAATGAGAAAAACCCGGCTGTTTTCTGATAGGGGAATAATAGAGAAAACCTAAACCTTCTGGAACACATTGAAACATAAATCGCAAACAACAGTGGGCTTCAATTTCCTATACGATTAAAGGTGGGGTAGAAAGGTTTTATGGGTGAAGATTGTTGGTTAGGGTTTGGAGGGCGGTGAACAATAATGGCTGTGTTCAACGGAGGCAGTGAAGAAGATGGGTGCCACCATCGGGCCTAAAGAAAACCATCATCTTTGCTTAAGAATCCACTACCGCCTCTGTAACCGTTGAAATCAACCCTGTTAGTCCTCAACAGTCACCAGATCAACAACCCATGACCCGCTTCTAGACCGGAAAGTCAACGACCAACGCCATCCACCATCTTCTAACTTAGTCACAACTTCATTGCTATCATGACCAATAATCCACTGTTAATCCTTCACCTAATATCAGAGTAAAACATTATCTCATCCATTATCATTATTATTATCCAAAATAAACAGAGGTCACTGATTTACCTTAGTTGCTAAAGATCGTGACTGATCAAGCTCAAACCCTAACCTACCACTATCGTCGTTGCTCTATCTAAGCAGCCAACGACCATGGCTGACACCATCCCCCGTCCTGCCATGTTTTTAGAGGAACAACACCTTCATGGTACCTCCTTTATGCGCTGGGTAGGTGGTTACCGTCTGACCTCAGCCCCTATATTCCTCAGATTTCTCTCCTATCTATAGTTTCTCTCTCTATAAATCTATGTATGTGTGGGTGATAATGAGAGAATGAAGGTGGTTTTTGGGTTTTAAAAGTGTGGAAGATTTGATGCTTTTTACAAAACCATTAACTGGTTTGTTGATTTTAATAACCTGAACTATTTGAAATTGGCTATTGGCACCCCAAACTAAAAAGTTGGCCATATATAACCTGAACTATTAACATGTTGGAATCTAGCACCCAGCTAACTGACGGCGTTAGTGGGCTTGCTGACGTGGCATGCTGATGTGTCAATCCATATGGCATTTCATTAAAAAAACTGATATATTTGCCACATCATCATCATCAAAAAAAAAACAACAACAGATCTGTCATCTTCCCCAATCTTTCTCTCCTCTGCAACACCACCACCACCACCATCTCCTCTCTCCACCCTCCCTCTCCAAATAATGCATTTCCAGACACGATCCCGATACTAATACACACAAGCATCAGATCAATTCACAGATAAACCCTAACTAATATTCCTAATAAAACCCGATTAAGTCATTAATAGAGTTTATTATTATTAAGTGTAAGGAAGGAGAAGAACTTACACGACAGCTCGTTACCATTGGAAGGGACAAGAATCTTCTTGATTAAACATTTTCTCTACTAAACTAAACACAACACTCCAATTCAGGTTTTGGAAATAATATCATTGGGTGAATTATTGAAATGGGTATTATTATTATTAGGGGAATAATAGATTGGATTATTGAAATGGGTTTGAAATGAAGGTGGACGGGGTGGGTCGCTAGTCGCGTACGGTGGTGATGGTGGTTGTAGAGAGAGAGAGAGAGAGGTGCGGTGGTTTAGTAGATTGAAGGTTTGTTTTTGGTTGATGTTATGAAGATGATGTTGATGTTATGAAGATGAAGAAGATGATGTGGGTTAATGATGTTATCAGATTTGTTTTTCTTCTTCTTTTTTTTGTTTGTTTGTCGTTGATGATATGCTGATGTGGCTTTATATATCAGTTTTTTAAATGAAATGCACACGTCAGCAATCATTGCCACATCAGCAACCAAACTAACGGCGTCAGTTAGTTGGGTGCTAGATTCCAATAAGTCAATAGTTCAGATTATATATGACCAATTTTTTAGTTGAGGGTGCCAGTGGCCAATTTTAAATAGTTTGGATTATTAAAATCCAATTTCCTTTTTAATAATAATAATCATTCATCTTTCTATGGCTTTTTGTAGCTTTTGTTATTGTAAATGATTGATCAGGTTTTTTTTTTAACGACAACCACTTTTTATATAAATAAAAGAGCCAGCAAGCGGCTCGGAATACAACACCAACACCAAACACCAAACACCAAAACGACACTCACAAAAGACCACAGCATAAAAAACAATCCAGATTTCCCAAAAAACGTTAGGAATGTTGGACCTATGAGACAACCACATAAACGAATCTTCTTTAATTTGGTCGACCGTCCTTTGAACCGGGATGAAAGTGCCTTCAAAAACCTTAGCATTCCTTGCGCTCCAAAGTCTCCAAACCGTAGCCAGAAGCTGATTTACTAAAATACCCATGATGTGTAGAGGAAAAAAATAATAATATGCAAATGAGGAGTTTCGAACCCGGGTGGCCACAATGACAACAAAACAACCAAACCAATCGAGCTGGAGACAATTTTGCTATAACAAATTTAACAACAAAACTAAATATCTTAAAACCGTAAGGGAAGGAACTATTCATGTGCACTCAAAAATTAATATATAGGATAAAGATTTATTAGACTTGAAAGCATCATAACATGTAGAACTTAAAACACTCTTCATCTACAAACTTTTCATACAAACTCGGGCCACCGTGTTGCAATGGTAAATTGTTATTATTATTACTATAAGCAAGGTTGTAAAAATCCCGATTAATCACCGATTAATCGGTGATTAATCGCTAGTCCCCACTTTACTGATTAATTTTGGGCTAGTCACTAAATTAATCGGTGGCGGTCCAGTGTTGTAAAAATCGCGATTAATCACCGATTAGTTTGACTAAATTGGTCCTTGTCGGACCTAAAAAACTCAAAATTAGGTCAAAAATGAATTCGAACAGGTCAAAACTGGAGCAAATCGATCAAATCAAATAAGTTCTTAGCTCAAAATTGGATGACAATCCATGATTTAGAACCAAAATCGATGAAACTCCAAAAACCCTAGTTGCGTATGATAGTTCCGTACAATGAAAGAAGAAATGGGAGGAAAAAACGGGGTATGGTGAATGATGAAGGTGATTACGGTTATTTAAGTTCAGATATTTTAATATTTAACCCCCATCCATATTCACTAGTTTATATTTGGCTCCTAAACTTCAAAATTTATACATATAAGGTATAAAATTAACATTATATATGTATAAATTTGGAAAAATACATATATAAATCCAATCCGATTAATCCCGATTAATCCTGATTAATCCCGATTAATCCCTAGTCGGTACCCCACCGGCCGACTAGCGCCTAGCGAGTTCTACAACCTTGACTATAAGTGACTGGATATTGTTACTATGAAATGTGTATTTTTATAAGTTCAACCTGCAACAGGTTGGGGATGGGATTAATGATGCGCCCTCTTTGGCTCTAGCTGATGTTGGAATCGCTATGCAAGTTGAAGGACAAGAAAATGCCGCTTCTGATGCAGCATCCATTATTCTTCTTGGGAATAAACTTTCACAAGTAAGCAGTTTAACATAAACGCTCTCCTAGGACACTAGAAAGCATTCCATGTACCATCTTGTTTGGCCCTAGTGAATAAGGTGGCAATATCGACCCCATTTACTTATAAACAGGCCATTTCAAGTTATGAATGTTTTATTTGTAACGGGAAGAATAAAAAATAGCTGGATACTAGTTCTCTCAAATATTACAAAATTTGGACAATGTTTTGACTCGGCCCAACCCAACGACCCTAAATTAGTAACTATTTTTGACCCAAACCCGTTCTGACATGACCTGCCTATTTGGCACCTCCAAAAACAGTTATGTGACTTGTATGAGTGATGGCAGGTGGTGGATGCACTTGATCTTGCAAAAGCAACAATGTCAAAAGTTAATCAGAATTTGTGTTGGGCAGTTGCGTATAACCTCGTTGCAATCCCGGTTGCAGCTGGTGTTCTGCTTCCTCATTTCGATTTCGCCATGACACCTTCACTTTCAGGTATGATCTTTACCTTTAGTTCCTTTTTGTTCATAAGGTAAAGTCTTTTTTGGTTTTAATTATAGAACTAATGGAAGTGTAAACCTTTGGTTTAATAAATAGGTGGGCTGATGGCTTTTAGCTCAATATCTGTTGCTAGCAACTCCCTTCTTCTACAACTTCATGGGTCCCACCAGAAACTGAAAAAGAAAACTACCATACTCAAGTAAGGTTCTTCTATGTGCTAATAATTCATTTGATTGTAATGTGGGACCTTTATTGCTGGCTAATGTTTCCTATTTTAATATAAGTTGGCTATTCAAAAAAGAAAAAAAAAAGAAAAAGTAGAGAAAGTTATATGGCTAGCCAATTGAAAAAGAATAATATTTTGTATGTATGGTATATGATTTATTTTGATGAAATAATAAATGTGTATTTTATGCTGAATGGCACATTGTTAGGCCATTGGGTATGCTTTCATGCAACTTCATTCTACATAGGCATCTTTAACACCCATATTACTCATAACACCCTTCTCGCCCCTCAAAGAAATGATCTCCCTCCGTTAACGCCTCTTTAAGATTAATGTTAAGTTGATTATGTTAAGAAATGATCTCCCTCCATCAACTGAGTATGATGATGATTATGTTTGTGTAAATTTCTCACCCATGATTCTTTCACGCCCATTAACATGTTCCCGAATTTCTCTTTTAACATTCTTTACTAGGCCTGTAAACGAACCGAATGAACACGTACACAGGCGTGTTCGTGTTTGTTTATTTAACTTTAACCGAGCATGAACACAAACACATAATCAAACACATTTTTGTGTTCGTGTTCGTTTATTAAGAGATTTGTTATGTTTATGGTCGTTCATTTAAAACCTAAACGAACAATCATGAACATAAACGAAGACAAATGATCAATATAAACGAACACAAATGAACATAAACAAACATTAAACGAACACAAATGAACAAAACTATAAAGAAAAAAAAGCCCATAAAGCTATAGAGACAAAAACGATAAGAGAAGGTGGGTCATACTTGCGGCACTATGGAGGCTGGAGAGTGGAGACGGGGCTGTGGAGGCTGGAAGCGGGGTTGTGGAGGTGGTCAGCCGAAAGTGGACGAAGGTAGGGTTGTGGAGTGTGGCAAAAGGGAGGTGGGGCTGTGAAGTGTGGAGAGCGGCTAATATGTTTAGAATGTTAGGGTTATGGTTAAGTTTTTAAAACATATTAAATATATTGTATATTTTTTTTGAATGGTAAATATATTGCATATAATATAATATGAATTAACGTTACTTAACAAAAAGGAAATAAATAATAAAAATAAAGTAATGTTTAATTAGATGAACATAAATGAACAAAAATAAAAGAACGAACATAAACAAACATCAATGAACGAAAGTTCATGAATATAAACGAATGAACAAAACATGTATTCATGTTCGTTCGTTTAATTAAACGAACAAAAAATTGTGTTCGTTCATTTATTTAAATAAACGAACATAAACGAACTTCCCGCCAAACAGTTTACGAACAGTTTATGAACGTTCAGTTTGTTTACAAGCCTATTCTTAATGCCTAACTTGAAACATCCCAACCCAACAACCTAGATTACTTAATAAAAATTATTCTAGATGGTAGATTAGTAATGAGATAAAATCTTGGTAAAACTAACTTGTATACAAAGCGACGCGTTGCTCCTAAGTTACTATTGAGCCTTGAAAAGTGTCTTGGCTCATGTTGGACAACCTGACCATCGTAGCTATAAGATTTTGGTAGTCCGGGTATCGAATCCTCTTTGTGTCGTTGAAGTCATCCTTAACAAAGATTAATTTTGCATAATTGTTAGTTTGTTTTTGTAGTCTCCTTTGAACTAGAGATGTAATAATGTGCCAAATAAAGTGGTAATCCTAAACCAAGCAAGCAAACCGTTGAGCTTTCAAACCTCTGGAGTCGACCCGAAACTAATCTCCGCCTCCTTTTCACAGTTGTACTCCATCGATTTCTACTTGTATGCATGCAAATGTACTACATCATGTATTACTTTGTACCAAGGGGTTACAAAAGAGAAAAAAAAAAAAGTAACCTGCATACAACACGAACAATAAGAGTGAGGCAACAACGATTAAACATGTTGTGCGTTTATAAAACAATGATATTTGGTACAAAATTAAAAGTGTAGTGCTATAAACTAATATAGCTTTCAAATCACAAAGAATATAAACACATTTCGGATGACATTCAATTTGTTTGACTGGTTATGAAAAGAACACAAACTTAACCAACCCATCACTAGTAAATAGACTGTAATTCATACCTTTGGTCGAGCACACATTGCGTTAACTTAAACTTCAACCCAGAAGCTTCCAATTTAGCAACTTCACAAATCGAGCACACATTGCCTTTGTTATTCAGCTTGCAAACGGCCAACTGTGCTAAAAAATTCCCCCCAGTTGATCTGTACCTGTCTTTGTTGTTCAGTTTGCGACCGGCCTACTGTGCTAAAAAATCCCCCACAGTTGATTCAATACGTTCTTTTAGTTCCTCTGCCCTTTAAAACTTGTTTACTTCCGTTTTCACCTATAAATTACAAAACGTTTTGGTGATCAAGGCTGCAATTTCATGACTCTAATTAGCAAACTCAATCAACTAAGGAAAATTCCTAAACTGTATACTTTCATATATGTTTGAAATGTAAGACCAGCAAAAAAAAGCTGCATTGATTAACATTCAAGAGCCCAAAACACTTACCAGAACCTTTAATCATTGGACCAATTTTATTCAATGATTACGGGACCTGACCGCTATGTTCGTCGCCACCATTGAAGCTTGTGTATGTTGTCGTACTGCTGTTAGGGTTCGTGTTTGTTAGTCAAACCATATTACCTATTCAGAACATGAAAGCATATGATGATTCACAATGGGAATGCAGGTAGTGTAGGGATTAGAATGCATTAAATACAGAGAATCAAAGCAATGTTAAACAAAGATGAAATAAGCTAAATAATAGCTACACCCAAGTAACATGGTTGGATATCCGAATTCGTATATGCTAAAGGGACATTCATTTTTGTATCTGCATGATGCTTATTGTCTCTGGATATTCACATTCGTTTTAGCCTTAACTTCTGTATCTATTCTCAAAAATATTATGACAAAAGTTAAAATATAATAAAATATCCTTTGGTCATCTCATAATACTCCATTATGAAGTATATATGAATGTCATAACAAATGTATATAATCACCCACGTGCTGGCATGTTCAGTAAAAATCAATATTCTAAAAAAGATTTACCAGACTTGAAAGCATCATAACATGTAGAACTTAAAACAGTCTTCATCTACAAACTTGTCATACCGAAATTCAAAACCCAAAAGCTTAAATCGGAGGAGCAGAAGTTGAATAAGCAACATCTGTTGTCGGTTGAGCGAAAACGACCATCACTTTCGGAAAGCGCCGTCGTCGAAATCAACACCAATACACCACCACCATCGCCGTAACGCCTCCGTCACCACACCGCCACAACCTACAACCGTTCATCACCATCACCATCTTCATCTTAACAACATATAATCATCATCTTCATGTGATGGTTGTGATCGATGAGATGACAGTTGAAGGTTGCGATGGTGTTATGGTTTTGGATTTAGATCTGGATGTTGGTGAAATGTATAAAGGGGGAAATAGAATTGTGATATAAATGAGAAAATAACCTTGTTAAAAAACAAGTGGTGTTGGGTGGTGGAAGGTCCGACCATAGTTGGAACACCATCATGCGGTGGCGGAGGTGATTCTACCGGCGTCGACGTCTCTACTTTGAAAGAGATGGTATCGAAGATGGTGATAGAAGTCGACGGTGGTGAGTCCGGTGACGTGTGGTGGTTGGTAGTCGGTTGACAGAAAATTCTAGAGAGAGAAAGAGAGTCGCTGAATGAAAATGGTGATCAGTGTTAATTGTTAAAGAAAGACACAGGTATGACAAAGTAGAGAAGGTGTTACATGAGATGAGCGGAACATGACAACTTCAACGTGTTCGGTTCTTGAAATCGGCTTGATCTTCATCCGAATCCCTAAAGGTTCCCCACCTAATGTTAAACCAAGTTAAAACATCAAAATATTAGTTAAACAATCAAGGTCAAAAGCAAAGGAACAAAAATCGCGTCTGATAGGGAAGTGGTATTTAATGTCCTTTACTCCACGTGGCATCTTTAACACATGTGGTGTTAGAGTATACTCCATGGCCTTAGAACAATAGATTTTAACGCCTTTTTTTTATCAATTTAAGATAAAACAAAACATACGTTTTTTACACGTGTGTATTTTCATTTAGTTTTAAGGACTTTAATTGTTATTATTGTTTTTGTTTTTTTAGGCCACTTATAACAAAATTAGGTAATAACCTTTATTCAAAATAAAAAAACAAATTGATTTTTCATGATATCTTTAACCTTACCGTCCATTCATGAGAACCTGATCTCGTCTAAGATCAGCTTAGATATTTATTATTTAATTAAATTATATAAATATTATTTTATATAATACATTATACACACATATATATTATTTAGTTTATATATATTGATCATTATTATGTATATATTTTTGAAACATTACATAAAAATTATGTAAAATAATAGACTCGTTTAGACTTGCGAATCTACTTGAGCTCGATAAGTTAACCTCGGGCTCAGGTTTATTTATCAAACAAGCTTATATTTACACCCAGTTCGTTTAAGCTTGACTCGATTCAAACTATTAACAAGTTGATCTCAAGTATCCCACAAACGGCTTGTCTTGAGTACACCCCTAATTATATAAAAAGCCGGAAAAGAAAAGCTAATAAACAAAAAATGAAATTGACAAATTAATTTTGCATAAACCAAAAGCCTTTTTCAGAAATTATATGGAATAGTTGACGTGTTAAATTGACAAACTATGTCGAGATTTCGATAATAGTTTCTATAACAAATTACTATGTTTTGGCTATGTGTGTATGTATACACTATAAGTAACGGGATTAACTTAACCGAATACAACAAAGACAATTGTTTAGACTTTTTATTTGTAAATAATATATTAATTGTTTGAAAATGTTTTGTTACAGTGTTTTTTTAATAGGTAACATATCTATTGCCCACCCATTCTCCTAAATGAAAAATGCAGTTGAATATTCATTTAAACAAAAATGTGATTGTATTTGCTCTTGAATTTAGCTACCTTAATTGAACCACATTTCTTTAGTTAACCTACCCAAACCTTTTAAGCCTGGTAAAAGGGAGAGGTCATATAGAGTAATTGGTTAAAAACTAATTCAAATCAAAAGAGGTTCGATTAAAACAGTTTCAGGTCGAAGCAAGTCACTTTTCTTTAACTGTCAATTTGGTTTAGGTCGTTTTAATTTAACCCAAAATATGATTCAACTGATTGAGTGTTAACCGAATTGTTTAAGCTTGATAAAGCAGGTGGCGTTAGGTCAATTAACTAGTTTAGTTTGGTGAAACCGGATCATTTAAAAAGTGTCAATTTGGTCTGAGGGATGTGAGCGAAATGGATTCTAGTTGACATGTTTGGTTTTAGAAAAAAAACATCAATACATGGTCAAAAACATGATCAAAAGAGATATAGGAAGACATGAGACAAAGTGGATACAATTTTGACCATGACAATCTGCATATTAGACATGTATTGCATCAAAATGATTCCAGATTAATTTGTACCACATGAGGAACACAACTTGAGAAAAAAAATAAGACATGTAAACCTCAATTAGATGCTAACAACATAAATATATATACTTCAATCATGTTTGATTATAAAAATGTTCACAAGTAAAACCAGTTCATCCACCCGATAGATTACCTCCTTCTAATGTTCACTTGTATTTTTCGCTTCTTCGTCATCTTTTCTGCTGCCTTATAAGCCTTCTCCAACACTCTTTTTCTTGCATTAAACTTCTCTTCAATCCCCTCCTTCATTCGGTTCTTCGCTTCTTCCAAATCAACCCTCTCCACCTTTCTTTCGGTCTTCAAACTCGACTCATTCTTGATGTAGTCATCCATCATGCCTTCCCACTTTTTAACCAGCCCCCACGCAATCTGACGAACATCTTTAGACCCATGTTTCTGAAGAAGTACCTTAACCGAGCTTCCAATTCTTGTTTCCTGCAGGGTTTTCACCGATAAGCTCATCTCTAACAGCTTCATTAACGACTCCAACACTACTGATTCAGACACATTTTCATCCTCAATTATCCCTTTAATCCTCAAGACTCTAGCATCACCATCATCCTTTTCTTTTTCAGCTTTCTGTTCAGGAATCTCCAGACTCTTAATGGGTTCAACTTTCTTAAATTTTATTCGCACAATCAATGATCGTTTCTGGTTCTGTGGAGGGCTTATAAGGTTTGTTTCTGACTCAACACCTTTCTGTTGCATGTTGTCACCATCTTTCATCCATTTATCCACCATGCATTTCCATTCTTTAACGAGTGTTGTGGAGATGTCGACAACACGCTTTGTTGACGCATGCTTTCGAAGAGTGTTAACAGATATTCCTACACCCGTAACCTTCAGAACATTCACTGATTTGACCATGTATTGAAGCTTCAATAACGACTCGTACAACACCGATTCATGGCTGTTAGTTTGATCAAGAACTTGTTTGATCTTTAAAACTTGTGCAACTGTTGTCTTTTCATCTTGATATGAGAAGAGGGTTTGAGCGATCATACCTCTCTTGTTTTGGAACTCTTGAGGGTGATCAGAAGCAGCCATAATGATTGCCTTCTTGATGATTTCGAATATTTCGCCATTCGAATTTCGTAAGTACTTCATCAACTCGTCTTCCATCACTACTGCCGATTTCAGTTCTTCCATCAAAGTGATTCTGAATATGAATGCTTTGAATACAACTTCAGGAGAGTAGTAGTGGTATATGTAAATATAGATATAAAAAAGTAATCTGGATCAGAGTAGGATATATCGCAATTAATTCGGATAATTAAATGATTGACCAACAAACTAATGAGTTGTTTCCTAGCTATTTTAATTTGGGGAATAGATTTTCTCTACTCTATTTTCTACGGATAATCTATCTCAAATCTTTAAATCAACCAAGATAACTTAAATTTAAATAACAAGTAGAAAAATGCAAAGAAGTAATAAAATTAATAAATAGTTTAACTGAAAGAGGTAACATTATAAACAGTCACCATGGTTCGATTTTATCTCAAACTGGTGATATTCCTCAAGTGCGTTGTGGCAGGGATCACTACTAGATACCTGCCACAACTAGAAAACCAGATGTTTTCCTACGAAAATTTGATTGTAATGTGGGACCAGAAACTCAAAAAGAAAACTGCCACACACAAGTGAGGTAAGGTTCTTCTATCTGCTAATAATTCATTTGATTGTAATGTGGGACCTTTATTGCTGGCCAATGTTTTATGTTTTTAATAGAAGTTGGCTGTTTAGAAAAGAAAGAAAAAAAAAACTAGAAGAAATTATATGAATGAACAATAATAAAATTTTGTATGTATGATATATGATTTATTTTTATGAAATAATAAGATTTGAATGACATGTTTTTTTGGCGACTAGTGATGTGTATGCGTCTGTTACGATGAAATGCACATTCTTAGGCCATTGGGTATACTTTCACGTAACTTCATTACATGTAGGCATCTTTAACAACCATATTACCCATAACGCCCTTCATGCCCCTCAAAGAAATGGTAACCCTCCATTAACGCCCCTCTAAAATCAATGTTAAGTTGATTATGTGTGTAAATTACTCACCTAAGATTATTTCACGCCCATTAACATGTTGACGAATTGTTCTTTTAACACTCTCAATGCCTAGAGGGGAGTGGTATTTAACGTCCTTAACTCCACATGTCATATTTAACATTTGGTGGTGTTAAAGCATACCCAAGGCCTTAGAATAATAAAATTTAACGCCTAAAGTACTATTGACGTTCATAACTAGTTTTAACACTCTAGCCCGTTTAGGTTTGACTTGATTTGAACTATTAGTGAGTTGATCTCGAATATCCCACAAACGGCTTGCCTTGAGTGCACCTCTAATAATATAAAAAAGAAGGGGTGGGGGCTAATAACAAAAAATGAAATTGGCAAATTAATTTTGCATAAACCAAAAGCCCATTCAGAAATTATATGGAATAGTTGACATGTTAAATTGACAAACCATGTCGAAATTTCGATAATAGTTTCTATAACAAATTGCTATGTTCTTTTTTTTAAACAACACATATTGCTATGTTTTGGTTATGTATATTTATACACTATAAGTAACTGGATTAACTTAACTGAGTACAATTATGACAAATGTTTTTAGACTTTTTATTTGTAAATAATGTGTTATTCGCTTGACAATGATTTGTGACAGTTTTTTAAATAGGTAACATATCTATTGCCCACCCATTCTCCTAAAATGAGTAATGCATGTTGAATATTCATTTAACTAAAAATGTGACTGTAGTTGTAGTTAGGGGTGTTCACGGTTCGGTTTCAAACCGTGAAACCGCCCAAACCGGTCGTCGGTTTGGTTTCATGGTCGGTTTTTTTACTAAACTTTCGGTCGGTCGGTTTTAATATTTTCAAACCGTAGTGAACGGTTTGGTTTACGGTTTATACAAAAAACCAACCGTATAAAACCGGACCGGACCATAAGATTTATTTATATTTTTTTTTATAAATATTATCATATTTGTATAAACATAAATCAAATAAAATTTGATTTAACCTACAACTAAATTAATGTAAAATATGAGTGGGCTAACACCATTTTCACATTCTTATATTTCATTCCACCTCTTGTGCTTGTGTTGGTTTTCTAAATTTTAAATCCAACCTTTATTTTGATCTGTGCAGGTGTATTTTGTCAATGTATTTATTGATTTGGATGGTTTTTTGAGCTAAGTGAATTATTAGTTATTATAAAAAGCTTGTTGTAAGTTTAACGGAACTTGAAGTGGTCGACTAACTTTGTATTTCTTTTGCAAATTTGAGACAACTTGTATAAAAGGCCCAATGAGCCTAAACCGTGAAACCAAACCGGAACCAAACCGTTACAAACGGTTTGGTTCGGTTCGGTTTAAGATTTATACGGTTTGGTTTTGGTTTACAAAAACTAAAAACCGTTACTAATGGTTTGGTTCACGGTTTGACCCAAAAACCGCGAAAACCAGACCGTGAACACCCCTAGTTGTAGTTGCACCATGAAATTAGCTACCCTTAATCAAATCACATTTTTTTAGTAACCCACCCAAACCTTTTAAGATTAGTAAAGGGAGAGGTCATGTCGAGTAATGGGCTAAAACTAATTCAAATCAAAAGAGGTTCGATTAAAATAGTTTCAAGTCAAAGCAATTCATTTTTTTAATGTCAGTTTTGGTTAAAACAGTTTCGGGTCAAACCAATTCATTTTTTTAAATGTCAATTTGGTTTAGGTCGTTTTAGTTAAACGAAAAATATAATTGAACTGAGTGACTGTTAATTGAATTGTTTAAGCCTTGTAAAACAGGTGGGGTCAGGTCAAGTGACAATTTAGTTTGGTGACACGAGACCATTTAAAAAGTGTCAATTTGTTTCGGGGGTTGTGAGCAAAATGGATTCGAGTTGACATATGTGGTTAAAAAAAAACTATCACTACCTGATCAAAAACATGATCAAAAGAGAAATAGGAAGACATGAAACAAAGTGGAACCTATTTTGACCATGACAATCTACAAATTAGACATGTATTGCATCTCAAAATGATTCCAGATTAATTTGTATCATACGAGGAACACAACTTGGGAAAAAAAGAACAGACTTATAAACCTCAATTAGATGCTAACAAGATAAAATATATATACTTCAATCATGTTTGATTATAAAACTGTTCACAAGTAAAACCTGTTCATCCACCCGATAGATTACCTCCTTTTAATGTTCACTTGTATTTTTCGCTTCTTCTTCATCTTTTCTGCTACCTCATAAGCCTTCTCCAACACTCTCTTTCTTGCATTAAACTTCTCTTCAATAGCCTCCTTCATTCGGTTCTTCGATTCTTCCAAATCAACCCTCTCTACCTTTCTTTCGGTCTTCAAACTCGACTCATTCTTGATGTACTCATTCACCATGCCTTCCCATTTCTTAACCAGCCCCCATGCAATCTGACGAACATCTTTCGATCCATGTTTCTGAAGAAGTACCTTAACCGAGCTTCCAATTCTTGTTTCCTGCAGGGTTTTCACCGATAAGCTCATCTCTAACAGCTTCATTAACGACTCCAACACTACTGATTCAGACACATTTTCATCATCAATTATCCCTTTAATCCTCAAAACTCTAGCAACACCGTCATCCTTATCGTTTTCAACTTTCTGTTCAGGAGTCTCCAGCCCCTTTGGTTCAACTTTCTTCAACTTTATTCGCACAATCAATGATCGTTTCTCGTTCTGTGGAGGGCTTTTAAGGTTTGTTTCTGACTCACCACCTTTCTGTTGTTGCATGTTTTCAGTATCTTTCATCCATTCCTTCACCATGAGTTTCCATTCTTTAACGAGTGTTGTAGAGATGTCCACAACACGCTTTGACGCGTGCTTTCGAAGACCATTAACAGATATTCCTACACCCGTTAACTTCAAAACATTCACTGACTTCACCATGTGTTGAAGCTTGGATAACGACTCCAACAATACCGATTCATGGCTGCTAGTTTGATCAACAATCTGTTTGATCTTCAAAACATGTGCAACTGTTGTTGTTTCGTCTTCAGCACCCATGTTGTTAATCATGCTAGGCTTTTCACAGTTGATCAAGTCACATGAGAAGAGGGTTTGAGCGATCATATCTCTCTTGTTGTTGAACTCTTGTGGGTGATCGGAAGCAGCCATCATGATGGCCTTGTTGATCATCTCAAATATGTCCACATTTGAGTTGCGTAAGTAGTTCATCCACTCGTCTTCCATCAAAGGCTTGTTTGTTTCAAGATTTTGTGAATATGAGTTCTTTGAATACAACTTCAGGGGAGTAGTAGTGGTATACGTAAATATATATAAAAAAAACTAATCTGGATGAGAATAGGATCGCAATTAATTCGGATAATTAAATGATGACCAACAAATTAATGAGTTGTTTTATCAGTTTGCTAGCTATTTTAATTTGGAGAATAGATTTTCTCTACTCTATTTTCCGATGATTTTATCTCAAATCTTTTAATCAACCAAGATAACTTAAATTTAAATAAGTGCGTAGCAAAATGGAAAGAAGTAATAAAATTAATAAATAGTTTAACTGAAAACAAAATAAACAGTCACCATGGTTCGATTTTATCTCAAACTAGAGATATTCCTCAAGTGCGTTGTGGCAGGGATCACTACTAGAAAACCGAATGTTTTCCTACGAAAATTTCCTATGCATTTTCTACGGATGTATACTCCGACAAATTTCCCACAAAATTCCAACGCAAAAAAAAGGCCCAAAAAAGCGACAACAAAGGATATTTCCAATGCATTTCCCACGAGCCTTATTCCTACAACTTATTTCCGTGGGAAATCTGTTGGAAAAGGACATTTCCTACGCTTTTGTGACATCAAACGGCATAGGAAAGTTAGCAGTTTTCTGGTAGTGGATTCGGTTGGAAACGATTCGGTTTATTATGGTATTGGTATAGTACCGACACATGCTAAAACCCGAATATATTAAAAACCAACTTGTTCTAATTAACAACGACATGTTTAAACATTAGTTCACTGATAACATAAAAAAAACGTAAGAGTGCAAGAAACTATTTTAGCATAAATATTTAGAGTTAATTTCTTTTACATCCTTGTGGTTTGCTTAAAATAACTATCATGTTACAACTCAAACAGGATAACTCATCTCAAAAGACTAGTCTGATGGGAGAGAGAACCCATTTGTGTTATAAACCCCACATCGGTTGCCCATACAACCGATGTGGGACAAGTCCCATACCTTGCAATGAGTTCAGTCCATAACAATCGACCCTCCTTAAGGGCCAACGTCCTCGTTGGTCACGGTTGGCTCTCTCCCGGGCCACCACTCCGAGTTTGGCTCTGATACCATTGTATGATCGACTTTCGGGTCACCCGACAATCACGAGCTTTACTATTCAGAGTGCGGAAACCTTTGAAAAGGTTCGGATAACATAAACGATAATGAAACAATGACAATCGAAGTATCAACACACATAAACTAAGATCAAAGGTTGTATTGATTAATCAAAAACTGAGCACAGGTGTTTACAGACCAATCTCAGACCTCCAGACCTTGGGAAGGGTGTTTGGGGAATGTGTGATGTGACAACTGATGATTAGGGCAATGATTGGATGCTTTTATACCCTTGCTACTCGTGCAGGACCTTGCAGGCGAGTAGCTTAGCTATCCCATATGCACAGGAGGCGATTAGCAAGCTATGGCATATGAAATACAATCGCCTCTTCCAAAAGCTAATCGCCCTTAGCAACTCAATCAGCCCAAATAACTTCCAAACACCTTAAATACTGTCCAAACATCGTATATACTAGCCTAGGGACATCATGTATTGACATATCACAATCCAATAGTTTAAAAATGGCCAAAGCAGTACCTCTTGTTTCATTTTTGTTTTGATTAGACCCAACCCCACTAACTCATCCAGATCACCGTTAAGTTTTTAGTAAAATTTCTAATATACCCTTTTATCTCCCCCATTTATCTCTCTACTCCCCCTTTCTTCTATACATGCCACACCAGCCACCACAACTACCATCACTGCCATTAGCCACCTCTACCATCAACCACCACTACCACCAAAGACCTACCATAGTGCCAACCCAACCTATTGATGTGTTGCTAAATGCATCACATTTATATATTAGTTTTGTACAATTTTGAGTCGTTTATGGTTTGTTTATAGCATGCCTTAGATATTTATTTGTGCCTTTAGTGTTAAGCATGTGTTTATGGGCTAAATGAGCAAACAAGAGCTTAATTGGAGAGGAAACTGATAGTATATATGTCCCTAGCGTAGTGTTGGTTTCCTTATTTTTGTAATTTCAGATCCCGAGGGCAAAATTATGATTTAACTCAGGCCTCCATTCTCCCCATAGCAAGGTGACTGAGGAGGAGACCGAGCATTAGTATAAAAGCCTCAGTCTCTCCACCTCTAGAGGGAGGTAGTCATTTGAGTCTACTTAAGTGTCTGCATTTGAAGGTGTTAGGTATTTGGCTTTGCGTGAGTATCAATTAAAGAAATTTGACAATGTCACATCGTGTTGATCGTTACATTTGTATAATCTCTATCATTTTCGGTGCTATCAAAATCTAATATATAGTTTCCTCCTTTATATTAGATTCTAAACACGTCGAGTCTCGTTCTTGTTCAATTAGAACACACGAACCTACAAGTGTTATAAGAGCTTTCGGCTCAATTAATTCACGTGTTTATTTGATAGTTATTAGCGTTTCAAATATGAGTTTGGTTGAAAACTTGAGTAGTTTTTGATTAAAAATAGTTTCCATAAACTTTTATTCACATTTTGGGATTTTGGATCAAAAGTCATGTTCACATGTTGTTTTTGAACTCGTAAATGTATTCAAACGTGTTTTCCAATAAATTCTATATAAAAATTTGTTAGAAATGAGCATAGATTGAGTTCATCAAGTAAATGATACAACACCTTCAAGCCGACCAAAGGTATTCAAGGGTACTGAAAGTATCTTAATTGGACCGACTATACAATCTTCTACTTTTATGACGACAATGGAAATCCTGTTATTGTTCCTCAGCACAAAGATTAGGAAGAAGATGAAATCCTCTCTAAAATGACTCATGAAGAGGTTGCTAGGTGTTCAAGGTCACATTAGAAGAGGCCTAGGCTGAAAACTCGACACCAACAACTTCTGAACTTGATCCAAGTATCAATTATGTAGCCTCGAGGACATAACACATGAGGAGTATCCAGAGTACTGCTTCAATGATGAAAATATCAGGATAGCATATCTGGATGAGGAAATATTTAAGAAGGCTAAAGAGGTTCTTCAGGTTGATTTGGTTGAAGTTCCTAAAGACTCCAAGTCAAGATCTGCTCCGGTGTAAGAAATGTGTGACAAATGGTATCCAACCTTGAAGGAATGCTTGGGTGCAAACAAACCTAGTTCTCAAGCGTCTTGCTACAGAAGAAGTTAAAGAAGATGTCAGGAGATGTGCTAAGCTGGTCTTACATACCGCATACAAAGGTTAATGGGATCAAGTGGGAGGACGATCTTCTAAATTTCGATCACCATGTCTGACTCCAAAGCCTACCGTGCTAGTGTATGCGTTTTTTAGGGTAGTACTTTTTTTTATTATATCGCTTCTACATGTATTCATATGCAAAAGATCCGAAAACATTAAGTAAAATGTTTTTATAACTTTTAAATTACATGAAAAACTAGTGGTTCCCCACTTTTTATGGTTTCCCTATGTATGTAATATACGGATCAAGTTATTCTACACAGTGTAACAAAAATGAGAAGAGTGAGAATGATACAAAAAACACAATAGATCATGAAATATGACACAATGGACATAAAATATAACACAGAAATGAATAATATAACACAATGCTGATGAAAAAAAACACAATGAATTGAAAAAATGACATAATGATGAAAATAAGAAACAGACACAATGCTACATAATTGACACAATGATATAACGTATATTCTAAAACCTACAAGCAAAACCCCAAAAAACGAAGAAATAAAAACTAACATCGTAGGGTTCGATGAGACGGTTCCAATGCCGCTATAATGAGTTCAATCGGAGTCCGTTTGATACCCTTCCTACGACTTCCTCTTTTTCTTTCACAATGTATGTGATTCTAACCCTACTTAAATAAGTTTTTAAGAAAAAAATATAACAATCTTTAAGAGTGGCGAAGCTTGAGCGAAAATCTTTTGCGGTCGGAAGTCACCGATTATGGGGGTTGAAACTGTGGATACCTAAAAAATTCTATAAGAATATTATATAATCGGAATTTCTGAGCGAAAATTTTGCGGCCCCCCTCGCTTGCCTCCCAAGAAAGCTGCGCCACTAATCTTTATAAATAATACTGTAAAACAAATAATTTCTATGTGATATAATGTTGTTATTGGAAAAGCGGGCCTGTTAGTGTAGTTGGGCCAAGCAAGAGCCTAAGGCCAAAAAAAAATAGGGCCCAGTTAAATAAAACTTATATATAAATATTGTGGATATTAAGTTTTAATCGGTAGTTAACAACATCAATGTCAGTTGTAGTTTATTGGTAAAAACAAACATCTTTCTTCATTTAGACTAATAGGTGTGGAGACGTGAGACATAAGGGACGGCCTACAAGTTGTTGGGTTAGCTGATATGCCCCGGTTTGAGGCTTGCAAAAGGGCCGACTTTTGGGGTTTTTAAAAACCTGTTTTGCTAATAATATTTTGTTTAACCAGCCAAGTGGTTACTTTTTCACAACTCCACGTGCCACAGTAACAGTTACTTTGAGAGTTGGTGCGCTGTAATTAGATAGTTATGGCGGTTCTCGGCTGTTTTTGCCCTAAAGTTGTTCCTTTTCGGGTTGGAGCTCCAATTTCCTGAAAAGTACAAATAGAAGCAATTTAATAGATGTAATTATCAATTTAAGCTAAATCTTTTCCCTATTTCGAGACTAATTATGCACGCTTTTTATGTGAATTTTGTGACACATCATAGCCGCTGCAACTCAATAAAGTCATCATTTATTGTCAGTTTTGTTAAGTGATCTATAAACCGGGAGTTCGAATAGGGCACCAAAGCTTCAATTTATGTCTGACTACCACTCATGGAAGGGTCGTTTCAGGACACATGTTGAAGTTATAGACGGAGAAGTATGGGCAGTGATCAAAAATGGGTATAATAGACCAATGATAGAGAATTCAAACATTCCAGTCGCCTTGGATGATATAACGGGTACTCAGAAAAGGAAGTTCAATGTTGAGAAGAAGGCGATGGTTGCTATTACTCAAGCCTTACCCAAAGACATCCTACATCAATTCACGTAGTGTACGACTTCACAGATGCTTTGGCTTGCGTTAGTAGAAAGGAATGAAGGGAATGAGAAGACATGGAAGATCAAGATGGATCAACTTAGGAAGGAATTTAAGAATTTAACAGCAATAGGGAATGAGCCTCTGTGGGATTTGACTGCATGTTATTATCATCTGATGTCAGAAATGTATCAGAATGGGGTTGTCGTCACATGTGTTGAACTCGTTGAACTCTTTACAGTTGCACTCCCTCCCCACTGGCATCAATGGCTGGACATCTAGAAGTCAACAAACCGTTATTAGGACATTTCCGTCAATTAATTTGTGATCAAGCTTGAGAACAAAGAAATTGATGAGATCTGGAGGGTGAATAAGGCATTTATCCCTCAAAACCCAAGCATCTATTATGGGACAGCTCCTTTTGAATATATCATTGGACGATCCAAACCCGAGACAACTTCTGTTTTAAACCAAGATCCTGTATTCGCTTTCCATAACTATGGTCCCATCCCTGATACTGCTCCTCCAATGTATCCCTTAGGACAATCAACTCAATGCCCTCCACCATACGGGGTGAATCCTTCTCAGTTTGGTGTTAACCCCTTTGCACATCTTGCAGCTCCAGCACAAGCAATGCCAAACTTTGATGGACTTTCTTCTTCAGGGTATGGTGGTGCTTCATCTTTTGGTTATGGTGGTGCCTCTTCTTCACGTAAAGGCGGTGGCTTCCAGATAGGTGCAGGTCCTCAACAGTTAAACACTTCAGGATTCGAGAAGGTGTCGGTAGAGTTGGCTCAAGAGCATATGGCTCTTCTGTCAACAATGGTCAACTCCTACAACGGTTTAGTTGCTGGACGGATTGGCAATCCCTATCTCACTCAGGAAGACTACTCCAAGATCGACAAGGATGATATGGACCTGATTGATATTCAATGGCATTTGAGTGTTGTTCGAAGATCAAAGGAGTTCATGGATCGGATAGGGAGAAGAGATGTTCTCATCAACAACAGCACACGATTCGGTTTTGATAAAAACAAAGTTACGTGTTATGACTGTGGCACTAAGGAAAACTTTGCTCAGGAATGTGACCGACCGAAACAATAAGGAAATCAGAATCCCTTCAAGAACAACAACCGGGGTAATTAGAACCAGCAACATCAAGCTCAGACAAAACCTAATCCAAATAGTGAACGAGCAATCATCCCCGTGCAAAATGAGAACCAAAATGCTCCTGCTAAGAACAATCAAGGACGGGCAAGGGTAATTCAAGCTCATTATGAGGGAGAAGATACTCCGCGGATGTTGAAGTTGAAGACAACACAAGTACACAAGAACTTGGTGTTCTAGACAACGACTCTTCTGATAGTGATTCTGAATGTGATTCAATTCTAAACTGGATTTGGATGTGGAGGAACTAATGGCAGAAGCAAATGATCTTTTCAACAAACGATCTTTATTCGTTGATGGTGATTGTATAAAGTCCAATCTTGCTAAATATTTTTGAGCTAAAAAGTTTGCTGCTCATTATGCATTGATGGCCATCACAGAATCTTCAACTAGGGTAAGTTTTTCTTCCACTTCTAAATCTGAATGTGTTGATTGTGATAAACTTAGGTACAGAATTGAATTGTTAATAGATGAAAATTTGAACCTTAAAGCTGATCTGGGACAGTGCCAACATTCAAATGATGCCTTAAGATCAAACGAAAAAGGTTTTAAGAACACCATAAAGGCATACAAAAAGGATGTTTCTGAATTTCCTAAAAGTCTTTCTAAGAAACAAATTGCTACTAACAACTACATAAATGATTTAGAAGACACTAAGAAACAGTTGTCCATTGTTAATTGTGACTATGAAAAGATCAAGAAAAAGCTTAAGAGTTCTCTTAATTGCAAGAATGTTCATCACATAGTGGACAACCTAGATAAGGGAAGCAATCCCACCAGCCCAGTATATGCACAATGTCCTCCTCTAGTGAGATTTGAAAATCACACTTTTGATGTTTTACCTAAGGAAGAGGTTGTGGATATAACTATTAATGCTTCAAGTGTTAGGTGATCCACATTAATCTGATTTGAAACCAACGCTAGGTGCTAGTGAGATTGCAGATCGATCATGTGAGTGTCTATGAGACAGACATTTCTCATGATGTGTCTGATGAGCCTAGGAGGGATGCACCGACAAAGAATAAGGATATTCCTCTCCAAATCACATCATGTGTGATCCTGAGCCGAAAGTGCAGCCTGCCGATGGGCAAGGAGGTCATGAAGGTGTTTTATAGAATGAAAGGATATGACAACATATACTATGACGAAGAACTTCCCATCAATTTTATCGATCTTGCCCTTATAACCAAAATTTGACACGAGTCCACCATTACCTTTAAGAAAAAATTTGGGGTAAGGGTAAAGGAAAGAAAAACACCAATGACTCTCCTAAAGAGTCTCAAAAGCAAAATCCCAAGAAATTTGTTACTGAGTTTGTTAGACCAACTAGAGAAGTAGAAAGTGATAACGGTATTAAACCGTTTGTATATCGTTGCTTGCCCATTTGTGCACAGTGTTATGACCTTAACTGGAACAACATTTACCTTTTGGTATTAAACCACTTGTATATCGTTTACCACAATGTTGCATAGTATATTGAAAGATTTGGAAGATATTTTCAAGTTAATTAGCATTATTGATTATGTTGATAAGGACCTAGAGATAATATTATACGCGAATAAATCTTCTTCTTTATTGTGTATACTCTTTATTGAATTATCGTTGTTGCATTTTATTTATTTGTTTATTGTCTTTTTGTTAAGGTACTATGCTGGGGTGCATGTTTTCCCTCATGTGCTAGTTAATGACATTTCTGTCCTGGATGGAAATCCTCTACTTTTGAGCTTGAAGCTTTCCACAGATGTCTTGGTGAGTCGTATGGAATTTAATGTTGTCTGTGAAATTGGCCTCTTCGACTTGAGGACAATTTTGTTGTTATGTTCTGTTTATCCTTTCTAAGCTTTTTATGTAAGTATAAATTAACATTTGTAAATGCCCTCTAAATAATAGAGATATTTATACATCCAAATTTACCATCGTACTTTGCTTAGAAGTTAAATATTCTTCAGGTTGTCTCTTGCCCATGCGCACTAGGCCTTGCAACGCCAACTACTATCCTTTTCGGAACCTCTGTAGGTAAATAAATAAACTGCATGTTTTAACAATTTTCCCAAGGCGTATAGTTATCCAAGGAACTTTACATTCTATCTCTTATAATTTCTTCTTCTTTGTCTAATGATGTGGAATAGGAGCTAAGCAAGGACTTCTTATCAGAGGAGGTGATGTGTTGGAACGATTGGCAAACATAGACACAATTACTCTAGACAAGGTCTTCGATAGTGGTGGCTTCTATATTGACTTACATTGTGCTTAATCTCTAATGGGTCAAACGAGTAAAAAAACAACTTAATGGGAAACGGGTCGAAAGTATATATAACAAATTGCTATGTTCTTTTTTTTTAAACAACACAAATTGCTATGTTTTGGTTATGTATATATGTATACACTATAAGTAACTGGATTAACTTTATGTATATATGTATACACTATAAGTAACTGGATTAACTTAACCGAGTACAATTAAGACAAATGTTTTTAGACATTTTATTTGTAAATAATGTATTATTTGCTTGACAATGTTTTGTTACAGTTTTTTAATACGTAACATATCTATTGCCCACCCATTCTCGTAAATGAGTAATGCATGTTGAATATTCATTTAACTAAAAATGTGATTGTATTTGCACTTGAATTTAGCTACCCTTAATCAAATCACATTTTTTAGTAACCCACCCAAACCTTTTAAGCCTAGTAAAAGGGAGAGGTCATGTCGAGTAATGGGCTAAAACTAATTCAAATCAAAAGTGGTTCGATTAAAACAGCTTCGAGTCAAAGTAATTCATTTATTTAAATGTCAATTTAGTTTAGGTCGTTTTAGTTTAACAAAAAATATGATTGAAGTGAGTGACTATTAATTGAATTGTTTAAGCCGGGTAAACAGGTGGGGTCAGGTCAAGTGACAACTTAGTTTGGTGAAACGAGACCACTTTAAAAGTGTCAATTTGGTTTGGGGGTTGTCAGCAAAAGGGATTTGAGTTGACATGTGTGCTTTTAGAAAAAAAAAACTATTACTACATGATCAAAAACATGATCAAAAGAGACATAGGAAGACATGAAACAAAGTGGAACCTATTTTGACCATGACAATCTACAAATTAGACATGTATTGCATCAAAATGATTCCAGATTAATTTGTACCATACGAGGAACACAACTTGGGAAAAGAAATACACATATAAACCTCAATTAGATGCTAACAACATAAACATATATATACTTCAATCATGTTTGATTATAAAAATGTTCACAAGTAAAACCAATTCATCCACCCGATAGATTACCTCCTTCTAATGTTCACTTGTATTTTTCGCTTCTTCTTCATATTTTCTGCTGCCTCATAAGCCTTCTCCAACACTCTTTTTCTTGCATTAAACTTCTCTTCAATCCCCTCCTTCATTCGGTTCTTCGCTTCTTCCAAATCAACCCTCTCCACCTTTCTTTCGGTCTTCAAACTCGACTCATTCTTGATGTACTCATCCATCATGCCTTCCCACTTTTTAACCAGCCCCCACGCAATCTGACGAACATCTTTAGACCCATGTTTCTGAAGAAGTACCTTAACCGAGCTTCCAATTCTTGTTTCCTGCAGGGTTTTCACCGATAAACTCATCTCTAACAACTTCATTAACGACTCCAACACTACTGATTGAGACACATTTTCATCCTCAATTATCCCTTTAATCCTCAAGACTCTAGCATCACCATCATCCTTTTCTTTTTCAGCTTTCTGTTGAGGAGTCTCCAGACTCTTAATGGGTTCAACTTTCTTCAACTTTATTCGCAGAATCAATGATCGTTTCTGGTTCTGTGGAGGGCTTATAAGGTTTGTTTCTGACTCAACACCTTTCTGTTGCATGTTGTCACCATCTTTCATCCATTTATCCACCATGCATTTCCATTCTTTAACGAGTGTTGTAGAGATGTCCACAACACGCTTTGTCGACGCATGCTTTCGAAGAGTGTTAACAGATATTCCTACACCCGTAACCTTCAGAACATTCACTGATTTCACCATGTATTGAAGCTTCAATAACGACTCGTACAACACCGATTCATGGCTGTTACTTTGATCAAGAACTTGTTTGATCTTTAAAACTTGTGCAACTGTTGTCTTTTCATCTTGATATGAGAAGAGGGTTTGAGCGATCATACCTCTTTTGTTTTGGAACTCTTGAGGGTGATCAGAAGCAGCCATAATGATTGCCTTGTTGATGATTTCGAATATTTCGCCATTCGAATTTCGTAAGTACTTCATCAACTCGTCTTCCATCACTACTGCCGATTTCAGTTCTTCCATCAAAGTGATTCTGAATATGAATGCTTTGAATACAACTTCAGGAGAGTAGTAGTGGTATATGTAAATATATATATAAAAAAGTAATCTGGATCAGAGTAGGATATATCGCAATTAATTCGGATAATTAAATGATTGACCAACAAACTAATGAGTTGTTTCCTAGCTATTTTAATTTGGAAAATAGATTTTCACTACTCTATTTTCTACGGATAATCTATCTCAAATCTTTTAATCAACCAAGATAACTTAAATTTAAATAACAAGTAGAAAAATGCAAAGAAGTAATAAAATTAATAAATAGTTTAACTGAAAGAGGTAACATTATAAACAGTCACCATGGTTCGATTTTATCTCAAACTAGTGATATTCCTCAAGTGCGTTGTGGCAGGGATCACTACTAGAAAAGCAGATGTTTTCCTACGAAAATTTCGTCTGCATTTTCCACGGATGTATACTCCAACAATTTTCCCACAAAATTCCAACGCAAAAAAAGGGCCCAAAAAGCGACAACCAAGGACATTTCCAATGCATTTCCCACGAGCCTTATTCCTACACTTTTGTGACATAAAACTGTTTAGGAAAGTTAGCAGTTTTCTGGTAGTGGATTCGGTTGGAAACGATTCAGTTTATTATGGTATTGGTATAGTACCGACACACGCTAAAAATCAAATATATTAAAAACCAACTTGTTCTAATTAACAACAGCATGTTTAAACATTAGTTCACTGATAACATAAAAAAACGTAAGAGTGCAAGAAACTATTTTAGCATAAATATTTAGAGTTAATTTCTTTTACATCCTTATGGTTTGCTTAAAATAACTATCACGTTACAACTCAAACAGGAAAACTCATCTCAAAAGACTAGTCTGATGGGAGAGAGAAACCATTTGGGTTATAAACCCCACATCGGTTGCCCATACAACCGATGTGGGACAAGTCCCATACCTTGCAATGGGTTCAGTCCATAACAATCGACCCTCCTTAAGGGTCAACGTCCTCGTTGGTCACGACCATGTTGGTCACGACTGGCTCTCTCCAGGCCACCACTCCGTGGGCCACCACTCTGATTTTGGCTCTGATACCATTGTAGGATCGACTTTCGGGTCACCCGACAATCACGAACTTTACTATTCAGTGTGTGGAAACATATGAAAAGGTTCGGATAACATAAACGATAATGAAACAATGACAAATGAGGTATCAATACACACAAACTAAGATCAAAGGTTGTATTGATTAATCAAAAACAGAGCACATGTGTTTACAGACTAATCTAAGACCTCAAGACCTTGGGAAGGGTGTTTGGGGAATGTGTGATGTGACAACTGATGATTAGGGCAATGATTGGATGCTTTTATACCCTTGATACTCGTGCATGACCTTGCAGGCGAGTAGCTTAGCTATCCCATATGCACAAGAGGCGATTAGCAAGCTATGACATATGAATTACAGGCGATTGGCAGAGCTAATCGCCTCTTCCAAAAGCTAATCGCCCTCAGCAACTCAATCAGCCCAAATAACTTCCAAACGCACTAAATACTGTCCAAACATCGTATATACTAGCCAAGGGACATCATGTACTAACATATCAGAATCCAATAGTTTAAAAATGGCCAAAGCAGTACCTCTTGTTTCATTTTCGTTTCGGTTACACCCAACCCCACTAACTCATCCAGATCACCGTTAAGTTTTTAGTAAAATTGCTAAGATACCCTTTTGTCTCCCCCATTTATCTCTCTACTCCCCCTTTCTTCTATACATGCCTCCACCAGCCACCACAACTACCATCACCGCCATTAGCCACCTCTACCATCAACCACCACTACCACCAACGACCTACCATAGTGCCAACCCAACCTATTGATGTGTTGCTAAATGCATCACATTTATATACTCCCTCCGTCCCATTAGAAGTGTCCATATTCCCTTTTTTATTTGTCCCATTTCATGTGTCCACTTTAAAAAATTATTAGCCAACTTCCAAATTTACCCTTAAAAACACAACTAAAATAACAAAGAATATGATGGACCCACATATGACAAGGGTATTATTGTCATTTGGCAAACAAAAAAAGCAATCATTTAATGTGCCTAAAACTTTGTGTTTTTCAAACTAAGACACTTCTAATGGGACGGAGGGAGTATTAGTTTTGTACAATTTTGAGTCGTTTATGGTTTGTTTATAGCATGCCTTAGATATTTATTTGTGCCTTTAGTGTTAAGCATGTGTTTGTGGGCTAAATGAGCAAAAAAGAGCTTAATTGGAGAGGAAACGGTTATTGCATATGTCCCTAGCGTAGTGTTGGTTTCCTTATTTTTGTAATTTCGGACCCCGAGGGCAAAATTATGATTTAACTCAGGCCTCCATTCTCCCCATGGCAAGGTTACTGAGGAGGAGACCAAGCATTAGTATAAAAGCCTCAGTCTCTCCACCTCTAGAGGGAGTTAGTCATTTAAGTCTACTTAGTTAGAATTATTAAGAACACAAAACACCACTTGAAAATAAAAAGATAAACTATATTAATTCATACCAAGTTTCCATCATCACCCTAGCAACACCAACAGAAATCTAGCCTAGCATGGTTGATACAACAAACTCACATGGTTGGGTTTGTGTACAAGACATCATGAAGGTGTTATGAGGATTTCTAAAGGATTTGGGTGGTTTTGGTGATTTCTCTCTCTCTCTCAAGGTGTTTATGGAGTGATCCCAGGCTCCAAAGGACACCAAAGATCCTCAAAGAAGGCAGAAACACTCTGGAGAAGTGTGGGGCTTTGAGTGAGAAGGGACGCTTCAAAATCTGGGGTGGAGGCCTCTATTTATAAGCATTTCAGCTCAAGCACGCCCTCGACAACGTTTTGGCTCGCCCATGCCAGACTACAGGTACTGTTGCAGAGTCCTTTCATGCAGTCTTGTCTGTACCAGGGGCATGCACGCCCGTGCCATAGACATTGGCACACCCATGAACTTTCAGAAATGCAACCGTCTTGTTAGTCTTTGTCGGTTTTTGCCTTGAACACGCTGGAGTAAAGCACGGCCGTGCCATACACCTGAGCACGCCCGTGCACATCCTGAAACACTGAAATTGACCTCTTTTGACTTGGAAATGTTGACTTGTTGACCCGGGAGGGTGGCACGACCCTAGGCACGGCCGTGCCATGTCTGGCAGGTCTTCAAAGTCTTCAAATCTTCGTCTGTTTTGTGCCGTTTTGTGCGGTTTTTCAATCCTTTTCATCACCGGACCTCCGAACCTGCAATTATCAACAAAGAAACATAAATCCTGACCGAGATAAAAGCATGATTTTAGGTGTAAAACGGGTGATAATCATGAGTGAAAACATATCAATTTCTCGGCACATCATTACACCTCACACTTGAGCTTTTGCTTGTCCTCAAGCAAACCGAACGTTAGGCAATTCTTTTTGGGATGAAAATTGTAAGTTTAACTCGATGTGCCGAGCTCAACTTACCTCTTAAGAGTCTAACTTAATAAACTTTCGGGATTTCAGGCATGGTTTAGGGTAAGACTTGGTGAAACAATTCCTAAGGTGCCCCTTTTTCCTTTTTCCTCACGCTTCTCATTCACTCTGGTTTTATTTGGGGGTGAACCCTCAAATTCTACCTGATGACCGACTCGAATCATAGGCTTGGGTGCAAATCGCAACTCCACCACTTTTATTGAGGTAGAGTGTGTGAATCAAAAGGACTTTCGTGGGTTATTTTTGGTGGGATAGTGGAAAAATAGGGTAGGAATGGAGTCTACCACCACGACTAACTTCGGGTTTAGTGCTTGAGGTATTGGATGGAATCTTCTGGCGATCTTCTAAGTTGACTTTGCTGATCTTCCTTTGGACTTTGTAGCTCGACTGTGGCTTTCTCTCGTGAATCGTTCGGCGCGAGGGCCGCCTAATAGCCTCCACTAGGTTGTGTCGGTCACTTCGGTCTTTCCGGGAAGTGTTGCAAAGCTTCTCTTTTGAAGTTCTCTTAATCCTTTTATTGATTTAGCATCTTTATTCACACTTTTTTTTGACAAACTAAACACAGATTTCACGTGATGCTGGCTGGATGATTTCTTGACTCTTGGTATGCTCTTTTTGATGGCTTTCTTTGTAGCCTCTTCACGATCTTAATTCTGATTTCTTGATGTGCGGCCTATGCTTCAAAGTCCCAAAATTGCCAAAGAGCTTCTTCAATACCTCAACACCTCCCTAGTTTCGTCATGGTAGGGGCTAAATGGATGTAAGGAAATGAAAAAGGCTAAGGCTCAAAAGTGGGTGACTAGGTGTGTGGGAAATATCTGGAAGGCTAATGATAACGGAACGGGTAAGTCCTAGGTGCCTAAATCATTTTCACACACTCCCCTCTGATGTGGTCTTGCCACGCATACGTCACACAAGTTCTAATCGGGTCATGCCTATCGGGGAATATCTCTCAAGTCAAATGAACGAGCATGTATAGTATATGAGTGATGGTGTGCTCGATAAGGCTCAATACTCACAGTTAAGGGTAGGGGTTATTTAAGGAATTTTGGGAACACCTCAGGCTGTCCTGTTGTCTACCAAAAACCTCCCTAATCTCCCGCAAAGTCGTTGGGCTGACTCAAAGGGTTTTAAAAGTGTTTTTGTGACTTTGAGGGGTTTTAAATTTTTCAAAAATTTTAAACACCTCACACTTAATTCTTTTTCAAATTTTTAATTTTATGATAATAATATATGTGTGTGTAAAGAATAAGCGAGCAAGTCAAAAGGTACAAGTATCTCCCCTTTTTATCTTCCAACACTCCACATGCGGTCGATCCCTGCAGCTGCCTCTACATGGATACGTGCTTGAGAGGGCATACCTGCAGCTGCCTCTACTTGGCATGAACTTCAATAGTCTATTAGTACTAAAATAAAAACAAGCTACTGGTCCTAATGCCGAGAGGGCATACCTGGGTGATAGAAGGTATCAAGAGTGAACGACCATACCTGACGGTTCTTGACTGACTCGTCTACCGTATGCACCAACATCTTAACTTATTCGTCCTAATCTACTGAATCCGTGCTGCCTCCACGGTAGCGCCATGTTTCACGTCTTTGGCTGGACAAAACGCGTGATGCTCAGACTACTGCCTTCCCCGCCCCTGGAGCACTGACGGGGTTTTTCTTTCGTCCGTACCTTCTTATCTGACGGTTGTCCCAGTACTCATCTATCCACTTGGTGTTGTCAAGCCCCACTGCTGATTCTTCTGGTGGTACCACTGGTGCACCCTTGGCTTTCTTCAGTTGATAGTTGAGCTGTCTATCAATGAAGTAGGCCACATCAAATGGATCCTCATGTGCATATTCTCTTCCACCGGCCATGTAGTGCAATTTGTTACTCCCAACCCGAAGTGTCAGAATCCCCTCACTCATGTCTATGGTAGCTCGTGCAGTGGCCAAGAACGTTCGACCGAGAATGATGGGCGCATGACTCTCGCCCATGTTGAGGATGACGAAGTCGACTGGAAAGACGAATTTTCCTATCTTGATGAGCAGGTTTTCAACGACTCCCTCAGGCTTCTTTATGGAGCCATTCGCCAACTCAATTGTAGCTATCAACGGTCGCGGTTCTCCCAGATTGAGCTGCTTGTAGATATAACTGGGCATAACATTCACTCTCGCACCCAGATCTGCCAAGGCATAATTCGCAGGCAAGTTGCATATAGAGCTTTGGAGGAAGATGTTGCTGGAGTAGTGCAGCGCACTCAAGTGCGTTTCCCTTGACTGCTACCTCGAGATTTATTTTGTTGTTCAGGAATTTTGAATACTTGGGCATCTGCTGAATGACTTCTATGAAAGTCAAGTTCACATGGATCTGACTTAGAAGTTCGGTGAATTTCTGGTACGGCTCGTCTGTCTTTTGCCTCATCAATCGCCCTGGGTAAGGTATGTTGGGCCGATATTCCCTTCGTACTGTCTTTGATGGTGTTTCAGGTGGTGGAGCAACTGGAGGGTTCTGGTTGACTGGGGGTGCTTTATTGATTGGCATTGGTGAACTGGCGGTCGAGTTTTCTGGTGCGATGACATTGGGAACTGTTATGGTTGGAGTGGGATCAACTGGTGGTGGGATGGGTGGTGTAACTCCTTCGTTGGCAGGTACCGCTGGTTCTGGATAAACGCGGCTGCTTCGAAGAGTTATGGCACTAACATTGGCTTTTGGGTTGGTTTCAGTGTTGCTTGGAAGGCTTCCGACGGGTCTTTCTGCGAGGGATTTAGCCATTACGCCCAGCTGGACCTCCAAGTTTCTGATGGTGGACTCGAGTCCTTGAAGTCTTTTGTTAGTGTTGTTGAAGTTCTCGTCCATCCGTGCTGCTGATCGGGCTTCAAGCTTTGCAAGTCTTTCATCTACAGAAGGGTAACCGTTGTTTGGAGGGCGTTGCTGGTTGTTTTGTTGACTGAATCCGGGTGGTTGCATGGTGTTGTTGTTGTTTTTCCACCCAAAGTTTGGATGATCACGCTAGCCAGGATTGTACGTGTTGCTGTAAGGATTGTTTGGCGGGTGGCTCATTCCAATGAAGTCAACTTGTTCTATGGTGGCTTGAGGAAGACTCCCGTCTTGTGGCTGCAACTCTATTGTGGTGATGGCATTGACTTGTGCTTTGCTCAGCTGGTTGAGGCGAGTTGAGAGTGCCTCAATTTGAGCTTGCAAAGAAGTGGTGGAATCGACCTGATAGAGGCTGGCCTTGGATGGCCGGCTTCGAGGGTTGCACCACTAATATCCGTTAACTGCAATTTCTTCGATGAGATCATAGGCTTCCTGCGGTCGCTTGTTCCCAAAAAATACCTCATGCGGTTGTGTCTATCGTCTGCCTTGCTTGGTTCGTTAGCCCATTGTAGAAGGATGAAACTTGTAGCCAAACTTCAAGACCATGGTGCGGGCATTTTCTCAGCATATCTTTGAATCTCTCCCAGGCTTGATAGAGTGACTCTCCCTCTTCTTGACCATGCTTTGACACGGTCCTTTAGTGAAAAAGGAAACATGCGAAGTCGGATAGCGTCAGGAGAGACGTTTTGCAACTTGAAAGTGTCACAAAGTTGGAGGAAATTTGCGATGTGAGCATGGGGATCTTCATCAGGAAGACCATGAAAAGTGCAGTTTTGTTATATCATGTGGATGACATGGGACATTATTTTAAAATGGTCACCATCAACGTTTGGTCTAGCGATGCGAGGGCCCAAGGCATTGATGGAAGGTCTAGCAAAATCTGAGATGGTTCTATCATCTTGTGCCATTTTTAATCTTTGTTCTTTTCTTCTAGCTTTAAAATATCTTTTGGGTTCTTCAAGAGGAGGTGTAAGGCTTGGCGAGGGACGCAAGTTCATACACTAGTGAAGAACGTTTTTGATGAGATTTTTCAAAAACACTTTTAGAAATTTGAAAAAGCAAGTTTAAGAAAACCTTTCTTTAAAACAGTCTTGTCCTCGGCAACGGCGCCAAAAACCTTGATGCGTGCTGGTTTTCAATAAAAACTTAAATTCTTTTCAAAAAGAGCAAATCCCGAGAGAAATGCTAAGAGTGGTGATGAAAAGGCAAGTAAGTTGGGAAAACAGTTAGGCACTTCAAAAGTTTTAAATTTATAGTTTAAAACGATAGTTGCTCAACGTTCTAGACCCAGCACAACAGGCAAGCATACCTATCGTGTATAGTATAGAAATGTGCAAGTACCGAGTATCGAATCCGTGGACACGATTTTTCCTACTCAGCTTCCTAAAATTACTTTAAAAAGACTTTTTAAAATGATGTGGAGAAAAAGTAAAGTAAAAAGAGAGATGTAGATTTTTAAGAGAAATCAATGACAAAACAATGGTGTTGCTTCGGGATCAGATGGAACCTGGTATGGAAGATAGTTATCTTTATTTTAAGTGGTGTGTTCGAGCTGCGCACTTATGCTTAACTTAGAATTGCTACGACATTTTCTAGAGGTGACTGTTATCACAAAAGCTGTACAAACAACTGTGTTCTTAAGGTTATTTTGAGGGTCTCCCGACCCGGTGAGCTCACCTCTCAACATTGAAAATAAAGTGACTCGAGACTGTGTCGACTCAACCCCGAATTACCCACCTCCCAATGTTGCGATATAGACATCTAACCATTTAAACTTTTATGAATAATTTACCGGTGGCCGGAGCATGATCGAATAAATTACCACTTTATATCTTAGAAGGGTTGTGACCAACCGGCACACGTGCACCTGTTACTTGATTTAATTAATTTGTCAAAAAGTGAGTGTTCTATTATTAACTGTGTGGCAGTATAATAATGAAAGAAAATAAAGACCGTTTTCTCTCAACACGGGTTCATCAAACCTTAACTTGCGCCATGGCTAACACATAGACCATGTAGCTAAGTCCCAAGATTAAACTTTGACTTATCACTAGGACCAAGTATAAAGACCGTACCGACCCTAAGTGAGATCTTAATAGTAGAGGATTAAGCCACGAAGTGTGTGTATTTCTACCCACAAATGGGCTAATCACTACTCGCGGGATTAGGTTAGCTCACAAGTGCATGGATTGTTACACACCATGGGTATACTCATGAGTCCTCCCACTTCCTATTAAAACACCCACAAGTACAAAGACTAGATGATTAGTTAATTAGATCATTAAACAAAGTTTAAAATAGTTAGAATTATTAAGAACACAAAACACCACTTGAAAATAAAAAGATAAACTATATTAATTCATACCAAGTTTCCATTATCACCCTAGCAACACCAACAGAAATATAGCCTAGCATGGTTGATACAACAAGTTCACAAGGTTGGGTTTGTGTACAAGACATCATGAAGGTGTTATGAAGATTTCTAAAGGATTTGGGTGGTTTTGGTGATTTCTCTCTCTCTCTCTCTCAAGGTGTTTATGGAGTGATCCCAGGCTCCAAAGGACACCAAAGATCCTCAAAGAAGGCAGAAACACTGTGGAGAAGTGTGGGGTTTCGAGTGGGAAGGGATGCTTCATTATGTGGGGTGGATGCCTCTATTTATAGGCATTTCAGCTCAAGCACGCTCTCGACAATGTTCTAGCATGCCCATACCAGACAACAGGTACTGTTGCAGAGTCCTTTCATGCAGTCTTGTCTGCACCAGGGGCATGCACGCCCGTGCCATAGACATTGGCACCCCCGTGCACTTTCAGAAATGCAACCGTCTTGTTAGTCTTGGTCAGTTTTTGCCTTGGAGAACACGCTGGAGTAAAGCACAGCCGTGCCATACACCTGAGCACGCCCGTGCACTTCCTGAAACACTGAAATTGACCTCTTTTGACTTGGAAATGTTGACTTGTTGATCCGGAAGGGTGGCACGACCCTGGGCACGCCCGTGCCATGTCTGGCAGGTCTTCAAAGTCTTCAAATCTTCAAATCTTCATCCGTTTTGTGCAGTTTTGTGTGGTTTTTCACTTCTTTTCATCACCGGACCTCCGAACCTGCAATTATCAACAAAGAAACATAAATTCTGACAAAACAGAGATAAAAGCATGATTTTAGGTGTAAAACGGGTGATAATCATGAGTGAACATCAAACTTTTGCTGTTTTACCTAAGGAGGAGGTTGTGGATATAACTGTTAATGCTTCAAGTGTTAGGTGATCCACATCAACCTGATGTGAAACCAATGCTAGGTGCTAGTGAGATTGCAGATCATGTGAGTGTCTGGGAGACAGACATTTATGATGATGAGTCTGATGAGCTTAGGAGGGATGCACCGACAAAGAATGAGGATATACCTATCCAAAATCCCATCATGTGTGCAGCCTGAGCCGAAAGTGCAGCCTGCCGATGGGCAAGGAGGTCATGAAGGTGTTTTATAGAATGAAAGGATCTGACAACATATACTCTGATGAGGAACTTCCCATCTATTTTATCGATCTTGCCCTTATAACCAAAATTTGGTAAGAGTCCACCATTACCTTGAAGAAAAAATTTGGGGTAAGGGTAAAGGAAAGAAAAACACCAATGACTCTCCTAAACAGCCTCAAAAGCAAAATCCCAAGAAATTTGTTACTGAGTTTGTTAGACCTACTAGAGAACTAGAAAGTGGTAACGGTATTAAATCGCTTGTATATATATCGTTGCTAGCCCATTTGTGCACAGTGTTATGACCTTAACTAGAACAACACTTAACTTTTCGTATTAAACAACTTGTATATCGTTTACCACAATATTGCATAGTATATTGAAAGATTTGGAAGATATTTTCAAGTTAATTAGCATTATTGATTATATTGATAAGGACCTAGAGATAATATTATACGCGAATAAATCTTTTTTTTATTGGGTACAGTCTTTATTGAATTATCGTTGTTGCATTTTATTTATTTGTTTATTGTCTTTTCGTTAAGGTACTATGCTGGGGTGCATGTTTTCCCTCATGTGCTACTTAATGACATTTCTGGCCCAGATGGAAATCCTCTACTTTTGAGCTTGAAGCTTTCCACAGATGTCTTGGAGTCGTATGGAATTTAATGTTGTCTGTGAAATTGGCCTATTCAACTTGAGGACAATTTTGTTGTTTTGTCCTTTTTATCCTTTCTAAGCTTTTTATGTAAGTATAAATTAACATCTGTAAATGCCCTCTAAATAATAGAGATATTTATACATCCAAATTTACCGTCGTACTTTGCTTAGAAGTTAAATATTCTTCAGGTTGTCTCTTGCCCATGAGCACTAGGCCTTGCAACGCCAACTGCTATCCTTGTCGGAACCTCTCTAGGTAAATAAATACACTGCATGTTTTAACAATTTGCCCAAGGTGTATAGTTATCCAAGGAACTTTACATTCTACTTTTATAATTTCTTCTTCTTTGTCTAATGATGTGGAATAGGAGCTAAGCAAGGACTTCTTATCAGAGGAGGTGATGTGTTGGAACGATTGGCAAACATAGACACAATTACTCTAGACAAGGTCTTCGATAGTGGTGGCTGCTATATTGACTTACATTGTGCTTAATCTCTAATGGGTCAAACGAGTAAAAAAACAACTTAATAGGAAACGGGTCGAAAGTCGCCCAAACTGTAGTTGTTGGGCATAAAAACCTCCTAAATTATATTTTGACACAATAATAATCTACAACAAATCTGAACTTCTGTAGCATTATTTTTATGGGTCAACCTAACCTGACCCTATGTGTTCCAATAGGAAATGAAATTAATTGTTTTACCCATATAACCAAGGACTCATTATGCTAACATGTCTTCTCAATTGCAATTACTAGACATGGACTCTAACAGAAGGAAACCCTGAGGTTTCTAGTGTTGTATCTTTTACTCATGGAGAAAATGAGATTATCCAATTGGCCGCTGCAGTAGAAAAAACAACATCACATCCCATTGCACAGGCCATCATAGCTAAAGCGGAATCATTGAATCTGAATACTCCAGTTACAAGTAGGCAATTAGCAGAACCAGGATTTGGGACCTTGGCAGAAGTAGATGGACATTTGGTGGCTGTTGGATCTATGAAATGGGTCCACGAATGTTTCCACCACAGAAAAAAATATATACTTGATATAATGAATTTAGAGAAAGATGTGATGCAAAAATCATCCGATGGTCGTTCATCATCGGATCATTCTCAGACAGTTGTTTTCGTTGGTTGGGAAGGTGAAGGAATCATTGGTGCTATTGGAATATCTGATAATTTGCGTCATGATGCCGAGTTTACCGTGAAAAGGTACCACCCCTTATTTTATTTATTTTGTGTTACAAAATTTCTAGTTCGTCAAATACTTAAATCCATATGCTTTTGCTAAAGATATCCCATATTTTAATGAATGTGACGTTTTGGTAATGTAACGGGTCGAAAGTATTCTATAGCGTATTTTTACTTCACACAACCCCTAAATCACTTTTATCCTAAAACCTCGGTTATATTGTAGTAACTAGTAATGTAACTCCTCTTATAATATTTATGATTATTTTACATACGACATAGAAAAACAGAGAAACTGGTAATGGGCTGACAGAATCTTTCCTAACCTTGGTTTCAAAAAATGTGCGTGATGCGATAAACGCCTTAGGGTCCTGAGGCGGCATCTCATGCATATATGTGTTGAAATTAGGGTTTGCAGGAGGCTGGTATGTGAAACAACCAAAAGGATTATGAAAGGTTTGCTTAATAAAATGGCTAATTTGTAAAAGAGATGTAAATTTCCGTTGTACATAGAGCAATGCGTCAGTTCTCAGGACCTATGCGCCTCGGAGCGCCTAAAGCTTTTTTAAACCAAGTACTTAACGCCTCGTTAACTTGCCAATTTTGCCCCTGAAGCAAGACGGTGAACAATAATTTTTGGGTTGTTTGTTTGTTACTTATTGTAGGCTACATGAGAAGGGGATTGAAACAATCATGTTATCAGGAGACAAGGAAGAGGCAGTTGCAAGTGTAGCAAAGACCGTGGGCATAGGAACTCATCTCAACAATGCATCTTTGACTCCACAACGAAAATATAGTGCTATCTCAACTCTGCAAAACTCGGGCCACCGCGTTACAGTGGTAAATTATTATTATTATTATTATTATTATTATTATTATTATTATTATTATTATTGTTAGTATTATTATTATTATTACTATTCTTCTTATTGTTATTCTTACTATAACCATCTGAATATTGTTACTATGAAATGTGTATTTTTATAAGTTCAATCTCCAACATGTTGGGGACGGGATTAATGATGCGCCCTCTTTGGCTCTAGCTGATGTTGGAATCTCTATGCAAGTTGAAGGACAAGAAAACGCCGCTTCTAATGCAGCATCCATTATTCTTCTTGGGAACAAACTTTCACAAGTAAGGATTTTTACATAAACGCTCTCCTAGGACACTAGAAAGCATTCCATGCACCATCTTGTTTGGCTCTAGTGAATAAGGTGGCAATATCGACCCCATTTATCTATGAATAGGCCGTTTCAAGTTATGAATGTTTTATTTGTAACAGGTAGAATAAAAAATAGATGGATGCTAGTTCTATGAAATATTCCAAAATTTGGACAAATGTTTTGACTCGACCCAACCCAACAACCCTAAAATAATAACTATATTTGATCCAAACCCGTTCTCACATGACCCACCTATTTGGCACCTCTAAAAACAGTTATGTGACTTGTATGAATGATGGCAGGTGGTGGATGCACTTGATCTTGCAAAAGCAACAATGTCAAAAGTTAATCAGAATTTGTGTTGGGCAGTGGCATATAACCTCATTGCAATCCCGGTTGCAGCTAGTGTTTTGCTTCCTCATTTCGATTTTGCCATGACACCCTCACTTTCAGATATGATCTTTACCTTTAGTTCCTTTATGTTCATAAGGTAAAGTCTTTTTGGGTTTTAATTATAGAACTAATGGAAGTGTAAACCTTTGGTATAATAAATAGGTGGGCTGATGGGTTTTAGCTCAACATTTTTTGTTAGCAACTCCCTTCTACAACTTCATGGGTCCCACCAAAAACTGAAAAAGAAACTGCCATACTCAAGTGAGGTAAGGTTCCTCTATCTGCTAATAATTCGTTTGATTGTAATGTGGGACCTTTATTGTTGGCCAATGTTTTTTGTTTTTAATAGAAGTTTGCTGTTTAGAAAAGAAAGAAAAAAAACTAGAAGAAATTATATGAATGAACAATAATAATATTTTGTATGTATGGTATATGATTTATTTTGATGAAATAATAAGATTTCGATGACATGTTTTTTTGGCAACTAGTGATGTGTATGCGTATTTTACGATGAAATGCACATTCTTAGGCCATTGGGTATACTTTCACGTAACTTCATTACATGTAGGCATCTTTAACAACCATATTACCCATAACACCCTTCATGCCCCTCAAAGAAATGGTAATCCCTCCGTTAACGCCCCTCTAAAATTAATGTTAAGTTGATTATGTGTGTAAATCACTCACCTAAGATTCTTTCATGTCCAATAACATGTTAACGAATTGTTCTTTTAACACTCTCAATGCCTAGAGGGGAGTGGTATTTAACGTCCTTAACTCCACATGTCATCTTTAACATATGGTGGTGTTAAAGCATACCCCAAGGCCTTAGAATAATAAACTTTAACGCCTAAACTATTGACGTTCATATCTAGTTTTAACACTCTAGCCCGTTTAAGTTTGACTTGATTTGAACTATTAGCGAGTTGATTTTGAATGTCCTACAAACGGCTTGCCTTGAGTGCACCTCTAATTATATAAAAAAGAAGAGGGGGGGGGGGGTTGCTATTAACAAAAAATGAAATTGGCAAATTAATTTTGCATAAACCAAAAGCCCCTTTTAGAAATTTTATGGAATAGTTGACATGTTAAATTGATAAACCATGTCGAGATTTCGATAATAATTTCTATAACAAATTGCTATGTTCTTTTTTTAAAACAACACAAATTGCTATGTTTTGGTTATGTATATATGTATACACTATAAGTAAATGGATTAACTTAACCGAGTACAATTAAGACAAATGTTTTTAGACTTTTTATTTGTAAATAATGTATTATTTGTTGGGCAATGTTTTGTTACAGTTTTTTTGATAGGTAACATATCTATTGCCCACCCATTCTTGTAAATGAGTAATGCATGTTGAATATTCATTTAACTAAAAATGTGATTGTATTTGCACTTGAATTTAGCTACCCTTAATAAAATCACATATTTTTAGTAACCCACCCAAACCTTTTAAGCCTAGTAAAAGGGAGAGGTCATGTCGAGTAATGGGTTAAAACTAATTCAAATCAAAAGAGGTTCGATTAAAACAGTTTCGAGTCAAAGTAATTCATTTATTTAAATGTCAATTTGGTTTAGGTCGTTTTAGTTTAACAAAAAATATGATTGAAGTGAGTGACTATTAATTGAATTGTTTAAGCCTGGTAAAACAGGTGGGGTCAGGTCAAGTGACAACTTAGTTTGGTGAAACGAGACCACTTTAAAAGTGTCAATTTGGTTTGGGGGTTGTCAGCAAAATGGATTCGAGTTGACATGAATGCTTTTAGAAAAAAAAAAAAAAAAAACTATCACTACATGATCAAAAACATGATCAAAAGAGACATAGGAAGACATGAAACAAAGTGGAACCTATTTTGACCATGACAATCTACAAATTAGACATGTATTGCATCTCAAAATGATTCCAGATTAATTTGTACCATACGAGGAACACAACTTGGGAAAAAAAGAACAGACTTATAAACCTCAATTAGATGCTAACAAGATAAATATATATACTTCAATCATGTTTGATTATAAAAATGTTCACAAGTAAAACCTGTTCATCCACCCGATAGATTACCTCCTTCTAATGTTCACTTGTATTTTTCGCCTCTTCTTCATCTTTTCTGCTACCTCATAAGCCTTCTCCAACACTCTCTTTCTTGCATTAAACTTCTCTTCAATAGCCTCCTTCATTCGGTTCTTCGATTCTTCCAAATCAACCCTCTCTACCTTTCTTTCGGTCTTCAAACTCGACTCATTCTTGATGTACTCATCCACCATGCCTTCCCATTTCTTAACCAGCCCCCATGCAATCTGACGAACATCTTTCGATCCATGTTTCTTAAGAAGTACCCTAACCAAGCTTCCAATTCTTGTTTCCTGCAGGGTTTTCACCGATAAGCTCATCTCTAACAGCTTCATTAACGACTCCAACACTACTGATTCAGACACATTTTCATCCTCAATTATCCCTTTAATCCTCAAGACTCTAGCATCACCATCATCCTTTTCGTTTTCAGCTTTCTGTTCAGGAGTCTCCAGACCCTTAATGGGTTCAACTTTCTTCAACTTTATTCGCACAATCAATGATCGTTTCTGCTTCTGTGGAGGGCTTATAAGGTTTGTTTCTGACTCACCACCTTTCTGTTGTTGCATGTTATCACTATCTTCCATCCATTCTTTCACCATGCGTTTCCATTCTTTGACAAGTGTTGTAGAGATCTTTGCAACGTTCTTTGACTCGTGTTTTCGAAGAGCATTAACAGATATGCCTACACCCGTTAACTTCAAAACATTCACTGACTTCACCATGTGTTGAAGCTTCGATAACGACTCCAACAATACCGATTCATGGCTGCTAGTTTGATCAACAATCTGTTTGATCTTCAAAACATGTGCAACTGTTGTTGTTTCGTCTTCAGCACCCATGTTGTTGATCATGCTAGGCTTTTCACAGTTGATCAAGTGACATGAGAAGAGGGTTTGAGCGATCATATCTCTCTTGTTGTTGAACTCATGAGGGTGATCGGAAGCAGCCATCATGATGGCCTTGTTGATAATCTCAAATATGTCAACATTTGAGTTGCGTAAGTAGTTCATCCACTCGTCTTCCATCAAAGGGTTGTTTATTGATTATGAGTTCTTTGAATAGCTAGAACTTCAGGAGAGCAGTAATGGTATACGTAAATATATATAAGAAAAGTAATCTGGATGAGAGTAGGATCGCAAGAAATTCGGATAATTTATTGATTACCAACAAACTAATGAGTTGTTTCCTAGCTATTTTAATTTGGAGAATAGATTTTCTCTACTCTATTTTCCGATGATTTTATCTCAAATCCTTTAATCAACCAAGATAACTTAAATTTAAATAACAAGTGCGTAGAAAAATGGAAAGAAGTAATAAAATTAATAAATAGTTTAACTGAAAGTGGTAACAAAATAAACAGTCACCATGGTTCGATTTAATCTCAAACTAGAGATATTCCTCAAGTGCGTGGTGGCAAGGATCACTATTAGAAAACCGATGTTTTCCTACGAAAATTTCCTATGCATTTTCTACGGATGTATACTCCGACAATTTTTCCACAAAATTCCAACGCAAAAAAAAGCCCAAAAAGCGACAACAAAGGACATTTCCAATGCATTTCCCACGAGCCTTATTCCTACAACTTATTTCCGCGGGAGGGACATTTCCTACGCTTTTGTGACATTAAACGGCATAGGAAAGTTAGTAGTTTCAGTTGGAAACGATTCGGTTTATTATGGTATTGGTATAGTACCCACACACGCTAAAAATCGAATATATTAAAAACCAACTTGTTCTAACTAACGACATGTTTAAACTTTAGTTCACCAGTAACTTAAAAAACAACGTAAAAGAGTTCAAGAAACTATTTTAGCATAAATATTTAGAGTTAATTTATTTTTCGTCCTCGTGGCTTGCTTAAAATAACTATCACAACCCAATAGTTTAAAAATGGCCAAAGCAGTACCTCTTGCTTCATTTTCGTTTCGATTAGACCCAACCCCACTAACTCATCCAGATCACCGTTAAGTTTTTAGTAAAATTGCTAAAATACACTTTTGTCTCCCCCATTTATCCCTCTACTCCTCCTTTCTTCTATACATGCCACCACCAGCCACCACAACCAACCATCACCGCCATTAGCCACCTCTACCATCAACCACCACTACCACCAACGACCCACCATAGTACCAACCCAAACCTATTGATGTGTTGATAAATGCATCACATTTATGTATTAGTTTTGTACAATTTTGAGTCGTTTATCATTTGTTTATAGCATGTCTTAGATATTTATTTGTACCTTAGTGTTAAGCATGTGTTTGTGGGCTAAATATGCAAAAAAGAGCTAATTGGAGAGGAAACTGTAGTGCATATGTTCCTAGCATGGTGTTTACTTCTTTTAGTAATTTTGGAGCTAGAGGGCAAAATTGTGATTTAACTCAGGCCTCCATTCTCCCCATGGCAAGTTGACTGAGGAGGGAGACCGAGCATTACTATGAAAGCCTCAGTCTCTCCACTTCTAGAGGGAGTTAGTCATTTGAGTCTCCTTAAGTGTCTGCATTTGAAGGTGTTTGGTATTTGGCTTTGCGTGAGTATCGATTAAAGGAATTTGAAAATGTCATATCGTGTGGATCATTACATTTTTGTAATCTCTATCATTTTCCGGTGCTATCAAAATCTAATATATTTGTTGGGTCTGCTGACCTGAAGAAGAACAGATGATTAGAAAGCCAAAATATTCTATCTTTTGATCCTTTGAATAAAACAGTTGATTCAAGATACTTTCCCCAAAAGACTGTTGACCCTAACAACTGCTACACCAAACAACTGATGAAGACAACTGCAGCTGCTCAAAGATCTGCTGAGCAAACAACTGATAGACAAAGATCTGATGAAGAAACAACTGCTGATCAAGAACTGAAGACAAAGGTCTGTTGAACCAACAGCACTTTGGTTTCAACAGATGATAAAGACCATCAGAGTTTTCCTTTACAGTAGTTTGTATTAACAGTGTTTTCAATGTAACAGTAGTTATAGTTAGCAGATGTTTTATGTTGTTAGTCAGTTAGAGGTCGCTGTCTTAGGTGACGTCAGCAGTGATCATCAGAGGTTTGGTTTGGTTTAGTTTAGTCTATAAATAGAACAGTGATTGTACTGTTCTATTCATCACTCTCGTCATTCTCTTAAGACAAACATTCTCTGAGTGATCAGGCTGGGGGGAGTTATTGTACAATTGTAATCTTTCAATCTAATGAAAGCTTTCGATTAAAAACAATTATTCTCTTGTTTTGATTTATAGTTTATCATTCCGCTGCACTTTCCATTTATATCTCACTTCACTTATTTCATTATTTGTCTAAACAATCAAAACAATCAAACTCAGATCCTAACAATTGGTATCAGAGCTTGGTCAATTAAATTCAATCTAATCAATCAATTTAATATAAACAGATCAGCTCACAATCATTGATATCGTTTGTTTGTCGGATTGAAAACAGAGTAATAGTTTATTTTAGTTTCAACCGTTAGTAAACAGATTTTGTTTTCGAAAAATCAGAGAATGACTTCACTTAATCAAGATCCACATAACACTGGCACTAGCAACAAGCCTCCGATGCTTGTCAGATCAGAGTACAATATCTGGCAACGTCGGGTGGCTCATGTGTTAGCACAACAGAACACAGGGTGCTGGAAATCGGTAGTATTTGGACCACATGTTCCAATGGTACCGAGTGCCGAGGATCCAAAGATCCAAGTACCAAAGAGTGTTGAGAATTACTCTGAGCAAGATTTTCAAAAAATCGAGTTAGACGCCAAGGCTTTTAGCATAGTAGCCATGGCGCTACCGAATGATATCTATGTCGGACTATTGCATTGCAATAGTGCAAAAGAGTTATGGGATGCTCTGAAAGAGTAGTTCGGTGGGACTAAAGATGTGATTGAAAACAACCGTGAAATACTTAACCAACAATATGAAACTTTTAGTCACATAAAGGGAGAGTCGTTAACACAACAGTTTGAAAGATTTAATTGTCTGATTAGTGAACTAAAACTGGTTGGTCTAACTTATCCTAATTCAACCTTGAATCATAGGTTCCTTAGATCACTTCAGGACAAATGGGATACTATAGCAATTGTCATGAGAAACTCTATCGGATTTAAGGACCTGACTCTGACCCAGCTTCATGGTAAGCTCTTGACTTATGAGAGAGAGCTTAACCAGAAAAAGAAGCTCCAGGACTCTGGAAAAGTGTCTGATGACTATGTATTTGGGAATACAGCACTTTTGGGCCAAGAGGAGGCATCTGGAAGCAGTAAGGATCAGGGTTATGATCATTACATTGATATAACCACTGGTTTTAACACTGATTCTTACTCATCACCCAGCTATGCTTTTACAGCTAGTGGTGATATCCAGGCATCTGATAATTCATCTTTTGTGTACAATGACCTTCAATACATTGACCCTTTGGACTTAGAAGAAATTGACATCTTGCATCAGGTGGCCCTGCTCAGTATTAGAACCAATAACTTCCATAAGAAAACTGGCAGAAGGTACCCAGGTTTACATGGTGGGTCAAAAGTGGGGTTGGATAAATCAAAGATCAAGTGTTACAAGTGTCATAGAATGGGTCACTTTGCTAGGGAATGTAGGAGTCAAAATGGTACCCCCATGATCACCTATCCAAACCAAAGGCCTCAGACCAACACTTATCAGTTTCCCAAAACACCCCTGCAACAAATGTGCAAAACACTGCTCACTTTGCACAGACCCAAACCACTGTTCCTGTACACTATGTCCAAACCACTGTTCCTCAGTATCATTATGTCCAAACACCTGTTACTCAGGCACAAGTGCCAATGACTGCTGCTTCATCCTCTGCTCCTGCAAAGACCAGTCAGCAAAGTCAACAGAGTTTCTTCACTCAAGGCTTTGTTGATTGGAGTAGTCTACCAGATGAGATAACAGATGATAACATTGCTTTAGTTGCCAATTCTAAGAATAATTTTTGCTTTATGGCACTAGAAACAATTGTTGAAGAGACTGATTCTGAGGGAGTGGTGTCTTTGTCTGAAAATGTGACTAATGATGTTGTTGATGAAGTTGTTTCAGCTGAAGAATCTGAAGTAGAGGTTGTGAATCTCTCAGACCCATGGGGAACTGATGATTGTGATTGCCAGTGTAACTGTGCCTTGATGGCTGCTGCTAAGGTATCTCCTCAAATCTTAAATGACTTGTGCTCAGACAAATGTATTGTGGCATTTGCTAAGATAAAAGAGGTGAATGAAAACTTTAGAAAGAAAATTTTGGAAGATGAAATTCAGTTTGAAAAACTCACTAAAGAGTTAAAATAAAAAATAACTAAAAAAGAATCTGAAATCAGCAGTTTAAAACATGAAGCAAGCATAACCAAAGACCAGCTTCAGACTATGATAACCAAATATCATTGTTGTAAAAAGGAGCTTGAGTCCACCCAAGTTGAATGTCAGAAACGGGTGGAATCATCAAAAGGTTTTGAGATGATTGTCAACCAACAATCTAAAAGTCATGTGAAATTTGGCTTTGGTTTTCAAGAAACCACTGCTCAGAGTTCACAAACCACTGACAAAAAGGAACCACAGTTGGTTGAAATCATTCCAACCAATTCAAAAGGTCAAGAAATCAAGGTTACTGAACCCAATGGCAAGAAAATCATTCTTGAAAAGTTGGAAGGTACGCCCTCATTTGATGAAATTGAAAAATATCAATTCAAACCAACCTGGTCAGATGAGTGTGATGTCCTTGAAAATTTCCAACCAATGACCTTCAAAACCCCTGATGGTAAAAAGGCACCACAGGCCAAAGCTATCCCTTTGAGAGATCTTCCAACAGATGATCAAACATCTGTTGAAAGGAAGAAAGGAAAAGGGAAAGCCAAAGACAACTTGTTTTGTGATTTTTGTGAAAAGAAGAATCATGTCACCAAAAACTGTTTTCTTCTAAAAGCATATGACATCAACAAAGCAACAAGTTTAAGTGATTCTTAAACTAATGAATGTTTAATCTGTAAGAAAAAGAATCACAAAACAAAAGAGTGCCTGTATCTCAAAAATTTTGATGAAAAGATAAAAGAGTACAAGGCTAAAACTCTTGAAAGTCAAGTGGTGAGTACTCCAAAAGGAAAACCCAAACAGACTTTTGAACTAGTCCAAACAGCTGTTACCAAAGGTCTGAACAAAAACTCTGCTCCCAGAGATGTTCAGGTAACAGATGTTCCACCAGCTACCAGACTTCCAAGAGGATATGGACAACCAACTTGTCATCGTCTGCCACATGTTTATGAAGAGCCCAAAAGGCCTTCAAAACCTAAAGTGAACAGACATCCTCATGGTTTTCAGCATTTGACAGGAAGTGATCAAACATCTGTTGGACCAAGTATTGACATACAAGCACTGGCAAATGGTCAACTACAGCTGCTGAACTTAGTTCAAAAGCTAGTTCAAACCACTGATCATTCTCCTCAACTTAAGGCTGAGACATCTGAGAACCCATCCAAAGCCAATTTGGCTTTGGTCACTCACCAAAACTAAACTCTTTACTGATGTGCAGGGAGCTTCTGCTTGCTTAGATAGTTTATGGTATGTAGATAGTGGAGGCTCCAGGCACATGACAGGATGTAGAGCCCTTCTTCTGGACTTTCTTGCACATGGAGGGGGTGATATATCCTTTGGTAATGATTCTAAAGGTAAAGTGTTGGGTTCTGGAACTGTTCAAGCAGGGAGACTTAAGTTTGAAAATGTTAATCTGATAGACAATCTAAAATTTAATCTACTTAGTGTATCACAAATGAGTGACAAGGGATATGGGTCATTCTTCACTAAGAAAACATGTAAGATTGTTGGACCAGAAGTGGTTGAAAAGATTAACACCATCATTGCTGAGAGTAAAGCACAACTTGTTGCTCATAGAAGTGGCAATGTGTATGTAGTTGATATGTTGAAGGATAATCCTATGGCAAATGTCTGTTTGTTCTCTGTTGCCTCTACCAAAGAGACAGAATTATGGCATAGGAGACTTGGTCACACTAACCTTCAAACTACCAACTCTCTCTCCAAACAAAACCTTGTCAGAGGTTTGCCATCAAAAGAATTCAAATGTGATGAGCATTGTGTTTCCTGCCTAAAAGGAAAGCAACATAAAAGCTCTTACAAATCAATTGATGAGTCCAAAACTAGTCAATGTTTACAAATGTTACACATGGACTTGTTTGGCCCAGTTAAAATCATGAGTCTAGGAAGAAAGAGATTTTGTCTTGTCATAGTTGATGATTTTTCTAGGTTTACATGGACTTACTTTTTACATTCTAAGGATGAGACTGCAGGTATCTTGAAGGACTTTGTCACCAAAGTTGAAAAACAATATGACTTGCCAGTAAAAGTCTTTAGAAGTGACAATGGAACAGAGTTTAAAAATAAGGAGTTGGATGACTTCTGTGTGTCAAAAGGGATTGTAAGGCAGTACAGTATCCAAAGAACACCAGAGCAAAATGGGGTGGTTGAGAGAAAGAACAGAACTCTCATTGAAGCTGCAAGAACAATGCTAGCAGATTCTGGTTTGCCACTTTCCTTCTGGGCAGAAGCTGTAAACACTGCTTGCTATGTTCAAAACAGAGTTTTAATCAACCCAAGACATCAAAAGACTGCTTATGAAATTTTGTTCAAAATCAAACCATTAATCTCATTTTTCAAAATCTTTGGTTGTCCTTGTTTCATTTTAAATCTTAAAGATTCCATTTCAAAATTTGCAGCCAAAGTAGATTGTGGATATTTTCTGGGATATTCTTCTACTGCCAAGGCCTATAAAGTTTTTAACACAAGGACCAAGACAATAGAAGAAACCCTGAATGTGAAGTTCAATGAACTTTCATCTTTAAAAATCCCAGCAAACCCTGCTGAGTTATTTGATTTAGATAAATTCAAATTTGAAGATATTACTGTCAAAACTAACAGTGCAGGTATTTCACAATCTCCACAACAAGACTACAGAATAGATGTTGTGATTCCAGATCACTATAAAGTCTATCCTGTATCCGAGGAAGCAGTAGTTCAAAACAACTGTCAAAACTCTGTCACAGCTGAGTCAGCCACTGTTGGCCAGTCCTATCCTCAAACCACTTATTCACCTATTGCATCCACTGCTCAATCATCTGTTGACAAAAGTCAAACATCTGTTGACAAGAGTCAGTCCAATTTTACACCACTTGGACCCATTCCTCCACCCCCATTCCAAACATCTGTTGACACTACAAAAGTGCAAACAGATGTTATGTCAACAGAGTCACCAAACCTCTGTCCTTCACCTCAAAATGCCATCATACCATATCAGGGAGATCTAATCTACCTAAGAGCTCATCCACCAGACCAAATCATTGGCAACATCAGACCACATCCTTTAATGAAATCCCATTAAGGATTCAGTACTTGGGGTATGCTATGTTCTCAGACTCTGACTTCAATCTTTCCCAGGGATTGTTTATGGACTTAGTTTCCAATGTGAAAGCCATAAAATCTGGCTCAAACAATGCTTTTCTACTTTACCCAAGAATTCTTAGTGTAATCCTTCAAAAGGTTTTACCAGAAAATGATTTTCGAAAGGGTGAGTCTTTTCAAATGAAAAGTTTAACTGATGAAACTTTCACAAGAATGTTGGGTGCAAAAGTTTCCAAAAGTGTCAAAAATTTCCAAAACACAAACAAAGAGGTCAAAGACAACAACTGTTGATCAAACCTCTGTTGTTGAGCCCACTGCTCCTGGTGATCATGGCACTTCATCCAGTGCTGTGAAACCCACACCAGCCACTTCCAAAAGAAAACGTCCAACTACAAAAACCACCTCCACACCCAAAAAGGGACTTCTGGAAGATGAGATACCAGAAGCAAACCCTGTTGCAACACAAAAGCTACCTGAAACCACTGTTGTTACTTCCTCACAACAGTTGGAAATATCTCAACCCAAACAAACTCCTCATGTATCCTCACAAAAGGATCATGTTGTAAGCCAAAGGGAACCACATACTGAAGCATATGAGTCACTTGATCATATGTTTACAAGTCCATCTCCCAGGGCTAATTCTCTTCTTACTCCTCCACCTTCACCACAACATGTCCCACAAACAATGCAACCTCTGTTTGAGGCAATTGATAAAACTCAGGATAATCCCAGTTCCTCTCCTTCACCTATCACTGAGAGTATACCTCCACAAGTGACTGGGCCTAAGAAAAATCAATCTGTCAACCCACAAACAGAAGAGGAGGATACACTCCCAGAGTTCAATGTAACTCTTGGTGAGTTTTCAAGTGAAGCAGCCACTACTGGTGTAGAGACCATTGTCTCACAACAGGATAGTGGTTACATAGCTAAGACTTCCTTGAAGGCAACAACTGAGGAGGCCACAATTGTGTCCCCAAAATCAGTTGGAAGTCCCCAGAACCAAGACCAAGGGGCATCTGGTTCTCATTCCCTGGACTCACCTCCTAGGACTGAACCAGGTAAAACTACCACTGGTGGGAATTCAGATGATCCTATTAACTTAGGTGATGGATTAAAACTACCACTGAGAAGGATTGAGGATTTTACTAAGACCCTGAGCAACTCAATGTCTTCCATGCCTCTCAGCAGTGACATGGAAAGGGAAGTAAGGGATTCTCTTCTTGTAGCTTCCATGCCTTACAAAGCAAACAAGAAACAGTTTGCAGGTTGGACCACTCATACACTAAGAGAAAACTAATCAAAATTGAAGAAATGGCGAAGAATCCTCCTTCAAAGGTCTCTGCCCCTGATTTCAGCAAAGGAAGAGATCCAGCCAGAGCTCTCAAGTTTAAAAGAATGAGACAAGAGATAGTAGTTGCTGATTATGGAGAGATGAAGTCTGTGGCTAGATTGTCTGAGCTGAGATTGGTTGAAACTTACAAGAAGTTGGAAGAAAACAGGAAGAAGGACCCTACTTTGCCAAGAAAACCTGTCTATGCTGATGAGCCCAAGAGACCTCTACAGGCCTTTACTTTAGACAGCTTACTGGACACTTCTGACTTATCTATTGCTGCAAGAAGACAGTTCAAAAAGTAGAAGGAGATGACAGAAGAAGAACAGAAACAATTTGCTGATACTTTTGTGAAAGAGGGTCTTATCAACCAAATTCGTTATTTCTCTGATCCAACAACTGAGAGACTCAGAGAACTCATTGGAAGACCTCCATCACCAAACTCATCCAAAATAAAGATGCATCCCAGCCATTCCTCTGATTCTAAAATTCTAAAATGGAAGTCAAATAAAGACACCCATGAATTGACTCTGCTCAGATAAGATGGAAAGATTCAGAAGCTAAGCATGGATGATGCACATGGCCTGTGTGCAGAAGATCTCCAAACATTGCTGAATCTAGAGTTGGAAAGAGATGCTGAAGACCTCTTCTCATTGAGCTTTGAATTACAACTCAAAGGTCAAATTAGACAAAGTCTGATGAGAAATAAAGATCAAGAATAAAGCTAAGTTTTGGCATCATCTGTTCTAGGGGGAGATTGTTGGGTCTGCTGACCTGAAGAAGAACAGATTATTAGAAAGCCAAAATATTCTATCTTTTTATCCTTTGAATAAAACAGTTGATTCAAGATACTTTCCCCAAAAGACTGTTGACCCTAACAACTGCTACACCAAACAACTGATGAAGACAACTGCTGCTGCTCAAAGATCTGCTGAACAAACAACTGATAGACAAAGATCTGATGAAGAAACAACTGCTGATCAAGAACTGAAGACAAAGGTCTGTTGAACCAACAGCACTTTGGTTTCAACAGATGATAAAGACCATCAGAGTTTTCCTTTACAGTAGTTTGTATTAACAGTGTTTTCAATGTAACAGTAGTTATAGTTAGCAGATGTTTTATGTTGTTAGTCAGTTAGAGGTCGCTGTCTTAGGTGACGTCAGCAGTGATCATCAGAGGTTTAGTTTAGTCTATAAATAGAACAGTGATTGTACTGTTCTATTCATCACTCTCGTCATTCTCTTAAGACAAACATTCTCTGAGTGATCAGGCTGGGGGGGAGTTATTGTACAATTGTAATCTTTCAATCTAATGAAAGCTTTCGATTAAAAACAATTATTCTCTTGTTTTGATTTATAGTTTATCATTCCGCTGCACTTTCCATTTATATCTCACTTCGCTCATTTCATTATTTGTCTAAACAATCAAAACAATCAAACTCAGATCCTAACAATATTGTTTCCTCCTTTATATTAGATCCTAAACCCGTCGAATCTCGTTCTTGTTTTAGTAGAACATACGATCCTACGAGTGGTATAAGAGCTTTTGGCTCATTTTAATTCACGGGTTTATTTCATAGTTATTATCGTTTCAAATTTGAGTTCGGTTGAAAACTTGAGTAGTTTTTGATTAAAAATAGTGTCTATAAATTTTTTATTCAAATTTTGGGATTTTGGATCAAAAGTCATGTTCAAATGTTGGTTTTGAGTTCGTAAATGGATTCAAACGTGTTTTCTAATAAACCCTATATAAAAATTTCATAGAAACGACTAATCGCTAGTCATTTGGCCACTACTGCAATCCCAGACAATACTCCTCGTTATATGACTTACCTGAACCACCGTCTTCATAAACAACCGTCGACAATTTGTAGGCTTAGTCGGCCCTTTTTAGCAAAATGTGTAGGCAAAATCCTAACACTTTGAGTTGGCGGGCTTGTGCAGTCACGATAGCAGTTAACTCATTGACTTGGCACTGGGGTTGGTTTTATGTTACTTGCAGGAAATGTTTCAGAAAAGTGCAAACTAAATCAGAGTACTTACAAACTGCTACAAAATTTTATGTAGAAATTCTCGATTTGCCTGAACTTTTTAATTGGAGGGTAGTAATATAACTTAACTATATCATCATCAAGTGGTTAACATAATATTTACTCGCCTACAGTTTTATTTATAGCTTAGATTGAGTTTTTGGGTCAAAAAGTGAGATTTTCATCAAGTAAATGATACAACACCTTCAAGCCGACAAAAGTGGGGGTGAGCATAACACATATTGACCCGAAAAAACCAAGACACGGCATGTAAAATACACGAAACCGAACCGATTCCACCTAAATAGGTTGGTCTTCGGTTCCCATATTCCCTAAATTTCGGGTTCGGATCGGTCCTCGGGTATATGTTGAGGGTAACCGAAAATTTCAAGACCGAACTGAATGGAGTTATCCAACCGAGACTGAATGTTGGTAGAAAGTTGGACATGGTTAAGTGACTCTCGATGGTGGTGTTACAGGGACGGTGGGCGGTGGCTTCATATTGCAGCTTACTTGAATGGTGATAGTGAATTTAGATAATACAAAATCACGAGTTTTAAACTATTAGCTTTGCTCCATGGTTGCGAGAGAAGTGTTTGAAGTTTGGATTCCACGTCTCCTGAGAAAAATGGTGGTTAGTTTTATGGCCAGTGAAAATAAAATATATAAAACATTAATGAAAAGGCTATTAATGAAAAGGCAAGGGTATGAATATCTCGTGGGAGTATGCTTTCGCTATTTGTAGTAAGAATGAAAGCCAGAATGTAAATAGGTTTTTTTATTAAAAGAGTAAATAATTATTATATATAATCCGATATATACAAATATAATTGGGTTAATCACGATCTTAGCCCGTTGACCGACCTAATTACCAGAATGGCCCCAAAGAGACGGTCACCAATTTCGAGGCACCCAAGGCCTCTCCAAAGAGGCTTCCCGTAAGGACCAATACAAAACCGACACCCCATCACACACACTCTCTCTCCTCACTTTCTCTCTCCTCATTCCCTCTCTCCTCTCTCCTCACTTTCTCTCTCCTAAGTCTTTCTCTTCTCTCTTAAGACGTCACCGATTATTATGGCCATTGGACTTAACTTCAGTGGTATTAATTTCACATCTGAAGCTGAATATCCACACATAAGAACTGATTATCACAACTACACGCTGCAAATGAAATAATCAGAATATTAAATAAAAAAGATCACATGTTAACCTTTTTTCGATTATTAAATATCTTGATTTGGTGTAGGGAAAGAGATACTGACAAAGATGGTCGAATAAATTTCAAAGTGTTCTTCCATGGACTCTTTTACATGGTAAGAAACTATGATGAGGATGCTCATAATTCTTCTCTCTCCTCACTTTCTCTCTCGCATCCTACGCACCTTCTCCACATCTGCCACCACATCACAGCCCAAATCTATCTACGACGATCTCTACCACGAACGTAACATCAAAAGGGTCAGTGACTTCTCTGGTGTGAGGTTTGACGTCTGCAGTAACAATCTTGTGACGTCTCCGCCTCCGCTGTGACGTCTTCGATTGATTAAAGAAGAGAAACCCGGCTCGAATAATCAGCTAAAAGAATTGGGTATTTGGAAAAGATTAAGAAGAAGAAAGAAAACAAAGTTCTTGAGGTTCTTGTTAGGACCGGCGAACGCGTAATCCGACAATCACGGGGTTTATACCAGAGGTGCGGAATCCCTCTAATATGTTCTAATAACAGATACGATATTGAAACAATGATAAACGAGTAATTACAACACACAAACGGGTCAAAAGATTATAGATTAATCACTAACACAGAGCTCGAGTGTTTACAATGATCAAATCAGACGTCTCAGACCTGGGGAGGGTGTTTGGAGAGTGTGTGTGGCAAGAACTAAGCTCTAGGGTTGAGAATAGGCCTATTTATACCTCCCGGGTACGAACAGCTCTTAGTAGGCAATTAGCAAGTCCATTATAGGCGATTATGGCTAATCGCCTACATGAAGCAAGCCAATTGCATGAATAGTAACATGATTAGGGGCCCAATCGCATGCTACAATATGCTAATCGCCTACAGCCTCTCTCATACCCCAAAATGCGTATAAACGCCTCCAAACACCCCGAAATACGTCCAAACATCCAATATACTAGCCTAGGGACATCATGTACTAACAGACTCCCCCTTGGACCAAGCTAGTATACGTACAGAGATAGCCAAAAGACAACGTTTATAACAAAAGCAAACAACTTTATAGACTCGATAAACAGAAAACAAATACAGCTAAACAAAATAACTAGCAGCATCTTCAGTCTTCATCTTCAACTTGGCGTTGTCCTGATCCTTGTGATTCTCGACCAATCGCATCCTGCATGAACTTTGTTGGCGTAGCAGAACCGGATCACTCTTTGAAACTTCATTGCTTGAGCCGCTTCATCAGGTAAATGCATGATCGGATACAGGTACAGCGTTTCCACGTCCTTCTCTGAGCAGTTGATCAACCACATCGGGTCCCAAATCCTTATCTTCCTGCACGGGTTCGGACAGTTGCTCAAAACAATCACTGCCTCTGTAGTAGCTGCATCATAGTGCCAGTAATACAGCTTGGAAGAAAAGTCTTGTTCAATCGGGATGATAGGAATCTTTGAGACACACTTCGGCGGCTTGATCTTGTGTTCCCAGATAGGCTTCAAGGTGAACTGATTAATCTTGTCTGTCTGATATGATCTGGGATACTGAGGCGTGAAATCTTTCCATCCCTCTGTGCTTTCTCGCTTAAGCTTTGTGTAGAAGCCCTGAAGAGGAGGAGCCTTCTCTTTGTATAAAGGATAATCGAGACGAACCAAATCACAGATATACCAGAAGGGTAGGCTCAGAATGTCTTTGTATTCCCGAAAGTACAAAACACCTTCTTGCCATTTCACCCCGAGCATCCTCGTGTGACTCACGTACGCCCAACTAATCACATTGCCAGACATCTTCGATAATCTCTTCTTGAAGATGGATGCTCGCTCGACTTGTTTTCTTTTCTCTTCGGGCTTGAACCATTGGGGATATCGCTCTCTGATCTTGTCATGTCTTTACTTCATCAGGAACTTCAGTAGAGTCGGATTTCAGTTTCTCTTCAGCCTCACGTACCATCTCTTCATCGATGTTTGGAATTCCAGCGCCCGAGTCATCCAGAACGTACTCAGGAGTCGGCACGCTGGTTCCATCTTCGAGATTCACCTCGTTGTTCTCTGGATGCATCTCAGGTGGTATACTTTGACTTGCACTGGAAGATTCTCCAGATACAGAGCCGTATACCTTAGCCATATCGTCTGATGTCATCTCAGGAGGTATCTCTCCTTCTTCCAGATCGTATTCAGGCATGGCAGGTGGAGGGAGCAAGTTGCCTTCATCATCATATGCAAAATAACAATTCAGAGGCTCCACATATTCAACTTGAACTATGGCTTTCTTCTTCATTTTATCTCGCAACTCTTGAATCTTGCTCTTCACAGGTGCAGGCTCCCCCTGAGCAGAAGAACCTGCTTCGGGATCATTGCCCTTGCGATCATGACTCTTCTTTGTACGTCTTGACACAGAACCACCCGATGATCCGCCACCACCTGTGGCTCTAGGATCACCACCATCACCACCTTTACCATCACCATCACCATCATCATTATCATCAGACTCATCATCGTCATCCTCATCATCGTCATCTTCTTCACTATCTTCATCATCATCACCACCAGCAGTACTAGCTCCAGCTTCTGAACCACCTGTGAGTCTAGGTTGAGTTCCAGCTAACTCATTTAACCTAGTCCTCAGCCTTGAGTTTTGCTTCTTGTATTTGGTGATTCGTCGCTCGTTGTTCACATTAGCGAGCTGGAGATCACTGTACTTTTCTTCAACTCACGTAAGTCTCGCCAGAGCACTTTGGTTAGACTGAATCAGTTGCTGGTGTGATTCCATGAGCTGCCTGTTCGACTCTAAGATCTGCTGGTTAGATAAAGTGAGAGCGTCGACAGTAGCTTTCAATTCTGTGTTTGTAGTAATTGTCTCGCCAATCAATTCTAACATCGCCGTTTCATTCTCTTCTATTGTGGCGTTTTTGCTTCTCAGCTATTTCGCGCGCTTGTGCAGCAACTAAAGCAGTAAGTTCGCTGACATGGCGTTGAAGTTGTTCGTTCGTTGCTGGAGCCGAAGAAGAGGATTGGCTTGAAGGTTTAGCAGTTGACGATCTCGCTGCTTCCCTCAACTTCCGGATTCGATCACCAACCGGATTGGAGACAATCTGTGAACTTGTCGCTTCAACGGTAACTGAGACTGGCTCAGTGAAGATTACCGAGGAAGACATTGACATTGTCACACCTGCAGGTATAGCTGCACTAACTGATATAGGAACTGAAGATGTTGCTGCTGCTGCTGTTGTTTCTGTTGCTGCTGTTGTTGTTGTTACGGCAGGAGAAGCAGGAATACCGAAGGTCTCTAGGAGATTCAAGGTCACACACCTTGCCCTGGATCTCTTAGGAGTCTTCTCAGCCGCAGCTGGTTTCTCTGCCATTCTCTTCTGTCCCCTTCCTACTTTTGTTGCCTTTGACTTCTGTCTTTTCTGAGGAGGAGGCGTGCTAAGTTCAGCATCGATATCTGCGACAAGATCACCACTATCTGGAGTGAAGGTGGGATCTTTTGCAAGATCTCTCGCCTCAGCTGAGCGAGCTCTATCCTCTTCTAAATTGAGTACATCAGGGGAATCATCTTCAGTATCTTCTGAGTCGTTATCATCTTCATCAACATCTGTTATATTAACTGGGCCTTCATCAATCTTATCCTTACCTTTGCCTGAACTGGAGGGTGCATCCGCATCTAGAGACGTAGGATCAAACATATCATCATCATGTCTCAGTTCAGCATCAGCCGTATTTCCCGGAGTATTGGCTCCCAACTCAACAGTAGGTCTGCCAATGTTATCACCATCCTTGAATACCTGTCTGTGAATCTGAATATCATCTTCTGATTCGTTGTCGTCATGCCTCCACCTGTTACCTGGAGGTGCCTCATAATCCTCTTTAACTAGAAGCCCATACAATCGACGGCTTGGAGGATATTCTGACTTCTGCTTATTCTTGTATTGCAGCATTCTTTTCAATTCAACTTCATCTATTTTCTTGATCTCAATCAGCTCTTCAACCCTTTTCACCATGTTTGGAATCTGATTATCAAGGATCATCTGCAGAAAACGAGGATAGACAATGAAAGGTTTCTTTGCCATTTTCTGCAGAATCACTTCCTTTAAGTGATGCATGATCATTCCAGAGAAGTTGAACGGCTTGTTCAACGTTAACGCAACAATCGCTGATGCTAAAGTGTCTCGGATCGCATTGAAAGTTCCTTTGCGAGGACCGATACACTTCAGCACAACGTGCGTCAGATACTTCAACTCTGGAAGAAGATTCCCTTTCTGCAGCATCTTCTGCGCTCGAACATCGTCAGCATACTTCATCCTTAGGAATCCACCACGTATCAGAATAGAGTCGAACACGATCGAATCATCTTTATCATCTTCAAACTTAAGAATCTCGCGAGCCAAGTCTTCAGTGATAATGACTTCCTTTCTTTGCACAGTGCTTCTGATAGTAACCGGCATTGTGTTGACATCAACGCTTTCATTCTGATAGAACTCCTGAAGAATGTTCTTGTACGCCGCATACTCTGTAGATATAGCATACTTTATCTTTGAGCACTTTAAGAATTCGATCACGCCTTCAAACTGCTTGCATTCCGCCTTCTTTATGGGTCCAAGAAAGGCCAGACAGTTATGCTTGGGAGACGTACCGTACTGCATGATTCTATAAGGCAAACACACGACAAAATCATCAGAAACAGATCAAGGATATGATAATCGGACAAAAACGGACTAAATTTGACTAAAATTGGTCAACAGAAGACTAAGGGCGATTAGCATACGTAATCGCCTATAACCTATGCACGATTAGGGATACTCGTGTGACTAGTCATGCGATTAGCTGAAAATGGATACCAATCGTGCTACTGTTCACACGATTAGCCAGGCTAATCGCGTGACCAGTTTGTCTCCTTTACCAATTTTATCAAATTCTCAATCTGGGTTGTTTTGGGTTGTAATTTTTGTCACATTTGAACAACCATCAACCGGTGATCAAAACCCCTATCAATTATTTCAATTTCGGGTTCGTATTAAGGATCAATTGGACGTTTAGAATATTAGGGTTCTTAGGTGTTCTTGAATTTGGGGTTTTTCGATTTAAGTTGTTTCAAATCAAAATTTTGGTACCCACAGTTTCCACATACCCCGATTAATATACCCCAACCCAAGAAATCCATTAACAAGTAGTTAATCAGCCCCTATAATCAAAATAAAGAAAGCTAGGGTTTCGGCTTCAAAACACGAATTTAAACCTGAAATCAAGATGTTTAGATCTGAAACCTTGTAGGATAGTTACCTTGATTGTATAGAACAAGTTTCAAGATCAAAGAAAACACGGGCAAGAGTTCGTTTATATACGGGTTAAGAGGGAAATCGAGTTCACTGAGTTTTGATTTGAAAATAATGAAGACAAGAGACTAAGGTTCCTTTATATACTTGTTCTTAATCGCACGCTACAGTATCACGAGTAGGGTATACTCGTGTGCTACAGTAGCACGAGTGGGGTATCAATCGTCTTAGTGAACGAGCGATTAGGCCCAATCGCTTATACAATCATGCGATTACCCAGTATGCTTCCCTTCAAAACAGATGAGCCTAATCGCTTATCGTTGTATGCGATTAGAATGGTAAGTCAAGCGTTTAGAGTCACAAACGCCTATGTTGGCACACGAATAGGAGTAATCGCTTACCCCTATATGCGATTAGGACTCCAAATGCTTAGACTATTTTCACAAATTACCAATTTGCCCCTGCAGCACCAAAGCTTACATTTTTGACCCGTTAAGGTTCAAAACATGCGTTTTTCAACCCGTTTTAACACACGACTCAGATGATGACTCAGATACTTGAAAATGTTACCTTTTCCACCCTTGTACTTGAGAGAAAGTACGGTTTTGACCCGGCAAAAACACAAGTTTCCAATTAGTTGATTTTCGGCGTTTTATTCTTGAAGAAGTAAGATTACAATGGATTAGGTTTCCATCATCGGCAATCAAGAATAGCTAAACTACTAAAATTAAATAGAAAATAAGCGAAAACACGGAAACAACTAACTGTACACTATCATATTTTTGCGAGTTTCAGTAGTTAGGGAATCATATCAGTGTACGGACTATACTAGAACCCTTATACTATCAGTTTTTGATTAAAATTACCAATAAGCATCCTACAACAACTGTTAGTATTGTTGTCCACCTAAACTCAAAATCAAGTTTTATCGCTAGGCACTTTAGATACGTTAAGGTAATATTAATACTGATTAAAGGTGTTCCCCGCACACGCGACAAATTCCCGCGTCAAGGAATGCGCAAAGCTTCCTCGTAACCGGTGAATAAGCTGTTGTCATCCGTATTTACAAGGAATGGACTCAGTGGTGATCAGGTCTGCAAGAACGCTGCAGCAGAGAGACCAGTGAGATCCAGACCAGGGTTCAAGTCAAATACCGTATTTTTGATTTTTCACGGTACGATGCTTTAGGTATATGATTTGATACCTTAGAGCGATTCTCTTTGAGAATAGGGTTTTGGCATTCACGATCTTTTTGCTCTTACAGGATTCCCAGACGTCTCCTAATCAGAATTTATTCTGTTTTTGTTTTTCTTTTCTTTTTCTCTGGGAATGGCAAAGAGGTGTCTCAGTTGTAGGCTGTGAACCCAACGTACATCACTTATGCCACCCCATTTTATTCTGAGAGACGTCCAGTTCACCCCGGATGTATCAACCTCTTCAAGACCAGAAACCTCGGATTTTGGCATTCTATCAATAAGATTTGGGCTTTTAGACCATATGCCAACGCGACGTTAATCCACACAATCCTCAGTTGATTTTAGGTTTATATCACCGTGCCGAGCATGGAAATGATTTCGAGCCTACCAACACATCATTGTAGAGGCTACTTATCAGATCCAATGTTTTTAAGATGATAAAGGTCTAGACAGTCCAACTGATTGGTTAATATCATCTTCCCCATTTTCACCAGAGAAACTCATTTTTGCATTTTTCATTCATTTTTTTTATTTTTGGATTTTCTCATTTTTTGATTTTTGCATTTTCTGATGTTTTTGTATTTTTCTGAATTTTCTCCCCATAAAAATCTAAAGATTTGCGAAAAGACAATATTTTTGGATTTTTCTGTTTTTGAAGAAAAATATTTACAAAAACGATTACCGATGAGGATCTAATCCTACTTTTCTTTAATGCCGTGTAGAATTAACAGATACTCAAAACGAGGTCCGTCAAAAGCTTTGGTGAATAAATCGGCACGTTGGTAATCCGTGTGGATTTTAACCATATCGATAAGTTTCTTTTCATAGCAATCGCGTATGAAATGATACTTAACCAAGATATGCTTCGCCTTGGAATGTTTAACTGATTCTTTAGCGAGAGCTATAGCGGACTCATTATCACAGTGAATGGGAGTATTTATAAATTTCAAACCGTAGTCTCTCATTTGTTACTGTATCCAAAGAACCTGGGAGCAGCAGCTGGAAGCAGCTACGTATTCCGACTCGCAGGTGGATAAGGCGACTGAGGCTTGCTTCTTGCACTACCACGAGACTAGTCTTGGTCCCAAAAACTGGCATCCAGCCGATGTGGATTTCAAGTCTTGTTTGCATCCGCCATAGTCAGCCTCACTAAAGGCGATGAGATCAAACTTATCGTCATTAGGGTACCATAGACCTTTGGTCGGACAACCCTTTAGATAACGTAAGATCCTCTTCACAGCAACCAGGTGGGACTGTTTCGGCCTTGACTGGTATCTGGATAGCAGACATGTCGCGAACATAATGCCAGGTCTTGATGCAGTGAGGTACATAAGTGAGCCAATCATCACTCGATAAAGAAAAGGATCAACGGCTTGTCCTTTCTCGTCAGGTCCAATCCCGTGACTGGGCTGAATTGGGGTGCCTACTGGAGTAGAGTCTTCCATCTGGAACCGGCTCAAGATGTCAGCAACGTATTTGGTCTGGTGGATGAAGATCCCCGACTCTTGTTGTTCTACTTGTAGACCTAAGAAGAATTGCATCTCCCCCATCGAGCTCATCTCAAACTTTTCCTGCATTAGCTTTTCGAAATCCCTGCACATAGCATCATTAGTAGACCCAAATATAATATCATCGACATAAACCTGCACCAGAAGACGGTCACCACCCTTTTCCTTGGTGTATAAGGTGCAATCCACAAGTCCACGTTTGAACCCGTTGGATATAAGATAGTTGCTGAGCATTTGATACCATTCACGCGGTGCTTGATGGAGTCCGTACAACGCTTTGTTCAACTTGTAAACTTTGTCACGATGAAGCGGATCCTGAAAACCCGGTGCCTGAGCAACATACACCTCTTCCTTCACGATACCATACAGAAAAGCACTTTTCACGTCCATTTGATACACCTTAAACCGTTTGTACGAAGCGTAAGCTAAGAACATTCGGATAGCTTCAAGGCGCGCAACTGGAGCGTATACTTCGTTGTAATCTATTCCTTCGATTTGACGGAAGCCGAGGACAACTAATCGAGCCTTGTTTCTTATAATTACCCCGCGGTCATCCCGTTTACACTTGTAGACCCACTTTGTTCCAATTTTCTTCACGCCTGGAGGTAAGTCAACTAAGTCCCACACTCCTAGCTTTTGGAACTGCTGAAGCTCTGTCTGCATTGCATCAATCCATGGTTCTTCTCTCAAAGCTTCTTGGACGGTTCGTGGTTCCATCTGAGAAACATATAGAGCAAAAGACCAATCGTTCTGATGACCTGCTTTTCTGATCTCCGAATAAAGAGCTAGGGTTGCTGAATTGTCACTTGGACTGGCATTTCTGAGCTGACTACGTGTCATCACTCTACCAGCCGGATCACCAATCACATTCTGCAGTGGATGAGTGTCGTGAATCCGAGATTCCGGATGTGCCGGCACTGGATCATCCGAACGCAGATTGAGATTTTCAAGTCCCTAAGAGATATTTGTTTTAGCGGCACTTGAACTAGAGGGAGCAGCGGGTTGCAAATTAAAACCGGAGAAATCAATCTGTAGACCAATTCCAGGAGCTGCTGAAGAAGAAGGACCAGCTTGATCATTCCCTGTAGGAGGAACTGGAGCTGTATTGGCAGATTCACCATTTCCAGCCAGTTCTTCAGTAAGAGTTTCACGAGATTCAGTATATTCCTCATCTGAAGAAGATTCCATAACCTCTGACGCTTCCTGAAAGACTTCCTCAACTTCAACTGCTGCGGTTTTACCAGGGGGACCCATGGATGCAGAGGCATCAGATGCGGCAGGCGCAGGTGCATTAACCACGATCGGACGCATTAGCGGTGAGCTAGCTGCGTTTTCACATTCGTAATACATTTGCGCTACAGCATCATCTACCACATTATCCAGGTTGAAAGAATCAAACAAACTCTTATAGTCGAACAACAAATCGGGTCCAACACCGGGCGCATTGACAGTGTAACGCTGAACATCGACATTAAGCCAATCCTCAACGTTATTGGTTCTTTTGTTATATACCCTCTTGTTAGGAGTACTGTATCCAACAAAGAAACCTTCCTCCGCCTTCGCACCAAACTTCCCATCGGGATGTTACATTGTGCATGGAGCTCCGAAGGGTTCCAGAAACTCTAAGTTCGGCTTCCTCCGGTTTAGAAGTTTGTAAGAAGTCTTGCTGAACCTCTTAACCGTAAGAACCCTATTCAGAGTATAACACGCGCAGTAAACTGCCTCGTTCCAAAACATGACAGGCAAGTTTGAATCTGCGAGCATTGTCCTGGCTGCCTCAATAAGAGTTCGGTTCTTTCTTTCTGCAACCCCGTTTTGCTGAGGAGTGTATGGCACTGTGAATTCGTGATGAATACCCTTTTCTGCACATAGTGACTCCATAGCATTGTTCTTGAATTCTGTTCCATTGTCGCTTCGAATCCTGCGGATTTTCAGCCCATAGATATTCTCTAGTTTGGTGAACAGATCTTTCAAAAACTCAAAAGTCTCACTTATATGCTGCATGCATACAACCCAAAAGAACCTTGAATAGTCATCAGTGACAACCAGACAGTATAAATCTCCATTCTTGCTTTTACGATTGACTGGGCCGAACAGATCCATGTGCAACCGCTCGAGAGGCACACTGACTGAGTTGACCTTCTTAGGTTTGTGAGATTTCTTCTTCTACTTCCCTTTCTTACATGAAACACAGACGTCATTTAGATGAAAATTCTTGACTGAGACACCTTCCACAAGATGATTCTAAACCAGATGATTCATCTTCCTCAAGTGAATGTGACCCATTCGTCTGTGCCACATAATAGACTCCTTTTCTGTAGCTTTAGACAGAAAACAAGTGACCTCCCCCTTAGCTGTTACAGCTTGACTCATATCCAGAACATACAAGTTGTTAACTCTTGGAGCTGAGATCATAATCCATTGTTTCGGAATCTTAAAGCCAGGCTTCAGAATGAAGCAAGCATTGTCATCAAAGAACACTGTGTATTTCTTGTCACAGATCTCTGAGCCACTCAGCAAGTTGTTGTCTATTTGTTTTACGAAGCTTATCTTTTCAAAGCTTACAATACCATTCCCCATACTGCCTTCTTTCGTGATGTATCCCCCTTTGTTACCAGCAAAAGCAACATACCCCCCGTTGATATTCTTGATGTCAAATAGCAGGGATAAGTCGCCTGTCATGTGCCCAGAAGCTCCACTATCAACAATCCAGAGGCTACTGATAAGGCCCTGTGGAACTCCCAGCACAGCATTCAAAGTTTAGTGGTTAAGGGGGACCCAAGCCTTGACGGTCTTGGGTCTACCATCTACATCCAAAGTCGGAAAGTCAACCCACATTCCGTTAGGAGTTGGTGTTGCTTCCGATGGTCCGGCAGTTTCAGCACTAGCAGATGATTCTCCGTTCTTAGTCGGTGACTTGGGTCTCCAAATCTGTTCCGGTCTCTTTGGCTTGGGCTTCTTCTTTGCCTTGGGGCTAGAAGGTCCAGCCTCAAATTCCTTTGGTGGGACAGGTTTTGGATCCACTTCAGACTTAACTATACGTGGAGCAGTGTTAGGGTTGCCCTGAGGTTTAACTGCAGCCTTTGCTTGTGGCTTAGGCGCTGCTTGTACCTTTGTGGGAACTGGGCTCCCCCTAGACTGCGGACCCCTGCCATCAACTGGCTTTTGGTCCATAGCAATCTTGTTTCGGTTGTCATAAACTACCTACTTACCTTGTTGCTTCTCAGAAAGTTTAGGGGAAACATGTGGTTTAGAGTTGCTAGAACTAGGAGCATCATTTGTCTCGATCCTTTTGCGTCTCAATTCGGGGCAAGCAGCAACTAAATGCCCATGAACCCTGCACTTGTGACAGGATCTATACTCCTCAAATGGAGGAGCATTTCCATCCTTACTCCTTTTGTTAGACTTCATGGCAAATGAGTTTTTGTGTTTTAAATCCTTGAAACATTCTTTTTGCCAGTCTGTTTTAGGATAATTATCATACTCATTGCCTGAAGATCTGACAAACTGAGTAACATGCTTTTTAGGAGATCTCTCCTGAGCTTGATTCTTAGTATTCAAAGTGTTCTTCTTTTGATTTTTATTCTTGTTTTTCTTGGACTGATTACCCTGACCCTGTTTCCCGTGTCCCCATTTTTCTTTTTCAATAGTAATGGTGGATTCTTGCCAGATTTTACCAACAAGACCAGGTGCCAGATGCTTATAAGGAAGTTCCTCATCAGCATAGATTTTATCAGATCCTTTTAGTTGATAGAACACTTTGATCGTTTTACCAACAGAGGCTTGCACTTTCGGTTCAGGATCACACAGGATGTGATTTTGGATAGGAATATCCCTATTCTTTATCGGTGCATACCTCTCTGGTTCATCAAGCTCATCATCAGAACAGTCTGTCTCGCAGACACTAGCATCATCAGCAATCTCACCAGATTTGGCAGCAACAGCAGTGGGAGCAGCCTTAGTGACTTCAGCAGGTTCAACTGCTTCTATCACTTTGGGCGCAGTAGGAGCAGCCTTAGTGACTTTGGCAGGTTTAGCTGCTTCAATCACTTTAGGCGCTTCTGCAGCTTTAGCTGCTTCTGCTGGCAAGTCCATAAACTCTTCCTTCGGTAAAATATCATAGTGATGATTTTCGGATCTCACCGGAGGAGGACACTGAGCATATTTGGGACTGGTGGAGTTGCTATCCTTTTCTGAGTGTTCAATGATATGATCAAGAACATACTTGCAGTTCAGTTAACTTTCAAGTTTCTTCTTGATCTTCTCATAGTCACAGTTAACAATGGCCAAATGTTTCTTAGTGTCTTCTAACTCATTAATGTAATTATTGATAGCAATTTTCTTGTTAGCTAGAGTTTTAGACAATTCAGAAACATCCTTTTTATAGTTTTCAACAGTACTAAGAAAACTTTTCTCCTTTTGTTTTAAGGAATCATTTGACCTTTGTAACGGACCTACATCAGCTTTTAAATTCAGATTCTCATCAGTTAATTCTTTGATTCTGAATTTAAGCTGATCACACTCAGTAGAATCTTTCTTAAGTGTATCAATGGTGATTTTGAGGGCTTTCTCATTAGCTCTCAAAACATCATTGCTCTGTTGGCATTGACTTAAGTCTGCTTTCAAGTTCAGATTTTCGTCTGTTAAGACATCAATTCTGTACTTAAGCTTGCCACATTCACCACAATCAGGTTTAGGATTGGAAGAAGAACATACCTTATCAGACGACTCTGTAATAGCTATCGAAGCATAATGAGCAGCCGTCTTCACTGATCCAAAGAAATCAGCAAGATTGTTCTTTGTACAGTCAGCATCCACAAGAATCGACCTTTTGATGATCAAGGCATCTGCTTCAGCTAACAAATCCTCCAAATCCATCCCCATATCAGAATCACAGTCGGAATCACAGTCAGAAGCTTCAACTTCAGGAATAACTACTTCAGACTGACTCGGACACTCTTCAACTTCTTCTTGAGCATCAGACATTATTTGGGCAAAACATGCTGCACCACCCTGCGGAGCTTGTTCACCAGTGATGAGGTGATTCCAGTTAAAACCTTCATCTTCTTGAATTACCAGGGCTTGATTGTTGTTTGCATGAGGCCTCTGGTTCTGGTTGTTTACTAGGACAAGAGCTCGTTCAGTATTTTGGTTAGGTTGTGTCTGAGCTTGTTGCCTCTGATTCTGATTGCCTCTATTGTTGTTGAAGGGATTCTGATTTCCCTGTTGCCTAGGTCGGTCACATTCTCTGGCAAAGTGTCCTCTGTTGCCACAGTTGTAGCAGGTGACCTTCGTTTTATCAAACCCAAACTTAGTGTTGTTGTTGATCAGCACATCTCTCCTTCCAGTTCTATCCATGTAATCCTTTGCTCTTCTCACCACACTAGCGAAGTGCCACTGGATGTCTATCAAATCCATGTCATCCTTGTCGATCTGAGAATAATCTTCTTGAGTGAGATAAGGATTCCCGATCTGCCCTGCAACTAATCCACTATAGGAATTGACCAAGGTTGACAGCAGAGCCATGTGTTCTTGGGCTAACTCTACAGTCACCTTCTCAAAACCCGTAGTGTTCAGCTGCTCTGCAACTGGATTGGTCCGATAGCCACCCTGATTCGAAGTAGAAGCACCTCCATATCCACCATAGTTATTAGATGGAGCACCACCAAACCTTGACGAAGAAGGTCCACCAAAGTTGGAGGTTGCCTGTGCTGCAAGATGAGCAAACGGATTAACACCAAATTGGTTAGTATTATAATTCGAAGGATACTGGTTTCCTTGACCCCAAGGAAAGACTGGTGGAGGAACGTCAGATACTGATGTCCTGAGCTGGATTCCCGTAGTAGATACTGGGATTCTGAACAACGGGCGGCTTGTTAGCTCTCCTGATCTCTTCGATCTCCTTGTTCTCCAGCTCTGCCACGAACTCATTGATGGAGAGTGTCTGATAAACATTGTTGGATTTCCGGATGTCCAGCCATTGATGCCAGTGTGAAGGAAGCGTCTCTGCTAGTCGTTCAACAAGTTCTGCAGAAGTGTAGATAACCCCATACTGATACATCTCGGACATCAGGTGATAATATCTAGCCGTCATATCTCTCAGCGATTCATTCCCCATCGCGTTGAAGTTCTCAAACTCCTTCTTCAACTGATCCACTTTGACCTTTCGCGTCTTCTGATTACCCTCATTTCGCTCAGCAAGCGCTAACCAAAGCATCTGCGAAGTAGTACACTGCGCAAACTGATGAAGTATGTCCTTAGGAAGTGCTTGCTTCAACGCTGCCATCGCCTTCTTCTCATAATTATACTTCTTCCTCTGATCTTCAGTCATATCTTCCAATGAGATCGGAGTAGTAGAATTCTCAACCAACGGCCTCGTGTACACGTTCTCGATAGCTGACCATACTAAACCATCGATACCCTCAACATGCATCTGAAATATGCCCTTCCATCCATGGTAGTCTGACATGTACTGCAGTTTCGGTGCCCTGTTAGAACTACCCGTCTCTAAGTCACTCATGAGAACGGAAGACAGATGATTTGTCTGAGCAGCTAGCGCCCACGGATTGATTCCGGCAACATTCGCTTGCATTTGCGATTGCTGCATCCGTTGCGCGTTTCGTTCTGTTGAGAACTGCCAAGGGTTCGTGGGTACGTTAGATTGATTGTTCATTTGTTGGTTATACTGAGGTCTCGGTTGACTCAGATGTCCCCAAGGGTTCGCCATATGTTAAGGTTTGATAATAGTCTGATACTTAGTCAAATTTTACGTTCCAGAACCTGGTAGGCGATTATGGTCACAATTGCTAGTTAATGTAGGCGATTGGGGTTTTTAACACGTGATTAGGGCTAATTGCTAGTGAACAGTGACGCGATTAGGGGTTTTGGGCGATTGGGGTACACCACGTGATTAGGCCTAATCGCTAGAACAGTGTAGGAGATTTGAAGGCCTAATCGTGTACAAGAACTGAAGTTATCAAGCGAATGTGGGCTAATCGTGTACTGTAGCACACGATTGGTCTGCTAATCGCTACCAAACCCTAAACGTATGAAGTTTGCAAGTGATTAGGTCTGCGTAATCGCCTGATCTGATCTGCAGCCGCACTTTTGCTCAAAAATCACCTATTTTGCCTCAAAATCTTATCTAAAACATTGTGTTTTGATCCCAAATGATTAGACAAGTTACCAAAACAGTTTTAGAACAAAACCTGATAAAAAACACACGTTTTTAACCGTAAACACACACTAAGATTTTGAAAAATATGGGTTTTTGATAAAAACTCAAAGTTTCAAAGTTCAAACAGGTTTTTGATCAAAAATCTTAACTTTTACACCAAAAAACAACCTGTTTTCACTCGTTTTTGTTATTAAAACACCCGTGATAAGAGCCTCGGCTCTGATACCACTTGTTAGGACCGGCGAACACGTAATCCGACACTCACGGGGTTTATACCAGAGGTGCGGAATCCCTCTAATATGTTCTAATAACAGATACGATATTGAAACAATGATAAACGAGTAATTACAACACACAAACGGGTCAAAAGATTATAGATTAATCACTAAAACAGAGCTCGAGTGTTTACAATGATCAAATCAGACGTCTCAGACCCGGGGAGGGTTTTTGGAGAGTGTGTGTGGCAACAACTAAGCTCTAGGGTTGAGAATAGGCCTATTTATACCTCCCGGGTACGAACAGCTCTTAGTAGGCGATTAGCAAGTCCATTATAGGCGATTATGGCTAATCGCCTACATGAAGCAAGCCAATCGCATGAATAGTAACATGATTAGGGGCCCAATCGCATGCTACAATATGCTAATCGCCTACAGCCTCTCTCATACCCCAAAACGCATATAAACGCCTCCAAACACCCCGAAATACGTCCAAACATCCAATATACTAGCCTAGGGACATCATGTACTAACAGTTCTCTTTAACTGTTTTCTAAGTATGTTGTGGGTGACCTCTCCGAGACGTGGGAAGAGAGAGAAGGAGAGGTGGAGAGGAGGAGAGAGAGGGGTCGGGGAAATAATTAACGAGGAGAGAAGGAGAGAGAGTAGGTGATGACGTGACGGTAAGTTATTTGCTAGATCTAGAGCTGTCAGACGTCTAAGACGTCTTGATCAGCGTCTTGAAATGTGTGACCCATCTCTCCAAAGAGACGGAATTGGGCTATTCTCGTAAAGAGGTTGGTCAACAGGCTAAAATCATGATTTTGCCAATATAATTGCTAGGAAGTATTCTGGTCATTTCTTTGAAAATAAATGTTATTATAATATACTCTACACCAACCTTGAAAATAGAGAAGATAGCATGCTTACCTTAAAAGACGGAGCGAACAGTCGTAGATTTCCACTGACCTACCTAAGTTCTAGTTATTTAAATACAATTTAATAACTTATGTTATCAAAAACCTTTTGCAGAAACTTTGAGTAATACTCTCTCTCCCGCTTCTTTCCAAGGTTAAAGAAACCCAGAAGATGAGTTGTCATCCCTAATGTGATGCTATTCTTGATCTTCTATTTGTGGTGAACACTGTATAAAGCCGTGTGATTGAAGAACAGTTGTATAAACTCAGTTGGCAAAAGTTTGATTTGGGTTCGATCTTTCCTTATAACCCGTATCTCCGAAACCGATAATACCCGAAGCCGAAATGAGTTTATAGGGCCGGTCGTCGGTTCTTACATTCATGATATTTTGGGTTTCGGGTCAGGTATATCACGGTTCGAGTTGGTCCAATCCAAATGCTCACCCCTAGACCAAAGGCATTCAAGGGTACTGAAAGTATCTTAATTAGAACGACTATATAATCTTCTACTTTTATGACGACAATGGAAATCGTGTTATTGTTCCTCAGCACAAATATTTGGAAGAAGGTGAAATCCCCTCTAAAATGACTCATGAAGAAGTTGCTGGGTGTTCAAGATCACATTTGGAGAGGCCTAGACTGAAAAATCGACACCAACGACTTCAGAACTTGATCCAAATATCAATGATGTGGAAACCGAGGACATAACACACCAGGAATATCCAGAGTACTACTTCAATGATGAAAATATCAGGATACCAGATCTGGACGAGGAAATGTTTAAGAAGGCTAAAGAGGTTCTTCAGGTTGATTTAGTTAAAGTTCCTAAAGATTCCAAGTCAAGATCTGCTCTGTGAAAGAAATGTGTGACAAATGGTATCAAACCTTGAAGGAACGCTTGGGTGCAAACAAACCTACTTCGCAAGTGTCTTGCTTCAAGAAGAAGTTAAAGAAGATGTTGGGAGATGTGCTAAGCTGGTCTTACATACCGCATGCAAAGGTCAATGGGATCAAGTGGGAGGACGATCTTCGAAATTTCGATCACCATGTTTGACTCAAAAGCCTTCCATGCTAGTGTATACGTTTTTTAGGGTAGTATTTTTTTTATTATATCATTTCTACATGTATTCATATGTAAAAACTCCGAAAAAATTAAGTAATTTTTATAACTTTTATATTACATGAAAAACTAGTGGTTCCCCACTTTTTATGGTTTCCCTATGTATATAATATTATATAACATGTTCTTAAGAAAAACTATAACAATCGTTAGCAGTGGCGAAGCATGAGCGAAAATCTCAGGCGGTCGGAAGTCACCGGTTACAGGGGTCGAAACCGTGGATGCTAAAAAAATTCTATACAAATACTATATAATCGGAACTTCTGAGCAAAAAATTCACGCCCCCTCTCCTCCCGTCCCAAGAAAGCCGCGCCACTAATCTTTAGATATAATACTATAAAATAAACAGTTTCCATGTGATATAATGTTGTTATTGGAGAACATTTACTTTTTTTTTTAAACGACCAGACGGAACGGAGAACCACCCATAAGAACACCCAAACCGCGCAAGTTCGAACCCTGGCTCCAACGTTTGCAAGCCCGCGCAAAGCCGCGTGGGAACGAACCCCCAACCCCCAGCGCAGGAAACCGCCACAAACCGGAGTCGAACCTCCGCCTGTGGGAAAAACCTGCGCACCTCACCCCAGCTGGGCTGGGGGTCATCAGCTGGAGAACATTTACTTATTTTTCGTTTTTCCTTATACTAGTGTGAAAAATTATATATTGGTTTAACTGCAAGATAAAAGATTAACGTAGAAAAAAAAAATTGTAAATAGATTTTCAAACTTGTATCATAAGATATAACTATATTAAGAAAAATATTAAAATATTAAGAAAAATACTAAAACAACTGTAAATTATTCAATTATATTAACAAATCAAGATTTTTTTCTTGTTTACCACATTTTACTTCAACTAAATAAATATCACATCTTTATCTAAAAATCCTAGCTGTATGTAAGTTTAAATGATCTAAAAAAACTTCACCTTATTTCAGAAAGAAAAATGTGATCGTTTTATATTGGGAGAGAGAAGCATCTAGTCATTTAAAAATATGAAACTTAATTATAAGTTTGTAATTTGTTGGTCACATTAATTAAACTATCCGATATTATCTCGATCGTAAAGAAAATTCATCATTCATTCATATTCTTTCTTGTATATATATCTTCACATAAACCACTACATTATTCAATCACTTCTCTTCCATGTTTCCATAAGTTCTGGTTGAAGAACTCATATTCACTTTGATGGAAGAACTGAAATCGGCAGTAGTGATGGAAGACGAGTTGATGAAGTACTTACGAAATTCAAATGGCGAAATATTCGAAATCATCAAGAAGGCAATCATTATGGCTGCTTCTGATCACCCTCAAGAGTTCCAAAACAAAAGAGGTATGATCGCTCAAACCCTATTCTCATATCAAGATGAAAAGACAACAGTTGCACAAGTTTTAAAGATCAAACAAGTTCTTGATCAAACTAACAGCCATGAATCGGTGTTGTACGAATCGTTATTGAAGCTTCAATACATGGTGAAATCAGTGAATGTTCTGAAGCTTACGGGTGTAGGAATATCTGTTAACACTCTTCGAAAGCATGCGTCGACAAAGCGTGTTGTGGACATCTCTACAACACTCGTTAAAGAATGGAAATTCATGGTGGATAAATGGATGAAAGATGGTGACAACATGCAACAGAAAGGTGTTGAGTCAGAAACAAACCTTATAAGCCCTCCACAGAACCAGAAACGATCATTGATTCTGCGAATAAATTTGAAGAAAGTTGAACCCATTAAGAGTCTGGAGACTCCTGAACAGAAAGCTGAAAAAGAAAAGGATGATGGTGATGCTAGAGTCTTGAGGATTAAAGGGATAATTGAGGATGAAAATGTGTCTGAATCAGTAGTGTTGGAGTCGTTAATGAAGCTGTTAGAGATGAGTTTATCGGTGAAAACTGTTCAGGAAACAAGAATTGGAAGCTCGGTTAGGGTACTTCTTAAGAAACATGGATCGAAAGATGTTCGTCAGATTGCATGGGGGCTGGTTAAGAAATGGGAAGGCATGGTGGATGAGTACATCAAGAATGAGTCGAGTTTGAAGACCGAAAGAAAGGTAGAGAGGGTTGATTTGGAAGAATCGAAGAACCGAATGAAGGAGGCTATTGAAGAGAAGTTTAATGCAAGAAAGAGAGTGTTGGAGAAGGCTTATGAGGTAGCAGAAAAGATGAAGAAGAAGCGAAAAATACAAGTGAACATTAGAAGGAGGTAATCTATCGGGTGGATGAACAAGTTTTATTTGTGAACATTTTTATAATCAAACATGATTGAAGTATATATATTTTATCTTGTTAGCATTTAATTGAGGTTTATAATAATTGAGGTTTATAAGTCTGTTCTTTTTTTCCCAAGTTGTGTTCCTCGTATGATACAAATTAATCTGGAATCATTTTGAGATGCAATACATGTCTAATTTGTAGATTGTCATGGTCAAAATAGGTTCCACTTTGTTTCATGTCTTCCTATGTCTCTTTTGATCATGTTTTTGATCAGGTAGTGGTAGTTTTTTTTAACCACATATGTCAACTCGAATCCATTTTGCTCACAACCCTCGAACCAAATTGACACTTTTTAAATGGTCTCGTTTCACCAAACTAAATTGTCACTTGACCTGACCCCACCTGTTTTACAAGGCTTAAACAATTCAATTAACAGTCACTCTGTTCAATCATAGTTTTTGTTTAACTAAAACGACCTAAACCAAATTGACATTTAAAAAAATTAATTCCTTTGACCCGAACTGTTTTAACCAAAATTGACATTAAAAAAATGAATTGCTTTGACTTGAAACTATTTTAATCGAACCTCTTTTGATTTGAATTAGTTTTAGCCCTCAGACATGACCTCTCCCTTTTACTAGGCTTAAAAGGTTTGGGTGGGTTACTAAAAAAATGTGATTTGATTAAGGGTAGCTAAATTCAAGTGCAACTACAGTCACATTTTTAGTTAAATGAATATTCAACATGCATTACTCATTTACGAGAATGGGTGGGCAATAGATATGTTACCTATTAAAAAAACTGTCACAAATCATTGTCAAGCAAATAATACATTATTTACAAATAAAAAGTCTAAAAACATTTGTCTTAATTGTACTCGGTTAAGTTAATCTAGTTACTTATAGTGTATACATATACATAACCAAAACATAGCAATATGTGTTGTTTAAGAAAAAGAACATAGCAATTTGTTATAGAAACTATTATCGAAATTTCGACATGGTTTGTCAATTTAACACGTCAACTATTCCATATAATTTCTGAAATGGGCTTTTGGTTTATGCAAAATTAATTTGCCAATTTCATTTTTTGTTATTAGCCCCCCCCCCCTTCTTTTTTATATTATTAGAGGTTCACTCAAGGCAAGCCGTTTGTGGGATATTCGAGATCAACTCGCTAATAGTTCAAATCAAGTCAAACTTAAACGGGCTAGAGTGTTAAAACTAGATATGAACGTCAATAGTTTAGGCGTTAAAGTTTATTATTTTAAGGCCATGGGGTACACTTTAACACCACCATATGTTAAAGATGACATGTGGAGTTAAGGACGTTAAATACCACTCCCCTCTAGGCATTGAGAGTGTTAAAAGAACAATCCGTTAACATGTTAATGGGAGTGAAAGAATCTTAGGTGAGTAATTTACACACATAATCAACTTAACATTAATTTTAGAGGGGCGTTAATGGAGGGTTACCATTTCTTTGAGGGGCATGAAGGGCGTTATGGGTAATATGGTTGTTAAAGATGCCTACGTGTAATGAAGTTATGTGAAAGTATACCCAATGGCCTAAGAATGTGCATTTCATCATAAAACACGCATACACATCACTAGTCGCCAAAAAAACATGTCATTGAATACTTATTATTTCATCAAAATAAATCATATACCATACATACAAAATATTATTATTGTTCATTCATATAATTTCTTCTAGTTTTTTTTCTTCGTTTCTAAATAGCCAACTTCTATTAAAAACAAAAACCATTGGCCAGCAATAAAGGTCCTACATTACAATCAAATGAATTATTAGCAGATAGAAGAACCTTACCTCACTTGTGTATGGCAGTTTTCTTTTTGAGTTTCTGGTGAGACCCATGAAGTTGTAGAAGAAGGGAGTTACTAACAACAAATGTTGAGCTAAAAGCCATCAACCCACCTATATATTATACCAAAGGTTTACACTTCCTTTAGTTCTATAATTAAATGAAAAAAGACTTTACCTTATGAACATAAAGGAACTAAAGGTAAAGATCATACCTGAAAGTGAAGGTGTCATGGCGAAATCGAAATGAGGAAGCAAAACAGCAGCTGCAACGGGATTGCAACGAGGTTATATGCCACTGCCCATCACAAATTCTGATTAACTTTTGACATTGTTGCTTTTGCAAGATCAAGTGCATCCACCACCTTCCATCATTCATACAAGTCACATAACTGTTTTTGGAGGTGCCAAATAGGTGGGTCATGTTAGAACGGGTTTGGATCAAATATAGTTACTATTTTAAGGTTGTTGGGTTGGGCCGAGTCAAAACATTTGTCCAATTTTTGTAATATTTTAAAGAATTAGCATCCAGCTATTTTCTTGTACTTCAACTTGCATAGCGATTCCAACATCAGCTAGAGCCAAAGAGGGCGCATCATTAATCCCGTCCCCAACCTGTTGGAGGTTGAACTTATAAAAATACACATTTCATAGTAACAATATTCAGATGGTTATAGTAATAATAATAATAATAATAATAATAATAATAATAATAATAATAATAATAATAATAATTACCATTGCAACATGGTGGCCCGAGTTTTGCAGAGTTGAGATAGCACTAGATTTTTGTTGTGGAGTCAAAGATGCATTGATGAGATTAGTTCCTATGCCCACGGTCTTGCTACACTTGCAACTGCCTCTTCCCTGACTCCTGATAACATGATTGTTTCAATCCCCTTCTCATGTAGCCTACAAAAAGTAACAAACTAACAACCCAAAATTAATGTTCACCATCTTGCTTCAGGGGCAAAATTGGCAAGTTAACGAGGCATTAAGTACTTGATTTAAAAAAGCTTTAGGCTCTCCGAGGCAAATAGGTTGTGAAAACTGAGGCATTTCTCTATCTACAACCCAAAACTACATATCTTTTACAAATTAGCCATTTTATTAAGCAAACCTTTCATAATCCCTTTGGTTGTTTCACATACCAGCTTCCTACAAACCCTAATTTCAACACAGGTATGCATGAGACGACGCCTCAAGATCCTAAGGCGTTTATCGCCTCACGCGCATTTTTTGAAACCAAGATTAGGTACGGTTCTGTCAGCCCATTTACAGTTTCTCTGTTTTTCTCTGTCGTATGTAAAATAATCCTAAATATGATAAGAGGAGTTACATTACTAGTTACTGCAATATAACCGAGGTTTTGGGATAAAAGTGATTTAGTGGGTTGTGTGCAGTAAAATTATGCTTTAGAATACTTTCGACCCATTACATTAACAAAACGTCACATTATAAAAATATGGGATATCTTTAGCAAAAGCATATGGATTTAAGTATTTGACGAACTAGAAATTTTGTAACACAAAATAAATAAAATAAGGGGTGGTACCTTTTCACGGTAGACTCGGCATCATGACGCAAATTAATAGATATTCCCATGGCACCAATGATTCCTTCACCTTCCTGACCAACGAAAACAACTGTCTGAGAATGATCTGATGATGAACGACCATCGGATGATTTTTGCATCACATCTTTCTCCAAATTCATTATATCAGAAATATTTTTTCTGTGGTGGAAATGTTCGTGGACCCATTTCATAGATCCAACAGCCACCAAATGACCATCGACTTCTACCAAAGTCCCAAATCCTGGTTCTGCTAATTGTCTACTTGTAACTGGAGTATTCAGATTCAATGATTCGGATTTAGCTATGATGGCCTTTGCAATGGGATGTGAAGCTGTTTTTTCTGCTGCAGCGGCCAATTGGAGAATCTCAGTTTCTCCATGAGTAAAAGATGCAACACTAGAAACCTCAGGTTTTCCTTCCGTTAGAGTCCATGTCTGGTAATTGCAGTTGAGAAGACATGTCAGCATAATCCTTGGTTAAATGGGTCAATCAATTAATTTCATTTATTATTGGAACACATAGGGTCAGGTTGGGTTGACCCATAAAAATAATGCTACAGAAGTTCAGATTTGTTGTAGATTATTATTGTGTCAAAATATAATTTAGGAGGTTTTTATGCCCAACAACTACACTTTGGGCGACTTTCGACCCGTTTCCTATTAAGTTTGATTTTTTTACTCGTTTGACCCATTAGAGATTCAGCACAATGTAAGTCAATATAGTAGCCACCACTATCGAAGACCTTGTCTAGACTAATTGTGTATATGTTTGCCAATCATTCCAACACATCACCTCCTCTGATAAGAAGTCCTTGATTAGCTCCTATTCCACATCATTAGACAAAGAAGAAGAAATTATAAGAGATAAAATGTAAAGTTCCTTGGATAACTATACGCCTTGGGCAAATTGTTAAAACATACAGTTTATTTATTTACCTAGAGAGGTTCCGACAAGGATAGCAGTTGGTGTTGCAAGGCCTAGTGCACATGGGCAAGAGACAACCTGAAAAATCCTAGAAAGGATAAACAAGACAAAGCAACAAAATTGTCCTCAAGTTGAAGAGGCCAATTTCACAAACAACATTAACATAACCATTAATGTTAATTAACTTGAAAATATCAACCAAATCTTTCAATATACTATGCAATATTTTGGTAAACGGTATACAAGCGGATTAATACCAAAAGGTAAATGTTGTTGCAGATAAGGTCATAACACTGTACACAAATGGGCCAGCAACGATATACAAGCGATTTAATACTGTTATCACTTTCTACTTCTCTAGTAGGTCTAACAAACTCAGTAACAAATTTCTTGGGATTTTGCTTTTGAGGATGTTTAGGAGTGTCATTGGTGTTTTTCTTTCCTTTACCTGTACCCCATTTTTCTTTATTAAAGGTAATGTTGGACTCTTGCCAAATTTTGGTTATAAGGGAAGGATCGATAAACTAGATGGGAAGTTCCTCATCAGAGTATATGTTGTCAGATCCTTTCATTCTATAGAACACCTTCATGACCTCCTTACCCATCGGCAAGCTTCAATTTCGGCTGAGGATCACACATGATGTGATTTTGGATAGGAATATCCTCATTCTTTGCCGGTGCATCCCTCCTAAGCTCATAAGACTCATCATCAGAAATGTCTGTCTCACATGATCTGCAATCTCACTAGCACCTAGAATTGGTTTCACATCAGGTTGATGTGGATCACCAACACTTGAAGCATTAACAGTTATATCCACAACCTCCTCCATAGGTAAAACATCAAAAGTGTGATTTTCAAATCACACTAGAGGAGGACATTGTGCATATACTGGGCTGGTGGGATTGCTTCCCTTATATGGGTTGTCCACTATGTGATCAAGAACATTCTTGCAATTCAAAGGACTCTTAAGCTTTTTCTTGATCTTTTCATAGTCACAATTAACAATGGCCAACTGTTTCTTAGTGTCTTCTAACTCATTTATGTAGTTGTTAATAGTAATTTGTTTGTTAGAAAGAGTTTTAGGAAATTCAGAAACATCCTTTTTGTATGCCTCTACGGTGTTCTTAAAACGTTTTTCCTTTGATCTTAAGGCGTCATTTGACCATTGGCACTGACCCAGATCAGCTTTAAGGTCCAGATTTTCATCTATTAACAATTGAATTCTGTACCCAAGCTTATCACAATCAACATATTCAGATTTAGAAGTGGAAGAAAAACTTACCTTAGTTGAAGAATCTGTGATGGCCATCAATGCATAATGAGCAGCAAACTTTTTAGCTCTAAAATATTTAGCAAGATTGGCCTTTATACAATCACCATAAACCAAGAAAGATCCTTTGTTGATAAGATCACTTGCCTATGCCATTAGTTCCTCCACATCCAAATCCAGTTTAGAATCACATTTAGTAGCACCATCAGAAGAGTCATTTTCTAGAACACCAAGTTCTTGTGTACTTGTGTTGTCTTCAACTTCAACATCCGCATCAGATATGATTAAGTAAACTGATAGATATAATTAAAATCCACACTGATTACCAACGTGCCGATTTATTCACCAAAGCTTTTGACAGAAAAATCCAAAAATATTGTCTTTTTGCAAATTTTTAAATTTTTAGGGTGAGAAAATAAAAAAAAATACAAAAACATCAGAAAAATCCAAAAATCAAAAAAAAAATGAGAAAAACAGAAATGAGTTTCTTTGGTGAAATAGGGAAGATGATATCGACACATCAGTGGACTATCTAAATCCTTAAAATTTTAAAAGAATTGGAATCAAAAAGCAAACCTCTACAATGATGTATCAGTAGGCTCAAAATTATTTCCAAGTTCGGCACGATGATATAAACTAAATCAACTGAAAATTGTGTAGATTCACGTCGCGTTGTCATATGGTTGTAGTACCTAAATCTCGTTTGATAGAATGCCAAAATCCGTGGTTTCTGGTCTTTAAGAGGTTGGTACATCAGGGGTGAACTGGGCATCTCTCAGAATAAAGGGAGTGGCACATGTGTCGTACGTTGGGTTCGCAGCCTACAACTGAGACACCTCTATGTCATTTCCAAAGAAAAAGAAAAAGAAAACAAAAAATAGAATAAATTCTAATAAGGAGACGTCTGAGAATTCTTTAAGAGCAAAAAGATCGTAAATGCCGAAACCCTAATTCTCAAAGAGAATTCGCTCTAAGGTATCAGACCATATACCTAAAGCATCGTACTGAAAAATCAATTAACGGTATTTGACTTGAACCCTGGTCTGGATCTCACTGGTCTCTTTGCTGCAATGTTCATGCAGACCTGATCACCACTGCGTCCATTCCTTGTAAATACGGATGACAATAGCTTACTCACCGGTTACCAGGAAGCTTTGCGCATGCCTTGATACAGGAATTTGTCATGTGTGCGGGGAACATCTTTAATCAGTCTTAATATTACCTTAACGTATCTAAAGTGTCTAGCAGTAAAACTTGATTTTGAGTTTAGGTAGACAACAATACTGGCAATTGTTGTAGGATGCTTATTGGCAATTTAAACTAAAACTGAACAATTAAGGGTTCTAGCTAAGTCCTTGCACTAATATGATTCCCTACATGATGAAACTCGCAAAAATATGCTAGTGTACAGTTAGTTGATTTCTTGCATATTTTTTTTCTGTTCCTCATATTGAAAAATCACAAAAATGTTTTATCTTTATTTCATTCTTAATTACCGATGTTGGAATCCAAATCCATTGTAATCTTACTCCTTTCATAAATAAAAGCCGAAAAGTCAACTATTCGAAACTTGAAAATTGCCGGGTCAAAACTGTGCTTTTTCAAGTATCGGGGTGAAAGAATTGAAAAATGAAATTTTCTAAGTCTTAATCTGAATCACTTGTGAAAAACTGGTTAAAATTGCATGTTTTAACGTGTCAGGGGTTAAACATGTCATTTTTGAAAGTTCAAGGGCAATTTGGTAAATCAGTGAGAACACACGACTTGAACGCCTAATCGCATGTTTTAAGGATAACTAGACTTCTAATTGTGTGTGATATGTCCTAGTCGTGTGTGGTAGACACGATTAGGATATTATAAGGGTAAGTCTAATCGTTTGGGTAACAAGCGAGTAAGATCCTACCCATCTGTATTTTCAAGCGAATAGCCTTCTACTCATGTCTGTTTAGTAGCGACTAGGATCTTACTCGCGTCTACAGTAGAGCGAGTAGGACATCCTATATAAGCAACAGTTGGACAAATTCTCTTCATATTTTCAAAACCCTTCACTGTTGCACTTTCGTTCCCTCTCAATTGATTATACAAACCCTTGTTGCCCGTGTTCTTTTGATCTAGGATTATTGTTATACAGCATCTAGGTAAACTATTCCTTGAATTTTAGATCCCAACAACAACGATTAAGGGGTTAAATCAATGATTTTACTTATGAAACCCTAACCGACCTAATATGATCAATAGACCATCTTAATGTGTTTGTTAATGTAAAATCTTGTTTGGGGTTTGTTTATCGTCCCTATTAGATCATCGAAACACAAAAATAAGAAAACAAATCAAACAAATCAGAAATTGACTCATTTGAATTGAGGTCAGAACTGAACAGGCGTCTAGAATTCTAGTCGCGTGTACAGTAGCATGTGTAGAGTCCTACTCGTGTGTTTATCAAGCGAGTAGAGTCCTACTCGTGTGTTTATCAAGCAAGTAGAGTCCTACTCATGTGCAAATGAGGCGACTTATGCATTTTTAGTTGTTTTGTCCGATTTTTATCGTTTTATGATCTAATGTCTTCTATATATGCAGAATCATGAATTGGGAAACGTCTCCTGAGAGTAACGTATGTGCATTCCTCGGTCCGATCGACAAGGACAAGAACACGCAGTTCGAGGGTATTATTGAGTTCTTGAAGCGGTCGAGAGTAGCATACGCCATTATGAAGCAGCATGTGCCGTACAAAGACATTCTAAGAGAGTTCTACCACAACGCTCACGTAGACTGTACTGTGACACCTGCAGCTATCAGAAGTCATATTTAAGGAAAAGAGGTGTTCGTTACTGAGCAGCACATTCGTGAAGAACTTCGTTTCCAAGATTCATCCGATGATCCAATCACTTTTGACTCGATTCTTATCCGTGGTTGTTTTCTCATAATGAAGTATAATGGCAAAGTAGATGCTACAAAAGGGAAACGTGTCGGCTCCATTCAAGTATTTGATACACGTTGTCCTCAAGTGCCTCGGTCCAAGAAAGGCAACTTTAACGCTATCAGAGATACTTTGGCGTTTGCAGTGGTCGCCTTGATAATGAACAAACCGTTCAATTTCTCGGGCATGATCATGCTCCATTTGAAGGAGGTTATTTAATCAAAGACTACAAAGACGCCATTCCTAGTCTATCCTCTCTTCTTGCAGATGATTATAGACAGACAGTTGCCGGTCCTGGTGAAGAATGAATTTGAAAGTTTCTCACTGACTAACATAGACGAGAGGGAAATGGATAGGATGAAGATCTTAGGGGTCAGCCTAAGGATAGGCAGCCTAAGAGCAGACGTTTGTTTGGTCATCTTCGTGATCCTGGTTACAAGGATCCCCTAGGAAACAAGTGGAGGAATGAGACGAGTGACTCTGAGGACGACTTCGCCATTCAAAGGCGAACGTTCCTAGAAGGAGATATCATTGGTCGGGACTCAGTTGAATTGAGCAAGAACATCCCAGGCAGCACTTCTACAACAACTTCTACTCATGGTGACATACTAGATATGGATGTTCTTGATACCCAGGAGCCATCTTCAGCCGGTGGAGATCAAGGATCGTCCCAGAGTGGCAAGGGTAAATCTGTGGCAGAAGAAGATGCTCCAGTTAACGTGACAAGTGATAGAGATTCTGAAAGCACAGACTTAGATGCTTCTGCTGGTACTAGAGCCCATAAAGCAGCAGAGAGAAAGAAGAAGTGGGTGGAGAAAAAGAGTTTAGAGTAGGATCCTACATTCAAAGTGGATCCAGATGTTCAGATTGCAGATATAGATACTTAACTCGACACTCCTCCCTCGGGGAAAGCAAAGACAAAGGTGAAGGGTCGCGGGATGAAGAGAATGGCACAGAGATCTCCAGAAAAATCCAAGAAGAAGAAAACAAGATTTGGGAGACTTTCTGAGGCTGTCAAAGTGACCACACCTGAAACTTCGACTACAGTAACAGCGACAACAACAACAACAACAACAATAGGAACAGCAGTAGGTGCAGCGATGTCTACAGGTATTAGTATTCCAATGCCACCACTAGTAATCTTCACTAAGCCTGGCTCAGTTACTGGTGGTGCGGCGTCATCTCAGCAATTGGTGTCCAGTTTGGTGGGTGACATGTTGAAGACTCTAAGGGCACAATTGCACCCTCAAGCATCAGCATCAGCTTCAGCCACACAGTCTTCTTCCTCCTCAGCTCCTGCTTCAAATGAACAAATTCAGAGCCAGGTAAATGAGCTTATGTTGATTGTGAATACTCAAGCACGTGAAAATTCTGAGCTGAGAAGTAAGGTAGATACAATAGAAGAGAATGAGAAGGGTATGCTTGAACTATTAAGTGAAACCATTAGGATCAGCAAAGAAGTGCAAGCCTCAAATAGGTTGCTCCAATTGTCAAACCAGCAACTTGTTGAATCCAACCAAAAGGCAGTAGAATCAAAACAGCGTCTGGTTCAATCTAACCAAGAAATAGTGGCTAGATTGACCAACGTTGAAACACAGTACAACCAGTTTCGGCTTGCCATTGTAAACAATGAACGACGAATTGAGGCATACAATGCTGAGAACAAGAAACTGAGGGAAAGGGTGGACAAGTTGATTGAAGATCACCCTAGATTGACTGGTACCTCAGGATCTGCTTCTGGTTCGGGTAACGATGAAGAAGAAGATAAGGATGATGAAGTTGATGATGATGATGATGATGATGATGATGAAGAGGATGAAGTTGATGATGGTGGTAATGCAGGTGGTGATGATTCTAGTACCACTGGTAGTGGTGGATCATCATCCAGTGCACAAGAGAGGCAAGGGAAAAAGGCTCATGATAGACAGGGAAAGGATCATGAAGCAAGTTCTTCGGCTAAGGGGGAGTCCATTTGCAATCAGATAAAGAGGATGCAAGATTACATTAAACATGGGGTAGTTCCTATAGATGTTGCTGAACCTCTAAGGAATTTATTTCTGTACAATGATTATGTTAATCTGAGACAACTCCCTAAGTTTCTGGAAGATCTGGAGGAAGGTGAGATTACTCCCGAACTGTCTACAGAAGATATGAAGCAGATATATGGCTTGACACTTGGAGAATCTTCCAATGCAAGTCATTCTCCTCCACCAGAACTGAACGCTTATCACAATGATGTTGAGATGGAAGAAGGAACCCGGGTGGTAACTCCTGAATACGTTGTTGATAACACCTCCACCGGTATTCCTGATATAGATGATGATATGTTGAAAGAAGCAGAGGAGAAGCTGTAGTCTGAACCTACTCCAATCCCAGAAGAAGTATTATCCAGAACTGAGTGTATCATGAGACTGTGCTCTTAGTGGTACCCATCTGTGGAAGCACGTATAGTCAAAAAGGGTCCAGTGCAAGCTTCTGCCTTCAAGAAGTGACTTTCGAAGATGTCTGGGAACGTGATTAGCTGGGCATACATTGAGCATGCCAAGATTTTCAGTGGTAAGAGGGGTTATTGTATTTTAATTGATATGGACAGATCAGAAGTCTTCCCTTCTGGTATGTTCGTGACCTTGTTCGTCTGGATTTCCCTTTATATTATGTCAGGTGTCCTAGATTCGAATGTTGCTACAACATTCTGAAGAAAGAAAGTTATGATGGTTGGAACATATTCAAGCCTCAATATCCTAAGTCCTACAAGATGAAGGAGTTACACCCTTTCACCAAGCACCCTATCTGGAGACACAAGATCAATCCACCTGAATGCATGTCAAGAATTCTGATCGCTCCCTTGGAATAGGACTTCACACCGAAGTTCTGGTTCTGGCACTCTTATTCCATAACGACTAAAGCAGTGATCGTGCTAGACAGAGCTCCAAAGATGTGGAGGAATATTAGGATCAGGGATCCTATGTGGTTATTTAATCTGTCAGAGAAGGATGTAGAGACGTTGTTCCCTGTATCCTAACCAGCAATTAAAGTCAGAAGCCGATCAAGCAGTGATGTTTCAGTGTGTGATCCGGTTCTGCCAAGCATACAAGATTCATACTGGATGAAATTGGATGAAGCTCACAAGGATCATGACTGCGGAGACTTGAAGTTGAAGATGCTGCAATTTAGTTTGTCTGTTTTGTTTGTTTTGATGTCTGTTTTGAACATTAATATAGTTTTTTTGCTGCGTTTTGAAGTTATGTCGTTTGTAAATCATACTAGCTAGGTCCAAGGGGGAGTCTGTTAGTACACGATGTCGCTAGCCTAGTTTAGGTGATGTTTGGATGTTATTATGGGTGCTTGGGTGTGTCTACGTGTAATTTCTGGGTTGTTGGCTGCTCCTAGCGACAGGGACTGAAAAGGGGCGATAGTCGCCTGGGAATCAAGCGACTAGCTTGCTAGTCGCCCCTCCTACTCGCGTGGAGTGTTCCTAGTCGCCCCTTGGGCCCTGGACGACTAGGACAGGTATAAAAGCTATCAACCATTGCCCTAATTATCAAGCTGTCACATCACACATTCCCCAAGCACCCTCCCTAGGTTCTAAGGTCTGAGATTGTCTTGTAATCACTCGAGCTCGGTTTTCAATACAATACAACCTTTTAACCGAATCTTTGTGTGTGGTGATACTTCGTTTGTCATTGTTTCATATCGTTTTTGTTGTCCGAACATTGGTTAGTGGATTCCGCACACTAAACAGTGAATCTCGTGATTGTCGGGTTGTCCGAAAACGATCCTACAATAATGATTCTTCAATTATCTTCTTCACACATCTCCTTTCCTCATCTTCTGTGTCCTTCTTTCCTGTTCACATATCTCATCCAAACCACGGTTAACAAACAATTATTCATCAATTTTACCATGTCAAAGACTTTGATTTGGTGAGCACAATTAATGATTTGGTGAGTCACGGTTTGAAAAAGATATGAAATTTGGAGAAATCAACAAGAGAGAGAGAGAGAGAGAGAGAGAGAGAGAGAGAGAAATTCAGTGAACTCGTGCGTTAAATATAACCCGAATTTGGTTCACAGATCCACTACCAACATCGGTGGCGGCGGTGTTACCATGCTGGTATTGGGGTACCCGTGACCAAATCGGTAGGCGCCCCGTCCCCCCTTAGTACGTACACAATAATTTATTAATGCTACTTCAAAAATAGTTAATCTAAAACTTACTTAGGCTGAACGGTGTGGAACCATGCCTCTCTTTACCTCAGCAAAATCCCATCGATAACGTCCCCCCTCCTTTTCCTGTGCGTCTTTGGAGGGGCGCGATTGAACCGTCGCCAGACCAATAATGAACATCAATGATGCTTTTGTGGGCACCACTTCAATTTTAACTATTGGGGGACTTTATTCCAGTTCTTAGGCCCCATTTTAGTTTTGTATTAAATCAACTATCAATATAACCCGTGAATCTAGTCGAAAACTTTGATACCACTTGTAGGATCGTTTTTCTTATCAAACGAGAAAGGGTTCTCAGGAACATATGTACGGAATGATCTCTTTGTTCATTGTTATGTTTTGTTTATTCAAACATATGTAATGAATAATCTAGTTTTCCTTGTTAGGTAAAACATAAGGGCTTGTTATTTTGCGTTTATACAGAATAGCTTAGAAATACACACCCCCCCCCTCAAAAAAAATTTGAAACATCACGAGCTTAGACGCTGAAGATTTCGAGGGAGGGTTGGACTAAAAGCAAAAGTAGTTGTAATTCCAATTTGTCTAGAGTGTTTGGTCATCACAAGCTGGAGCATAGCCAGACACTTCTGCCACTTACACAAGTAAACTACCTTAAATATTTTATCTTTGCCTTAGGCATTTGTGGCTGGGTTGGGGTACCATCATTTGGCCATTGGAAATCATGGCAGAAAATCCCGGTGTTGTGTGCATCTAGACTGTTAGGATCAAGATAATCAAGAAATTCATGATGTATCAAAAGTCAACCGAAAAAGCCAACTGCACAAAAAGGGCGCCAAAACAGAAAGATGTGTCTGTATATATTTCGGTTGTATATTAGTTATGTGTCGGTTAGTATGTTAGCGGTTATTTAACTGCTCTAAACCAAGGCTATATAAAGCCTCATATGTAATCAGTTGGTTTGTGTGGGATAATATTATTAGTTTGCATATTATTTAAAATCCTCTCTCACCCTCTGTTTCAAACGAGTCCCTGCACATGATGTGCATACTCAAACAATCAATCATGTTCATCCTTTAACCAAGTATAATAGATGCGAAACAGGAAAACAACAATTGGTATCAGAGTGAGACGCTCCTGGAAGATAAAGATGAAGAACAAACCTGTGCCGAAAAAACCGATTCATCCCCTGTTTTCGCAAAGTCAATCTGTACTTCAAAGAGAAATAAGAATCAAACATCAGTGAGTGTTTGTTTGATTCATACTTGGTTATTCACATCAATTGATCTGAAAACGCAGTCAAGAAGGGCCATTAACAGATGTAAAAGACAAAAACGGTAAGAAACCATTTTCGGGCCAAAAATTCCGGCAAAGAGAAAGACATCGGAATTCAGTCAACCACCATTTCAGAACAGAAAAAGAAGTGTTCAGTAAAGGGTTTTAAAGCGCATAGGCGATCAAACCCATTCGAATTCGATACAAAGCAGAAGGCCCGAAAGGTCGAATATAAAGGATGTAATTTAGAAGAAGAAGATGGACGTGTGATACCCATCTTTCCCTTATCATGCTTAGGACCAGGCAAGTCAAAGGAGCATTAGAAGATGATGTGGATCAAGAAGGGATTAGTCGTGAGGAATTATTATGTATCAAAGTTTAAGAAGATATTGAAGAATGGTTCAAAATCAACCAAAAGAAGAAGATAAGGAGACTGCAATTAGGATGAACAAGAAACAGATTACAGATCATGATTTCTTGATTAGGGGCGAGAATGTTAGGATCAAGTTAATCAAGAAATTCATGATATATCAAAAGTCAAACGAAAAAGTCAACTGCACAAAAAAGGCGCCAAAACAGAAAGATGTGTTTGTATATATTTCAGTTGTGTATTAGCTATGTGTCGGTTAGTATGTTAGCGGTTATTTAACTGCTCTAAACCAAGGCTATATAAAGCCTCATATGTAATCAGTTTGTTTGTGTGGGATAATATTATTAGTTTGCATATTATTTAAAATCCTCTCTCGCCCTCTATTTCAAATGTCTCCATGCACATGATGTGCATACTCAAACAATCGATCATGTTCATCCTTTAACCAAGTATAATAGATGTGAAACAGGGAAATAACATAGGCATCCTGAGTTGTGTATGCATGTTAATTGATCTTGCTAGCTTTTAGTTTAAGTTGGTCAAAATTACCCGAACACACTTAATATACATAACACATCCAACTTTAAGTTTGACCAGGTCAAAATGGCCCGAATAAACTTTAACAGACTAAAATCTGGATGTTAAGTGTATCCACATAGGTTCGGGTCAAAATAACCATGTTATATAAAAGTTTAAAAGTATTAAATGTTCTATCTTTTTTAGTTCAAATGGGTCAAAATGACCCGAACACACTTCATACACATAAAAACATCAAACTTTAAGTTTGAGAGGGTCAAAATGACCAGAATAAACTTTAATAGACTAACATTTGGCTTTGTTAGGTGTATCCCAGTGGGTTCGGGTCAAAACGATGCATTTGGTAAATTTGTAGAGTTTGAAATGTTTTAAACAAATTTAAAAGTGTTAAATGATCTAGCTGACCTATTAGATTAAATGGGTCAAAATGACCTAGACACAGTTGATACACATAAAACATCCACTACAAAAAAATTGCCATTTAATGGCACTCAAAAAAATGTCATAAAAGGCCAAAAAAGTGTCACTAAAAGCCCACATATGAATGGGCGGCACACAAAAAAAGTGTCACTAGAAGAGCTAACACTAAAGCCTTTTAGTGACACTTTTTCAATCTGCCGCACAAAGTTTTTAAGGCTTCAGTGGCACTTATTTTACTTTTGTGGCACATTTTGCGCCGCTAAAAATTGATTCTACTTACATATCTATATTAGTTTTAGTGACACTTTTTTTTGCCACAATATAAAAATCCTTTTATGTCACAAATTTTGTGTCTGTAAAAATCGTTTATATATATATATATATATGTACATTATTTAGTGGCACATAATTATACCACAAAAATCACATTATTTACAATTTAAATATAAAACAAAAGTTCGATAAAAACTGTAAATGTAGAAATCATAGTATTATAACTTCAATAATAAGTTCAATCCGAAACATATTTCAAACGTTAGCAAAACAATATGTAATAAGTAACATATCCCAAATTTCAAATAGTTACACAAAAAGTCAAATCATTCTTTTTGGAGAGAATTCCACTATCATAGACTTGGCTTCAAAGCTTCTGTTGGGATGATGACCACTAACTCTTGGGATGAAACATTCGAGAAATGAAACGCACTGTTGGTGGCTTATTTGGATAATCTTCTGAAAACTGAAGGGTCAGCTTGAACGTGCCTGGGATGAAGCAGCAGTGTTTAATAGCGTTTAATAGCAGCAACAGCATCGTTTAATTACAGCAGCAGTAACAACGTTTAATTACGGCAGCAGTAGCACCAGCGTTTAATTACAACGGCAACATCGGCGTTTAACAGCAACAACATTTACTACAGCAGCAGCAGCGTTGATTGTATGTTTTGTGATACCTGCATTTTACATTTCAACAAGAAGTTGTAAGCTCTTATTACCAACTTCTCGAGAAATATTACTGCATGTGAGCTTTAAATATTCCAATGAATTTATCTTTCAGTTAACAAAAAAGTGAAAATGGTTGAAGAGAAGAACTTACTCAGGGTCAAGGTATCCAATAGTACCTGCAACTTTTGCTGATGAGACATAACGCATCTTCGGTAGAAAAAGCTCTGGACAACCCAAAATCAACCAGCTTTGCCTGGAAACCTTCATTCAACAATATGTTTGAAGACTTCACATCTATGGACTATTGGTGGCCTGCAACCATGATGCATGTATGCTAACCCTATAAAACAGAGCCATGCATATATGCTAAAATTGTTAAAGCAGTTGACACTGAAAGAAAACCCAGTCAGTACAGCGAGTATCGAGTAACCAGATTAATTACTAACCTTCTGCTACATCACATCCAATTTGTAACCTTTCCCAGCTCAAGACATTTGGACTTCCATCTGATCATTCAAATGAAATGTAAAGCAATCAGCCTAATACATAGGACAATTGATGCTTTTAAACAAATAAATAAATACTTTAATTTAGGAAGACAGATTAACTACAACTAATTACCAAATAGATGCTTTTCTAAGTTCCCATTACTCATGAAATCATAGATGATTCCCTTGTGGTTGCTGTCATCGCAGTACCCTACAAGTGAATTTATGTTTGAATGATGGATTTCCATGAGTAGCTTTACCTGTTGACAAAATATTCTTATTATCTTCTTGTTGCAAAGGAATTAGCTCATTTAGCTGCAGAAATTCCTAAAAGATAGTTTAATCTGTTAATTACCTCAGATTGAAATTCCTTGTAACCTTGGGATGATGATTCAGAAAGCATCTTCACATCAAAATATAATCAAGCATCAATAATGCAAAATAGATGAAAGTAGACGAAAGAAAAGATGCCGACTTAAAGGTATAACTATATAAAGTAGCAGGAACCCACACGTTGCCCAATATAATCAAGCTATAACTATACCCGAATATTAGAAATATTAGATCAAGATCCTACTATTCGTCCTTTAAAATCCCAAGCCCAATAACCAGACGACTTATTTATAAGTCAATTGTAATCGGTAATCATGTAGTCACTAGTCACAAACATTCTAGTGGTTCACTAACATTGCACCTAAACAAATATGCCATCTAGCAATGGGGTTGTTCTGTTTAAGATATATGAGTTAAATAATGGTAATTGAGATACTTCTCTTTTATATTTTTATACCCACTTTTATTTGTTGACTTCCCTTTAAAAAAGGCAAAACAAATGAAATGAACACAAGATACAAGAGTTAACTTTACAAACGTAGTGAACAAATTAATTCATCCTAAAAAGCACCGGCATGATATTATTCGTCAATTTGGTCAACTACAATTACATGATGACCAACTGGTCAACTGAAATAAGCCAGTAACCAACCCAAACTATTACCTGACGATTTGGTTTTGTTTTTTTTTTTAAACCAAAAATTATGGTTCGGTATTGGTTATACAATGTTGACAGCAAAATTAATAGTGTAAAGAAATATGTAGATCTTTATTAGGCTAAAAGGGTAGTGCATTTTGATAATGGATAGGTTAATTAACTAGCTCTAATACCATGAAACTTGATACATTTTCAAGTCTGATTCATTTAATAATAATATATAGAGATACAATTGGCTATTTATCTAATTGCCTAACAAATATTCACAATATTAGAAATGATCAATGATTGCAGAGGTTTCAAATATATTTCTAAAGAATTTAAGATAACACTTACCGGAATGTTCATAACGAGCATCTGCAGAACCAATCATGCAAACAAATAATAATGATATTATTATTAGGCCATATAACAGAAACACCGGCTCTTAGAAAATCCCACAAAGAAGAAAAACTAGGACAGCAGCTGACCCTTTTGGAAAAAGCAAATAATATTTGCCTGTAAGGAATCAACACTATGCAAAGTTGAGAATGATACTTCAGACCCACTGGAAGAAACATTTAAGAATTTAATGCCTAGACAATTTCCAAATCAACTTAAATGGCTTCTGGATAATATGCATGCCTGAATGTTGCACCAGATTTGGAGCTTAGGGGCAATTTTGCTAGTCGTTTTGAGCGATCTTTTTGTTTAAGATCTATACTGTAGTGAAATATTTCATCATCTCAAGCATCTGTAGAACACAAATTATAAGAAACAAATGAGCTCAGTTAACAAAGAAGTCTCACAAGCCTTCCAAAACACAATATTATATCTTAAAAACACAAAAGCGTAATAAAATGGAACAACGGATAAGCTGTGAACTAAGATATACAATAAATTTAGGTTTCAGTACTCTATCAATGGCAAAGCATAGACCATCTACAAAGACTCTAAATGTACTAGTTAATGTTTTTTTTTTGAAGCAGCCAAATTTTAATATAGTTTATAGACCTCATAGTAAGGTAATGTTGTCAAAACCAGGTCTACTGAAATTTAATTAAGCAAGATTAGCATTGGTACAATCATGAAAGAAATCTAGTTCCATTGAAGATAAGCTAATGATTCAACAAATACAAAATTTCATAAACAAACAAAAATATTGATTGTGCTAATCATTAAGTTTTCTAAGGCTTCTTATAACAATAGAGTTTCTTATCCTGATATTAGACAGACTTCTATATCCTTGTTATTTCAAAACACACTAGAATTTCTTATCATGATACTAGACAGACTTCCTATACTAATATGACAAGTGATGTTGCAATTTCTATTTCCACGAGTGAGTAAACAAGAAGTAAATGCCTTAAATTGCACAATTAAAAAAAATTACATGAAATGAGACAAGAAGGCACTTTGCATTCATATATACAGAGCATATGTTGAATTTAAATGACAATTAAGCCTAACAAGAACCGGGAAACTACAAGTTTGTAACGTTAAATTTGTAAGTGAACAATACTTATTGGTTGTTGCAATTGACATAACTCCATCTGCATAGCATGCCAAAGCTACTCATTAGTTGGTAAAATATACAACAACAACAACAACCAAGCCCAGTAAATCCCACAAATAGCAAAGCTATTGGTAGGGTCTGGGGAGGGTGGGATGTAGGCAAGGCAAGCCTTACCTCTACCCCTAAGGAATAGAGAGGCTGCTTCCAGGGAGACCCTCTGCTCAAGACATACAACGGAAAAAAGGAGAATATATGTACACCCACAACTACTCATAACAATCACATGCAGTAAAAACAGTGCATTGACATCAATAGGCAACTATGCTACCATAAACAACCTATAAACAAACCAGAATGCAAGACAAAACATATGTAGAAGCCGCATACGTAAAAGCAAAAGTAAGACTCTACCATACTCCTAAACAGCATTTTCCCATGTCCTAATAGTCCTTCCACCTTAATCCTATGTCTCCATAAACCCCTATCGTGGGTCATGTCCTCAGAGAGGTGTAACTCCCGTAAATCCTGTCTAGCGTGGGCCATGTCCTCAGTTGGTAAAATATATGATACATTAATATTAGAGAATATATTATTATAGATTATTATATTTTGGTATTATCTTGTTTTGCTCATAACTTGATCATACGATCTTTGTTTCACACGATCCATATATTCAAGAAATTGTCTCGACAAGCCCAACATCTGAAAATTATTTGCGTCGACAGCCAATGCTGCCCCTTCTGCCAGCACGCACTTCTGTGCGTCAGCTCGTTCGTTTCTGCGCGCTGTCTTTACGCAGCTCGAAACCTTGTCATCGAAACTCCGTTTTCTTCAAATAACATATCCACGCGATCGCGACAACATGATCTTTCATCCAGTTCAATTCCTGCCTCCATCTGGCGCCGACGCATCCGTCAGTGGCCACAACAGTCGGCTGTTAGTTTCTGACTCTTTACCGGAACCGCGAACACCTCACCGTCTGTTGTACCACTATCCTCGTTCAAATTATAATACTCAAACATCGCAATAACCTGAACCACTCTCCTCGACATGCCTCACGGTTAGATTCGAAATCACCACCACCGATTAAACCTTAAACGATGAGAACAAGCAGGTGCTCAAAAACCAACAACGAAACGATAACTACATGATCTAACAGTTAACTAAACTGGACTTGCTTGAGGAGGGACAAAAGGAAACAAAGAAAAAAAAATATAACTCGATGTCGGAACCGTGCGCACATCTACAAGCAAGGTTTGATGTAAGAGTTTTCCAACTTTAAGTTTGAACAGGTCAAAATTGCCAAAATAAACTTTAATAGACTAAAATTTGGTAGTGTTAAGTGTATCCAAATGGGTTCGGGTCAAAACGACCTATTTGGAAAATGATGTTGTTTGGTGAGTGTTTTAGACAAGTTTAAAAGTGTAAAATAATCTAGCTTCTAATTAAAATGACCCGAACACACTTGATACGCATAAAACACCCAGCTTTTAGTTTGAGTGAGTCAGAATGTTCCGAATGAACTTTATTAGACTAAATTTTAATACTGTTTTGTTTGAACTTTGTATACCTATTTTTGTAGGCTCGACTTGAAAATATGTTTCAAGACTCGGGATTTCTAGAGGGACTATCACAAATTATTGATTCAAAAAAGGCATCAAATTAAGGAAACAAATATAATACGGACGAGGAGGACGATTTATTATACTTATAACTTGATTTATTATGTTTTATTTTTATACTCTTTATATGAACTAGCTATTGGGACTCTTGTTTTATTATGTTTTATTTTTATACTTATAACTTGATTTGACAAGCTGTAATTATGTAGTTTTATATTTTAAACTTGATGTTTGTCTATAGTATTGTATATTCGAGGAAAACTGCAAAATTTGTAGGTATAACTAATACCATGACGGGACTTTTGTAACCTTTTAGTGGTAACAGGCATTAGCGGCTACCATGGGTTCAATAGCGACGTAGCATTAACTGCCAGGGGCGGACTTAGCTTTGTGCTAGGGGTCGCGCCCGTTGTCCCTCGGTTTTTTCACGCGTAGTGGGAATTTTTTTACGATTTTTGTAAAATGTTACCTCTAAAACAAATTTTACGTTACTACTAAATAAAATTTTATGTTACCCCAAAATAAATTTTATGTTACCTTTAAAAATAAATTTTGCGTTACAACGATACGTCACTCGGAAAATATTTATCAAACTCGAATTAACTAATACTAAACCCAACTAAACTAACAAAATACATATGAGTGTAAATGACGCGCAACGGCTCGAGAGCTACTTGGGATAGGCTCGGTAAAAAGCTCGAACGAGCCGATCTTTAACAGACCCGAGCCTGAGCTTGAAACATGACTCGTTTAGTTATCGAGCCCGAGCTTGAGCTTTTCATACAAAGGCCGTTTACGCTCGCGAGCCTAAATGAGCCCAAACAAATTTTATATTATAATTGTTTTATATATACTATAACTACTATTTAATATTGGCGAACCGAGCTCGAGCCGAATTTTGGCTCATTTAAGCTTTGAAGCGAGCTCAAGCCGGCCTTTTAGCTCGTTTAAGATTGTTCTAAAATTATTTCGAACTGAGCCGAGCTCGAGCTCTTGGGTTTTACTTTCGAGCTGAGCTCGATCTCAAAGTATTAGGCTCGAACCAAGCCGAGCTCAAGCTTCGCAAAAGCATGACGAGTCGAGCCTGAGCCCAATCAGGCTCGGGCTCGGCTTGGCTCGTTTACACCCATAAAAATACCCAACAAAATTAGGGGTGCAAAATAGCAGAGCCCGAGCTTGAAAAACTTATGAGGGCTGGAGCTCGGCTTGTTAAAAAATTCTTAAGCTCGGGCTTGGCTCTTTTATTATTTATTAGTTAATATTTTAAATAAAAAAATATTAATAATAGGCTCGGAGCTCGATAAATGAAGCTCGGCTCGTGCTCGTTTAGTAAACAAGCTTAATTAATGAGGGGATAAATATTATTAAATATTAATAAAACTAATATTACATGAAGGCTCGATAAGTAAACAAGCTTACGAGCTTCACATTCCAGGCTCTCGAGATTGGGCTCGATTAATAACGAACTTTGTTTTAAAAGTCAAGCTCGGCTTGGGCTCGATAAAGCTCAGCTCATTTCGAGCTTTTTACCGAGCCAAACTTGAGTAGCTCGCTAGCTGCTCGGCTCGTTTGCACCCACAAAATTAACAAAACCCAAACTCAAATTACCATGTTTTTTTTTTCGTTTACATTGTATGAAACTACGAAGAATTTTTTTTTAACGTTACTCCTAAATTTTTTTCTAGATCCGCCACTGTTAGTTGCGACTTTTAGCGTCAATAGCGGGGACAATATTTGTCGCTGCAAAAACACTTGTTTAAATTAAATGTGATAACCTACAACCCAACACAATCTAGAAGGCTACTGAAGATCGATATAGTTATCTAGAGAGACTAGAGAATATTAGATTGATATTGTTTGATGAGTCTAGTAAAAAAATATTCTGTCACAACTTATTTTTGGCCTTTCCGTATCCTTTTTACTTTTGAGGAACGCATATCTTATTATTAACCAAGAGAAAAATTTGTAAACCCGTTTTTTTTTACTAGTGATGATTATTTTTATTATTATTTACGTGACTTAATTAAGTAATCGAATAAAAAATATGACAAGTTTCCTAAAAAAATTCCTCGTTTTATTCATATATATGTAAACATCTTATTTTATAAAATCAAATGTGAGCCAAAATCGGGAAAACAAGAGAGATGTGTATCAAATTAAAATTTTAAACTATGAAACAATTAATGTTAAATGTGTTTGAGATCATTAATTATAGTTTGTTGCTCATCATTAAACCATCCGATTTTCACTCGATCCTAAGATATATTCATAATCTACATTCTATTGTCTATATATACACCACTTCTTTTCCAAGTTTCATATTCACAAAATCTTGATCAACACATTAGCAATCTTTCGATCGATGGAAGAATTGAAATCAGCAGCAGTGATGGAAGACGATGATCAATGGATGAACTACTTACGCAACTCGAATGTCGACATATTCGAATTCATCAAGAAGGCAATCATGATGGCTGCTTCTGATCACCCACATGAGTTCAACATCAAGAGAGACATGATCGCTCAAACCCTCTTCTCATGTGACTTAATCAATAACATGGGCACTGATGAAACCGAAGACGAAACAACAACAGTTGCACATGTTTTGAAGATGAAACAGATTCTTGATGAAAGTAGCAGCCATGAATCGGTATTGTTGGAGTCGTTATCGAAGCTTCAACACATGGTGAAGTCAGTGAATGTTTTGAAGTTAACGGGTGTGGGCATATCTGTTAATGCTCTTCGAAAACACGAGTCAAAGAACGTTGCAAAGATCTCTACAACACTTGTCAAAGAATGGAAACGCATGGTGAAAGAATGGATGGAAGATAGTGAAAAGATTCAACAACAGAAAGGTGGTGAGTTAGATGCAAACCCTAAAAACCCTCCACAGATCGAGAACCAGTTACTTGTACCCGCAAGCGATGAAAAACGATCATTGATAGTGCGAATAAAGTTGAAGAAAGTTGAACCAAAGGGTCCGGTTACTCCTGACAATGATGGTCACATACTTTATTTTTAAAGTTGAATAAAGTTGAAGAAAGTTGGATCATTCATACTTTATGAAAAACGATCATTGCTAGGGTTTTGAAAGAGTCGAGTTTGGATAGCGAAAGAAAGGTCGAGGGGGTTGATTTGGAAGAACCGAAGAAGCGGATGAAGGAGGGTGTTGAAGAGAAGTTTGAAGGTATAAAGAGAAAGGTGGACAAGGCTTATGAGGAAGTAGACATGATGAAGAAGAAGAGAAGGATACAAGTGTTGGACTTTGATGAAGTCAAAAAAATAGGGTTTGGTTGTCCACAAATTAAGCCACTCAGAAGGCAATTTAGAAGATGATGATTAGTTGGATTAATTGGTTTTAGTAGTTAATGTTTTTGTAATCTAACATGATTGATTCAAGTACTTATATTAATGTTTTTAGTATCTAATTGAGGTTTTGCATGTGTGTTTTTTCCCAGTATGTTTATACATGTTTAATTAATTTGCAGATTGTCTGTGGTCAATATTATTAAACAATATTGCTTTTGATCAACTAGGTGAAACTATGACATATATTTGTACATGTCCAAGAGTCCACATGTATCTTCCCAAAATCCAAATGTTCTGGTTGTTCATATCTATATCCCAAATTCTCCCAAAATCCTCTTGTTATAGATATTATTTGTACATATATTTATTTATCAGTTTAGGTTCGTCAAGTCTCACACGTGTTAATACGCGAACGGTCTAATATACGTAATAGATATAACATAAATAGTTCTCATACTCGGTTATACCTCTCCAGATTCCTACTCCAGTTGACCGATATTTGCTCGGTTGAATTCTGTTGACCATCCAATCAGTGATGAAGCTTGACCCGAAACTTTAGGGGGTCGGAAGTCACCGGGGGGTCGGAAATCACTAGTTTCGGGGGGTCGAAAACCAATCTCAGGGGTTCGAAACCGTATATACCAAAAAATTTCTATACAAATACTATATAATTAGAACTTCTGAGCGAAAAGTCGAGGGGGTCGGCCGCCCCTCCCCGACCCTTAAAAGCTACGCCACTGCATCCAATTGACTAGAGTTAACAGATTGGGTGCCTCGTTGACCCGTTCTTGACCCGCTACACTGTTCGTGATAAACCATCTTTGATTCGGGTTATTATTTATAACAACAAGTATAAAAATAATAATAATAATGGTAATTGTCTTCATATCAATTAGTAACATCATCTTAACATTTATGTCATTAAGCGTAATATGTGTTTATCAGCTTAGTTTGATTAATGGGTCAACTCTGGTCTAAAAGAATACATCAAAGTTAACAAAGGCCAATATAGATCTAACCAAGGACCCGTCGATCACCCGAGACCCTTTGTCACGAACATCGGTTGCAGTCCAAACCAGCATAAAACAGCCACATATGTTTGACTGATCAAAAACCTTTATAATACAAAGAGATACAGTTTGCTTTTCCTTTAACTTCAATTTTTTTCAGACTATTGACTAATCTCTCTGACCTTACTTCCATGTACACATACAAGAATTTCATTTTTTTTTTTTGTCTTTTCTCATAAAAATATGTTTTTTTTTTTATAAAACACGTTACAGTTTCAAAAAACGCGTATGCCACCTGGATTTTGATTAATAAAGCACAACGCGTAGTAGTCCGGGCTGGGGCTCAGAGTAGTCGAGGCCTTCTTCCTCCAGGAGGTATCTCTGGACAGCAACAGGAAGTCTAGCGGTAGTGCGGATTCCTTTAGTGTGGTGACCCGTTCCAACACAAATGTAGACTTGCAGCCGCTGATCGGTTGACCTGGCTATGTTTCTTAGTGTCATGAGATCTCGTTTTAAGACGTGAATGGCTTCATTCACGTGCAGCCCGTGAAGATCGATTATCTTTTCTTGTCCTCTTCCATTGCTTTGCATATCTAGACTTGATGGGTTCCTAAGGATACAAACACGAGCGCAAGGAAATTATTAGTGGTGGCAAAATGGATGGACGGGTCGGGCATGTCAGGTAAGAGGTCAAACAGGCTTGGGTTGAAACCAGTCATTTTTTAGCACGGGCAGGTCAGGTCAAAACAGGAGGTCGCGCGTATGCATTAAAAACAGACTTTATGCGACTTTCAAGCTGTTTGACCTGTCCGACTTGTGCTGTATGAAAGCTTGTATCGTTCTACACATTTTTAAGTGTATCTATGTGGGAGAAACACGGCGACATAAGTTCAAATGCCACGTGGAACAATTGACATATGGCGTAGGCATTGATTTTTTGTTAGACGCATATATATTTCTAGAACTAACTGCAACCTTTAAGAGAGAGCAGAAACAAAACTAACCTTTGATAGTAAATAGATTCTTGAGCCTTTTCATGAGCGGCCTTCATTTGCATGTTATGTATTTGCCCTTTTGCACTCAGGTCCTTTGCTAACGCCTTTTGGCCAACAAGGTACGCCTGACGTGCCTAAATCATGGCAAAAATGCAATTCATCAAAAGAATGTGCGTGACAAAACAAACAAATACTGGATATGAATATGACCAAACTAATACGTACAAGGCTACAGACAGCAATCGTAGATTCAAGTTGGTTTTATCAAACGGTGATTGGTGACGTATATATGTCTACGCCTCATTTTTATAATTTCGTTATTCATTAAGCAAAATAACGATAATAATAAAATAGTGCATCAGACATAAAAAGCTATACCTGTTCAAAATACGAGTTGCGTAAACGTGCATGATCACGAGCTTCACCCCGCATTTCCGAATACATATTTGCTGCGATCTCAACGAAGTTAAAGTGCATAGACACACGCCATTTATTTTGAAAAAAAAAATGCAATTTAATTACATGTATGTTTCATGAAAGACATTACCGACTGCTTCACCAGTTTCAAGCCAGACAGGAGCAGAACGGGTCGAACTTCGGTTAGTGTTAGTCAACCTATCCCCATAACCGCTTCTTCCATAACCGCTAGCTAAGTTATGAGAACTTCTACTTGATCCAATAGTGGAATTCGGAGAACGGTTATTATCATATCTCCATATACTCGAGTCATGTGCCGACATTTTTTTAACTGCGGAAGCAAAATCTGTAGCACCTAAAGACGGACCCATTGACGAAGATTTGAACATGAGTAATTCCTTCTCCATAGAACGATGATTCGGGTGGTGATCATTAACAGAAAATGTCGGCACATTATTCTGGTTATCTGTCGGGGAAAGAACAGGGAAATCCAGCGCACTGAGATTTGGAGCAGATAACGCCCTCGAGTTCAGTCCGTTATCTACCTGAAGCTGCAATCATATATCAACGAAACCAGTTGTAAGCCACTCTACTTAAACATCAAGCCTTAAAATACTGAGTTAAGATACATTTAATATAATAATAAATACTAGATTCGGAGCATCGGATATAGACGAGAAACATATACCTCAAGCTGCATAAGCATCTCAATTGTCAAATTCACGTCACATCCGTTAGCATAATAAGCCTCCGCAAGACTTTCAGCGGCAAAACCAGGAAACTGAGAAGCCAAAAATTCAAGAGAATTTACATCCGTCGCTTCCATCTGCTGCTCGTTAAACAAGTCATCTAGGTACCCTTGAGCAGGATCACCATTGTAGTGAGGCTCGTCGATAATACCAGTAAGCAACGGATCACCAACCATGTCCCATGGCTTAGAAGCCGTTCGTTGAAAACTAGGTGCAGATGGTGATAACACATGTTGCTTTTTTGACAATAACATACCGCCCGTTGGTGCAGGGAGCCTTGAGGTTCCATTGACGTCCGCTATCGACAAATTGGAGAAAGGAATGGTATTAATTTCTTGAGTTTCTTCTTCTCCCACGGCGTTAAAATCGGGAGTGATGTCGTCAGGTAACTGGTCCCTCCAAAACTGGTGCGTCTCGTCATCGGAATTATTTGACACGGATGACTCTATTCTGTTGAGTATTGATTTCCCTGGTGTTGAAGCACCGAAAATGTTAAAACTTGAAGATGTGTCTGCAGCACTTGTGTTTCCGGAAGATGATCGCAGAGCAAACGGGACGAATTCTGCAGCATCGGGATTTAAACTTTTTGCCTTTCCTGTTGTTGTGCTAAGTGTTTTGTCAATGGAAGAAGCCCCTCTATTGAGTAGGCTCATTCTTTTTTACGGTAAGAAATTGAAATGAATATAATCGAACACACCAGTTGCCGCTGGCACTACCCGTAACCTGCAAAACAGATATTTTAGACTGCAGACCAACTCAATGAAGTCAAACTCCATAGTCAAAACTATTGAAAAGCAATGACCAAAAAAATTATGTCAAAACAAAACTCCTTTAAAACATAGCTAGTGCAAACTGTTTCTAAATTGAAAGAAAACGAGAGATAGAACTCAAAGTGGCGCATAACTAAATAATATAATGAAAATGTAGAACAGAAAGAGAACAAAACTGACGAAGAAAGAATCATTCTTACTGCAACCCTTGGTTTTAAAAAGCGTGAAGCGCACAAAAGCGACGAGGTCTAAAACCTACGCGCAGCAAAAGCGGTGGGCTTTTCGTACGCGAAGCGCAAGACGATTATATATTTTTTTCTAAATATCCTATAGGTTTTTAGCATCCTTACCCCAAAATATAGATATAAATAAGGTTTATATATGATTTAACTTAAATGTATAACAGCTATATGTATAACACTTTGAAGCCAAAAACACCCCTGTACGAAAAGCGCGCTTTTCTTGCACTTTTCCTGCGCTTTTTGTACACTGCGCGCCTTGAGTGAAATTATGAAAGGTTTACTTGTAGAAAGGTTGATATGTAAAACTTATTTGGTTGTACAGTACATAGTGCAACGCCTCAAAGCGCCACGCTTTTTTAAACCAAGACTGCTAACAGGAAATTATAGCATTGGAGTAGTTGCATTGCATACACATCCTGTTTAGTCGAAAATTCGTAAACTTTTTGCATTCTTAGTATTGCACAAGAAAGAATTCTAATTCATAAACTAGTATATTCCATCACTAGTCTCGGGTCACTCCCGAACTCGCAACCACGAGCGAAACAAACCAATTTAAATCTGTGTAACAAGTCCTTAGAGCTAAGTCTATAATTATCATACACATACTAAATAAAGATAATATCAGCATACCAAAGTTCAGATTTTTTTTTAAAATCACAGCCATAACTAACCAAATTACAATAACAAATACTAACCAAACACAAAATCAAGAAAAACAATCACAAGACATCAACTTTAAGCAACCAAACACAAATCCCAATTCAAATAAACACCCAGATCTCAAAACATAAACAAAAACAAAGAAAGCAACAAGATTTCACAAGATCTGAAGGTGTAAGTGTTAAATTTGATACCTTTTTGCATCACTATGACAGAACAAACACTAAGAAATTGATCCATTATATACCCACAAGAAGATGATGATTATTAATATTACAATTGGGTATGTTAAATGGGATTAAAAAGTAAAGATTTTGATGGGATTTGTGTAAGAATCTGAGAGGTGTTTGTTGAATTGAAGAGGGTTGGAAGGAACAAAGGCTGATGACCACTCAACACAAATGATAAAGAGAGAAGGGGAACATAAGCATCTATCTATCCATGTATTGTATTGTATTGTGTTGTATCTTCCACATAAACACATGTTCACACCCTACCACTTGCACTAGCACTAGTATATTGAGTTATCTATTAGTTACACAAATCTTAGAAGGGAAAAAACATTGAGAATTCGGTTTTCGGTTACACAAATCTTGCTTAATTGGATTATTGAATTGAGTGAATTAAGTTCAATCAAATAGACTGAATAATACCCGGGTTAATTGGATAACCGTCAGCTTAATTCAGTTATGTTAGACATGTTTCTACTTTGGATTGGTTCGGTTTTCGATTAGGCCCTAAGGAATTTAAAAAACGAAGAAATTGATATCTGAAATTGATATCTGCGGGTTAATAATCCATACCAATATCGTCCATAAGGAACGACAACCTGATTTTATTCGAATCAAAATCTTGTAAATTGTTTTGAAATAATATACATGAAAGTTAAGACGCACCGAGTTACTTCTCTGTTAGAATGAGAGTGTCCTTATCGGTGAAACTGAAAGTTAGAAAATAGATATATGAAAGCTGGTAATTTTTGTGTCGTATTTCAATATATATATATATAGGGGAGGGTTATCTTGAGAACGCTAAATATCGCGAGAACCGTGAGAACAAATGAGAAAACCAATCAAAATCATTTTTTTTCAATACAAAACTAATTATAATCAAAATACAACATTAAAACACAAAATTTCTTTCCAAATAATTCATCTTTTCTTGCAAAAACACTTTTAAATTAACATTTTACACATGTGTAAATGAAACAGTTTACACATTTACAAACAGTAAATTTACACATGTGTAAAAACAATTTATTTCCGTATACGTTTAAATTTTTACGCGTAAATTGCGTTTTTGGGAATGTATTTTAGTAATAAAGATAATGTAAAAAGAAATTTTTGATTTGAATGGTTTTAGATGGCGTTCTCACGGTTCGCACGAAATATAAGTGTTCTCAAATTAACATTCCCCTATATATATATAGGGGAAGGTTTAAATAAAAACCCACTCAAAACGAAGAAACCCGGTAAACCAAATATGAACCATTGATCAATCTAGATCAATGGTCCAAATTTAATGGATGCTTTTTCATTTAAAATAATAGACTAAATGACAAAAAAAGGGCAAAAGAGTCAAATGCCATTTTTCTGAAAAAGCAGATATGACAAGTGGAGCCCACACATGTCACATCATCTCTCTCATACTTTTGTGACAATGGTCCTAAATCTGCCAGATGCCTGTGTTACATATGTAACGGTGTGTTGTGTTACGTAGGTTAAAACTGAGTTGCCAGTTTATATTATTTAAAAAATGCTGATTTATTATTTTTTTTATTAGACCATATTTTTTTAGTTTTATTGTACCAGCACCAGAATTGTTGCATACGTAACGAGAAATGATATGGTTATATGACTTTTGTTACTTACAAAAGTGCTAAAAACAAACAAAATGGTTGTTTATAAGTATATCAACAACATAATATTGTTCATCTGCCTACAACATACTACTGAAAAAAATATATTACACTAAAACTGTATCAACAAACAAAACATATAATTAAAAGATTCATACCCCCCCCCCAACCCTTCCTGCATGCAATAACCCCGACATCCAGCGCTGCAACCACCAGTAACTGACGGCATCCGATAACCATACTTTGCATAAAAAGCCCACTGTGCCTCAGTATAACCTATACCCTCCCATTCAGCCCTAATCCGCCGACCTTCTGGATAGGTGAACGGCCACACGGGTTTGTTAAGTTTGGGTTCATATGGTTCTTCATATTCAGCCCCTGGGTCTGATTCGTATCCAACCGCCCATTCAGGTGTGTGCTTTACATCATACAGGTCATCCTCCGGTGTCATATAGTCTTCTGGTGGCGGATATTCTTCAGGGAAGACATAATCATAGGCCGCATTCCAATCGAAATCTTCATCACTTTCAAAACCACCGTCCGCCTGTACTACGGGGATAACCGGTGGGGCTGGTTCAGCGGCTAATTGCGGGATGTCCGGGGCAACGGGGGAAGCGGGTTCATGATCGGCTCCAACAGGAGGGATGTCCAGGCCAACCGGTGGGGCTGGTTCAGGGACAAATGCAATGTCCGGTTCATTTTGAGGTGGCTCGTGTACAATTGGGATGACATGGTGACGCTCCTCAAAAACCTCCGAAGGCGGAGTGGTGGGGTTCGAATTCATGGTTTGACTTAAAACAGGACCTGTAACATATGTTATAGCAGAGTAAGTGTTGACACTGGAAAATATGAAAACAATGGGGAAAAACTATTCTCTGTTAAAAACATATAAGTAACAGAAAAAACTCATACATGCAAAAACAAAAAAAAAAAAATCTATAACGAAAGGTGCAAAAAAGAGGAGTGTTACATGTGTAACATGGTTTATACCAACTTAGTTCTGTTGTTACATACATTCCACACATTATAATACTCACACAAACATGCACATACTGGAAAAAAAACAAATCACCAATTTTGATTAAAAATGTTGCATATGTTAAGGCACATTAAAAATCACCAAATGTTATTAAAAAAAACATATTAGTAACAATAACACATAAACCTACGTGTTAACGTATGCTACTTACGTGAAAAGTTGATTAGTTGTGGTGTTACGTACGAAACATATCCAAACATACATTTTCAAAAACATCACAAAAAACTTCTTATTACCAAAACACTAATTCGCTCAAATTCAAACTCTAACCACTAATTGTTTACTAAACCCTTTAAAAATTCTGCTATAAAAATGTTTTATGCTGTTACATACGCAACATAGAACAGAGGAAAGTTCAAAATTTCAGGTCAACAAAAAAAATTTAAAAAAACCCTATTACTTCAAAACGATAAAAAGCCCAGTATCTCAACAAAACCATCACAAAAAACTTCTTATTATCAAATTCAAACTCTAACCACTAATTGTTTTCTAAACCCTTTAAAAATTCTGCTATAAAAATGTTTTCTGCTGTTACATACGCAACATAGAACAGAGGAAGTTCAAAATTTCAAGTCAACAAAAAATTTTTAAAAAACCCTATTACTTCAAAACGATAAAAAGCCCAGTATCTCAACAAAATACCCTTAGACCCAAAAAACTGTCTAATATTTTTAACCCATCCCAACATTTTAAATGACCTAACTTTTTTTAGGATTACCAAAACCAACTACTTTTTCTAATAATAAAACATCTAATTTTGAACATAATCAAATGTTGTTACTAAACAACTTATTTTTTAAAACAAACTAATTTTTAAAACAATCAAATGTTGGTTTTATTAGTTAAAGAAAAAATCCGATATACATTGTGCTTCCAAAAATCCTTTTCTGTTTTATTTAATTTCGTGCTTCCAAAATCCCACGAGCCCATTAACCGACCACTTCAGACTTCTGTTGCACCACATATCCCTAATAATCTCCCACTGATCATATTTAAAAATACAAAAAAAAAAACTCAGGAGAGAGAGACTTGGAGAAGAAAGAACCTCTGTTTTGGGCTTGGTAGAACAGAGACTTGATGGAATCTTCTTTGTCTGCTACAAACCCTCTAAAACGATGGAATCTTCTTTTGGGACGACAGATGGTGGCTGATTGTTGTTAACAGTGACGGCAGGTGATGAACAGGGGCGATGGGTGGAAACAGGGGTGGAAAACAGGGACGACGACGGTGATGAACAGGGACGGTGGTGGCTGTTGTCTATGGTGGTGGTGGCAGATCGGTATGGTGGTGGTAGTGATTAATATGTAAGAGAGAGAGTGTATGTATGTGTTTATATAGGTGGGAGAAAAAGAAATTCAAATTGAATCAATGAGAGGGAAATGTCAAAAGACAAAAATAACCTTTAAGAATTAAAATAATAGATTCTTTAATGGCCTATGTGGATTAATATTGTCCACTCATTAGGTTTCCATTAGTTTTTTCATTTTAGAGGGTTTTGTGTGGATACTTAGCCTATATATATATATATATATATATATATATATATAGGTCAATTATAAAATAAAAACTCGCTTAAGTTGAGAAAACCTTTGAAAACCCATGTAAAAAAACAATTTGCAAATGTAAAATACATGTTTGTAAGCGTTTTGGGCAAAAATAAAATAAAAAAAAAGCGCCGATGGGATTTTTTTTAAAAAAAATAAACAAAGTTGCTAAAAACATAGGTAAATAGCTGAAAACATATGTTTTTTTAACAACTTTGTTTATTTTTTTTAAAAATCCCATCGGCGCTTTTGTTAATTTTTTTGCCCAAAATGCTTAAAAACATGTATTTTACATTGGTTATTTTTTTCAAAAAAAAAAATAATGGTTTTTTACATGGGTTTTCAAAGGTTTTCTCAACTCAAGTGGGTTTCCGAAATATCCTTTCCCTATATATATATATATATATATATATATATATATATATGTGTGTGTGTGTGTGTGTGTGTGTGTGTGTGTAATTTAATTTAGAGTTAATAGCTAAAATCGTCCCTGAGGTTTGGGCACTTTTGCCACTTCAGTCCAAAACCCAAACCTTTTAAATCTGGGTTCTTATACTTTACATTTTTTTGCCACATTCGTCCCTGACACTAACCCAGTTAAATATTAACGTTAAGTTGGGGGTATTTCTGACTTTTTGCCTACCCTTTTTTAATATTTTTACTTAATAAGTAGGATCCACCTCCCCCACCTTCTTCTACTATAAACCTGCCACCATCACACACCACCACCACCACCATAGCCTCCAACCTTCACGCTCACACAACCACCCTATCTGGAACTCAGTTTCAAGCTCCTTCACCTGTAACGATCCCCAATTTAAAAGGAAACCATGAACCCGTCTTCCACCTTCCATCATTCAGTCCATCATCACCACTAAACCCGTATTCCACCTCAGCCGGTCTTCGTGTAACGTCGTCTAACGTCAGCCGCCAAACCACTGCCATCCCTAATCGTAACCCTAACCTCAGCCGCCGCCATTATCAATCATACCACCATCATTATCGTAACCCTAACGTCATCCCTAATCGTAACCCTAACCTTAGCCGCCGCCATCCCTAATCGTACCACCATCATCATCGTAACCCTAACACCCACACCCTAACCTCAGCCGCCGCCATCCCTAATCGTAACCCTAGCGTCGTCAAACACCCACACCCACTTCGATCTACTCTCTCTCTCTCTACCACTCTCTCTCTCCTCTGTTACTTTCTCTCTTCATCGGGTCTCTCTCTCTCTATAGCTTCTCTTTCTTTCTTTCTTGTCTCTCTCCTGCTCCACCGGGACTCCGCCCATCTCTATCTCTCTCCTCTCTGCTCTCTCTCTATCTCTCTCCTCTCTCTCTCTCTCTCTCTCTCTTTCTCTCTCTCTTTCTCTCTACTCTCTCTCTCTCCCTTAAAGTAAAGGTTTTTGTTTTTATTTTTTTCTTGTATTTATTTAGCCTTTAAATACAAAATGTCTAAAATGCCCTCGATTTTGTAGGTAAAAAGTCAGAAATACCCCCCAACTTAACGTTAATATTTAACTGGGTTAGTGTTAGGGACGAATGTGGCAACAAAATTTAAAGTATAAGGGCCCAGATTTAAAAGGTTTGGGTTTTGGACTGAAGTGGCAAAAGTGCCCAAACCTCAGGGACGATTTTGGCTATTAACTCTTTAATTTATATCTATAGTTATATACTACATGGCACTCAAAGAGGCCAACCTCCCCCTTGAGTGTGTCACGTGGCAATAGGCATTAAAAAAAACCTCATCCCGTATAAAAGTTTTCTCCCATCTCAAACCCTAAAAACTCACTCTCTCTTCACCCCCCCCCCCCCTCCCCCCCTCTCTCTCTTTTTCTCCTACAACTACACACACGTGAGGTAATCCCCAATTCCTCAAAACCTAATCCTAATCAACTGCAACCACACACACGTGAGGTAATCCCTAATTCCTCAAACCCTAATCCTAGTCAACACATTTATGTCTTATGAGTTTAGGACATCTTTATAATTATGATCGTAATAGCTTGATATGTGCTAATTAGTTGATTACTCATTTCATGATTCAAGTGCATCTTTTATTTAATCTCTTCATATATGTAATAAGTGCTTGATATATTCATTATATTGTATTATATATTATTGTTCTTGATGTTGCCATATTCTTTGTTTCTCAGGAGTGACCGAAAACATTAACGTAAGATGATTTAGCATATTAGCTTACATGATATATTGGTGACGGGGAAACTTTAAATCAAAGATTCACCGGTGAAAGAATCAACATTCTGGTGTTAAACAATCAGGGTCGGTTCGAACACCATTACCATCATCATCATCGGTATCTTCTCTCAGGTAATTCCATAACCCAAATGTTTCCTCTATTCAAGATTCATATGCATGCGATTTTATAGCTGTCGATGTTAAAATCTTTCCTGGGTCAGTCTTTTTGTATGTTTTAAATCGATTTTCTTTAAAGAATTATATATTGACAGTGTTTGTTATGGGAAATTGGAGTTTATAACTTGGTAATTAATCGGGTAAAGATCTGATCTTTATGTTCTGGGTAGCCTCCTGGTTGATTTATAAGCAACAAAGATTCACATACAGAAGAATCTTTATATGTGCTTTATTATATAATAATGTGGATTGATCACGAAAGGTCTAAAGATGGTTAGATGGTACACATAATTAGACTAGACTTTTGGATTTTATTATATTTTGTCAAGTCTCGAGGTTTAACTTTGCATTAGCTGATTGATTACATGTGTTTTTCGATGGAAAGAAACATGTTGGAAGAAGATGTTTTTGAACGGTTAATAAGGAAGGATGACAATAACAGAGGATGAAATTAATGATATTAGTTGAGGGCTTTAGTGGTGGTCCTTGAATTTAAGTATTGTTCTTTTTATCCCTTTAAAAATCTTGGTTTTAATATTTTGAGGCGCTTCATATAATATGTCATGTATCTTTTACCGATTCGGCTAGGTTTTTAGTGCTTCTTCATGTTGAAGTATTAGGTGTTAGCATTGGATTTATCGATTGTTTTAAGTTAGATATTGTTTGATTTAGAGTTATGCATTTTTTTAGCCTCTATGATGGGTGTTAATATTAGAGTTATACATTGTTTTAGGTTACGTATTGAATATTGATATTAGAGTTATGCATTTTTTAGCCTTTATGATAGGTCTTAATATTAGAGTTATACATTGTTTTAGGTTAGGTATCAATATTAGTATATTAGAGTTGTACACTTTTTAGCCTTTAGGATATGTGTTAATATAAGAGTTACATTGAAGTTATACATTGTTTTAGATTAGGTGTTAGCATTAAGCCCTTCCATTCTTATAACGCTCTCTAGAATGGAGCATCGCCGGTACCGGAAAAATAATATCCCCGATGATATTCTTTGTCGTATTACTAAACTTTTTGTATCAAATCTTCCGGAGGGTTGTAGTGGGAATGATTTAGCTAGTCAAGTTCGAGTGTTTGGACAGATCTATGATCTGTATATCGCTAGAAAATGTGATAAAAGAGGTAACCGTTTCGGTTTCATTTCCATGCTGGATGTCAAAGACACTTCGGAGTTACTGCGTAATCTTAGAGGTATTCGTATGGGGGATTCTAAACTATGGTTCAACATCGCTCGTTTTGTTATGGAAGAGGGAGAGATCGGGGATCAACATTTTCAAAATCGGCATTATAATGATAATAATATACCCGAAAAGGAAAAGGTGAGACAAACTCATAATACTCATAATGATAATATATCTGTACACAATATAGAGAGTGAGGGGAACAAGGGGAACAATTTTGTTTCCGGTTCGAAATCGTTCAAAGACTTATTGGTTGGTAAGAAGTTAAATATTGATAGTAATGTGGATGCGTTTTCTGCGATGCATGGGAAAGCAATTGTTGCAAAGATGGTCTCTGTTGCAGCCTTGAAGAAAGTTTATGTCGTCTTAAAATCTATTTCTGCAGAGAAGGTATTTATCCAATATTTGGGTGGTCTTGAGGTTCTTATTTCTTGTGAAACAAAAGAGAAAGCTTTGTTGATTCTTGAAGAGGCTAAGAAGCTGGAAGATTGTTTTTCGTCCGTCTCTGTTTGGGAAGGGCAGTCCTATGCGTTTGAGCGGGTAGCGTGGCTCAAAATCCAGGGTGTCCCGCTTCATCTATGGTCTAATTCAGTTTTTGATCGGATCGGAGGTATGTTTGGTTCAATCGTTCATAAAGCTAATGTTTCCGAACAAGATCGGGATTTGTCGTTTGAATACGTAGCCGTGCTAGTTGGGGAGGGTAAGCGAGTCTCCGAGGAGATAACTTTAAACTGGATGAATCGTAAGTTCCGTATTTGGGTCATGGAAGAATTACATAACTGGGTTCCAGATTTTGAAGAAGTTGAAGAGGACCTTGTACAAAGTGATTCGGAGACTGTGAATATAGCAGAAGACGAGGACGAGGAGGAAGTTGGCTATCAAGAAAATCCGGTTGACATTGTGATGTCGCCGGAAGCTAGGACGGAACCGGAGATGGAATCGGATATCATAAATGTTGAGGAGGTATTATTGGAAACTCCTATTGGGAATGTTGACCATGGCATTAATGTTTTTAATGGTGATACTTTATTCTCGGCTGGAACTGTGGAAGGTGGGAGCAAGTCGCATGATAAGGATCCATCTTTTAAACAAGGGGCTGCATGTGTCAAGTCATCAAAGAAGAAGGGGTTTGTTTGTAATTTATCAAAGAAGAGAAAGAAATGTGTTTTTAAGAGATCTGTCAGCCGGTCCACTTCAAACTCTGGCCCACACAAAAAGCAAAATAGGTGTAAGCCCACTAATAGCGACCCGTTTGACTTGAATACACTGATTGGGCCTATGGATACTTGTGAAGTCCTAGCCCAAAACAATCGTTTGTTTATGTCTCCTGATAGTCAGAATAATATTGGGTTGCGAGTTACATTGGATAGACAATCTAATGAACCATTGCAAGCTTTCAATCAGTTAATGGGGGATTTGGAAGATAATAGTGCTTCCGATGAAGTGGTGGTTTGTGATTCAGAGCCAATACACGAATTCAACGAGGTTGCTGTTTCGCCTTCCAAAGCAGACACGTCTATTAATACAGAGGTGGAAGAGACCATAAATTTAGGTGTTTCTTTGGGGGCTCAATTACAAGATAAATTTCATTTGGTAAGTGGTATTGTTTTGGAAGAAGGCTTACAAAAGGTTCCGGTATGAATTTTCTTTCCCTTAACATTAGAGGTATGGGAGTTAGTGGTAAAGTTTCTTGGGTGAAACGCTTAAAAATTGATAATGGTGTGTCGTTTGTAGCACTTCAGGAGACTCAGTCTCGGGATGTCACTGGTTTTCCGAGTTCTAATTTTTGGGGATTTTCAGCTGTTGAGATGGAATTTATTGAATATCGGGGCCGCTCAGGAGGTTTGGTTTCGCTTTGGGACCCGCAGAAATTTTCTAAAATTTCTTCTTTTAAGCATCAGAATTTTATATTGGTTAAAGGTTTTTTGAAAGAAGATGGGACATTGGTTAACATTCTTAATTTATATGCTCCACATAAATTGGTTGATAAGCGACCATTATGGGAGCTTATATCGAGTTTAATCAGAAGTATTGATGGTGCTTGGTGTTTGCTGGGGGATTTTAATTCTGTTCGGTTCAGTGAGGACAGGAAGAACTGTTTTTTTGATCAATCTGATGCAGATGTTTTTAATTCTTTTATTGATTCTGCAGGCCTTGTTGAATATGGTATGAAAGGGGGTATGTTTACTTGTTTAACCAAGAAAGGTTCTGTCTTCAAATTTAGTAAAATAGATAGAATCTTGGTGAACTCAGATTTTTTTAATCGGTGGCCGGAGGCTTGTGTTCGTGTTTTACCGCGTTATCTTTCTGATCATAGCCCTTTGTTACTAACCATTGTGAATAAGAATTTTGGCGCTCGTCCTTTTCGTTGGTTCAATTCGTGGTTGGATAGGGATGGGTGCGAATCAGTGGTTGTCAAAACCTTACAAGATTTTCAATCCTCAGGAGCGGCGGATGTGATTTTGACAACGAAACTTCGTTATTTGAGGCAAATATTAGCGGTTTGGAAGAAAAGGGTTGAGATTAAGGAAGGCGAAGAACTCAAAATTTTGAAGAATGATCTTGAAAGAATTGAAGTTGATACGGAGACTCGAGATTTATTAGAGGAAGAGGAGTGGGTTTGGCAGGAGTGTAAAAAGGGTATCGAGGAACAAGAACTTTATCGAGCCAAGGATCTCCAACAAAAATCTCGGGTTAATTGGGCGAAGTTTGGCGATGACAACACGGCATATTTTCATCGGTTCATAAATGGAAGAAAAGCTTCTAATTCTATCCAAGGTCTTATGGTTAATGGGGAATGGGTTTCGAAGCCTAATTTGGTTAAACGGGAGGTGTTGAGGTTCTTTAGTAATCATTTCAAAGAAAAGCTTCCTTCAAGACCTCATCTACGTTGTGACGACATAAAGAAAATTCCTCTTAACTTGGTGGAGGGCCTTACTATGCCATTTACCAAAGAAGAAATAAAAACAGCGGTGTTCGAATGTGGTAAGGACAAGGCGCCGGGCCCGGATGGTTTTAATTTTTCTTTCGTTAGACACTTTTGGAGTATTTTAGAAGATGATTTTTTGAAGATTTTTTCGGAATTCTTTGACACGGGCTCTATAAGTCGTGGGTGCGGTTCTTCTTTTATAACGTTGATTCCGAAGATCAAGAATCCTATTGGCCTTAAGGATTTTAGACCAATTACACTAGTGGGTATCATTAGTAAGGCTATCTCTAAAGTCTTGTCATTGAGACTTAAGAAGGTGATTGGGTATGTTATTTCTGATAACCAAACGGGTTTCCTTAGTGAGAGGAACATCTTGGATGGTCCTCTTGTAGCTAATGAAATTCTTGCATGGTGCCAAAGGAGGGCTAAAAATATTTTCTTTATGAAGATTGATTTTGAAAAGGCCTACGACAATGTTAATTGGGCTTTTCTCGATTCTATCATGGAGCAGATGGGTTTCCCTAATAAGTGGCGGTTGTGGATAAAAGGCATTTTAGCTTCGGCTAGATCGGCGGTCCTAGTGAATGGTTCACCTACCTTTGAGTTTCAATGTTACAAGGGCTTACGTCAGGGAGACCCCATTTCGCCTTTCTTGTTTCTAATAGTGATGGAGGCTTTAACTTGCGTTATTAACAAAGCCACCAAGTTAGGTGTTTTTGAAGGAGTCGCTTTGGAGAAAAAGGGCCCGGTTGTTTCCCATTTATTTTTTGCTGATGACGCTCTTTTGATGGGATATTGGTCGAGGAATAATATTGTGGTGGCATCTAGGATTCTCCGTATTTTTTATTTATGCTCGGGTTTAAAAATTAATATTCACAAGTCTTTTCTTTATGGTACGGGGGTCTGTTAGGATCTGAGTATTGGATTGTTTTGATTAATGATGTAATATGAATGAAGTATAAATGGAAAGTGCAGCGGAATAAAGAATAATCAAAACATAGAGAATAATTGTTATCAATCGAAAGCTTTCATTAAAGTTGAAAGATTACAAAGGTACAATTATCACTCCCCCTCAGCCTGATCACTCAGAGTTTGTTTGTCTTAGAGAGAATGACGAGTGACCAATAGAACAGTACAAGTACTGTTCTATTTATAGACAAGTACAAACCTCTGATGATCACATAGCTGACGTCACCTAGAAAGCGACCCCTAACTGACTAACAAACTACAACATCTGATAAACAATAAACTACTGTTACATTGAAACTACTGAAGGGAAACTCTGTTAAGCTATAAACTCTGATGTCTTCTTAACATCTGTTGAACCAAAGTGCTGTTGGTTCAACAGACCTTTGTTCTTCAGATCTTGATCAGTACTTGTTCTTTATCAGACTTTTGCTCTTCAGACTTTCTTCATCAGACCTTTCATCAGCAGCAGTTGTCTTGTATCAGTTGTTTGAGCATCAGCAGTTTGGAGTCAGCAGTTCTTTGGAGGAAGCTTTCTTGTAAACTCTGTTATTTATTCTGGATCAACACTTAGTATATTTTGGCTTTCAATCATCTGTTCTTCTCCAGGTCAGCAGACCCAACAATCTCCCCCTAGAACAGATGATGCCAAAATTCTGCTTTATTCTTGATCTTTATTCCTCATCAGACTTTCTCTAATTTGCCCTTTTAATTGCAATTCAAAGTGCAAAGAGAAGAGGTCTTCAACATCTCTATCCAGTGTCAAATTCAGAAGTGTCTGGAGATCTTCAGCACTTAGGCCAGGTGCCTCATCCATGCTCAACTTCTGAACACTACCATCTGATCTGAGCAATGTCAATTCATGGGTCTCTTTATCAGACTTCCATTTTAGAATTTTAGAATCAGAGGAGTGACTGGGATGCATCTTTATTTGGGATGAGTTTGGTGATGGTGGCCTTCCGATGAGTTCTCTGGGCCTGTCTGACACAGGATCAGAAAAAGATCTGATTTGGTTCAAGATCCCCTCTTTCACATAAGTATTAGTGAACTTCCTTGTGTCTTCTTCAGACATTTCCTTCTGCCTCTTGTATTGCCTTTGAGCAGCAATAGATAGATCAGAGGTTGCAAGCAAGCTATCTAATGTGAAGGCCTGAGAGGGTTTCTTGGGTGCATCATCATACACTGGTTTTCTTGGAAGATCAGGATTGGTCTTTCTTTCTTGTTCAAGCTTTTTATATGTCTCAATTAGCCTGATTTCTGACCATCTGGCAACAGATTTCATCTCTCCATACTTAGCAGCTACAAGCTCTTGTCTCATTCTTCTGAATTTCAAGGCTCTAGCTTCATCTCTCCCCTTTTTGAAATCAGGAGCAGAGACCTTAGCAGGAGGATTCTTGGCCATGTTCTCTATTCTGATTAGTTCTTCTCTTAGAGCATGTGTGGTCCAGCCTGTAAATTGATTCTTTGTTGCTTTATAAGGCTTGGATGCCAAGATCTGTTCCAGCAGTGAATCCCTTACTTCCATCTCCAAGTGTCTGCTGAGAGGCATGGTTGACATGGAGTTGCTCAGGGTCTTAGCATAGTCTTCAATCCTTCTGAGTTTGCTAAGCTCTGCTGAATGGATGCCCTGAGCAGTCCTGTCATCCTTCCCTTTGCACTTCTCTTTGATGACAGCATCAGCCTGTTCACCCTTGTATTTAAGATATGTGTCTAGATTAGGTGGAACAGGGAAGCCTTTAAGAGAAGGGAAGGATCTTTCTGATGGCTGATCAGTATTATAGAAGGATTGAAGTTCCCCCTTGATTAAATCCAACTCAAGGGGATACTTCTCAGCCAATGGGGTGATGGTTGGTGGTGGTCTGTGTGATCTGAATTGGTCAGTGTGTGGTGAGTAAGATGAGAGTGGAATGGCATTGACTGGTGTGGATGTAATTGGTGTGTTAGGTGGTGTGTTGTGGATGTTTTCATCTTGTATAACAAAGGTGGATTTCCTTTTTCTGCTATACAAGATTTTGGGTGAGGATGAGGATGTAGCAGTGGATTGAGAAACATCTGTTGGTCCTTTTGTGGAACCACCAGTTGTTTGGGTTGTAGGTTGTGTTGAAGTGGGTTTGGTAGTGGTGTGTGTTGGAGTAGGTTTGGGAGTTGGTTGAGTTGTGGTTGGTTTAGTGACTGGTTTGGTTACTGGTTTGGGTTGTGCAGATGTTTTAGCAGTGGTTTTAGTTTCAGTTGTTTTAGGTGCAGTGGTTTGGGTAACAGAGATTGTGGTGGCAGTGGTTTGTGGAGCAGTGGTTGTGGTAACAGGTGTTTGTACAACAGGAGTTTCAGCAGTTAATTTGGAAGGTGGTTTTCTAGTGTGTTTGGCTGGCATTTTCCTTCTCTTTGAAGTGCCCACATCTTCCACTTCCTGTTGCTGTTCCTTTTTCAGTTGTACCAACCTCTCTGCCTTTACCTCCAATGTGTCAGCCCTTTTCATTTTGTCTTCAGCAGCCTTTTCAGCTCTTTCATTAGCTGAAGTGTCAACTTCTTTTGCCTTTGATGCTGGAGCTGGTTCAGAGACAGGGAACTGAACATTTGGTTGTTGTGTTTGTGGAGCTGATTTGGGTGACCCTGGTTTGTCAGCAGTTGGCTTCTTCCCTTTTTGTGTTTTTAGTTTTGGTAGCCTATCTCTGCCACTCTCCCCCTTTTTGGCATCATCAGCAGTGAATTCATCATCATCTTCATCTCTGAGAATTGTGGTAGGGGCAGAGCCAGTGGTCTTCAGCAAGTGGTCTTTGATCACCTTGATATCAGCCTTTGTATCATTGAATCTGGCATCAACCATGTTCCTGATCACAGTCATGTAGGTTTCTTGTGTCTGATCTGCTAATTTTCGATGAGCTATGATGATGGGGGAAACAGATTTCCATAGCTCATTAGCAACATCAGCAGTTGATGGTTGACTCTTTGTAAAGTTATTCAATGTTTCCAAAATTGACTTGACATCAGATTTGATGTCAGCAACAGAGGATTCAAGGTTTTGAACTTTAACCGTCAATTCTTGTAATTTTGACTCATCACCTAAATTAATAGGATCATCTGAGTCCCTACCAAAGGTAGTTGTAGCTGGTTCAGTCCTAGGAGGTGAGTCCATGGAGAAAGAACCTGCTGCCCCTTGGTCTTGGTTCTGGGGACTTCCAACTGTTTTTGGAGACACAATTGTGTCTTCAGCAGTTGTTGCCTTCAAGGAAGTCTTAGCAATGTAACCACTGTCCTGCTGTGAGACAATGGTCTCAACAGCAGTAGTGGCTGCTTCTCTTGAAACCTCATCAGAAGTAACATGTACTTCTGGGAGTATAACCTCCTCATCTGTTTGTGGGATGGCTGATTGATTTTCCTCAGTCCCAGTCACTGGTAGTGGCATACTCTCAGTGATAGGTGATTGAGAGGAACTGGGGTTGTCCTGAGTTTTATCAATAGCCTCAAACAGGGGTTGCATTGTTGGTGGGACATGTGGTGGTGATGTAGGTGGAGTAACAAGCTGATTAGCCCTGGGAGATGGGCTTGTAAACATATGATCAAGTGACTCATATGCCTCAGTTTGAGGTTCCCTTTGGCTTACAACAAGTTCCTTTTGTGAGGAATCTTGAGGAGTTTGCTTGGGTTGAGATATCTCCAACTGTTGTGAGGAAGTAGCAACAGTGGTTTCATGTTGCTTTGGTGATGCAACAGGGTTAGCTTCTGGTATCTCATCTTCCAGAAGACCCTTTTTGGTTTTGGTGGTTGTTTTGGTGGATGGACGTTTTCTTTTGGTGGCTGGTGTGGGTTTCACAGCACTGGATGAAGTGCCATGATCACCAGGAGCAGTGAGCTCACCAACAGAGGTTTCAACAACAGTTGTTGTCTTTGTCCTCTTTGGTTGTGTTTTGGAAACTTTTTGAACTTTTTGTGCTTTTTCTTGGGTTGAAGAACCCAGCATTCTAGTGAAAGTTTCATCAGTTAAACTTTTCATTTTAAATGACTCTCCCTTTTGAAAATCCTTTTCAGGTAAAAGCTTTTGTAGAATTACACTTAGAATTCTAGGGTAGAGCAGAAAAGCATTGTTTGAGCCAGATTTTATGGCTTTCACATTTGATACCAAGTCTGAAAACAATCCCTGAGATAGGTTGAAGTCAGAGTCTGACAGCATAGCATATCCCAAGTATTGTATCCTCAATGGGATTTCATTGAAGGATGTAGTCTTGGCAGAGGCACAGAGGAGGAGGGTATGGAAGAAAAATTTCATGACTGGTGGGAAAAACTTTTTATATAGTGTGGAACCAGTCATTTGAGCATCATACCCCCTCTCTTGAAACTCAGTGTGAAGCTCTGTTTTTGGAAAAGTTTCCATACCTGACAAGTCGTTCAGTGAGAAGGTAGTGGAGATGGTCTCAGGGGTTATGGCGATACTGGTGGCTCCAATTTTTGAAATTATGGACGTAGGCTTTTTATCTTGGTATAAAACCTCAGCAGTTGCCCAAAATTCTTGGAGTGTTTCTAGGTGAATGGGGGCATCAGCAACAAGAATATTTTTATATTTCGAGTTATTGATGATGTCAATGGTGGAATGAAATGGTGTGTTGTCTTCGGTTTTAACCAAATATGGAAGGAAATTGTGAGTGGCTTTTGTTTGAAGTTCCATTTTAATGGATTTTGATTATGAAAGTAATGGTTTTTGATTGAGGGTTATGAGGAAGACGAAAGCGGTTTTTAGTATTTTGAATACAATGAGACAGTAAAACTGCTGTTGGGGGAAAGAACAGGGTTTTATAGGCTCTGGTGAAACCGCTGATGTGGCAAACATCTGCTTTTGAGAGCAGACGTGGCAAACATCTGATGGTTGAAACATCTGGTGGCAGACAGCTGTTTTGTTAAACCTCTGTTGCCAACCTCTGTTGTTTAACCAAAAGACTGATGAAAACAGTTGTTTTATCTGATCAGATGTTTGAAACAGATTTTTCAACCAACAGTGGTTGTTTTACCTGATCAGATGTTTGAAACAGATTTTTCAACTAACAGTGGTTTTAATAAAACAGTGGTTGTTTTATCTGAATCAGTGATTTTAAAACAGATTTTTCAACCAAAGTGTTATTTTAGCAAAATTTGATTTTCTGAAACATTTTAATGTTTTATTGAAAACATTTTTGTTGTTTTTAATCCATGTTTAACATTCCAATTCGAGAGATCAGATTTGTGAAAGTAGATGTGTCTAAAGCTTTTGTCAGCACATCTGCCAACTGATCCTCTGTTGGAACATGGTGCAGAGAAATCAAACCTTTTTCATAGCTATCCCTGACAAAATGATGTCTGATATCTATGTGCTTGGTGGTTGAATGTGAGACTGGATTTTTGATGATATTTTCAGCAGCTTGGCTATCCAACATGAGTGGAGTCCTAAGTGCTGTTATCCCAAAGTCCAGTAGTTGATTTTGAAGCCACATAAGTTGGGCTGTACAGCTTGCAGCAGCAATGTATTCAGCTTCAGCAGTAGATGTTGAAACAGCTGCTTGCTTTTTGCTTTGCCAAGAAACTAAGGCATTCCCTAGAAACTGGCACCCTCCTGAAGTGGACTTCCTTGTGGTATGGCAGCCAGCAAAATCACTATCTGAATAACCTGAAAGCTCAATGTTTCCATTAGCAGGATACCAGATACCAAGTGTGGGAGCACCTTTTAGGTATCTTAAGATCCTTTTCACAGCAATAAGGTTAGACTTTCTAGGAGAAGCCTGAGATCTAGCACACACACAGGTTGCAAACATAATGTCTGGCCTGGATGCTGTTAAGTACAATAAAGACCCAATCATGCATCTGTAGTGTGTCTGATCAACAAGTTCATCCTTTTCATCATTAGTGAGTGGCTTTACAGTGCTCATGGGTGTACTGCATGGCTTACAATCATTCATCTCAAATTTTGTTAACAAGTTTTTCACATACTTGTTTTGATGAATGAAGGTACCATTTTGCAGTTGCTTTACTTGGAGACCAAGAAAGCACTGAAGTTCACCCATAGCACTCATTTCAAACTCTGCTGTCATGAGTCCCCTAAACTCCTCACACATTTTATTACATGTGGATCCAAAAATGATGTCATCCACATATATTTGAACAATCATTAAGTCTTTTCCTTTCCATTTTAAAAACAAGGTTTTGTCAATTTTACCTCTAGTGAAACCAATGGATAAGAGAAAAGTAGAGAGAGTTTCATACCAGGCTCTTGGTGCTTGTTTGAGTCCATACAAAGCTTTGTTAAGCTTGTAGACATGATCAGGATGGAATGTGTCTTCAAAACCAGGTGGTTGGCATACATAGACTTCCTCCTGAATTTTGCCATATAGGAAGGCACACTTGATGTCCATCTGAAACACCTTAATGTTGTGGTTGACAGCAAAGGCTAAGAAAAGTCTGATTGCCTCTAGCCTTGCTACAGGGGCAAAGGTTTCATCATAGTCAATCCCCTCTTCTTGTCTGAAGCCTTGAACCACTAACCTGGCTTTGTTCTTGACAACTATACCCCTTTCATCAGTTTTGTTTTTGAAGACCCACTTTGTGCCAATAGGACAGACATCCTTAGGCAGTGGTACAAGTTCCCATACTTGTTGTCTTTTAAACTGAAGGAGTTCTTCTTGCATGGCTTCTACCCAACTGTTGTCTTTCAGTGCCTCTTGGTACTTGACAGGTTGTGTAAGGGATAGAAAGCCTGCAAAAAGACAGATGTTTGAAGATTGGCTCCTTGTGAGCACACCTTCTCTGATGTTGCCAATGATTTGATCTGGTGGATGAGCTCTTAGGTAGATTAAATCTCCCTGATATGGTATGATGGCATTTTGTGGTGAAGGACAGAGGTTTGGAGACTCTGTTGACATAACATCTGTTGGCACTTCTGAAGAGGCAACAGATGTTTGAAATGGAGGTGGAGGAATGGGTCCAAGTGGTGTAAGATTGGACTGACTTTTGTCAACAGATGATTGACTCTTGTCAACAGATGATTGAGCAGTGAATTGGCTGGGTGAATCAGTGGTTTGAAGATAAGACTGGCCAACAGTGGCTGACTCAGCTGAGACAGAGTTTTGACAGTTGTTTTGATCTACTGCTTCCTCTGATACATGATAGACTTTGTAGTGGTCTGGAACCACAACATCTATTCTGTAATCTTGTTGTGAAGATTGTGGAGTACCTGCAGGGTTAGTTTTGACAGTAATATCTTCAAATTTGAATTTATCTAAATCAAACAACTCAGCAGGATTTGCTGGGATTTTTAAAGAAGAAAGTTCATTGAACTTTACATTCAGAGTTTCTTCTATTGTTTTAGTCCTTGTGTTAAACACTTTATAGGCCTTTGCAATAGAAGAATACCCCAGAAAATATCCACAATCCACTTTGGCTGCAAATTTTGAAATGGAGTCTTTAAGATTTAAAATGAAACATGGGCAGCCAAAGACTTTGAAAAATGATATCAGTGGTTTGATTTTGAACAAAATTTCATAAGCAGTCTTTTGATGTCTAGGGTTGATTAAAACTCTGTTTTGAACATAACAAGCAGTGTTTACAGCTTCTGCCCAAAAGGACAGAGGTAAACCAGAATCTGCTAGCATTGTTCTTGCAGCCTCAATGAGAGTCCTGTTCTTCCTTTCAACCACCCCATTTTGCTCTGGTGTTCTTGGGATGCTGTACTGCCTTACAATCCCTTTTGACACACAGAAATCATCTAACTCCTTATTTTTAAACTCTGTTCCATTGTCACTCCTAAAGACTTTTACTGGCAAGTCATATTGTTTTTCAACTTTGGTAACAAAGTCCTTCAAGATACCTGCAGTCTCATCTTTAGAGTGTAAAAAGTAAGTCCATGTAAACCTAGAAAAATCATCAACTATGACAAGACAAAATCTTTTCCTTCTTAGACTCATGATTTTTACAGGACCAAACAAGTCCATGTGCAACATTTGTAGACATTGACTGGTTTTGGACTCATCAATGGATTTGTAAGAGCTTTTATGTTGTTTGCCTTTTAAACAGGAAACACAATGCTCATCACACTTGAATTCTTTTGATGGTAAACCTCTGACAAGGTTTTGTTTGGAGAGTGAGTTGATAGTTTGAAGGTTGGTGTGACCAAGTCTCCTATGCCACAGTTCTGTCTCTTTGGTAGAGGCAGCTGAGAACAGACAAACATTAGCAGTAGGATTATCCTTCAACATATCAACCACATACACATTGCCACTTCTGTGAGCAACAAGTTGTGCTTTGCTCTCAGCAATGATGGTGTTAATCTTTTCTACAGCCTCTGGGCCAACAATCTTACAGGTTTGCTTAGTGAAGAATGACCCAAAGCCTTTGTCACTCATTTGTGATACACTAAGTAGATTGAATTTTAGATTGTCTATTAGATTAACATTTTCAAACTTAAGTCTCCCTGCTTTGACAGTACCAGAACCCAACACTTTACCTTTAGAATCATTACCAAAGGATATATCACCCCCTCCATGAGCAAGAAAGTCCAGAAGAAGGGCTCTACATCCAGTCATGTGCCTGGAGCCTCCACTATCTACATACCATAAACTGTCTAAACAAGCAGAAGCTCCCTGCACATCAGTAAGGATTTTAGTTTTGGTGAGTGTCCAAAGCCAAATTGGCTTTGGATGGGTCCTTAGCTGTCTCAGCCTGAAGTTGAGAAGAATGATCAGTGGTTTGGACTAGCTTTTGAACTAGATTCAACAGCTGCATTTGACCATTTGCCAGTGCTTGTATGTCAACACTTGGTCCAGCAGAGGTTTGATCATTTCCTATTAGTTGATGAAAACCATGAGGATGTCTGTTCACTTTTGGTTTTGAAGGCCTCTTGGGCTCATCATAAACATGTGGCAGACGATGACAAGTGGGTTGTCCATATCCTCTTGGTAATCTGTTAACAGGTGGAGCATCTGTTACCTGAACCTCTCTGGGAGCAGAGTTTTTGTTCAGACTTTGGGTAACAGATGTTTGGACAGATTCAAAAGTCTGTTTGGATTTTCCTTTTGAAGTACTCATCACTTGACTCTCCAGAGTTTTAGCTTTATACTCTTTTATCTTTTCATCAAAATTTTTGAGATATAAGCACTCTTTTGTTTTGTGATTCTTTTTCTTGCAAATTGAACATTCTTTAGATTTTGAATCATTTAAACTTGTTGTTTTGTTGATGTCATATGCTTTTAGAAGAAAACAGTTTTTGGTGACATGGTTCTTCTTTTCACAAAAATCACAAAACAAGTTGTTCTTGGCTTTCCCTTTTTCTTTCTTCTTTTCAACAGATGTTTCATCATCTGTTGGAAGACTTACTAGAGGGATAACCTTGGCTTGTGGTGCCATTTTACCATCAGAGGTTTTGAAGGTCATTGGTTTGAAATTTTCAAGGACTTCACACTCATCTGACCATGTTGGTTTGAATTGATATTTCTCAATTTCATCAAATGAGGGTGTACCTTCCAACTTTTCAAGAATGATTTTCTTGCCATTGGGTTCAGTAACCTTGATTTCTTGACCTTTTGAGTTTGTAGGGATGACCTCAACCAACTGTGGTTCCTTTTTGTCAGTGGTTTGTGAAACTTGATCAGTGGTTTTAAAACCAAACCCAAATTTCACATGACTTTTAGATTGTTGGTTGACAATCATCTCAAAACCCTTAGATGATTCCACCCATTTCTGACATTCAACTTGGGTGGACTCAAGCTCCTTCTTACAACTATGATATTTTGTTATCATAGTCTGAAGCTGGTCTTTGGTTATGCTTGCTTCATGTTTTAGACTGCTGATTTCAGACTCTTTTTCAGATATTTTTGATTTTAACTCTTTTGTTAATTTTTCAACCTGAATTTCTGAATCTAAAATTTTCTTTCTAAAGTTTTCATTCACCTCTTTTATCTTAGCAAATGCTACAATACATTTGTCTGAGCACAAGTCATTTAAGATTTGAGGAGATACCTTAGCAGCAGCCATCAAGGCACAGTTACACTGGCAGTCACAGTCATCACTACCCCAGGGGTCTGATAGATTCACAACCTCCACTTCAGATTCTTCAGCTGAAACAATCTCACCAACAACACCATCAGTCACATTTTCAGACATAGACACCACTTCCTCAGAATCAGTCTCTTCAACAATTGTTTCTAGTGCCATAAAACAAAAATCCTTTTCAGTGTTGGCAACTAGGGCAATGTTGTCATCTGTTATCTCATCTGGTAGACTGCTCCAATCAACAAAGCCTTGAGTAAAGAAACTCTGTTGACCTGGTTGACTGGTCTCTGCAGGAGCAGAGGGTGGAGTAACAGTCATTGGCACAGGGGCCTGAGCAACAGGTGTTTGAACATAGTGATACTGAGGAACAGTGGTTTGGACATAATGCACAGGAACAGTGGTTTGGGTCTGTGCAAAGTGAGCAGTGTTTTGCACATTAGGTACATTAGGGATGGTCTGATAAGTGTTGGTCTGTGGTCTTTGATTTGGATAGGTGATCATAGGAACTCCATTTTGACTCCTACACTCCCTAGCAAAATGACCCATTCTATGACACTTGTAACACTTCATCTTTGATTTATCCAACCCAACCTTTGACCCACCATGTAAACCTGGGAACCTCCTGCCAGTTTTCTTATAGAAGTTATTGGTTCTAATACTGAGCAGGGCAACCTGATGTAATATGTCCATTTCTTCTAGGTCCAAAGGGTCAATGTATTGCAAGTCATTGTACACAAAAGATGAATTATCAGAAGCCTGGATATCACCACTAGCTGTGAAAGCACAGTTGTTTGGTGATGAGTAAGAATCATTATTGAAACCAGTTGTTATGTCAATGTAATGATCATAACTCTGATCCTTACTACTTCCAGAACCATCATCCTGACCCAACAGTGCAGTATTACCAAATACATAGTCATCTGACACTTTGCCAGAGTCCTGGAGCTTCTTTTTCTGGTTAAGCTCCCTTTCATAAGTCAGGAGCTTACCATGAAGCTGGGTCAGGGTTAGGTCTTTGAATCCGATAGAGTTTCTCATAACAATAGCTATAGTGTCCCATTTGTCCTGAAGTGATCTAAGAAACCTATGATTCAGTGTTGAATTAGGAAAAGTTAGACCAACCAGTTTTAGTTCACTAATTAGACAGTTAAACCTTTCAAACTGTTGTGTTAATGACTCCCCTTTTATGTGACTAAACGTTTCATATTGTTGGTTAAGTATTTCACGGTTGTTTTCAATCACATCATCAGTTCCCCCGAATTGCTCTTTAAGAGCATCCCACAATTCTTTAGCACTATTGCAGTGCAAGAGACCGGCATAGATATCATTCGGCAGTGCCATGGCTACTATGCTGAAAGCCTTGGCATCTAGCTCGATTTTTTGAAAATCTTGCTCTGAGTAGTTCTCAACACTCTTTGGTACTTGGATCTTTGGATCCTCGGCACTCGGTACCATTGGAACATGTGGTCCAAATACTACCGATTTCCAGCACCCTGTGTTCTGTTGTGCTAACACATGAGCTACTCGACGCTGCCAGATGTTGTATTCTGACCTGACAAGCATCGGTGGCTTGTTGTGTGTGCCAGTGTTGTGTGGATCTTGATTAAGTGAAGTCATTCTCTTGGTTTTTCAAAAAACAAAGTCTGTTTACTAACTGTTGAAACAAAAATAAACTATTACTCTGTTTTAACCCGACAAACAAACGATATCAATGATTGTGAGCTGATCTGTGTATAAAACTGATTGATTAGATCAGATTTAATTGACCATGCTCTGATACCAATTGTTAGGATCTGAGTATTGGATTGTTTTGATTAATGATGTAATATGAATGAAGTATAAATGGAAAGTGCAGCGGAATAAAGAATAATCAAAACATAGAGAATAATTGTTATCAATCGAAAGCTTTCATTAAAGTTGAAAGATTACAAAGGTACAATTATCACTCCCCCTCAGCCTGATCACTCAGAGTTTGTTTGTCTTAGAGAGAATGACGAGTGACCAATAGAACAGTACAAGTACTGTTCTATTTATAGACAAGTACAAACCTCTGATGATCACATAGCTGACGTCACCTAGAAAGCGACCCCTAACTGACTAACAAACTACAACATCTGATAAACAATAAACTACTGTTACATTGAAACTACTGAAGGGAAACTCTGTTAAGCTATAAACTCTGAAGTCTTCTTAACATCTGTTGAACCAAAGTGCTGTTGGTTCAACAGACCTTTGTTCTTCAGATCTTGATCAGTACTTGTTCTTTATCAGACTTTTGCTCTTCAGACTTTCTTCATCAGACCTTTCATCAGCAGCAGTTGTCTTGTATCAGTTGTTTGAGCATCAGCAGTTTGGAGTCAGCAGTTCTTTGGAGGAAGCTTTCTTGTAAACTCTGTTATTTATTCTGGATCAACACTTAGTATATTTTGGCTTTCAATCATCTGTTCTTCTCCAGGTCAGCAGACCCAACAGGGTCACTAATGAAGAAGTTTTTTCTATGTCTAAAGAGGTGGGGTGTCGAGCCGGTTCTTTTCCTTTTGATTATTTGGGCGTCTCGGTTGGTGCTAATATGAATAGAAAGAATAACTGGAGGTCAATTATTGAAGTATTTGAATCGAGGCTTTCCTCTTGGAAGGCTAACCTGCTATCCATTGGAGGGAGACTAACTTTATTAAAGTCGGTGTTACAAAATCTCCCTATTTATTTTTTCTCGCTTTACAAGGCCCCTGCTGGAGTGATTGATAATCTCGAGAGTCTTATGAAAAGATTTTTGTGGTCGGCCATGTGTGATAAAAATAAAATTCATTGGGTTTCTTGGGATAGGGTTACTAGAGAAAAATCTAAAGGGGGATTGGGTGTCAGTCGGTTAAGAGATGTTAACAATGCGTTACTCTCTAAATGGGCTTGGCGCTTTAGGTCGGAGGATGGATCGTTGTGGAAAAGCATCATTCTGGCATGCCATAATGGCCGTAGTCGATGGTCCGGTCTTCCTTGTATTACTGGTAAATCGGGTGTATGGACAACTATCGTTAAAAGTTGTGAAAAATTTAGATGCGGGGAGAAATTTTTTCTTGGGTTTTTGAAAGGAAAATTAGGAGACGGAGGTCGCATTCGTTTCTGGGAAGATGCGTGGTTAATGGAAGAGCCTCTGATGCATAAATTCCCTCTTCTATACCGTACGGCTCCAAGCAAACGGAAGACGATTAGCGATTGCAGAGTTAATGGTATGTGGTCTCCTGTTGATTACTCTTTGCCCATGAATGCAGGACAGGTAGACGAATGGATCCAGTTATCATCGCTGCTCGATATGCAATCCCTGTCTGCTGTGCCGGACAAATGGGAATGGGCGGGATCCTCTACTTTTACGGTTGCAGGGGTTAAAGCCAAGGTAAACGAGGACAGATGCGACGAGAATTGTTATAAACTCAAATGGGTTGGTTGGGTCCCGCTGAAGTGTCATATTTTAGCATGGAGATCGGAGATGGATAGGATTCCAACTGTTGAAGCTTTAAGCAGACGTAATGTTTCTCTTCCTAATGATAAGTGCAGCCTATGCGATGCCTGTTTTGAAACCTCGAATCACATTTTTGCTTCTTGTGGTTTTTCTTATGGGGTGTGGATTAGTATTTCACATTGGTGTGGTTTGAATACAGTTTCCGTCTTCAATACAAGAGATCTTCTCGATTTATATAAACAAGTTTCTAAAGGAAAGTGGGGAAAAAAGATAGTGCACGGTATCATCCTGGTGACTCTTTGGCTGATTTGGAACACAAGGAATGAGAAAATCTTCAAGGGGAGGGAGCCGAAGGTTTCGCGTGTGGTTGGTAGCGTAAAATCTTTGTCGTTTTTATGGTTAAAAAATCGGTCTAAGTTTCAGGACCTTGTTTGGGAGGATTGGTGTAGAAATCCTTTGTACATGATGTAAATTTTGGGGTGTCGTCCTTATTTTGAGGACTCCCCCGTGTTTTTTAATGAAAGTTAATGTTAAAAAAAAAGGTGTTAGCATTAGAGTTGTACATTGTTTTAGGTTAGGTATTAATATTAGAGTTATACATTGTTTTAGGTTAGGTGTTAACATTTAAGTTATACATTCTTTTAGGTTAGGTGTTAACATTTAAGTTATACATTGTTAATTGTTTTAGGTTAGGTACTACCCGAAGCTTTCCTGCATGTAAATGTGAAGCGCATCGGTGTATTTGATGTGTCATATTAGATTTCTCAACCCCGAGACGCTCTCGAGATATAATCTAATTAATTATAAAAGAAAAGTGATTATTTTAAGCTTTTTACACAAATTAGTCCATGAGATGTGTAAGCTTATAAAAACAAATATACTATTATATATTTTAAAGAGCATGGTTGGTGATCATGCTCTTTAAATACTAACCTTCAACTTTTTTAAAGTGATAAAAGTTACCCCTGAAGTTTTGATAAAAATCAACTTTTTAGCTTGATAGAAATGACCATTTTACTTTCTAACTTGACAAAAAAAGGCACTCTTTTCTAATTTCTTTTTAACCCTCAAACTTTTGATATATAGCCCATTATACCAAACTTGTCTATAATGTCAAAAATAACTCTCTAACTTTGCAAATGTCACGTTGATCCCCTCAAGTTTTTAAAGTTTCGATCTTACCCTAAAATTAATTTCTTACATTTTTATTTTTATGGAGGTGTCGGTATAAATTGAGTTAATTTTGCTTGAAAACGAGTCATATCAAATATAATACGTTTTGATTCAACGATTAAATTCGACTTGGTCTACGTTTTGACGTAAAGGGTCGATAATAATAATCTATACCTAATCACGCCGCATAATTGGTGTAAATTCGAGTTTGTCTATGTTTTGACGTAAATTTGGTATACTTTTTCGTATAACTTTTAGTTTGTCTATGTTTCAACGTAAATTTGGTGTTCGTTTTTGTGCTTTATTGTGTTCATTTCGTACGTATGACTTGGTCATATATTATACGTTTAGTCGGTCCATGTTTTGACCACGCCGCAACGCACGACGAGTAAAAAAAACTAGTTTTTTTTACAAAACACATTGTACACTCAGCCCGTTGGGGGTATGCCTCGTGATTACTTGCTAATTTAAACGTGACTATAACAAACTACTTTTCCCATCACATGATGAGCTTAACTTCATGCCAACTATGGGTTTTGTATACGAATATATATACACACAATCGGTATCTATTCGTAGTATTCTTCCTCTTGTTTTCCGGTCAATACAAAAGATTATCCATTTGATTTATCTCTCTATAGATTTTGCAAGTTGGACAATTTATATGGTGGAAATACTACTTTTAAATGTGACACGATCCAAAGTTCATGTCCAAACCATTAGTAATTATCACCAATCCTTGAATAAAACTTGAGACAAACAAAATAAGTATTCATGTGATCATCATAGGCACCACTATGTATGTTCTCACTACTTCCATGCGAGAGATTTAGGGCTAGCCCTTGGGAGTGGCGTGGTGGCGACCGTCCAAAGCCTGAAATTTTAAAAAACTATATATATACATATTTTATTTTGATATATGATGACATTTAGGAAATGACATATTAGTGGCAGGTAAACGGGCAATAGTTGTGTCGTAACCCCCTTTTGAATTGCAAAATTGATCCTACTGAAAACCAAGTTTTGATTTTTCAACGTCGAGAAAATTTTTGTGCATGACCCGCTGCACTCTCTTGTGAAAACCAACAGTCTCAGGGGCAAGGGACCCAAAGACATCTAATGCAAATGGAATGAAGGCATGTTGATTCTCAGGATAAGTTTGCTCATGCTTAGCAACTTTCTCTGATTATGCCTTTAACACAACTTGGGAACCATGAACCGATTCTCTCTGAGCCCAACAAGGGGAGACACTCTAGTAAGATCCACACAAGTTTGTTTCCTACCTACCCATTTTTTTCTATTTGCCCCAGACCCTAGATTTTCTACTTGCCCAGGACTCTGGATTCTTAGCTTGCCCTAAACCCTGGATTTTTGGAGATCGATTATCGAGGACGGCCTGGATAAATTGTTGAGGTTGAAACACCAGAGGCGATGAGGCATAGAAGTTAAAGGGAAAAATGATTACATATTTTGTGTTAAAAGATATAATTATGCTTTATTTGATGTATATCAAAAGGGTGTGTTTGGGAACGATTTATATGATCCCCTTTAATCAGAATACATGGCAAAGGATATAGATAGCTCTATCTATGCGTCGACTGTGATTGACAAATTGTCTCGTTCGTGCAAGGACTTTAAACACACATTAAAGCACTAGAAAGAGGAGTTGTAATTTGCTCAAACTTATCAACCATCTTTGCATTAAAAAATCTCTAAGTGCACAAAAAAAGTGGCAATTCATAAAGATGAGGATACCCATGGACCTTTTTATATGACTAGGACGAAAAAAGAAAACCAAAAAAAGGTTAGATGGAAATAATGAAATTCAAAGACCAATGAGTGATCGAACAAAAGGTGTAAAATGGCACTTTGGAAATGCGGCACAACTTGACACTTTAAAAAGGTATTGCCGTGTTAAAATGAAAAGTAGTGTAGTGGAACTAACAAAAAATACTTAAAGAATAAAGATATTTAACAAGTAAAAAAAAATTACTTGTGAAAATACAGTTTTCGTTAGAAATGACAAAATCTGTAACAAAAATAAAACTTATAATTACGTTATATATATATATATTAATAAATTAACGGAATGAACAGTAAAGGGTATTTAAGAGATTTTAACATGGTAGCATCCTTAACACTAGAACATCCACGTGCTTATGAAAGATACCTCCTCTCTAGCGTGTGTGTGTGTTTCTTCTGTCCAGGGGCGGATTTAGTGTTAAAAGAGTGGGTTCTTGGGAACCTACTCGGTTTGTAAATTTAATGTAAATAAATAGAAAATGAACGCATAGCAAAATATATATATTAATAAATTAACGGAATGAACAGTAAAGGGTATTTAAGAGATTTTAACATGGTAGCATCCTTAACACTAGAACATCCACGTGCTTATGAAAGATACCTCCTCTCTAGCGTGTGTGTGTGTTTCTTCTGTCCAGGGGCGGATTTAGTGTTAAAAGAGTGGGTTCTTGGGAACCTACTCGGTTTGTAAATTTAATGTAAATAAATAGAAAATGAACGCATAGCAAAATGTGTAAAGTGTTTAGTGATTGGTAGTGCTCTTTCTAAACTATAGAGTCTAGCTAGTGCATTTTATGTGTTTTTTGTCTTTTTCGTGTTTTTTTAAAATTAAAACCCACATTAGTCATTAGTTAGGGTCTTAATCATTTTCCCCGATCTAATCCGGACCAAAAATTCTAACGTATGGTTGTGAAAATTTGACCACAAAAAAGTAAACCCGTAAGAAAAAAAATTCTTGAATCCGTCACTGCTTCGGCATCTAGTCCTTCACGCCGCTTTAACAGCTCAGCTTCACCACACACTTCATCTGATTTGGGCTTTGTTGATAAATCCTGCTCATTGTTTCGACTTTCACCCAAGAAATATTAAACTTAGAACTAAGTAAGACAAAATCTCCTGTATGCGTAAATGAAAAAAAATATAATTTACTCTAAATATAATCTTATATTATATTAAGTTAGTAATACACACAGAAATTATTAAACAATTTCCTTGATGTCATTTCGCGTATGTTCAAAGGGAGTGTTCATCAAATTTACGTAAATAACACGTTTTACCATCAAATTATTTCATATGATTACGTAATGTGACTACTTCAAATGTCAAACTATAGTTTAAGTTTTAAGGTCCAATTAAAAATTAACATGATTACATCATCACATGTTAGATATGATAAATATACTAAAAGCATGTGAATCACCAACAAGATTGACACTATCTTATAAAAAAATAAATTAACTTTCATCGTGCCTAATTTCACCACATCATCACTAAATCAATGACGCACGAGTGACACCACTCATCACTTGCACTATTTTCACCACTGTCAATCACAAACTGCTGCCGCAATGTATTAAATCCATTTCTTGTACTTCAATCACAATTCATTTCCATTACTAGCAAGTGATGAGTGGTGGCGGCGGTGTTCCACAGAGTGATGCGACATCACGCAACGCCCCCACCACCCTAACAAATCATTGTTCTAAATCAACATTATTGTTTGATACCCGTAAACAAAGGTATTTAAATGGGTCATGTTTATGGATTGCTAGGTTGAAACTAATACAAGAACCTTATTACCTTAACATAATATGAGTTTTTTTTTGGGTTGACACAAACAAAACCTATTTACTCTAGTAATTTTTTTTTTATACATATTTGCACTCTAAGCTTTAAATATACAAAAATTACTACCAAAAATACTTATACTAGTCTATATGAAGTATCTATACTTAAACTATAAAACATAATGCATATAAACAACCAATTAGTTTAAGTTAAGATACATAATTTTTGTAAAATTAACTAAGCTTGCTCGTGAGTTTGACTCACAACCAAAATTGATACTGTATTTTATACTTATAACAACAAATGTGTTAAACTAACCTTGTAACTACAAACTCGTTAAATAAACCTGAACACAACCCTTTCAACTATACATACTTACGAGTTTAGAACAAACCCAAACCTAAAAAAAATTGTCACGTTAATATTTATTTTTCTTGTCGTGTCATGTCGTGTACTGATAGACACAAAAACAAGCATGTTTATCTCTATTTTAAGAAGTCAAAAATCTACGGCACAAAGTATTGATCAGACAATTCAATAACCAAACAAAATCAATGAAACGTAACCCATGTGAACTCTCTTTAAACTGATGTGTACCAAAACATACATGGTCCCAAAAACAAACAAATCATTAACTGGACATACTGTCGTCTTCCCCACTATATCTACACACCAACCCACTATTAAAACACACACTAACGCTAAACCTTCTATACCACCATCTTCACACCTTAATTTAACCTATACATTCCTTTTCTTGAGCCACACAGGGCTCTGAAATGCATAAGAGACTGTTACCGTTTAAGTTGTTGTTGGTTGGTGGAGAAGTTGTTGAACAAGGTTCTTGGGAGAAAGAACGTTGAGTTTTTATAGATTTTGCAACTTTTTGGTCAATTACGAGCTCCGGTGAGTTTTTTTAACGACTAAATGTTACTGTTTCAAACTTTTGTATTTACAAATAATACACCCCTTGTTTGGTTAATTTGTAAAATTGTTATTGATTTCTGTATGATTTGAATATTTTGAGGGGTTTTTTTTTTCTTTTTTCGAACAAGGTTTATTTTTATAAAAACTTATAAAAATAGAACAATTGGGAGTCTGAAATTAACGAAAGGGGTGGCGGCGCAGTTGCCCGCCTGCCTCGTTATGTTGATGTAATTTTTCGAGATTACGTGTTAATAAAAATTTTCTATTGGGAGTCTGATTTCGTTAATTCAATAAATTAATTGTAGTTAAGTTTGCGACACAACTTTTTGCTAGCTTACATGGCACTTATTTAAGGGTCGGTCTAAAAGAAATTTAATATGATGTATTCCAATTATGAAATAAAAAAAATTCATAAAATCGTCACTAATTTCGGTACAATTTAATGTTTTTAAATGTTTTGATCAGGTTTTGGGCGTACCTTAACATCTAGGGTGTTAAAAGTGATATAACATATTCACCGACATTGCACACTGCCCAATCCTTGTGTTAAGGGGCGTTAAAGAGGTTATTCGTTAACATGGTAACGAGATGTTAAGAGATTAAATTAAATTTTTTGCTTTTTTAAACCACTAAAAAACCAAGTTAGACGTAGTTAACGAGATTTAAACATCTCCTTAGGCAAGGTGGAGTAAAATGGGGTAAAACGGCTGATGTGACATCTATGTGGAGTTAAGGGAGGACCGGGCGCTCCACTAGGTTTTTTTAACTTTACTGATTTCTACTAATCCAGCACAACTACATCATTTCAATGATTCACTTCATTGAAACAGTTTTTTGGAGGCAACACTTCACTGGAAATAAAATAGAGAAAAAGACAAAAGGGGAGAGAGAAACTCACGGGTACCAGCCCGTTAACAACAACCAGATTTTAGTTCACGGGACCTCTACCAGCATAGGTGGTGGCGATGTTACCGTTCGAGTAATAGGGTATCTGTGACCAATTCTGATAGCGCCCAGTCCCCCTAAGATAGATTAAAGTATAACCCAATGCATTAGTGTCTGTCTAGTTTTGTTAGAGCATTCACATCCCCTCCACCAAATGACATCCGTCAAATTACACTAAAAATCATTACTTCATCCCTAAATCTTCTCTCTTCTAATTAAAATAACAATACTTTTTCATACTTTTATCATTATATTTTCTCTCTCCTCACTCACAACTACTTACAAAAATATTAAAATATATACAGGGGTGAACACTAGCTTTTCATATTTAGGGTGGAACAGTGCTTCCACCAAATATTCTCTCTTTTCCACTCACAACCACTTACACTCACCCCATATAATTTGGTGGACACACTCATATACATTTGGTGAACCAAATGTGAATGCTTTTAATACCAATAAATTCTCATTAATTTCTTATGGGGTTTTCACTATTTCTACTTCTCTTGCTATGATGTTATATTTCGAGAAGATAGGGTTGTGACGTAGCTTGTTGTTTGCTTAATGGCCACTCTATTGTAATGATTGGTTTAAAAGACATTTAATATGATGAATTCCAATTATAAAATAAAAAGGAATTCATAAAATCTTCACTAATTTTAGAAAAATTTAATGTTTTGAATGTTTCGATTGTTTTATAAGGATACGGTTATGATGTCTGGTGGTAGTGACGTAGAATGCGTGAAATGCGAGTGTTGTGGATTGATAGAGGAGTGTACACCGACGTACATCGCGGCGGTGAGGGCGAGTAACAACGGGCGGTGGATATGTGGACTGTGTGTAGAGGCGGTGAAGGACGAGATGGAGCGGTCGTGTTCGGAGTCTGAGGAGGAAGCGTTGGATCGACATATGAAGTTTTGTAAGAATTTTCGGTTGTCGGTGAGTTCGCCAAAGAAGAATCCAACGCAGGATCTTATTTCTGCTATGAAGCAACTTTTGATTAGAAGCTTGGATTCTCCACGGTCGCCAAGGTCAGGTTCCTCTCGGCCAGTTGCGCGGTCAACTGGTGGTCATTTTCGTGTTGATGGTTGATGAATTATCATTATCAGGTTAAAAGATGGTAAACTGTGTCTGAGCAGGGCGAAGCCTTTGGAAACTCTGGTGGAGGACCGCAATGATATTCACATGTAAACCGTTACTTTTAGCTATGAAAAAAATATCTATAGATTTGAAGTTTAATTGCTCGAAATTTCGGTATGTAGGAAATTCGAATGAGTATGTTTCTTTTTATTTATGATGGGTTATTATTGTTTGCCTTCTTTTTAATAAATTGGTACTTTAATTTAATTTAATTCATTCTAGTGTCTCCTTATATTTATTTCTTTTTTTCTTCGTGAAGATTACTTATATGTTGTAAATCGATGATGAAATAGGTAAGACAAGTTCGGTTCAAGTGGTTGTCACACTTGAGAGATTAGAGACCAACGTGAATGTGACGATTGGCACCACACAAATTAATGGTACAATTATGGTTCATAAACAGTGGCGAATCTTAACCCGAAACTTCGGACGGTCGGAAGTCACTAGTTTCGGGTGGTTGAAACCTTATATACAAAAAAAATTTATACGAATACTATATAATCGAAACTTCTGAGCAAAAATTCGGACGGGGGGGGGGGGGGGGGGGGTCGGCCGCCCCTCCCCGCCCCTTAAAAGAATCGCCATTGTTCAGCTCAGATCCAACTTGCGTTCTCGAGTTTGAAAATATACATATCAACTCGGCTCCGTTAGAGGTAGTCAACTAAGATGAATATTTGAACCCGGATAGTGTGTAATTTTGACCGGCTCGGATACAATTTGAGCTAACTTGGCTTTTTTTGGAGCTTCCACAATGTGTGTGTGTGGGGGGGGGGGGGGTGGACGCGGGTCCAAAACCATCCGGACCGTCCAAAATCAAACCACACCATTGTAGGGATTAGGTTGGATTGGTCCGGTCCGGACCGTGCTAAAATTTTAATATAAGTAAACTAAGCTTAAAATAAAGTTCAAAGATACATAACATAGACACTGCCAATGCTTATGCTTAAAAAGTTAAATGAGAAGTTGAATCTCATGTCATCAACCAGTAAAAGCACAAACTAAGTTAGGGCATATGGATGGTCATCACACCACCTTCAACCAATTACTAAGTGTCACCTCAATTATCATACTTATCACTATATGCATAGGGTAGTCATCATATTTATCACTAAATTTTGTTTTACTAAACTATAAAACTAAATAACATTACATAAAATAAAAAAAAACACATTACATAACCTAAAATTAAATAATATTACGCAGAATAAAATAAAAACATTACATGAACTAAAATTAACTAAGATTACATAAAATAAAATAATAACTAGAAAACATAACTAATCGAATGTGGTTTTGGCCTAAAAATCTGTCATACGGAAACATGGTCAAAATTTTGGCCGACCTCAGAAGTATACTCGATTCCAGTAAGTTCTATTACCATGTCTTCGGCTTGGTTGGGGTCTTCATCTATAGTTTTTTAAACATTTTTTCAAAGCTTTCACACTTCGCTTTGAGATCCGACCACTTGTATGTGAGTGAATCACAAGTGCGTTGTGCTTCACCGACTAGGACACTAAATTCAATCAAATGTGAGCCTAGCAGGGAGCCCGACTGGCCCGACTAGATGAGCTCGTATTTTCCTCTACGTTAATATAGATAATTATTAGCACAATTTCTTCCTCTTGGGTTCAATGCACCATTGTAGAAAAAAACTGTAGGACCAGTCGGATCTTGAATTTAGTGACTATGCACGTGACCGAATGAAGGCAGAATCAACGATACGATTTGTTGTTAATCGTGTAATGCTAAGAATGATAAAACGATAACACACAAGATCACACGATAATCGGGCAGCAATTCGACGTAGATTGAATAATATGCAAAAGTTAAACAAAAAGGAGTGTGAGGCACCTATTTATAGTTGACCTCCCTTACGCCTGAACCATGTTCAACACAAATAATTACATCGTTTAAAGTACAGAATTTCTACTCTAATGAACTCAAAACCATAGTCACATAGTTCGCTGGAGGAGCCACGATCTTCGATCCAGATCGCCCGTACCGAAACGCGGTATGAACGTGTTCCGGGTTTGCTCCAGATCGCGATTCGGTACATGAAATTGACGTTCCCAGTTTGCAACTCTTATTTGGTGAAACCCAAGATACAAAGCATTTGATTCATGTTGAAAACATGAAATCCAAGGTTTATGCTTAAGGAACTGAGATGAAGATGAAGAAATTGAAGCTTAGCAGTGAATAAATATTATGAAGAACAACAATGAAGTTGAAGCACAAGACAATGAAGATGAAGGTTAGGATTTGCAAATGAGGATGAAAGTGACGGCTGATTCTTGGTTATTAACCTAATACCCCTTTTAATTAAGTTACACACTTATACCTTAATGTTTTTTGCTTTTACAATTATAACCCAAAACTTTATCTACTTGTTTTTTTTACTTATTTCATTAAGAGTTGTGTTTCTTTAATATATTTTTTATGTTGTAAAATGTGGGTATTTATAGTTTATACGGTACATCGTACCGAAGCGATCCGAAATGAGCCTACCCCCGCTCGTACCGAATTTTAGAGACCTAGCGAATTGCGTTCCCGTTCCACGATCCGTACCGGATTGTACCGCGAACTATGTGGCTATGCTCAAAACCTACCAAAACATAGATCTAGCCTGGGGACATGCCTAAAGGGGTGCACTTACAAAATTAGTTTTTGAGAGTTGAGAATGGTAGGATAGAGAGTTGAAAATGATAGGATTGTGAACGGGGTAAAAAATTGGTAGGGGTTGTTTATATATAATGGTAAAGAGTTAAATGCCAAAATGGCCCCTGTGGTTTGACCCAAATTGCCACTTTGGTCACTTTTTTGAATTTTTTGCCAAAACCACCCCTCAAGTATCGAAAAGTGCCAAAATGGTCCATATTTAACTGAGTTTTTAACTGAGGATGGAAAGTCAGTTAAGTATCAGGGGCATTTTCGTCATTTCATCCCAACCCCCCCTCTTCTTCTTCTTCTGCAAATACAAGCACCACCCATCTCCACAACCTTCACCAGCCACCACCACCACCACCACCACCACCCTTCACCCACCACCACCACCACCCTTCACCCTCCACTCGACACAAAAATCTAACCGACTCAAAGACTACAGATCCGACTTAAACTCTTCCTTGCACGCCTAGTCTTTTGTAAACCAAACAAGATTAATTTTGCTCTTTTTTGGCCTAGCTTACATTGCTAATACTAGTTACCTTTAAAGAAAAAGTACTACAATAATTAAGTAACATATATAGTAACTGGATTTAGACAAATTTTTAGTTAGTGACAAAAAGTATAAAAGAACTTGGGAAGGAAGCTGTTGATGTCGATACATCCAAAACAATAAAGTTAATTCTTCGATCTCTCTATCTCTCTCCTCTGCTTCCCTTCTTCCTTCCTCTCAGCTCCTTCTCTCTCTCTCTGCCGACCCGAATCACGACCCAACATTCTCCCAAAGAGGGTACAGCTGATAATCCCCTAAAGCTGCTGCTTCCTTCGCTCAAATTTCGTGATTTTCTTGATTTTTGGAGTCTAGAAGAGGAATGGATGTTCACTTCTTGTTCAGGTCAGACCTGATTAAGAGTAATGGATTTTCCCCTAAAGCTGCTGCTTCCTTCGCTCAAACAATTCCAAACAACTTAGGTCAGACCTGATTAAGAAGGTAAAAACCCCTCTTCAGACCTGATTAAGAAGCTAATTGTACAGGCAGTGGTGATGTTGGTGAGGGACGACGGTGGAGATGGTGGTGGTGTTGGAGAGTGTTGTAACGTCTGAAGGGATTCGATTTCTCTAAGGGCTGATTGGTGATCGTGGACTTCTTTTAAAGTGACGGGTTGGTTGTGGATGCTCCAGCTTTTGGTTGTGGTTGTGGTTGATGATGGTGGATCCATTGATTGTTTAGGGTTTTGAAGAGAAGATGAAGTTTAGATGAGGAAGATGGGGTTAAAAGGGGTTTTAACTCAGTTTACAGATGAAATGACGAAATTACCCCTCAGACTTAACTGACTTTCCATCCTCAGTTAAAAACTCAGTTAAATATGGACCATTTTGGCACTTTTCGATACTTGAGGGGTGGTTTTGGCAAAAAATTCAAAAAAGTGACCAAAGTGGCAATTTGGGTCAAACCACAGGGGCCATTTTGGCATTTAACTCAATGGTAAAAGATGATTTTTTACCCCAATGGCTCTATCCCTCTTTCGTGCTCGTGATGTATATTGTGGGCCGTAGTACATTTGGTCCATCACGTCAGGCGTTGGGGCGGTGTTCGCGATTATCACGATGGCCTATCGCGGACCGTCTCTTGAGTGCGTACCCATCACCAAAATCAGTTATTAGTATATGGGCATTGAGGTTGGCCAATTAATGTGGGATGAGAAAAAATTTAAAATCATTTTAAATGTAACACGATATAAAACATTAAAATTTGGGCTTGAGTTAAAGGGACTGAGTTGGAGGCAGCTCAAAGTCGGTTCATTTAAAATAGCTAGCCATTTTTCATTTTTCAACATGTTACAAGTTGATTATTTTAGAAGATAGCCAAATCTCCTTGAAGACAGATTGAGCTTTAGCCAACATGGACTTTGATGATGTAGAAGAGCTAGAAGATATGATTGTGTTGTAGAAAAAATATTAATGTGACCATTAGATTAATTTCAAATAGGCTAGGACGTCACACTAACTAGAATTGTCTTATGGAGACAACCCAACTGTAGCCAAATTAAGGAGGGGCAACAATTATGACATGGAAACAAAACGTGTAATGTCGTTTTGTGTTCGACATGTTTACCACAACATGACACATTTTGTCAGTTGTATGTACGACCCCTTATTTGCTAGTATAATTAACTTTTTAGTAAATTACCAACATGTTTCATGTGCCAAGGTTAAAGTTCACTTATCATCCTCTTTTTTGAAATTTGTCCTTTTGGTTAGTTTACTCACCAGTCAGTCGTCACCCTCACCCACTTAGACTCTTACTCCTTGAAAAACTAGAATGAATGAACACTAAAGTTTTATGCTAAATGCTTGTAAAACAACTGTTATCTATAACTTATAATAAAAGAATTGAACTTTGATTATGTGGCATTCAATGGAGGCCTCAACCCCTCTTTGAATGTGCCACGTGGCATCATGTAGGATTTTTTAATTTTTGAGTTTTTTAATAAATCTATATATATAATAATTATTTTAGAAAAAGATAAGAATTTAAAAACAAAATTAAATTTTCTCTCTAATGTTTTATCCCATAACTTTTAAACGTTAATATCTTTTATATACGAGATTTTTTAAAGAAAAAAATTACACCAAATTAACGAGCGTTTTATTATCTTTCCAACGAGTACCATAGTGCTATATAAAAAACGGAGAAAAAAAACAACTATTTTTGTGGGGTTTTGTTTTCAAATATATTTTACTCTACTAATAAATCACAAACTATAAACATAACTTCATAGGTAGAGATTCTTTTTTTTTTATATTTGAATATGATAACTTATGGCAGAAATTTGTTTAAAATAAATAATAATATTATTATTCATTAATCATGTATTGGCAAATCATTAATTATGTTGTCATATTAGATATTTTATTATGTTATATTAGATATTTCAACCCAAGACACTCCCGGGATAAAAGCTAGTAACCTTATATTAAAAAAGGGTACTAAAACACCATAAACATAAAACCTCAAATAATTAAATAAAGCACAATTCCGGTAAATCATTATGTCCTCGTCAACACCCCGTCCTCAAGAATCTTAAAACATGTTTGAGCCATTGGCAAGATAAAGAATATGGCCTTTTAAAATGGGTTACTTCAAGTATCTAAAATAAGAGTGCCATTAAATTGCCTCACTCTTTGGGGTGTGATGGTAAAGGTGTTGGGGTTGTAAAGTGGAGTTTGGGAGTTCAAGCCTTATAAGAGGCAAAAAATAGTGTAATAAAAAAGGGAAGGAAATTAGCCGTTAAAAAAATTACCATTAAATTGGGTTTAAAATTTGGGTCTATTAAAATGGTTTAAACTTCTTGTATTAGTAGTGATTGGCCAAGTGGAAACTAAATAAATGGTTTTACACACATATATAGATAACATAAAAGAATTATTTTTTTCGGGCTCACACGAGGGTCGACCGGAGCCGGTGATTACCAGGTCCACCCTCATGGCCGGCCTTGCTCGTCAACTAGAAACCACCACAACCTTCACGATCAATGTGGAATAGAAACCACCACAAGGTGTTTGGGATTGATTATTCAAAACAGATTATGCGTTTTGGAAAAGCAGGGGTGGAGTTGCTTATAGATTATTGCGTTTTGGTAGCCTAAAAAACTGATTATCTGCGTTTTCAAAACGCAATCCAAACACTAAAAACGGATTATATGCGTTTTCAAAACGCAATAATCTAAATATCAAGTTCAAAACGCAATCCCAAACACCCCCTAATAATCAGTTCATTTTCCTCACATCATATTATAGCCGTTGGAATTTCCATATTTAAATAAAAATAAATTTCCAAATCATGCAACAATCTTAAAATAAAATAACGAAAATTCATCTTAGGTGAGTGATGAGCACCAGTGGTGAGTGGTGGTGGCGGCGGTGGCGGTTTGCGGATGTTCGACTAGTAATGAACCAGATCTTTGGAGGAAACATGTCAATAGTTACCTACACACACATAAATTAATGTCAATCAGAACACGACCTGTAAAACCCATTTTTTAATGTGTTATACATGTTGATGAATTATAAGCAGTTTAACTTGTTTAATGGTATTAGGGTTGGTGGCCCAATGGTAGAAGCAAAGTTTCTAGGAACATCAAAGGGGGAGGTTATGGGTTCAAGTCTTACAAAAAGTAGAAATTTGCCGTTCAAATTTAAAAAAAAAAACTTGTTTAATGGTGAATACAGGTGTATAAATGTGACAAGTAGATAATATGGTTTTACAAAATTTAACAATATTATGATTAAAATAAGGGAAAATGGAATTAAATAATCCCAACTTTGGGGGGTTGGAAGGGAACAGTCCCAACTTGAAAGTTGTAAGATAACAGTCTCAACTTGTCAACGTTTTTATTTTGATGGTCCCAAACTAACCCCAGTTAACTTTTTCTGTTAACTGCCTACGTGGCATTTCACGTGGCATCTGAGGTGGACCAATCTGTCCAGTTGTCAAAAATAAAACGGGGCCCACATGACTTGTCGTTTTGAATTAAAAAAAAATCTTTTAATTATTAAAAAAATCTTTTAATAATAATAAAAAAGAATTTTATATATATACACACACACACACACACATACATACATACCTCTCATACATCTTCATCATCTTCACCACCACCACCACCACCACCACCACCATAACCACCTGCCACCACCGTCAACCACCACCATCTCCAATGACGCCCACCACCACCTTAAAAATTTTGTTTCCCTCCTACTCACCACCACAACCACCTGCCACCACCGTCATCTTCACCACCACCACCATCTCCGACGACACCCACCACCACCTTAAAAACATGACAAATCTAGACCAGAAGCCCCTGAATTCTCGACATAAAGCTTCGGCTTTTGATTCTTCTAATCAACCTGTACACATCTTGTAAGTCGATTTCATTGATGGCGTTTTGTTTAGTTTCATTTTGCGATCAAAAGCCCCATCAATCCGTATGTTAATCTTGTTCGAATCAGATTATTGAATAATCTAGGGTTAGGGTTCTTGGTTTAGTCTTGGTGGGGAAGAAGCCCTAATTGTTTGCTTCGGGTTTAGAGTTTCGAGTGAGATGGAACCATGGTGAAAGCTTGGTCGGGATGAATGGTAGGGGTGAATGGTGGTGGTCGGATGGGTAGTTGGTGGTGGTGGTGGTGGTAGGTGGTGGTGGCTAAAACTTAGGGTTCTTGGGGGGATGAATGGTAGGGATGAATTTAGATATGTTTGATCTTGGAAAGAGATATAAGATATGTTTGTGGGCCCCATTTTTTAAAAAACATTAATAAACCATTTTTTTTAATTTCTTTTACACATGTGGATAAGGGCCCACCATTTTTTTTACAAATTGTCACACTTTATGCCACGTCATAAGACACGTGTGATGCCACGTTGGCACTTAACAGAGAAAACTAACTGGGGTTAGTTTGGGACTAACAAAATAAAAACGTTGACAAGTTGGGATTGTTATCTTACAACTTTAAAGTTGGGACTGTTCCTTTCCAACCCTCAAAGTTGAGATTATTAAATTCCATTCCCCCTTAAAAAATTCTATAAGTTTATTCATTCTAAATGCTTAACCGGGCTGATAAATCCATTATGCTTTTATTATAGGTCAATCCGAAAACGATTTGTTTTATAAACAGGTAGTGTTCATCGACCCAAAATCTATTACTAACTAGTAGGTTTCAAAACGGCGCGTTGCGCCTAAATTAAATCAGTATTAACGCGCCTAGTTAAATCGGTATCTAATTCTCTATTTGTGATGCAATGCAACGGGAGGATTTTCTTCCCTTTTTTTTTGAACGGACAACACAACACCATATCATTAAACCACTAAAAAATGGCTAGCTAGAGGCTAGCGATACAGCCACCAAATAAAGACAAAAAAATACAAAAACTCCAAAACTGAATCTGTATTTATAACATCCGAACCTAGCGTCCTATAAACCCAAACGACAATAGCATAACAAACCATTTAACCATACACTCGATATGTCCTTCGCACCCTTTTGATCACTAAGTGAATGAAGGTAATATTGACCCCCCTAAGCCACCAGATTACTTTCAGCCCCAAATTGTGCCTATAAGCAACAACGAACACCCCAGTTAATAAGACCATGCAGCTCTGACCAATAATCAACCCATTCCCGCTGCACATTCTGACCCATATTTGGCATAATTGGCCTTTAAAGCATAATAGGGTAACCAACTGTTCGTTATTACAAAGAAGGGTACCTGTATAACATGTTGACAACTCATCAAGGAAAACCAATATATTAACACACCATTAAACATACGATACAAAAAAGTACTACTTTGATCCTACTATATATTCTGAATACTATATATTTAAATAAAAATTGGAAAGTATGGATACTAAATTCAAAGTATACACCATTTCCGGTAGTCAAGAACATATCTCCACAAACCAGTGAAACTATCAAAATACATCATCACTAATACATGTGCAAACCCAAAATTAAATTTCAAAATTGCATTTGAATGCTGATAATTTGCATCACATAAAACGGAAACTGTAAATGTGTCGGTTCACTATTTCATCACTTCATTCATTCGATTTAAAAAGTCGGTAAGGCACAAATACTACAAAAGTGTCGATGCTTAATTTGAATGTAACTTCACCTCATACTTGAATTTGCGCTTATGAATGACCTTGAACTTTCTAACATCCAGTATTGTCAACTCATCGAAGCCATATCGTCAACAACCATCGTCATCTAAAAACCAAAATGTACCCTGACATTAACCAAACATTACATAACTGTCTGCCTATAAAATTTAAGAGACCTATTATGTTTAGAGGCCCTAAAAGTTTGGGTTGTAGTCCATCTCTTTTAAATGCATTTTCTTATATACCACTTTAGAGGGGTGCTTATTTTATGAACATTTTATTTGACACCATTTTCTTCATCATCAATCTAAGATGACAGGTTTTCGAATTCTGAGTGATGACCTTAGTAATCATATTTATGTTATGATGCAAGATCATACTAAATATTTACCAGATTTGTTTCTGACCAGCTCTCCCCCTGTAAGATTCACATCAGTAAAGAAAAAATTGTCAAAATATTTAAAAAAGGTCCATTAAATTAAGATGGTCAAATCTGCCTAGTGGCAAAGAACGCTGAAGGATGCTCACCTTGCTTTCAAGGCTGAATCACAAAAGGATGACAGACCGAGCTTTCACATGCTGTTGTGGTTGCAATATCAAGTCGCAATTTAAATCAATTCTATTAGGATTAAAACACCACAATATTGTGCATTTGAATGGAAAAAGACGAAGCATACCAAAGCAGGAACAACCTTAACTTGATGATGATGACGATGATGATGAGCTGGCAGCAGGAGACGCTGGCTGTTAGTCTCCTGTCAATGCAATTATAATATATAAAAGGACCCTTTGTCGAGGCGCTGCTGTAAAAAACAAATGAACCCAGGTTCAGGGAATGACTATGAACAACCACATTGCAGCAATCAAACCGACGACCATAACAAATAATGAATAAACGGCACAAATGCATCTATTTTTGCAACATGGTGTAACATAATCAAATAAAAAATTTTAAACAGAACACATACATTGTGAACCTAAGTAGACAATAAGATTCAAAATAGTAATGGCAGGACAGTTAACGAATTTGAGTTGTCATATTATCTTACATATCAAAAACCTGTGTTCTGAGGCGCGTTTTCAGCACGTACAGTTTCAATCATGTATAATACTGAGAGGACTAAGTAAACTAAAATTAGGAATTCTACGCTAATGGTTAAAGTTAAACGCCTATTCGAACAAAAATGTATGAAAAGGCCATCGCTGTGTTAAGAAACCTAACAACAGTGGGTTAATGCTGAGATGTATATGGATGAGATGAGTATGGTTCGGTTTGGTTTGGTTTGGTTTGGTCTGGTTTGTGTTTAAACTTTAAGCGACCATGGGATTAGATGTGTTGAGCTAGAGTTGGGGGTGGGACTTTAAGTCTTGATATGGAGGATTAAAGGGATAGTTAGCACACATTTTTACATTATAGTCCTTCTGTTCTCTGTTAGTAAATATTTTTGTTTATCTTTTATATACATTAGTGAACATGGAATCTTCTGATTAATACATCTTGAATTTAAAAACTACACTGATTATGCAGCAGATGCAGTTGTCATAACAGAAAAAAGGGGCCGTGTTTGTTACACCAATACTGGTAAGCAGTATATGTAAGTAAACTCAAGGACGATGCTATCAAGGTACAACTTTAGGTTGTGACACTCAGTAGAAAGCTAAAAGTGACAATGACGTTAAAGCGACCTGCACCAGCGTGCCTAGAGATTGCAGGTATAGTGTGGCATGTTCAACCAAAGGAAAAAACATGTTAATGTTGTTTTCGGGTAAATCTATCAGTGCTATTTTTACTAACATGTTAATGCTGACCATTAATCAAAAGGCAAGTTACAAAAACGGATTTGCTAAACAACAAACAGGTATGCCAATAGGCGCGAACTAACCTGCATCCACAAAGCTAAAACAGTCTGTCAAGCCTGCAATATACAAAAAACACCTTCCATTAATATAACAGACTAACAAATTTAACAAAACAACATAAGAACATACCAAATAAACTGTCCTACAGAAAAAATCTAACTATACAGCTGAAATGTTTTTTTTGAACACCTAAAACAGTTACTGTTTGCATATAAAAAAAAACAAACTGTAAAAACAAAACAGCAAAACACATGTACAACCTAGGCGTTTCAAAATAAGCAGCAACACACACGTACAACCTAGGCGTTTCAAAATAAACAGAGAAACACACTGAGAGACATCAAAGTAAATAGACTGTCCTACAGAAATAAGGTAACTGTACACATGAAAACTGTTTTCGTATAGAAAGAAACAATCTGTAAAAACAAAGCAGCAAAACGCAGGACTGGCCCATCAGAAACAATTATCCAAAAATTGAAATACGTAAACAAAACATAAATAGAAACATTACATTTTTGTTGAAACGCCATAATCCTACAACGAAGCCGTTTCAAAATAAACAGCAAAAATATAGTACCTAACGTGTTTTCTTTCAAACGCAACCAGAAACACACAAATAGACACAAAAGCGCAGCCAGTGACCCTTAATCAAACGACACGCATTTTAACTAACATCTCCGGCTGAAATACCTAAACAACCCCTCAAGTAACATTGAGGGAAGCGAAATAAGTCAACCAAGTGAAATCATAGTTCTGTCATACCAAAATAATCGTCAGATATCTAATCAACAAAAAAACCTTTCAGACTCGATGACCGAAAACAAAATATAAACTCTAACATCATAGATTCAGAAACAGGATATTATAACTGACCCATCAGAAACAATGATATAAAAACAGAAAAAACCTTAACAAAACACAAATCATAACTACAACCTAGGCGTTTCAAAATATATTTAACTATACTCCTGAAATGTTTTTTTAACACCTCAAACAGTTACTGTTTTCATAACGAAAGAAACAAACTGTAAACAACAAAAAAACTGAATCACCTAAACAAAACATATAAACAACAACAAAAGTGATCCTAAATAACAATCGGAATTAAAATTAGTAACCGGGGAAAAAACTGAATTTGGAACATTAAAAGCTAACCTTATCTGTACCCTGCTCCAAAATCAGGGCAAAAGTAATTGAACTTACAATATACCTACAACAATCATAAGCACATTCAATTTAATTCCCAAAGTTAAGGCTAACCCACACACATCACACCAATAACGCTTCTATAGCAAGTAAGATCTACATTTCAACATATTACACACCCAAGTCACAAAAGAAAACCTGAAAACGTACATTATAAACAACAAAAAAAGTAATCAACCCCATAAAAAACGTAGAACCATGCCAGTAGCATTCATGAAACAAACCTTGATTGTATCAAAACCTCGAAAAAAAATAGTGTATAAGTGATTCTAAGCAGATTATGTTATTAAAAGCATGAACTTTGGTCCTGGGTCAAAACCCCCAAATTTGTCATAATCCCATTACGGGTGGTACAATCGGAAGACATGCAATATCATTCTTTTAAAAATATTTAACAATCACAAAACAGGAACAAAGCACAAAGATTTAAAACCAATTATAATAAACGATACCTGAAGCGGCTATAGATCCAACTACACAGATTCGGTCGCCATCGCATCGTCACTTTCTCTCTCTAGCTCCTTCTTGTTTGCGAAAAAAGGAAGTTCCAATGTGTGTTTTTGGACAGAGAAAGAGGAAAGAGAAAAACCGTGGTGTGACGCGTGTCTGGGTTTGTAGATGAAGCTCTCCCACCGCCCAATTTAATGAGTGCAATTCACAGATAGGGTGGTCCGACTCGATGCAACCAGCAATCGAGCAAGCTAAGACTCTCAGATTTCTCCTCTCTCTGTTTCTTTCTTTCTTCGCTCTCTCTCTCTCTCTACAGGTGTATGTGTGTGTGAAAACGAAGGGTTTGTGTTTTTTAGGTTTGCTTTGCTGGTGGGTGATGACTATGATGTTATAGAAGACGACACGTAGCAACCAAGTCGGACAAAATTACCAAAAAACCCTTAAAAGTAAAACGTTAATAAAAAAGAGGGGAGGGATTCGAACCCAGGTCATAGAGAAATGAGTGTAACGCTGAAACCACTCCACCAGGCCTAATAGATTGTGATTGTATCCCACCCAAATAATATATAAACACAAAACAAAACGGAGGAAAATTAAAAAAAATAAAGCCACAATTAAGTGGCTGAATAAAATAATATATTTTTACTGTTCAAATCAACTTACAAATTAATATATTGTAATACATCACCCGCTAACTATTTTAAATATTACTGGCAAACACAATAAATAATAATGTATAAATTTTTAAATCTGTTAGCAATATATTCACGGCTATATATTAATACACTATGATTTTTTATAATTTAATAAAAAAATATTTGTTTATAAAACCATGTGTTCATTAGGGTAGAGGGTGTTGACACCCTCTAATCAAGTGTTGTCAAATCAGATTTTTCTATACTACCCTAAAACTATCATAAGAGCATTCTTATCCCATCCACCAAATCCCATCTATCAAATTACACAAAAAATCACTACTTCACCTCTAAATCTTCTCTCTCCTAATTTTTTTTTCTATGAAATTTGTTTTTTTAAACATAAATATTTAAACATTCAATATACGAAATTTACATCACAATAGAAGGTAGACGGGCAACAAGCTGTGCCGCCACCCCTTTCTGAATTGCGAACCCTAGTCTACCAAAGACAAATCCTTGCCCCCCTGGAGATGAATTATTGCTGTGGACGACCCGTTGGACCCTGGTCAAGAAACGAATAGCTTCTGGTGCTAACGAGCCAAAGGTATCAAAGGCCAAAGGGATAAAGACATGTTGGTTCTCTGCACAAGCTTTAGCATGCTTATCTACTTTCTTCGATTCCGCCTTTCGCGATGCTTGCCCAGCTACAAACCCTGTTTCCCTTAAACCAACCAAAGGAGATACCCCTGTGAGGTCCACACAAGCATGTTTCCCCCTCTCCCAACCAAAGACAAGCAGATCTGCTGGTCGTAGGGTGGATCTCCCTTCCGCAGGGTCGGTGAGAAAATTTACAGGGGCCTCCTTTTTGGCAGAAATCCCAGCTCTTCTCAGGATGTCCCACAAAACGTCCCTCACCCAGTCATGCCGGTATTTGAACCCAGGGAGCTCTTTACAATGAATTGCGTGCTCCCCATATTTATCCATGCAAGCTTTACGACAGATAGGGCATGTTTCATCTTCTGGGTACATAGGGATCATCAACCGGTACTTGAGTATAGCTCTGTACTCCACTGCAGACATGCATTGACCAAAACCCTCAATCGGGATAACGGTCAAAAAATCCTGAGCATGAGGACCCTTTAGGCATTCAATCACCGCCTTCTGGCGGGAGGATAACTCAAAAACTTCTCCCAGGCTCTGAGCAGTTTTGCTAAACAGAGCATTCGCCAAAGTTTTTTGTGGCTTTGAGGGGGCGGTGTCCTTATTAGAAAAACCACCAATATCAAAGTCCGGGAGATAGACATTTAAGCGTTCGAGCGCCTGTTGATAGTCCGGGTCTAGCCCAATGACCCCACTGTTTCAAAGGATATGATCCTGAAGTTCCCAAGACTGGGCTCTAGACGCCACAAAGGCATAAACCCCAACATCTCGAGCTGAAAGGAGGCCCAAACCACCTAAACGCATCGGCAAGGATGCCAGGCGCCACTGGAGGTCCCCGAAGAAGGGGCCACCACACACCACTATATCTTCAATAGCCTCTCGGAGGCCATCATCGAAAAGGGATACCGCATCCACCATCAAGTGGGGTTGACAAGTTCGCACCCCAAAAAGTAACTTAGCGACCCCCATGCATGACCTGAGCAGCAGAAGTTCGCTTTGGGGATCCCTAAGACGGGGCAGGAGTTTCATAAGGTCAACCGCAACCGTAGCCCGCCGCCCTGCCAAGTCCCTAATAAAGATAGGATCTCGGCTAACAGCCCCACCAAGGAGCTTAACCCCTTTCTCTGGTCTACCAATCCCTCTTGGGAAAAGCCCATCCTGAACTTTCAGCCCGTCACAAGTCGGCCAAAAGACCTTTGTTTTCTTAATATTGAGATGAAGCCCCAGAGATGGCCCATGCACGTTGATAATGTCTAAAGCCTTAGCAACCTCAGTTGCGTTGCCTATAATCGTCCCATCATCCAAATACCAAGCATGAAACGGGAGGTTACAGTGTTCCTGAAGCCGCATGATAAGGGGGTGTAAGGCAAGAGCAAAGAGAAGGGGCCCCAACGGATCTCCTTGCTGCACTCCGGTGGTAGCCCTAATACAATCATTACCCACATACAGCCTAGCAGACTGGGCATAAAGGAACTGGACCCACGGATAGATAGACGGGCACCGCTGGTGGACCTCTTGGAGAAAGGCTGTGCGGTCAACCATGTTGAAGGCATTGGAGAAGTCTACTGTAAGCAGAGCCAAGGACCCATCCGCATGAAAAGAGTTGAGGAACTTGTTGGCACTGTGAAGCACCGCCTCTGCCCCATTTGGTACCCCTACTCCAAATTGAAAGTCCCCCAGGTACTGGGCAATGTCTTTCCCAACCTTCTTCATTGCCACCTTAGAAACCAACCTTCGCCAAATGCCCCCCACAGCAATAGGCCGAATTCCATTATCGGGCTTTAATAAGGGGGTGAGGGGAGCCGAGGCAACAAACTCGGCAAGTGTCTTAGGGCAGGCCCCCCAAGCCATAAGTTAACGACTTCAGTAATGGCCGCGAGCAAACTTGAGGAAGACACCGAGCCTTCGCCACCAATAGCATCCAACAGGTGCTGGGCCCGTATCCCGTCCCTGCCGCAAGACGTCCCTTTAGGGAAAGATCGGATACATTTGAGCACACAATCCCCATCTACAGATAGAGCGGGCTGAGCGATTGGGTTAGACGGAAAGGATGGAGGCGGCACCACTGGGTGTTTATCAATGAGGGCTTTCATGGTCGATTCACATAGAGGGGCAACCCCACTGGAGCACAAAACCTTAACCGCCGCTGTGAAATGCCCATCCCTGACTTTTCAAAGACATTTCTTTATATTGGGTTCCCTTTCATTGTCCTCTTCCCTTCTGACTTCTCCCCTAGGTACCACGACCTCTCCCGCGCTATCCAAGAGGGAAGAGACCAAGACCGGAAACCCAGACCCATCTTTCCATACTGCAAGCGCTTGCATGATGCTACTACACTGCAAAGATTTCCTGTTCCCTGATCTTCGCTCTTGCCTGGAGGACGGTCTAACCACCCTCAGGGTTAACCGCGGAAGCAATAACAATTGGACCCAATTGTCAACCGAACCTGGCGATGCCACTACTTTGCGCAATGCACCTGTTAACACTTGAGCAGACATCAGACGACAACTGGGGGGAATGCTTTTAACAGTTTGGATCGGGAGGGAAAAAACACGCTCAAGGAGGGCAACATCCCCAACCATCCCGGTTGGGTGACTTGGGTTTGCGTCGTCTACCACATGACATGGTTTCCTTATCCCAACAATGAAATCTTCGACATCTCCTAATTAAAATAATAATATTTTTTCATACTTTTATCATTATATTTTCTCTCTCCTCACTTACAACCACTTCTAAAAACATTAAAATATGTTTAGGGGTAAACAATAACTTTTCATATTTGGGGGTAAAAGTGCTTCCACCAAATATTCTCTATATCCTCAACTCACAACCACTTACACTGACCCCATATAATTTGGTGGACACACTCACATATATTTGATGCCCGGGATAAGAATGCTCTAAGAGCATTCACATCCCCTCCACCAAATTTCATCTATCAAATTACACTAAAAATCACTAGTCCACCTCTAAATCTTCTCTCTCCTAATTAAAATAATAATACTTTTTCATACTTTTATCATTATGTTTTCTCTCTTCTCACTCACAACTACTTACAAAAATATTAAAATATATATAGGGGTGAACAATAGCTTTTCATATATAAGGTAATTGAAATTGAAGGGTGTGATGTAAATTAGTATCCTAAATCATGGGTTTCACCATTTTATACACACTGCTTACTACTCTCTCTCTCTCTCTATATATATATATATTATCACCTACAAGCTAAGTATAGGGAGAAAATCTCCTAAAACGAGTAAACTCTCAGAAAACCCTACCAAACAAGCGTTTTATGATCTGAAATTTTTTGCACATGCAACATACATGATTACATGTGTTTAGAGCCAAAAAAAACAAAAAAGTGCCAAAAGGCTTTTAAAAAAAAAACAAATTTTTCGTGTTACATATGTTACAAACACAACAGACTAAAATTTCTTTTTTTTTAAACAAAAAAAACCCTCCGACGCTTTTTTGTTTTTTTTTTTTGGCCCTAAACACATGTAATCATGTATGTTGCATGTGCAAAAAATTTGAGACCCTAAAAAGCTTGTTTCGTAGGGTTTTTCGTGGGTTTACTCGTTTAGAAGGGTTTTCTCCCTAACCCTCCCCATCACCTACAAATACATATCCTCAATCGGTTACTTCACCGAATATAAAGGAGGAGGGGTGGTGTTACCAATCAAGTACCACCTATCTGAGAATGGTGCCCGTATTTACACCCTCTACCCTTAAATATAAAATGGTTATAAATACTAGCTACAAGAGGCAATGGAGAGCGGCGATCAAGGAGGCGACCAAGACAACCAATGAGGCGGCAATATCAGAAGATCGGAAGCATAGAACAGGGTTGAAGAAACAAAATTCTACGTCACTAATATACCGGGGAGGTGTAGCGGATTGGATTTGGCCGAAAGAGTTGTTAAAAGATACGCTTAAAGAGTTGACGTTCAAAGAAGCTTTGGCGGGTTGTGATTTAAAGAAGAAGGATGTTAAGGTGGTTCATGTCAACGAAGATACAAGCGCTTTCAAAGATATCCAAGGTCGATCTATAGTGGCAAGAATGAAGGATTTGAATTAATTGAGGTTGTTAAAAGATACGCTTAAAGAGTTCCTTGCTAGAGGTGGACGTGTGCAATACATTGGAGGGTTATTGGTTCTTCTCACTTGTTCGTCGAGTGATGAGAATATGGTTTTTTTTTTTTGGAAGAAACGAGGAAGATGAACGAAGTGTTTTTTTTCACTCAAATTTGGATGGGTCAATCGTTACCATATGAAAGGATTGCTTGGCTGAAGATTCAAGGAATCTCGTTACATGTGTTGTGCAATAAGGTTATCGAGGATATTGGTAGCCTTTTCGGGAAGATTGTTCAACATGCGCAACATAGTCCGAGTGATGGGGGTCTTTCATTTGACTATATTGGTGTGTTAGTAGGAGAAGGAAATCGTATCAATGAGGAGATGATTATTAGTTGGAAAGGACGACGCTATAGAGTTTGGGTGATGGAAGAACTTGGTGACTGGTTACCGAAGTTTGTCGATAACGGTAAACCTCTGACAGCCGGATTTGGAAGTACCGGTGAAGGTGGGAATTTCGGTCAATAGGGCAGTGATAGAAATCTCGTAACTGATGTTGTCCCAATTAATGAGAAGCTTGTTTTGGTAAGTATTAACCTTCAAAATTCAAACCTGGAAGACAATGTTATGGGAAGTAATAAAGGTGATGGGTTGACTAAAGATGGAAACAAGGAGGTTGACAATGTTTATTATTGTTCTTGTCAAAAAAAATAATAAACGTAAGAAGGGGAAGAAATTTAAAAAACATGGTTTGGGCTTGAATAGTTCAGGTAGTAGTGTAGACAGGCCCAAGGCGGGTAAATGGGCCAAGGGGGATTCTGATTTGTTTGGGCTTAATGAACTTTTTGGGATTGTAGAGCCTACTCAAAATGAGGAGGGTAATGAAGAGGATTGTGGGCCTATGGATAATATGTTTGAAGCAGCTCATGGGGAAGGCAGGTCCAAAAACAGTACTATGAAGGAAAATGTGAATTTGGTAGATGAGGATGAATCTCAATTGAAGTGTGGTGAACAAATTGTAGAGCTGATGGTTATTAATAATGAAGAGAGACTTCCTTTGGTGGAGGAGGTTTCGAATACTGTGAACATGGGTCGGAAATTAGGTGTCGAATTACAAAACTTTCAGGATTTGATTAGCGAGGTGATTATTAAGGAACGCGTACAAGGGGTTATAAGATGAATTGTTTAAGTGTCAACATTAGAGGTATGGGGGTTGTCGGTAAGGACGAATGTGTGAGAAGGTTAAAGAAAGATCATGATGTGGGATTTATATCGATGCAAGAAACTAAAATTATCAGGTTGGATAAGAACATTTTGGGTCGGTTTTGGGGTGGTGGGAGTTTTGATTTTGTGGTAGTGGATCCTACGGGGCTTTCGGGAGGGCTTGTGAGTATGTGGGATACGGGATGTTTTGTGAAAGAATTGGTGATCAAGAATCGACATTTTCTCATGATTAGTGGTCGTATGAAGGACCATGACTTGAAGGTTAATGTTGTGAATGTGTATGGGCCTCATGATGATGTTCGAAAAAGAATGTTGTGGCAATAGTTGAGACGATATATGAGTGATTTTGAAGGAATGTGGTTGTTGTTAGGCGACTTTAACACAGTTAGATATTTGGAAGAAAGGAAGAATTCGAGGTTTAATGAGACGAATGCTAGAGATTTCAATGAGTTCATTGACGAAGCGGGTTTTGTTGAGTATTCTATGAAGGTAGGAAGTTCACGTTTTTGGCGGGGAAAGGAAAAGGGAACAAACAAAGCAAGATCGATCGTGTTTTGGTAAGTATTGATTTTTTTAACAAATGGTCGGATGCTTGTTTAAGAGCGCTTCCGAAGGGGTTGTCGGATCATTGTCCATTAGTGTTATCTAAGGTAAACAAGAATTTTGGTCCGAAACCGTTTCGGTGGTTCAACTCATGGGGTAATAAGGATGGTTGTGTGGAGATTGTGCGGAAGTTTTTTAGCAGATCGTATGGGCAAGAATCGGCGTAGTTTTTAAAATTAAAGCATTTGAAAAATGAGTTGAGAAGGTGGCATGAGGGAATTGTCAAAAAAGAAACAGAAGCGATTGATATGTGCAAAGTAAAGATTGAACAGCTGGAAGAATATTTGGAAAATAGAGAGTTATTGGAAGAAGAGGAGTGGATGATGGAAGAATAAAAACATATGATTGCCGATATATATGAGGCGCGAAATAAAGACTTGAGGCAACGTGCGCGGGTTAAATGGGCGGCTTTGGGCAATGAAAACACGGGGTATTTTCATAGAATTATAAATGGGAGAAGGGCGTCTAATGCGATTTCGGGTATTGAGGTGGATGGTATATGGAAGACAAGGCCGAACTTGGTGAAAAAAGAAGTTCTGAAATTCTTTCGAGCTCATTTTCAAGAAGATTACAAGGAGCGGTCAACATTGGTTTGTGAAGATTTGAAGCTTGTTCCAGATTCCAAACGAGACGATTTGGTAAGATCTTTTTCTAAAGAAGAAATCAAGTGTGCGGTTTTTTATTGTGGGAAGGATAAGGCTCCAGGGCCAGATGAGTTCAATTTATTTTTGTGCAGAAATTTTAGGAAGATTTAGAAGGGTATTTTTTTGATGTTCTAAACGAGTTCTATGATACGTGTTTCATTAGCCCGGAGTGTAGTACGTCCTTCATTACTTTGGTCCCGAAGTGCAAAAACCCGGTAAATATGAAGGATTATAGGCCCATTAACCTTATTGATATGATTAGTAAGGTGATTTCGAAGGTTTTGGCGAATAGAATTAAGAAGGTTATGAGTGGTGTTATTTCGGAGTCCCAATCGGCTTTCATTAAAGATAGGTACATATCGGATGGTCCACTTGTTCTTAGTGAGGTTATAGAGTGGTTGAAAAAGAAGTCCAATAAGACGTTTTTATTGAAGATAGACTTCGAAAAAACGTATGATAATGTTAATTGGAAGTTTTTAATTTCCATTTTAGAGCAAATGCGCTTTCCAAGTAGATGGTGTATGTGGGTTTTGGGGATGTTGAAGTCGGCTCGTTCGACGGTTTTAGTCAATGGGTCACCGACGTTTGAGTTCAATTGTCAAAAAGGGCTTAGACAAGGTGATCTGTTTTCTCCTTTTTTGTTCTTGGTTGTGATGGAAGCTCTTTCTTGCATCATTAATAAAGCTATTCGGTTAGGAGGATTCAAAGGGGTTAAGTTGGATGCGGATGGTATGGTCCTCTCTCATCTTTTCTATGCCGACGATGCTCTCATTTTAGGCGAGTGGTCGGATATTAATGTGCTCAAGATGGCAAGAATTTTGAGGTACTTTTATGCTTGCTCCGGATTGAAAATAAATGTTAATAAGTCAAATATTTATGGGAATGACACATGTGATTTGGAGACGGACAATACAGCATTGGTTTTGGGTTGTCAACGAGGTGTTTTACCTTTTGATTATTTGGAAATTCGGGTGGGAGCTAATATGAATAGAAGTTGTAATTGGAAGAGAGTGATAGAAGTGTTTGAACCGCGACTTGCTTTATGGAAGGCGAATCTCTTGTCGATTGGTGGTCGTGTTATTCTCATAAAATCGGTTCTTGAAAGCCTTTCGATATATTATTTCTCGTTGTATAAAGCTCCGGGGAAGGTTTATGATAACCTTGAGCGTATTATGAAACGGTTTTTATGGTCGGGTTCGAGTGATTCTAATAAAATCCACTGGGTTAATTGGAATCGAGTGACTACACCAAAGAAACTAGGTGGTTTGGGGATTAAACGCTTGAAGGAGATCAATGAAGCCCTTTTGTTTAAGTGGGTTTGAAGGCTTCGTACCAATCCGGAAACGATTTGGCATCGGGTGGTGCAAGTGTGTCATAAGAACAACATGTGGGACGTATTACCAGTTAATAAATATGCTTCGGGTTGCTGGAAATCTATTGTCAAAGTCGGAACATCCTTAAAGGCGAATGACATTTTGTTGGACACACTGATTCGTGTCAAGGTTGGAAGAGGATCTTCGGTCCGATTTTGGATTGACATTTGGTTGGGAGAGGGCACGTTAAAAAATAGATGGCCTATGTTATACCGTTTGGAATCGAACAAGACTTGCTCTATTGCGGATCGGATTTGTTTTCGGAATGGGCGTTGGAGTTTGGAAGCCGCATGGATTAGATGTATATCTTCTGTTGATGAGTTCGAAGCATGGTTACAGCTTTCATCTTATGTGGAAGGTATGGAATTTTCGGATGTGGGTGATAAATGGGTTTGGGTTGGGATAATAATAATAAGTTTTCAACGCATTCGGTCCGAAAGGTGATTCAAGATGGTGTGGATTATGGTTCGAATTTTGTTTTAAAATGGGTCTCGTGGATCCTGTTAAAATGCTCTATTATGGTTTGGCGGGCGGAAATGAATAGGTTGCCAACCAAAATGGAACTGGTCAAACGGAATGTGGATATTACGAATACCTTGTGCTCATGGTGTGATCATTGCGACGAAACTACCATGCATGTTTTGGCGGATTGTATTATCGCTTCTAATGTTTGGGATAGAGTTAGTAGATGGTGTGGGTTGGATCCGATATATGCTTTCGAGGTCAAAGACTTCTTGGGAGTATACAAGACGGTGAAGGGAAACAAGATGAGAAGAAAGATTGTGCACGGGTTGATCATGGTCACTATGTGGAGTTTATGGTCTACGAGGAACGACACTACTTTTAATGGGAAGAGGCCTAATGTAGGGGATATAGTAGCAAAAATAAAGTCGATTTCTTTCTTATGGTTAAATAATAGAGCTAATTGTAATAGGTTAGTGTGGTAAAAGTGGATTCACTCCCCTTTGTATATGTTGTAGTGGTCTGTGACCTCCGGCTCTTGAGGACCGTTAGGTTGTTTTTTAATTGAAAGTTACTTTAAAAAAAAAAATACTAGCTACGAGTTCACTAACTAAATTATTAATAGATAGATATTGATTTTGTTTTGTGACCTTTAAATAGATATAAATATATTATTTATAGCAGCAATGAGTAAATGTGGTGACGTGAGAGTCCAAAACTCCTATTGGACCTCAAAACCTTGCCCGCGTGGCACTAGCCGTATTGTCACATCAGCCTTCATATACCACTTTCACTAATTTGCCTTTTTTTTCTAATATTAAACTCAAAAAAAGCCAAACCTTTTATTTTTCTCATTTTAAACAGGTGATTCATAGTAAAGGTATTAAATACATAATTTTATTTTAACTACATTTGGTACATTTTTCGTGCTTTGTTGAGGGTTGGTGGGCGTTATAGCTAAAATGAATTGTTGTTTATATAAACTAATCTAAAAATACTCCCTTTAGGTCCTAGTTGCTCGTGTGTTGTTGCGGGATGCAGTTTACACCCGTGCGTTGTTGACTCACGCTGTATGAAGCCTGTACGTTTCGAAACAGAAAAACAAATGATACCGATTTTTTTTCTTTTTGCTAATATAAATCTATTTTCAATGGATATTATATTGTCACGTTTAAAAAACTATAAAACGAATACGATTTTGATACCGATATTGAGACCATATTGACTTGGTTGTCCACGAGAAAGAAGAATATCTCTATATATGTACTGAAGTGGTACCGAAAGTATCGGTTTGGTATAAGTAAGTGATACCAAATGCTCATCCTTAAAAATAATACAAAATAGTACTCGGTAACCGAACTAATTAACTGAAAACTAATTGGTTAATAAAATAGACTAAACAATGATTTTGGTTTCGGCTTTAGTTGAATATAATCACCTCATCGACTGAACCATGAACACAACACACCCTGGCAGTGTATGTGTTTTTTGTTGTATTGCACGAACACCCTTCTAGTATATATATACACACCAATGATGACTGAGTGTAAGGTCCCACCCATTTTAAAGTAATTAATTAACAACTAGTTTAGTTTTGGTCCCAGTTTAGCATAGTTTTTTTTTGTAGTTATTAAACAATATTTACACGTTCGGATCCCTTGAAGATCCGCACGTGTTATTTATAGTTCGACATCTCTAAGCTTGACTACCATAGACATTACGTGTCACTACATCATTATTGTTTTACTAAAATGTCCACACGACGTGCGAAGAGGTAATCATATCTTTATTCACAATAGTGATATTTGTCTCGAGTGTGTTCGGTTTCATGCTTGGTCCGTTTTGCGTCCTGCTCTGCTCCTTAGATGTGCCTACCACAAATACACACGATAAACGATTAGTATTTGGGATTAACGGGTTAAACCATTTCAAAACAAATAAACAAATATTTTGGGTTTAAAACCCGTCGTAAGCTACGGCTAGATGGTCGTATAAAATAGAACGAATTCTAACAAGCCATGCAAGTTTGAGGAAATATCCTCTACTCGGTTTTCCTCTGGTCTAACTATCCCCTGGTCTGAGGAAACATCCTCTGCTCATTCTTCATCTGGTCTGAGCAAACATCCTCTGCTCATTCTTCCCCTGGTCTGAACAATCCTCTGGTCTGAGCAAACATCCTCTGCTCATTCTTCCTCTGGTCTGAGCAAACGTCCTCTGCTCATTCTTCCTCTGGTCTGAACAATCCTCTGGTCTGAGCAAACGTCATCTGCTCATTCCTTTACAATTACGGCCTTGAGGATTGTTCATGCGACAATATTCAATCAAGTTCTAATCAACACTGTCCAATACCGTATTATGACTCTGTTTATAGATTTAGCCTTAAGTAAATCTTTAAAATTCCTAACATGCCCTTATAGGCTTATATTTCAATTTAATCACTTATGGCGACTCAACTCAGTAATACTTAATTATTTTTGACCCATTAGCTAGCTTGAAAGCCCTCTAATCCTTTACAGACTTAATATTTCACCAACTTCATGAATGCATCTAAGCGTGTTAGCACGCATTAAATACACTTACGGAAAACGACTCACCGATTTGACACCCGCATTTCATGTGGGTGGTTTTCATCTACATTTACCTGCCTAAGGTCCTACTTTACCCTACGGACTTATCCGGTAGCGTTGACCCATTCCATATCATTCGAATCATCCATATGACCCATTGACATCATGTGCCCTTTTTTGTTCCAAGTCATCAACCTGTGAAAATCCTTAATTTGCACATATTAATATCAGGGAATCCAAATGGTGTCATACCACCATTTGGCCCGTCTAGCCTTTTAAATCTTAATGCTTAATTATGAAAGCATTATGTACCGGGTTCAATTGATGTTCACATCATCTTTTGACCCATTTTGCCTTACCTTTCAACATTTCAATATTTAAATTTCAAATCTTGGGCTCACGTGATATTTACCTCACTTGACCCATTATAACAACACTCAATCATCTTTTGGACGTCCCGACGCGGACTTAACCATTTTCTCTCATTGGTGATTCTAACCCATTGCAAGCTAGAATCCCATATTTCATATTTTTTCTCTAAAGTTTAAACACCCATTCTTTGTTAATAACGCAAACTCCATAATTGACAAAGGTTTACACAATCCTTTTGGTTTTTAAGAGACTTATATTTAAGATAAGTCACTTACCTTGGCCTAAATTAAGCATTCCTTGACCCGTTTAGTTTGTTTGATCCAATTTGTTCCAAGCCTCCACCTAGCTTGTCAAGATCACATCACTATACTCAAGATTAATTTAAGTTATTCATTGTGTCAAATAACCAACTCATATCATAAGTTCCCACACACCCATTTCATTCAAATTTAGGTTTAGGTTAGTTTGACTTCTAGGAGTCAAACTAACCTTTTACATGTTTGTATGCACTACTTATAAGGCAATAGTCCTAATCATGAACTATCCCTTTTAAACATAGCGTTTATTAGTTCTATTGCACATTCCAACTTTCCACTCAACATCTTAAATGGTGAGATCTTAACATACAACTTTTTATCTATTTTTTTTTCAACTAGACATTTATACAAACACTTGGTGTGCATGTTCTTTTAACCACCAATTTTCTTAGTTAACATATTGTATGGAATCCTCCATAACACCATCCACTCTGAATATACAATGATCATTTAATAATGCAATTTCATCTTCTAATCACTATTTTAATGTGGGATTCGCCAAAAGGCCATACCCAAGTTTTACAACTAATCATCCTTCACATAACAAAACAATCACCTATAAGTATTGTTATTCTTTACTAAATTAGACATGTTTGAGATCCCCTAAAGCTAGGGTACCTCTAATGACTGATAATTTCACGTTTTAACCAAAACCCGTTATTGTCACCATGACCTAGCATGGATAAAACCTCAAGCTATATCAAATAAAAGGTACCTTGGTGTTTATTAGACCTTAGATGACCTATATTTGGCTTCATGCACCTGAATGGACCTTCATCTGCCCTTGATTCAAGTTGAATTGGTGATTTTAGGGTTTGGGGGAAGAATCCCCCTTTTCCTTTTCTCTGTATTCGACACACACACACACACACTTGTGTGTGTTTTATTGTTTTATCAATGTTATTTATTAAATTCAAGTTCACCACATTGGCAACTATAGCCCCTCAACTAATCCCCCAATGTCATTTTCTTATAAAACTAACTACTCAAGTTAGTTTTCCAATATCATTTACTCATTCATATTATTAATAACATTAACTAGGTTATTTTCATATTAGAACATAACCCACATTCTTATTATTTAAATCTCGTTTTATTATTTTGCTAATCACGCCTAATGGCGTAATTAAGAGAAACGGAAATTTCGGGGTGTTACAAGTCTACCCCCCTTAAAGAGGTTTCGTCCTCGAAACCTTTGCCTCTTACCTCCTAGGATTTAAATTCCCACAATTTCATTTCAGTTCATCATTTGAACATCATCCATTTTAACTCAATTTGGTTCACTACCCTATAGATAGTAACCTACGTCTAGGGTTCACGACCCCATTTCACCCGGCTTTAGTATTTTCTGTTTGCTTTCATGAGTTTCTCATTCAGCTGAAATCCGAGTCCCTCGACTCCTTTATTTACATAGACATCATCTTATTATGTCACATCAAATTTTTCATTACCACTTGATCATTTTCTTTTACCTTGTGGCTATTTCATTTCATAGCACCCAAATGCAAATTCTCGTAGTACTATTTTCTTTAGCTATTTTCTCCTAGGCGTTTAGATCATAAGATCGTTTCCCTACCTACTGACATATATAAAGTTTGTTTCATGTCCAACGATCCATTTTCCATTATTAACATCCCAAGGATGAAGCATCCTATGTATCATTTGAGCACATTTTCTGGTAGGCCGTTAATTTACCCCTACTCTATAATTACTATACACATATTTACTAACATATGTACAGGCATAATTAACGCAATTTTTTTGACTTAGCGTGAACGTTATACCTAACTCTGCGCCTTATTTATTTAACTTTCCTTTCTATTTTCAGTTTACCAATCATGATCATAAGACCATGACCGTTTTCCTTTTATTCTCTGCTTAACTAATCATGATCATAGGATCATGATTGTTTTCTCTCTATTCCGGACTTTACTAACCATGATCATAAGATCATGTTCACATTCCTTCTATTTCAGCTTTACTAATCATGATTATAAGATCATGATTATTTTCTTTCTATTTTTCAACTTTACTAATCAAATCATGATCACAAGATCATGATCATTTTCTTTCTGTTTTCAGCTTTACTAATCATGATCACAAGATCATGATCATTTTCTTTCGAATTTTCAACTTTACTAATCATGATTATAAGATCATGATTGCTTTCTTTCTAATTTTTTTAACTATACTAATCATGATTATAAGATCATGACTGTTTTTATTCTATTTTCCTCGATCTCAATAGTTTGTGGAATCTTTTGTATTTCGATTTCTATGTTCAATATCACTATGGTGATTCTAGACTCACAATAGTGGACATAACATCTATATATATATATATAATTCATATTCCTAGAATGGATCCTTACATTCCAATTTAATCTTTACAATAGATCCTAAAGGCAACTATATTTTCATTCTGTCATGTAATTTTCTAAACCATCAATTATAAAATGGCTTGAGGGTTTTCACGTGTGTACTTAGACTCCACCTGCTCTACCATTTCCATTCAGTATTCAGCTTTAGGGGTCCCACGCGAGCACTTAGACTGTACGTGCAACCATTTCAATTCAGTACTCAGCTTTAGGTTTCCCACGTGAGCACTTTAACTCTACGTGCAACCATTTCAATTTAGCATTCGGCTTTAGGTTTCCCACGTGAGCACTTAGACTCTACGTGCAACCCTTTCAATTTAGTATTCAGCTTTAGGTTTCCCACGTGAGCACTTAGACTCTACGTGCAACCATTTCAATTTAGTATTCAGCTTTAGGGTTATTCGCCCTTGTCGGGTGACCCGTTTGAATCGTCTATCACCCCTTTTCCACCGACCTAGTCTTTGCCACATTGAAGGTATACATGTAAATCACAAGAAGCCCACGATATCATGTGTTTAACACTTACCTGGCCAGGGTAAGTAGTCCACACATGACACACGTGATCTTATCGCGATTGCCACGATACATTCAAGGTAACAAATCTTTTGGTCACCAACTTTTAATTAGTAAAAACCTTTATTCAGTAAAAACCATTAATCTTGTTACTCAACAAAAACAAAGTCTTTTCTTTACAAAATTCTTTCGAATTATTTGGAGTGTACTCATCTTTTCTTAGTTTCACTACATGTCCACACGTGAGTGTAGCTCATTCGATTTTATGATTTTCATTAAACCCTTTAATAGAGTAACAATTCTCATTCCTATTCCCATTCTATATTCATAGTCCACTTTATGCATTTGTTGTTCCTAACAGTGATGCATATTAGTTTATTCTCACCCTTTTATTTTGGAAATTTTACTCCAGATAGGTGTCCCATCCTGGATTTTTTAATCTTAATTTCGTGTACGAAATATCATCATCAAGATGAATCTTATCTACATTTACTACGCGTACCTTGTTTAAGAGCGTGCACCTAAGGTTACTCGCTATTGCTGAATCTTCATTACCGATTTATCATCCTTGTTCACCATCTTTTGTTGAATCGTTTATGCATAAGCTTCATAGTCTTGCTTTTAACTCCTAATCTATCATCTTGGATGAAGTTATTCACTTTCATGTCATCACAGGTTGCGGCCTTGAAATTCTACAAAACTTGCAAACACGTGTCATATCAATTTCAATATAAGTCCGTAATGCAATACAGAACATTTTTACTATACTTGTCAACAAAACTCCACGTTAACTATTTCAATCTTCGGTTAAACGTAGGTTGCCTAACCATGGTCTGCTAATTCCTTTCGGGCAACGTGTTGTTACACAATTGCCCTTAGGTGCTATTTATCACAACTCTATTTCTATATCTTCTTAGTTACTAAGAAAGTAACTTACTGGATTTACGCGACCAAGTCTTGAACCGAACACCTTCCGACATTCTGAGCTCACGGTTTGAGTCCAAGTATACTCACCGACACTCGGATCCCTCAAACCAATAGCTCTGATACCACTTGTAAGGCCCCACCCATTTTAAAGCAATTAATTAACAACTAATTTAGTTTTGGTCCTAGTTTAGCAAAGTTTTTTTTGTAGTTATTAAACAATATTTACACGTCCGGATCCCTTGAAGATCCGCACGTGTTATTTATAGTTCGACATCTCTAAGCTTGACTACCATAGACATTACGTGTCACTAAATCATTATTGTTTTACTAAAATGTCCACACGACGTGCGAAGAGGTAATCATATCTTTATTCACAATAGTGATCTTTGTCTCGAGTGTGTTTGGTTTCATGCTTGGTCCGTTTTGCGTCCTGCTCTGCTCCTTAGATGTGCCTACCACAAATACACACGATAAACGATTAGTATTTGGGATTAACGGGTTAAACCATTTCAAAACAAATAAACAAATATTTTAGGTTTAAAACCCGTCGTAAGCTACGGCTAGATGGTCATATAAAATAGAACGAATTCTAACAAGCCATGCTAGTTTGAGGAAATATCCTCTACTCGGTTTTCCTCTGGTCTAACTATCCTTTGGTCTGAGGAAACATCCTCTGCTCATTCTTCATCTGGTCTGAGCAAACATCCTCTGCTCATTCTTCCCCTGGTCTGAACAATCCTCTGGTCTGAGCAAACATCCTCTGCTCATTCTTCCTCTGGTCTGAACAATCCTCTGGTCTGAGCAAACATCCTCTGCTCATTCTTCCTCTGGTCTGAGCAATCCTCTGGTCTGAGCAAACGTCATCTGCTCATTCCTTTACAATTACGGCCTTGAGGATTGTTCATGCGACAATATTCAATCAAGTTCTAATCAACACTGTCCAATACCGTATTATGACTCTGTTTATAGATTTAGCCTTAAGTAAATCTTTAAAATTCCTAACATGCCCTTATAGGCTTATATTTAAATTTAATCACTTATGGCGACTCAACTCAGTAATACTTAATTATTTTTGACCCATTAGCTTGTTTGAAAGCCTCTATTCCTTTACAGACTTAGTATTTCACCAACTTCATGAATTCACCATTTTAAATCGCATCTAAGCGTGTTAGCACGCATTAGACACACTTACGGAAAACGACTCACCGATTTGACACCCGCATTTCATGTGGGTGGTTTTCATCTACATTTACCTGCCTAAGGTCCTACTTTACCCTACGGACTTATCCGGTAGCGTTGACCCATTCCATATCATTCGAATCATCCATATGACCCATTGACATCACGTGCCCTTTTTCGTTCCAAGTCATCAACCTGTGAAAATCCTTAATTTGCACATATTAATATCAGGGAATCCAAATGGTGTCATACCACCCTTTGGCCCGTCTAGCCTTTTAAATCTTAATGCTTAATTATGAAAGCATCATGTACCGGGTTCAATTGATGTTCACATCATCTTTTGACCCATTTTGCCTTACCTTTCAACATTTCAATATTTAAATTTCAAATCTTGGGCTCACGTGATATTAACCTCACTTGACCCATTATAACAACACTCAATCATCTTTTGGACGTCCCGACGCGGACTTAACCATTTTCTCTCATTTTGGTGATTCTAATCCATTGCAAGCTAGAATCCCATATTTCATATTTTTCTCTAAAGTTTAAACACCCATTCTTTGGTAATAACACAAACTCCATAATTGATAAAGGTTTACACAATCCTTTTGGTTTCTAAGAGACTTATATTTAAGATAAGTCACTTACCTTGGCCTAAATTAAGCATTCCTTGACCCGTTTAGTTCGTTTGATCCAATTTGTTCCAAGCCTCCACCTAGCTTGTCAAGATCACATCACTATACTCAAGATTAATTTAAGTTAGTCATTGTGTCAAATAACCAACTCATATCATAAGTTCTCACACACCCATTTCATTCAAATTTAGGTTTAGGTTAGTTTGACTTCTAGGAGTCAGTTTGACTTCTAGGAGTCAAACTAACCTTTTACATGTTTGTATGCACTACTTATAAGGCAATAGTCCTAATCATGAACTGTCCCTTTTAAACATAGCATTTATTAGTTCTGTTGCACATTCCAACTTTTCACTCAACATCTTAAATGGTGAGATCTTAACATACAACTTTTTATCTATTTTTTTTTTTCAACTAGACATTTATACAAACACTTGGTGTGCATGTTCTTTTAACCACCAATTTTCTTAGTTAACATATTGTATGGAATCCTCCATAACACCATATCCACTCTCAATATACAATGATCATTTAATAATGCAATTTCATCTTCTAATCACTATTTTAATGTGGGATTCGCCAAAAGGCCATACCCAAGTTTTACAACTAATCATCCTTCACATAACAAAACAATCACCTATAAGTATTGTTATTCTTTATAAATTAGACATGTTTGAGATCCCCTAAAGCTAGGGTAACCTCTAATGACTGATAATTTCACGTATTAACCAAAACCCGTTATTGTCACCATGACCTAGCATGGATAAAACCTCAAGCTATATCAAATAAAAGGTACCTTGGTGTTTATTAGACATTAGATGACCCATATTTGGCTTCATGCACCTGAATAGACCTTCATCTGCCCTTGATTCAAGTTGAATTGTTTTATCAATGTTATTTATTAAATTCAAGTTCACCACATTGGCAACTATAGCCCCTCAACTAATCCCCCAATGTCATTTTCTTATAAAACTAACTACTTAAGTTAGTTTTCCAATATCATTTACTCATTCATATAATTAATAACATTAACTAGGTTATTTTCATATTAGAACATAACCCACATTCTTATTATTTAAATCTCGTTTTATTATTTTGCTAATCACGCCTAATGGCGTAATTAAGCGAAACGGAAATTTCGGGGTGTTACACTGAAACCATCCAAATGTTTAAGAATCATTTTATTCATTTATAAATATATTAGGCTAGAAATTCATGTATATAAAATCATCAAGATATTTATTTGAAATAAGAACATTGGCGTGACAATTATAAATTTTCTTGTTCATCTTTAAAACACTTTTTTTTCAAATGGTAATTAACTTTGATTTTTTAATACCATCTCTTTTTTATTATTTAAGATATTGTATTTTTACTATTGTTTTCCATACAAAACATCATATATTTAAAGATTTTTAGACATCACTTATAGAACAATTATTTTCATTATTTTTTTTATTTTTATTTTGAGTACTTTAGCTAAAATAAGTTTAAATTTGGTGAATTTTTAAGTAAAAAAATATATGTTTATTTAAAGTATAAATAACTAGTTTTATATTAAATTTATTTGGTTAATAATGTAATAACCATCTTTAATTAAAAAAAATTATCCATAATTAAGTAAGATAAAAAGAAATAATATCTTTAATAAAAAATAAATATCATTAATTAAGTAGGAAAAATATAATATCTTTAATTAATGATAAGTATCCATAAGTAAGTAGGAGAAAGGGGCGGAAAAAAGAAACAAATGACTTCAGTGAATGACATGTGTCTAAACTTATATTGGTTTATTATAGACTAGGTTATAGCCCATGTTTTACACAATGTAACAAATGAATTTTCTATAAAGCTTTAAAGTATAATTAAGTTGAAATAACAATTAACAATAACAGAATTCATCATGTGCTTGTCATCTAAAGATTCTTAAGAAAAATCAACATATTTGTAATACATTCCAGAAAAGAAACATATACATATTGAACATATAAATTAACATATATACATGAATCATATGTCAAACAAAAATTTAAATATACTCGACTCTTGGTGTGCCATATGGAAGTTTAAACATGCTCCCTTGTTGTCAAATAAATTGCCTTTTTTCTTTATTATAAGATGCAACACAGTAAGAAGGTTGAGTGGAAAGTTGACTCTTAGCACAATGCTAAACAACTTTGGCCAAAGTAGGAAACATGCTTAAGAAAATTTAAAAGAAAAAAACACCAAAAAACAAAACACCCACTAAGATATACTAACAACAAAGTAATCAGAAAAGAAGTATTAACAAATAATATTAACCATTAGGACTAATACTTACTTTAAAGTTCAACAGATCATCTATCTCATTAGAGAAAGATACGTATCATGTTTGGGATAGTTAAATACCACTCTAGTTATAATACACATTTCACCTAAAAAATATTACTAGTCTTATTTTAAGATTCAATAATAGTAGGAAGTTTACATGAACATAAATATTGACCCTTTGATCGCTTAGGCATATCCTGATAAATACGACAAAAAAAAGTTAAATATAAAAATATTTTCATAAAGGGATTTCAATGATTCTAGGATGAAAATTATAAACATTCACCAGTAGTATTCAATAAATAAAGTAATAAATTCAACTTGATTATGAAAAATAAAATGTGATGCCTAAATGAGATTAAAAATGTTTATATCCCAACTCAAAGTAAGAGTTGAATTATTTCTAATTCTTCAAATTAATAATCTTTGACCAGTTACATTGTTTTATACACTTGCGATTCTAGTAATGAATTATTTGTATTTTAAATATTTAGTATTCATCATCTAAAGACATAATATCATAAAAATAATACATTGTGTAATACACAATTTGAAAGATAACAAAGTGGTAATACAACTTTGAATATGTTATATGTTGCACAATGATGATAATACATTATTATATAAAATAACAAAAATATATTTTTCAAAAGTATGAAATAAAAAATTAAGGTTTGAATACTATTGTTATAAGGCTATATTGTTTTACTCTAAAGAACAAACAATATGAAGCAGTTCTAGGGGGAGATCGTTGATTATATAAGAACCGCTGATGATAAAAGCCAAAACCCAAGGATTCTATTCATCCGTAAATCTGAAGAATAAAGAATTGAAGTCAGTTTGATCTATGTTTCGTCCCCCCTTTAAAGGTTCAACAACAACAAGTTCAAACTGCTAGTTTTATCAACTACCAGATTCAAGACCTTAAAGCTAAACTAAAGAGATGGTTTGACTGATCAACTGCTGGATTAATCAAATAGCTGGCTAAGAAGACCCAATGTAACACCCCAATCGATAGCGAAAACATCTGGGTGTCTCATAGGAATGATTGTTCATAAACACATGGTACTAATAAATTGAAATATTAATAATTGTTAAATTAAATGTCATATAATGGAAAGAAATACAAATTTGTTACAATAAATAATATCACGAAATAAAATTTGTTTAAACTTATTCTAGGTCCAAAAATCTTATGTGAATCATCATGCAATACCTAAAACATATACAAAATAAATTTTTGTCAACAAAAAAGGTTGGTGAGCCTACTTATGGTTTTATACATACATAGTGCAAGTTTAAAAAGATACAATTCCCATAGCCAAATAAACAACTAGCAATTATTTAAAAACGCAATCACGCAAAGAGCAAAATCAAACCTAAATGTATGAAAATTAATAACTTAACATGGCTATGAAGATCCTTCACACCATGGCATGAATAGGAGGTTTGTCAATCATATAGCGCTATACATGTTAAGGGCGACTTGTATAAGTAAACGATAATTACTTAGAAACTAAAACCATCACATAGGCAAAGAACCTGACGTGTATAGTATAAGCTTTTAGGGTAAATACCGAGTATCGTATTCCAGATAACACATTTTCCCCTACTCAACCTTTCATCACATTAATTAAGCGGGTTTGAAAAAGAAAATAAAATGGAGATGTTCTAAAAGAAAAATGGGTTTTGAAAAAGGTTTTGGTTTTGAAAATAAAAAGATAAAAATAGTAGGGATAGTAAACATACACACCTCCGTATAAGTAGTTAATTTTATTATAATAGTAGTATTAAGTTTAATTATTGGTAAGGAGAACAGGGGTGAACGGTCCCTTCAGAGTTAGGGAAGAGAAAAGAAATAAATAAGGGATGACGTTCTGGCAACTCTATGGGTCACGCATAAGGGAAGTGTACGAGTCCCCATAAAGGTGTCTTCGTACTACTGGCCCATAAGCCGACGTTCTCCTGTTGACAATGCGGTTATCCTACTCACACTATTGAGAATCCGGTTAAAAACCGAATTCACGGATCGATTAAGCGAAAACAACTCGGTTTCAGACGGAAGATATGAGACGAGACAGAAATCGACGAAAACAATGTCATCACAGATTCGTATTACATCAGAAACAATTACAGACACTGTCATCAGTAGGATAAACATCTATCTCGGGGCCGGTGGAGGTCGGGCATGACCTCCCCCTTGAGAGCATTCAAAGCACAAACACAAAATCTTAAATGAAAACCAACACATGAGATTGCTATTTATAGTCCAATAACATAAGCCACATTAGCCCCTTTAAGGAGGTCGAACCTTCAGGTTCGCCCCTTGTAGGGTTCGAACCAGGAACTTATGTTTTGGTCTATATTAACAAATGCATCAGATCCATAAAATGCCCTTATGGATCACCACAATCTCATGTAATACAATACAAGACTCAACCCTAGTCTATTCGACAGTGACGTCCACATAAAGTGCATCAACAACTATCGTGCAACTTTTTAAAAAGCACTAGATCCTCTAATTTATCCTCTGAAATTAATGTAGAGGCTTAATTCCTGTCGGGAATCCCTTCCACCTCACTTAGCTCTCGTTTTCCATACCGAAGGATCTCTCTTATAGTCAACCTGAGCGACAAAGTATCCCTTAAGTAGGTAACGGCTTTGAATACCGAAGGATCTCTCTTATAGTCAGCATGAGGGAAAACATATCCTCTAAAAAGTTAACGGTTTTGTACTCACGAGAACTAGATAAAGTATTTTTGTTTAAGTTATCTAAAAAGTGACAACTTAATAATTTATTGATCCGATAAATTTAAGTTTGGTTTAGTGATTATGCGACTTAACAAACCCAACCCATAACCTCCCGAGATGAATGAAGTCCTTAACAAAGGTGGAACATAATCCTAACGAAGTGCAATGCGAAGATCACTGGTGCACCCGTAGGGAATCCTCCCTTTGCCAAGAAAATAACTCATACTGTGACACCTGCCGAAATCACAGGTCATGTCCGTACACTTAACTACACGTATACATTGTGCATGGCATTACCTTTCATATATTACATCATAATTGGACAATACAGGGTTCCAACAACTCAATCCCGATGCATACAGTCTAGCATTAGACACCCTAGTTGATACAATTTCGTAACTAGTCGAATAGTCTATTAGGAACTATAGGAAGATCCATGCGAAACCCTAGTTTTGGGAATCAATACAATTGAACATAAGGTCCCAATTGTGATCCAAGCAAGAACAAAAATAATGTCCATACACAACAATTAACCAAACACAATGTCCATAAACGACTAGTAATACAACTAGTTAAAAAGGCAGACAATGTGCACACAATTACATATTATTTTGGCCAACATAGACATGTACAAGAACCTTCCATAACATCTAGATACCATATGTAACAATGGGGTTATACACGACAAGTGATAATATGTTCAAAAAAATATATATGTATATACAATCTTATATACATATATATAAACACACGGCATGCATACATATGCATGTTTGTGCAATGTTCAAACTTCTAGCATGATCATCCTTATAGAAATTGCACTAACAAGGAAATACATGAACTTCATCCCATGCCCATTTGACTACCCACTTTGTTAACACAAAATCCTAGATAACCATGCATCCATCATTATCTCATTTTCACCTTCCAACATCATGCACTAGAAGGGAACATGTCACTATCACCACTCCAAACTACAATGTTGACCTTGCTAGTCTATGTAGTATAAATAGGAGACCAAAGTGTGAGGAACAAGTGCACCATAATCACTCACTCTCTCCTTCACCCTCTCTCTCTCGGCCCTCTCCCTCTCGTCGCCTCATCGCCACCACTCGAACCACCACCCCTCTCGGCCACACACTCCCACTCGAAACCATCACAATTCCAAGGTACATTAAGGGTACAAGGAGCTAAAACAAGGAAGTACAAGGCCCCTAAATCCCTCACTCTTTGATATACTAGGAGGTATAACATTTACCTTAAACTTATGTTTTTATTTTTATACTTTCATTTACATACAAAGTTGTTCCTTAATATGTTAAAACTTGTAACTAAAACCAAGTAGAACAAGTGGGTAGGTGACTTAAAATACACAATGTTAGCCGAAAATGTATGTATATACACACACATTAGAACCGAAATATATATGTATACACATTCACATGGCCCGAAAACATGAAAAGAAAATTAGTTTGGTTACTAAACTCAATAACATGAAACATGGTTTTTGGTAGTTGTAAACCATATGGAAAATGTTTAACCCTATAACAAGGCTTGCAAAAGAATACATGTTTTACAAATAAAAGTTATGTTTTCACAAGAAATGATGCTCTTTTTCACAAAGATCTCTAGATATATGAAAATGGTATTTTAACCAAGGATGATATATTTTCACTAGATTTATGAAGCTAGTAACTAAATTACATGTATTTGGTAGACATACACACATGATGAGTTAAAAGTGTTAAAACCTACAACATATGAGTACACAGACTCACCAAAGTGTATGAAAATACATGAATATGGTATAAATCCAGCAACACAACGCACGAGATTAATATTAGGGGAAATTGCACCTAGAAACCCTAATATTGTACATTTAAAAGATAAACATTGTATCTTTTAAGGGAAACAAGATGTTAAATACACAAATCCATACATCAAAGACACACATAACTTAAAGGGTTAAGTTACAAGGACAAACATAACAAGTGAACAACTTGTAGGCAATACAAGTAACATAGACCTAAAATGTCCCTTCTTACATAGGAAACGTAGGTCAGATACTCTAGCTCCAGGCTCAGTATTTCAATTCCAAACACACACAAGGTGAGTTTCTCACGGCCCCTTTTCACTGTTTTACATTTTTCCGGGGGAAGAACATGCGTACAATTTTCAGTTACAATTATGACTATTATATATGTGAACATGAGATAACAAGGTTCAAGATCCATAAAGTCCTCGTGTCATACATCATACCATAACTATTAGCTATGGACTTAGCCATCAACCACCGGAATAGATCTACTGGGTTAACACCCCACTCTATGTCAGTCGCTCTGACCGGATGACAGATATCAAGAGAGTACATGTATTTCACATTTATTCATTGTCTTTAGTGTACAATGGACGAGGCACAACATGTCAAGGTTTGGTTATGGGCTCATGTCAGATCACATATTGATCATTGCCCTTGCTAGGCAGTGGTTTAGTCGGTTTTGGATTACAAGTCCATTCATTTAAAACCTGTGAACTCACCAACTTTATGTTGACCCATAATTTTACATGCATGTTTTTTAGGTAACTAGCATGGGACGTGGAACTTGGGGGTCGCGTGCGAGCATCTTGGGATACTATTTCCTGAGCCGTTGTTGTATTGATTTTGGTTAACGACAATTACAAACAATGGTTTTATTTAAGACAATTTAATTATATGTTTTGTGAGAAAATTTTGTCAAATGGATATCCTTAATTTTAATTTAATTGATGCTTTGCGTGACCTTTGTGCTTGGAAATCATTCGAAGTCGCATCCCGTGTTTCTGCCTAGGCGGGGTGCGACAGACTGGTATCGGAGCACGAGTTTATAGCGAAATGAGATTCTCTTGATTCAAACTATAATCTAAACAAAAATTTATTTCGAAATGTTTTCCAAGGAAAATAAATACAACACTTATCCCAACGCGCTACGCAAGTTTCATGGCGATTACATATCACATACATGAGTAGGCAGAGTAAGTAAGTCGCATGATTACTGACACTCGTGTGTGCTATTGATTTCCAGGATCATGGCACACAATGACGACCCTATCATCATTTCAGATTCCGAGGAGGAGTACCTACCTGATAGCCCACTCGTTGACGATATCCAGTAGGGATACGAACCAGACTCTAGAGATTCAGAACCCAAGGACGACCTCGTGCAGGTGGACCACGCAGTTTCAGATGACGAGGTCGATATGCCCACAAGAGAGGCACAAGAGGAGGAGGCACCACCACCAGAGCCCCGAGTACCATCTTTCTGTCCGTATCACCCGTTCCCGGGAGTGGTACGCATGATGTACACCCATCGGAAACGCGCACTACCTCCACCAGCACCGATCGCACCGGCTGAGGCTCCAGCACAGGTTGACCCCGAGCCCCCAGCACCAATGGATCCCGAGCTGCTAGCACCAGAGGCGTCAGAGCCACCTAAAAAGAAACTGCTCAAGAGATCCCATGCCCGCAAGAGGACATACTTGCCTACTGTCGATGGATTCCTACTCCGATGAGGATATTGATGGTGAGGCTCCTTCCACTATTGAGAACGGTGAGCCATTTCAGCTGCCCTCTGACACTCCACTACCTACTGGCTTCGAGCCGACTTCCATACGTCACACTCACTACTCTGTGCGAGAGATGATTGGTCGTCATGACACACAGGTTAGGGTGCTACGCGAGAAGGTGCAGGAGATTGAGGATGACCTGTATCTGACAGGTAAGACTAGAGACCCCGTGCTCTACCGGTTGGCTGAGCTCGAGGAGAAATTGTACGACTTGGAAGCGAGGATGACGACAGCTGTTGCTGCATTGTCTGCTGCTTTTCCACCCCCACCCCCGTAGGATATCATTTATTGTACTTTGTTGTAGTAGTTTAAAACTTGCAAGGAGGGATGCCTAGTTATTTTGTATTCAGAAAAGAAATGTGTACCAAGTATGTTAAACTCTATGAGAAGTTGCAATTTTTTGATTCCTATAGTGTTGTTTTGATTGTTTCGTGCATTTGTGATCTTGTTTTGTCGCTTGTAATGATTGTATAGTTGTTTGGTTGGTGCATATGTTGTTAATATTATACAGTGATATGTGTCTCATTCTTTTAATTTTGTGTATTAGAAGAACATGCCTCCCAAAAGGACTACTCGATCGATTTCTGAGGAAGAAGCTTTCCCTACCACCTCCGCGGACCTAGCCAGAGTGGTTGAATAAGCCATCGCGCAGCATGAAGCAAACCGTGCCGACTTCAGCAGCAGTTCGGGCGCAGCCAACCGACGCAGAACCCAGGATCCTGAGACTGGTAAAGCTCTTGCCTATTCCTTATGAGTCTTGATCTTATATCAATTCTCTCGTTGATAATCCATTCTTTCTGACACCCCAGAAGTAGAAAACACCATGCGTGGGTGTTCCTACAAGACGTTCATGACATGCAAGCCCTAAAAATTCCGTGGTTCAGAAGGAGTAGTTGGTATTGTCCGTTGGATCGTGAAAACCGAGTCAGTGCTTGACATCAGTGGGTGTTCAGAAGATCAAAAGATCAAATATGTCACTTGTACTTTCCAGGACGAGGCGCTGACATGGTGGAATATGCAGTTGCAGACCTTGGGTCGTGAAGCTGCCAACAATCTTTCATGGGCTGAGTTGAAGACGATGTTGATGGACAAGTACTGCCTACGTAGTGAGCTTCAAAAGATGGAAACCGAGTTCTAGAATCTGACCATGAACGGGGTGGATATCACTCCTTATACCAACCGATTTCATGAGCTTTCTCGATTGGTCCCACACATGGTTACCCTAGAGTACAAGAGGGTGGAAGGTACATTTGGGGACTGTCTCCTAAGATCCGGAGCATGGTAACTACTGCTGCTCCAGCTTCCATTCAGCATGTTGTCACCCTTGCTCACAGCCTTACCGATGATGCGGTACGCATGGGCACACTGTCACAGAAAAAATCAGACAAGGATGAAAGTTCTGGAAACAAGCGACTTTAAACGGAACCTTGGATTAGAGTCAAATAAGTTGCACACACATTACTCGATAGAATCGGCCAACGGTAAAACAATTAAGTTTGAAGAAGTAGTTAGGGATTGTACGTTGAAGTTGGGAGATCACGAGTTCAACATCGACCTCCTCCGATCGAACCTGGAAGTTTTGACATTATTGTTGGCATGGTCTGGTTGTCGAAGAACCGCACTGAGGTTATCTGCTTTGAGAAAGTAGTTATAGTCCCACTATCCAACGGTGAAGCTTTGTCCATACAGGGGGAGTACACAAGGGCTCCACTGCGACTCATATCTTGCATGAAGGCCCAGAAGTATTTGCAGAAAGGTCATTTTGCATTCTTAGCACATGTGATCGAGAAGAAACCGGGGGAGAGAAAAATCGAAGACATCCCATTGGTGAGAGATTTTCCAGAAGCCTTTCCCGAAGATATACCAGGATTGCCACCCCCAAGACAGGTCGAGTATCACATCGATCTCACTCCCGGAGCTGCTCCCGTAGCTCGATCACCTTACAGCTTAGCTCCGTCCGAAATTAAAGAACTGTCCGACCAGCTGCAAGAGTTGCTAGACAAGGGATTCATTCGACCAAGCTCTTCACCCTGGGGAGCTCCAGTACTGTTTTTCAAGAAGAAGGATGGACCGTTTTGCATGTGCATCAACTATAGAGAATTGAAAAAGCTTACCGTCAAGAATCGTTACCCTCTTCCCAGAATCGATGATATGTTCGACCAGTTGCAGGGCTCTAGTTTCTACTCGAAGATTGATCTAAGGTCAGGTTATCACCAGTTGCATATTCCTGAGGAAGACATTCCCAAGACAGCCTTCAGGACGCAGTATGGCCACTATGAGTTTCTGGTTATGCCATTTGGCTTGACAAACGCACCGGCAGTATTCATGTATCTGATGAACAGGGTGTGTAAGCCTTACCTCGACAAGTTCGTGAATGTATTCATTGACGACATTCTGATCTATTCACGCACCCAGGAGGAACACGAGCAGCATCTGAGGGTGATTCTAAAACTGCTCAAGGTTGAGAAAATGTATGCCAAATTATCCAAATGCGAATTTTGGATTCGTGAAGTTAACTTCCTCGGACATGTGGTGAACGCAAAGGGTATACATGTTGATCCAGCCAAGGTAAAAGCGATAAAAATTGGGATAGACCCAGTACCCCAACCGAGGTTCGACAATTTCTAGGGTTAGCTGGCTATTACCGGTGATTCATTGAGAATTTTTTGAAAATAGCCCAGTCCCTAACAGTCTTGATCCAGAAAGACAAGAAATTCGAATGTGAAGATCAGCAAGAATCAGTTTTTCAGCTCTTGAAGCACAAGCTATGCAGCGCACCAATTCTCTCACTACCAGAGGGAACCAATGATTTTGTAGTTTATTGCGATGCATCTCACCAAGGTCTCGGTTGTGTTTTAATGCAAAGAGACAAAAGTCATTTCCTATGCCTCTTGTCAACTCAAGGTGCTAGAGCGGAACTACACAACCCATGATCTGGAGTTGGGTGCAGTAGTATTCACGCTCAAGATTTGGAGGCACTACTTGTACGGGACCAAGTGTACCGTCTTTACTAATCACAAGAGCTACATCATATCTTTGACCAGAAAGATCTAAACATGCATTAAAGACGATGGGTTGAGCTACTCAATGATTAAGACTGTGAGATTAAGTACCATCCAGGGAAGGCAAATGTTGTAGCAGACGTATTGAGCCGAAAGGAACATGTCAAGACGCTGCGTGTTCGCGCGTTAGGCATGACCATTCATACCAGTCTCACCACTCGTATTCGCGAAGCTCAGTAGGAAGCTCTTAAGGATAGTAACATTGGGAAAGACGCTCTATACAGTCTGGCTAAACAGTTGGAAACAAAGCCTGATGGGACAATGTATTTCTTGAATAGAATATGGGTTCCTTTGTATGGAGGTTTGCGTGATTTACTTTTAGATGAAGCACACAAGTCCAAATACTCGATACACCCTGGCGCAAATAAAATGTATAAGGACCTCAAACAATTTTATTGGTGGCCTAACATTAAGGGTTGTATTGCGGCCTATGTCGGGCGTTGCTTAACGTGCTCAAAGGTCAACGATGAGTACCAAAAGCCTTCAGGCATGTTACACCAGCTAGAGATTCCCATTTGGAAATGAGAACAAATCTCTATGGACTTCATCACCAAGTTACCAAAGACACCCCGAGGTCATGATGTGATTTGGGTAATTGTCGACCGTCTAACAAAGTCTGCGCATTTCTTGCCATATAAAGAAATAGACAAGATAGCGAAATTGTCCAGGTTATACATCAAGGAGATCGTGGAAAGGCATGGTATGCCTATTTCCATGATCTCTGATCGAGATAGTTGCTTCACTTCGAGATTTTGGCAATCATTGCAAGAAGCCCTTGGTTCTCGCTTAGACATGAGCACAACTTACCATTCCCAGACAGATGGGTAGAATGACAGGACCATTCAGACGCTGGAAGATATGCTTCGTGCATGTGTAATCGATTTCGGAGGAAGTTGGGATACACACTTACCGCTGATCGAATTCTTCTACAACAACATTTACCATACCAACATCAAGGGTGCACCTTTCGAAGCGTTGTATAGACGCAAGTGCCGATAGCCCGTGTGTTGGGCAGAAGTAGGGGACAAGCAGTTGATAGGCCCTGAACTCATATAGGAGACTAGAGTTGTGCATGGGTCGGTTTGGTTCGGTTTTTACCATTAACCATAACCATAACCGCTATTTCGGTTATGAGATTTCCTTAACCATAACCATAACCAAACTTCAGTTATGGTTAATCGGTTATGAATTCGGTTATGGTTCGGTTATGGTTATTTCAGTTATTAACCATAAACTTCAACTAAAACTAACTTTCGACTAAAGTTTAAAAATTAAAATAGCGTGGGTCTACAAAATAAAAAATGGAACTTATGATGGTGGACTTAACTTAAGCTTTTTTTATAAGATTAACAAGATTACATTTTTTTTGTTAAACTACCAATGGAGGATCCTTGTTAATAAGATTTTCTAGACAATAAAAAAACTTACCTAAGCTTAAGTTTAATTCTTTATTAAAATAAAGGTCACCTACATCAAGATCGTTTTGCTACTAGCATATTTTATCTTAGTAGAAAACTTTACATGGTTAATGTAAAACATAAATCTATTACAAACCTTAAAATTAGAAGTTCGGTTCGGTTTTGGTTATATCGGTTAACCAAAGTTTCATAACCATGACCATAACCGCTCGGTCGGTTAAAGAAATTTCATAACCATAACCATTGGTTATGTCGGTTATCGGTTGAAATCGGTTTGGTTATATCGGTTATGGTTTGGTTATTGGTTATGGCGATTAATTTTGCTCACCCCTATAGGGGACAACCAACAAGATCTTTTAAATCAGAGACAGACTGAAAGCTGCCAGGGATAGACAGAAAAGTTATGCTGACAGAAGGCGTAGACCCTTAGAGTTTTAGGTAGGCGACAGGGTTCTACTCAAGGTATCACCATGGACAGGAGTGCCCAGGTTTGGGAAGCGTGGGAAGCTCAATCCCAGATACATAGGTCCATTTGAAATTCTTGCACGAATCGGATCGGTTGCATACAAGCTCAAGCTGCCCTAAGAACTCAGTGGTGTTCACGACACATTTCATGTTTCGAATCTCAAGAAGTGTCTTTCTGATGAATCATTGATTATCCCTCCAAAGGAAATCCACATTGACGATCAACTACATTTCATAGAGAAGCCACTTGAGATAATAGATTGGAAGATTCAGAAACTTCGCCGTAGTCATGTCGAACTAGTCAAGGTGCATTGGAATTCCAAGCGCGGACCCTAGTACACTTGGGGGCGTGAGGATCAAATGAAATGCAAGTACCCACATCTCCTCCAAGATACCACCAGTTCAGATGACCATCACCGAAAATTTCGCGGACGAAATTCCTCTAACAGGGGGAGAATGTGACACCTACCGAAATCACAGGTCATGTCTGTACACTTAACTACATGTATACATTGTGCATGGCATTACTTTCACATATTCATCATAATTGGACCATACAGGGTTCCAACAATTCATTCCCGATGCATACAGTATAGCATTAGACACCCTAGTTGATATAATTTCGTAACTAGTCGAATAGTTTATCAGGAACTATTGGAAGATCCATACGAAACCCTAGTTTTGAGAATCAATACAATTGAATATAAGGTCCCAATTGTGATGCAAACAAGAACAAAAACAAACCATGTCCATACACAACAATTGACCGAACACAATGTCCATAAACGACTAGTAATACAACTTGTTAAAAAGGCAAAAAATGTGCACACAATTACATATTATTTTGGCCAACATAGACATGTACAAGAACCTTCCATAACATTTAGATACCTTATGTAACAAAGGGGTTATACAAAACAAGTGATAATATGTTCAAAAAAATATACAATCTTATATACATATATATGTATATATATATATATATATATACGCACGACATGCATACATATGCATGTGAGTGCAATGTTCAAACTCCTAGCATGATCATCCTTCTAGAAACATAGATTAACATCCAACTATATGCATCCAAGACTTTCACCAACAAGGAAATACATGAACTTCATCCCATGCCCATTTGACTTCCCACTTTGTCAACACAAAATCCTAGATAACCTTGCATCCATCACTATCTCATTTTCACCTTCCAACATCTTGCACTAAAAGGGAACATGTCACTATCACAACTCCAAACTACAATGTTGACCTTGCTAATTTATCTAGTATAAATAGGAGACCAAAGTGTGAGGAACAAGTGCACCATAATCACTCACTCTCCCCCTCTCTCTCGGCCCTCTCCCTCTCGCCACCCCATCACCACCACTCGAACCACCACCCCTCTCGGCCACACACTCCCACCCAAAACCATCACAATTCCAAGGGACATTAGGGGTACAAGGAGCTTAAACAAGGAAGTACAAGGCCCCTAAATACTTCACTCTTTGATTCACTAGGAGGTATAACATTTACCTTAAACTTATGTTTTTATATTTATACTTTCATTTACATACAAAGTTGTTCATTAATATGTTAAAACTTGTAACTAAAACCAAGTAAAACAAGTGGGTAGGTGACTTAAAATACACAATGTTAGCCGAAAATGTATGTATATACACCCACATTAGAACCGAAATATATATGTCTACACATTCACATGGCCCGAAAACATGACAAGGAAAATAGTTTGGTTACTAAACTCAATAACATGAAACATGGTTTTTGGTAGTTGTAAACCATATGGAAAATGTTTAACCCTATAACAAGGCTTGCAAAAGAATGCATGTTTTACAAATAAAAGTTATGTTTTCACAAGAAATGATGCTCTTTTTCACAAAGATCTCTAGATATATGAAAATTGTATTTTAACCAGAGATGATATATTTTCGGAAGATTAATGAAGCTAGTAAACTAAATTACATGTATTTGGTAGACATACACACATGATGAGTTAAAATTGTTAAAACCTACAACATATGAGTACACACACTCACCAAAGTGTATGAAAATGCATGAATATGGTATATAGCCAGTAACACAAGGCATGAGGTTAATATTAGGGGAAATTACACCTAGAAACCCTAATATTTTACATTTAAAAGATAAACATTGTATCTTTTGGGGGGAACAAGATGTTAAATACACAAATCCCTACATCAAAGACACACATAACTTAAAGGGTTAAGTTACAAGGACCAACATAACATGTGAACAACTTGTAGGCAATACAAGTAACATAGACCTAAAACGTCCTTTCTTACATAGGACATGTAGGTCCGATACTCTAGCTCCAGGCTCAGTATTTCATTTCCAGACACACACAAGGTGAGTTTTTCATGACCCCTTTTCACTGTTTTACATTTTTCCAGGGGAAAAACATGCGTATAGTTTTCAGTTACAATTATGACTATTATGTGAACATGAGACAACAAGGTTTAGGATCCATAAAGTCCTCGTGTCATACATCATACCGTAACCATTAGCGATGGGCTTAGCCATGAAACACCGGAATAGATCTATTGGTTTGACACCCCTACTCTTGATTTGTCGCTCTGACCGGATGACAAATATCAAGAGAGTGCTTGCAATTCACATTTATTCATTGTCTTTAGTGTACAATGGGCGATGCACAACATGTCAAGGTTTGGTTATGGGCTCATGTCAGATCACACATTGATCATTGCCCTAGCTAGACAGTGGTTTAGTCGGTTTTGGATTCAAGTCCATTCATTTAAAACCCGTGTACTCACCAACTTTATGTTGACCCATATTTTTACATGCATGTTTTCTAGGTGACTAGCATGGGACCTGGAACTTAGGGGTCGCATGCGAGCATCTTGGGATACAATTTCATGAGCCGTTGTTGTATTGATTTTGGTTAACAACAATTACAAACAATGGTTTTATTTAAGACAATTTAATTCTATGTTTTGTGAGACAATGTTGTCATATGGATGTCCTTAATTTTAATTTAATTGATGCTTTGCGTGACCTTTATGCTTGGAAATCATTCGAAGTCGCATCCCGTGTTTCCGCCTAGGCGGGGTGTGACACATACATCTGGTAAGAACCAGAAACATGTCACTCGGATCTGGTCCACTTCAGAAGCCATTGCTTAGAGCCCGATTTGGATATTAGAAACCTGAAGGATCTGTCTCACTACCGGTTTCCTTGCCTTGGATCTAGCTCGGGACTACCAGAAGCCATACGAACCCCATGATTGTTAATTTTATTATCTAAGTTAGGGTTGATTGTTATAGGTTGTCAAGTTAATCACTAGTTGAACCCATCACAAAGATAAACAAACAAGAATTAGTTAAGAAGATAAACTAACCAAATAACTAAAAATAATCTACTACTAATAATAAAAGTCTTCAAATCGAAATGGGTTCGGAGGATAATAGATGGATACAACCATAAATGGTGATCATCACAAGAACATGGATGTTTCCAACTCATAGACAAGCCTCCACTTCCTTGATCCTATGTATATAGTGTGATCCTCACGACCCTCGATGTTTAATTGCATGTAACTACTCCTACGATTCCATTCTCGACCAAGATAATCAAGGTAGGACGAGGCCTAACCTTGGTGAGATGTTATGATGGCCCTAAGGCCTCCCATAAGACCCCAAGAACTCTAGAAGAATCTTGGAAGTCGACCTAAGAAGGCACAAGAAGGAATACCAAATGATTGAGGTGAGCTTGCTATTTATAGAGTTGTCAGGGCCTGCACGGGCGTGCACAATGAGTGGGCACGGTAGGGGTGTTCAACGCATCGAATAACAAATTTTTGAATTATTCGAATTGAATTTTTCGAATTTTTAATACTTTTACCTGAATTCGTATTCGATTCGTATTCACTTAAAATTCAATTTATTCTATTCGTATTCGATTCGAATTAGAAACTCGAATTCGAATCGAATGCGAATAAATTCGATTTAGTTCAAATATACCATAAATAATAAATTGTTTTAGTTTTAAAACTAATATAAACTCATTATTTTTAAGATATAAAATACAAATCTAAAAATTAATAAACAACAATATGTCAACAACGGGAATAGTAAAAATAGTAGAGAGTATAGTTTGTTAGAGTTTTATGATGTATAAGGTACACGTGTAAAATATGGTTAGGGTAAATGTTGTAGAGACTATGAATTCTTAGAGTTTGACCAAAATTTAGAAGTTCTTTTTTTCAATGTGTATATTTGTCTATATAATAGTGTGTATGAGTGTATATATATTTAAAAAAATATACATGTACAGTTTTTATTCGAATTTCGAATCGAATCAAATTTAAAATCATAAATTCGTATTCGATTTACTGGACACGAATTCAAATTGAATTGAATTCGAATTCTTAATAATCAAATCGAATTCTTGGTAATCGAATCGAACTAAGTCGAATTTCGAATTTTTCGAATCCGAATCAAATTCTGAACACCCCTAGGGCACGGGCGTGCACCTGCCTAACGTACGTTCAGTTGCTGCAGAATCTGTCTTGTCTGTCCTTTTGGCCATGCACGGGCGTGCCAAACAGTGGGCACGGGCATGCCAGCAGACTCGGCTGCTTATCTTGTCTCCCAAGTTGGCCGTGTGGTCTTCTAGTGCACGGGACCTTCGTGCAAGTGAGCATGGGCGTCCTTGGTCAATCCCGGGTCAGTTTTATCATCGTTTAAGCCCCAAAAAGGTCTTTACACATACGTGATACATGCTGCGGGTCTCGTGTCCTCAGGAATCTCCGGTTTTAGCTGTTTTCACCTGAAAATCGTCTATTTTCGGGTTGGAGCTCTAATTTCCTGAAAAATACAAATAGGAACGATTGAGTAGCTATAATTATCAATTTAAGCTTAAGTCTGCCATATTATGAGACTTATTTATGCATGTTTGATATGTGTAATTGATGGCACATCAAATAGCAATTGTAAACTACGCATAATGTTAAAACATAATATCCATGAATGCAACAAGGCACATATATGAATTGTAATTGAAAATGTGAATTTGCACATGTATGGGTATTTTCCTGTGTGTACATTTATCTTCCCAAAAGTGCAAAAATGAAAAAAAAGATAAGTATACTTATAGTTTGCTATGTAGGAAAACTACCCAAATAGGAGTGAAGTAAATGCGGAGAGAATCCCAAGGAATTCAACCTAAATGACATAATTAAAGTCTAAGTATCTGTGATCTAAAGCATGCTAGACTAATACTTGTTAATTTAGATGCTCCATGGAGAATAAATTAACTTCGAACATTCAAACATAAGTGACGACATGAGAATGAATTTTGTGAAAACAAATCTATAATTCATTAAAAAAGAATGACATGACAAGACCAAATATATAGTTCATTGGTTATGATTCTCTTTGGCTTAATATGAGGAAATCTCATATAGCTCAGAAACAACTCGTGTGAGAAATCTGAGTAGAATAATATAATGGGATGACCTCAATAATCCAAAGATATAGATAGTCGCTATCTTATCATGGGTGTCTAATGTCATCATGAGTGATAATACTTAAACTTAATAAAAGTGCAAGCAATGTGGCGGAAGAGCCATTTAAGAAACAACCCATAGGGATGTAAAAAATGGTACTTGAGATGTTTTCTCAAACTTCATACGAAAGGGAGAAAATTTCATCACCCTATTTGGAAATTATCCAAATAACATTTAAATGTGGGGGTGGCTTGCATTTGAAGATGGAAGATTTGACATGATAGATATGGGATTAACTGATGCGATTTTTAGGAGTACGAATCACAAGAAACCATAATTGACTTGTTATAAGTCAGTCGTATTATGTGGACAAAATTCTTGGAGAAGTTTAATGGAAGTGACTCTAATGTAGCTAGAACTCTCATTCACACGAGTCAACATTTAGCTAAGAATCAAGGCGAGCCTATTAACCAATTAGAGTACTCAAGAATTATTGGCAGCTTGATGTATTTGATAAGTTGTACTAGACCAGACTTAGCAGCAAGCTAAGTACATACACGAGCAACCCAAGTTCAAGTCATTGGAGTTGCGTGATACGGGTGCTTCAATACTTAAGATACATACGAGACTATGGGCTGCAATGTAATAGATATCTAGCAGTTATTGAAGGTTACTGTGATGCGAATTGGATATCTGACACGAATGATTACAGGGCAACGAGTGGGTATGTATTCACATTTGGAGGTGTTGCGATAACGTGGAATCAGAATTCACCACTTTAGATAAAGAGGATGAATAGGCAGAATGGTCACGTCAATTTGTTAAGGATATACCTAGGTGGCCGAAGCCGGCATCGGCTAAATGCATACACTGTGATAGCCAATCGGCAATTGGTAGAGCTCATATCACAATGTGTAACAGTGAGAACAGGCATATAAGACGTAGACATAACACGGTACAACAACTAATCTCTATAGGAGTTATCACTGTTGACTATGTGAAGTCAAAGGATAACATTGCGGATCCGCTAACAAAAGGCTTAAGCAAAGAGTTAGTTAAGAAGTCGTCCATGGGAATGAGGCTAAAGCCCTTAAAAAATTAAGTTCTTGCGAAGGAAATCTAACTCAGCTGACTGGAGATCCCAAGATCCGAGTTCAATAGGACAACCTAATTGTATGAACGGGTGAGGTCACTGAGGGGGGAGAGTTGTTGGAAACCCCACGTTTTGAAAAAAGGAGTTTGCCATAAGAATTTGGTAAGCTTCCTAGTCCATTCCTAAAAGTGACAAGGATGAGATTAAGCTTATGGCTTTTAATGATTCGACTGAGGTAACCAATCCTAGTGAATCACCTATGTGAGAGAGAAGTGAGGTCGCTTCGAAGGGTATTGTTGGGGCACAATACCTAAGAGCTCTCGCAGAACCAGGCACGTGTCCATGACCACAACAGACATAATTATGAGAACTTGACATTGTCAGGGAGAGTCTTGTGTGAAGCGTATTGTTGTCTACACAAACTGCAGACGAGTTCAAAGACATCGTTGTCTACTTAGAGCTAGTAGGCTAAGTGCGTTTCATAAGCGAAAGTTCAAAGGGTCACACATACCTATCGTATGCAAAACTCAAGTGTTGAAATTTAATCGGAATGAGCTTGCTTTTGAGAATGACTCCCATTCATGTGGGGGTTTGTTGGAAATATATGTGTTTTGATCAATCGCCATTTATGTATGGGATTGTTGGAAATTTCTATAGTATTAATGGAAATTAATATAATGCAATTATTAAATGAAATCTTAATGTGATGAGTTAAAAACTAAACTTTTGAGTAGAGTTTTATGTTTTTTTTTTTAATTAAAGTTTTTATGTCACTTTATTAGAGCTTTTTATTTCAATTTATTAGAGCGTTTATTTATCAAATTAATTCTCTAATTATGTGACTTAGAAATCAAACTCTTGATCAATCCATGTTTATATATAATGAAGGCATTGTGCCTAATTTGAGAATATAGAAAAAGAAATACTCTCACACACATATATAAAGAAGTACTCTCACACACATATATGTAGAGAACAAATTCAATCGATGTTCGATTAATCGATTATCTTTCATGCAAGTGTGCAAGTCTGGCAATGCATCACCATTGTTAAGAACCGATGTACCATGATAACAAACCACAAATTTATTTAAGAGCATTGTGTCAAACACAAATCCAGTTCACGTTAATAAATCCATCTACAATTTCAATGTAACTTTTCTAACAATACCGACTGAATTCTCACTCTAACGTGCGGTAGAATTCCATTAGTTAAACTATAAATACTTATCACGTGTCCCCATCAAATCCTGGAGAGTGCAAAGAAAGAGAAACTCTCTCTCTCTCTCTAACTCAGGTGTTAAGATCAGACTCACATCCAATGATGGGATCACAATACACTTCTACTTTCACAACTTGATCTAACAAAACTGCAGGCCCTTTAAATCTGTTTATATTTATATATATATATATATATTTTTTGATCTTACAGTTTCACATGACACCCTTTGTTTGTGTGTGAAAGGAATCTAGTACTTTAGGATGAGGGAGAGAGATAATTTAGGAACAACAAGTAGACTCATTTCTGATTGGTGGAGGAATCTTAATCCAGAAAGAAGCCAATGCATACCAGTTTCATGTTTATCCACTCTATCTCTATCTCCAAGGTCTTTTTCTATTTCACTGATCTACTTTTTTATTTTCTTTATATTTTATGTAGTTATTATCACTCGTAGTTTCAAGGTTTGGTACATGTGAACATATGTTTAAAGTTACTATATATAGTGCTGCACACAAAGTATGTTTGTGTAAATGTTTGTTTGACTGTGTTTTTGGTTTTTGTTTTTAGGAATATGTGATGGTTTTATAAGTGCCCTTTTGAGAATTCTTAAAAATTTTCAGTCTTAGATAGACCATGTGTAATGGTCGCCAAAATTCACTCCCCTCCTCACCTTTGATTGGCTTAGAATTGAAAAGGGGTCAGAAACCAATTTTCAGGCGTGAACAATTTCACGCTCCAGCCTATTTTTGCAAGATTAGCGCCCCTGGGGCGGTGTTGGGGGGCATTATGGGGCGCTAAAGCCCACTTTCACGCCTGGTTAGCGCTCGACTACATGGGTGGTCTTAAGATGGAAATTGACATTCTTGAATTTCGTTTTTCATGTCTAGATTTGTTTTCCTGCCTGATAAAGTGTATGGGTGAGATTTGAACCCTCGAGTCTTGATTTTGCACAAAGTTAACAAGTTCATAAAACATTTTCAAGATGGAAATTATTTTTTTTATTGGTAAATAAGATTTCAATAATCCAAACTAGGACGCTGATAATAATCCACACTGCAATTTGAACAATGCCACTCTAACGGAAAAGTAACTTTGTCTGCCCCTTAATGAATAGTTGACGGATTTTTGTCCTAATAAAAATGTTGTAAATTGTTTTGAAACGAAATAACTGAAAGTTAGGGCAAAAGGAGTTAGTTTTCCGTCAGAGTGAAATTGTCCTTGCAACGAAAGTGAAAGTTAAGAGAGTCATTCGTTAAAATGTTGGTATGAATTAGTATGTGTCTATTGCGTCATAATTTGGATTATTAAAATCAAATTTGCCTCTTTTATTTACATATTGTTCAAGACTTTTGCAATGTTATCCAGTTATTTTTTTTTTGTTTTCATAAGTATAATGGAGCGATTCGGAATGAAACAATGAGAAACCAAACACTTTGTGTTGCCGTTTTTTCGTTATTACAAAATCATTCTAAATTTCAATAACAATGAATGTCCTTTGAGATCTGTTGTCCTCTATTTTGTGTGATAATTTGGATAAAAAAAAATTGATAACAGAAACTGCAGGAAGAAAGTGAAGTTTGGTGGAAAGAAGGTGAAAGTATGGTATGGGAAAATTGTGTCTTTAATAGGCTAGTTGTGTTATGTCCATAGAAAGATGTCCAGGTTCTCTTTCCTTGTATGAGATACTAATTATACTGGTCAATTATTATTATTATCAGAAACATTGGCATAGATACAAATCATATATGAACACTTGCACAAATGTATTTATGTGAAATAAAGAATGGTCACAATAGCAATGGAGGGGTTTCTGTCAGTTTCCATTGCCTTCTGCGGCCTGCCGACTTTTAAGAGGATGGTCCCCTCGTACGCGCGCATTACGCCTTGATAGTTTTGATTTAATAAACTAACACATTCTTAATATGAAATTTATATGTTTTTCTTACATGTCTATTGCTTGTTCTCATTTTCCTTTTAAGTTTCCATATAGTACGCATATAAGTTATGTTGAACTGCAATGTTTGACTGAACATATAGTTTTTGAGAAATTCATACTCATTACATGATATAAAAAAGTCTAAATAATGATTGATTCTGATCTAAGTATGAACCGAATCGACAGAAGTCAACTATTTGCTTCAGTAACTTATGGTTCATAGTTTCTTTCATAAGTTGTAGCAAGGATGAAAACAGCATTCGTTATGATCTTATACGACATAGGGACTTTTAGTTTGGTTAAAATTGTGATGGCGTCATATGTGTGTGCGTTTAAGCATGTTAGTTGAGTCTTTTGTTGTTGCTAGATGTGGCAAAATGGGTGCGTTAAGTAAGAGTCTAGACGGGTGGGTCTGGGTTGACTTTAAATCACCAGTCCAAATATTTTAAATTTTTGATAAATAGTTTGAGATGCACCTCTCTGAGGATTAGGCAGGACTTAGTAGAGATGCACCTCTCTGAGGGATGGTCGAGGATAGGGGTTCATGAAGGCATGGTTAAGGATTATTAGGGGTGGGTTTGGTTTTATCGTCGCGTGATTCTAGGAGCTTAGACTCTCTCTTACCAGTAGGATGCCTGTAAAGGTGATTTCTATTTGAGTATTTATGGTTTATGTTGTTCTTTGATGACATATATACCTTGTTTTACATATGTGACGCTCTCACTGTTTCTCTATATTATAGTGGCTCTCTATTACTCTTTTAATGTTGTATGCTTGTCGATTGTGTGTTATGGAGCCGGGGGTCTCTCTAGAAGCAGCCTCTTTATCTGCAAGGATACGGGTAAGATTTGCCTACATCTTACCCTTCCCAGACCCTACTCTTAGCTATGCTAATTGTGGGATTTACTGGGTAAGGTTGTTGTTGTTTTTGTTGATTAATAGTTTGAGACTTTGAGTGTTACATATGATTGCAGAACTACATTATATCACTATCAATCTAACTTCTTGAACAAATTGTATAGGGGGTTTTATGCATTAAAAATGCCTTTTGGACAAATCGTGACACGTCTGTTCCCCTTTATGCTACGTTTTCGTGATATTCCTTAAAGATATCACATAATCCGAACCGACCCCTCAAAAGTAAATGGACTGAAATTGTCACCTCTTATGGTTGCTATGCTTGGATCTTTTGTCACAGTGCATAAAATCAGCTAATATTGTATACATGGCTAAACCGACATTTAAGTTATGTTCTAGTCGGCCTGAGTAACAACTGCGAATTGTTGGGGCAAACCAGAAATCAAGGCAGAGATTATGATCATGGTAACACTAGAAATATGGTATGTATACACATGTATACATACATAAATATTCATTCACACTGTCACACACACATAACCACATGCATATGTACATACATACATAAGTGAGTTGTGTCAATACCTGTAAATAAAACTAGAAAGAAGGGCAAGGTTAGTTTGATGTAAGGGAAAGATGCAAGAACCTAGTTGTTTGCCAAAATAGGAAAAGATCCAACACAATTATTACTTTTGGATATTCTTTTCATAACTGGACCGGACCAGACCGGACCATGAGCTGGACATGCCACCTGTTTGGTACATATAAACCGGCCTGTTTTGGGCCGGCCGCTTTTAGCGAGTTCCAAACTTCAAGCTAAACATGTATCCCGGGTTATGACCAGTGAATCGGTAGAGTGACCTGGTTCGATGACTGGTCTGGTTTTGAAAACATTGCTTATAAGTTACGAATTATTATAATATAATAAACAAATAAGTGAACCTGCTAGACAGCTATTTATATCATTCATGAGACCCTACAGATCTCTGCATTTTTCAATCAAATTCAGACCCCTTTTCTTTGCATTTCACAACTTCCTATTTAGTAAGTGAATTTAGATTCAGAGTTATAGTTGATGATGGGTAGATCATCATCAAAACAAATGGAAACAAATACAGTTACTCACGCTAACGAAGAGCCCCGTCTCTCTGGCGCTTACATTCGTACGTTGGTCAAACAATTGACCTCGAAAGATCCTTTAGATGTAAGTGAAAACAATGAATGCAATAGTAATACACAAAAACCACAACAGACCCCAACAGAAACACAGCCATCACAGCACAAGAAACAAGTTAGAAGAAGACTCCACACTAGTAAACCGTATCAAGAACGGCTTCTAAATATGGCCGAAGCGCGTAGAGAAATCGTCACTGCGCTTAAGTTTCATAGAGCTTCAATGAAACAACAAGAGGCTGCAGCAGCAGCCAATAGTCATGGTCTGCAACCTCCACCACAGTCATCCTTAGGACTAGAAAAAAGGTCTAAATCGCGGTCGGTTCATAGCCTTTATCCTTCCACCAACCGCCCTACCGCCAACGCCACTAACACTACCAACTCTTATTGGCCTATGTCAGCATATGCCCCAGTCCCACCACCACCACCTCAGTTGTCATATGATAACCAAAATTTTGTACTTCCTACTCAAAGCCTTGGATTGAATCTTAATTATCAAAATTTTAGCAATTTAGATACTAATATTTATTATAATCCATTGTCAATGTCAATTGACTCACCATCATCATCATCATCCACACCATCATCTTCATCATCACTAGCTTTATCTATACCATCTAAAAAACCGAATTCCTCGGGTGATCTACATCATGCCATGGGTGATGAGGAGATGGAGGAGATAAGATCATTAGGAGAACAACATCAAATTGAGTGGAATGATACTATCAATATAGTGACTTCAGCGCGATGGTGCAGTTTCTTGAATTCCATTAAAAATGAAGTTGATGAAGGGAATGAAGGTGATGAGCTGCATCAGTTTGATCATATTATGGAATTCCCTCAATGGCTGATCAATGGAAATGAAAGCTCATGGCTGCAACAACCCTTTGATGACCAGTTCTCTGATGCATACTTTCAAGATCCTGCTTTGCCTTGGTAAGATTCTCCATCTTGTTTTTTTTTTTTTTAAATATATATAAATTTATAAGTTTTAAGGAATTGGAGATGTTTTATGTTGGCATTTTCATCATACAATAGTAGTGTTACCTTTTTTTAAGGTAACGGATCAAAACAGATTCGGGTTAAAATGTGTCATTTTTAATAAGGGTCAACGGGCGAGGTTTGGTTGCAATAACCAGCACACACTTTTTTATCCATTTCTTCATTTTTCTTAATAATTTATACGATTTTGCGTACTAGAAGACACTACTTTCAAACCCATTTGACCCGTTTCCTTTAAGCTTTTTTTTTTCTTTTTATTTTTTTCTACTGTTTTAGCTATTGTAGTTTTAGGATGGACTGCAGTGGTAGATACTGTTACTGTCATTTTAGCATACATTATATTCATCTCTGAATACTTGCAGTGATGAGACTTTAAATCCATGACAGTGAGACCACACAGGTCCAGGTCCCCCACCTAGGTGTCTTGTGTCTTTTTTTATTTTTTTGTGACACTGGCCTTTATTGAGTGTGGCAAATACTACTACAATTATTCGTTTAACTAAAAATCACATAACGTTACATGTTATTTTAATCGAATTTCGTTTACCGAATAGTATGTTAAGCATTTGCAATATAGTCAAGGGTGGAACAAGGGATTTTTTAAGAAACAAACATGTGTTGGACCCTCTTGTGATGTTTAGAAAAGAAGTTTGTGATATTAACCTTTGACCAATAAGTTTTAATTTTGTCACTAGGCAAGTGTCTATCTACATAGACTTGTACATGCATGCATGCACATGCATATTTATGTACTAAATTCTTTATAGAATACCAAATTGCATGGATGGTCCTATGATAGTATGATATGATCTTAATATAGATTTTGACTTATCATAAATCATATATTTCTTGTCACGTCTCGTTGGTCGGGACGAATATTGTTTATTATATGTATATGTAGGGTACGGTTCGTGTAAAAAGTCCATTTTTCTTAAGAAGTGTAAAAAGTCTATGTAAACATTGTGTTTTAAATTTTTGGAGAAATGTTTTATATTCTTTAGGTATTGTCTTATAAACAAAAACAAGAAAAGTAACAATTTAAAACATAATCAAATGAATTCTAAGTATTAAATTGTAAAACACACTAATTATATTTCTTCGTATGGTGTTTTACATTTAATGATTAGAATACATTTGATTGTGTTTTAAATTATTACTTTTATTGTTTTTCTATATAACACGATACCAAAAGAATATAAAACATTTCTCGTAAATTTTAAACATTACCTACATAGACTTCTTACACTTCTTAGGAAAAATAGACTTTTTCGCTGACTCCTTCCCTGTAATGTACATGGAAAGTATATTTGATAAATTTTGATTTTGATCTTAAAAATTGCAGCATGGATATAGGTGAAATTGAAGCAGTGGATGGAGAGTGGCTTGCCTGAAAATTGATTGATTGTTTTTTGAGTAATCAATTTGTGGTTGAATTTTTGTTTTTTTAAATATATTGTGCTACTAGTATTTTTCTGTGTAATAATGTTTGCAAATTATATGGCAGAAAGAAACCAAAAGATGTAGCCTTTGTGCTCAACATTCATTGGACCTCTCATAGCATAGCATCAAAAAGCTTTACTTTATAAAATAACAAAATAAATAAATGAAAGAACAAAATAAATGAATATCAAGCCAAAGCAAGATAGGCATATTGTGTAGCTAAAATACATAATAAATTTTAGTTTTATTCTTGTATAAACTTTCAGTTTTGAGAAATATTTAAACAATTTATCAAACTATTTGCAAAGTGAATTTTGATGATTACTCATGAGACGTGTTGTAGTCAGGGGCGGATCTATAGTAATAGCAGGGGGTGCGGACGTTGCCGCTCAACTTCGCGCGCGCAGTGGAAAATTAGTGGAAAATTTGGTTTTTTTTTTTACGAAATTTGAAAAACGTTACTACTAAAATGAAAAAAATGAAAAACATTACTACTGAAAAATGTTTCTAGATCCGCCACTGGTTGTAGTCGAATGACGTATCGATTATGAATGTCATTGTAAGTTATGAAAGGTAAATTGACGATTACACTTAATTAACATATTTTTGAGACATATGTGTGTTAGAAGTTCCTATTGTGTTTATGTCTCAATAAAGGCTTGGGACATACCTAGAGAAGTAGTGAACCACTAGTCATATGAGTGTTGGTTGAAGAGGAAAAGTAGACATCGTCTTACTGTTGATGAAATAATCAGCGTTGCTTTGCTTCATGTCATCGATTAAAGAGGTGAAACCTGAGTGTTTTAACTAAAACTTATAGATAAATTTAGTCAAGTTATAGAGATTCTACCGTGAATTATGGTGTGCGTAACTATTTAAGTGTGTCAAATCTTTTACTAAAACTGGTTGAAAGGGCAAACAACATTTTGTACTTTTGTAGTGTTTAGTCCTTTGGCCATAAAAGTAACATATAAAATAATCAGTTTTTTTTAAACCAACCACATAGCAGTTGATCAAGCCGATCTGATCAATGGCGGATCTTGAACGAGAAACCTAGTAGGGCCGGACTCAATACAAAAAAAATTGGTAAAAGTTACACTACGAAGCAAAAAAGTTGAGCGGGCTGGGGCCTCGTCCGGCCCGTAGGAAGATCCACCGGTGGATCCGACCCAACATCAAATCTGGCTTGAGCTTAGAATCGTTAATCTAAGCTAGAAAGTGAGCGCAATTTACCATCATTTTCACAAATAACCAACTCAGCACTTTGTAAACCAAGGTCCACACACCCCATTTATTAAGTCCCATTTTCATGGAGAATTCAGGTCCAAAGTTCATCACATCACCTATGCGACATGGGAATAAAAGACTATGACATGGATTCCTCAGAGGATGAACCCACATGTCCTTGATAGCTTGCTTGCAGAACATAGGACTCGATCAACACTCTATCCAAGCAACGCTTCGATCAAGTCTTTCCCAAGACATTCAAGAGAGCCTTGAGATGATGTTGTTGAAGTAGAACATTTCATGATACCAGCCATTATCAGTGAAGCTACCATCAGACAAAAGTTGGACTAACATTGTGAGATTACATAAAAGAGTTTATGCACTAAAGAGTTTTTTTATGGCATTTAGTTTAAGATTAGGCTCCTTGATAACGAAAGACTCTGGTTCGGATTACAGAAGTAGACTAAAATGAAGACAACTAAACATTTAAGGTCTCATCTAGAAAAATTAGAAATGAAGCATAATCAGTTTGTTAAAATGTATGAGGTAAAAACAGTATGTTTTTACTTTATAATTTCATTGGTTGTAAATAATAAATCTTAAATTGTTACAAGTCTATTATGTGGGCCAGTATTATTGTTTGTCCAGTTGGGCTAGATGTGTAATAAATATTTGGCCCAGTTGAAAAGGATAGCCCAGTCTGATGTCGGGGGCCCATTATTCTCGAGTATTATACAAGGGTGGATCGGAGCCGTTCATTTATCGATCCGTGTGATATGGTTGATCTAACGGTGGAGAGTTGGTGTAATTGTGTTTTCTCTCTCGAAGCTTATATTAACCATATAAATAGATCGGTATTGTGTACTGTGCAGGGTTTAGCTCATAATCTTGATCATTCGCTCAGTTGTTCTCTCTCGTCTCTCAGTATTGGCGATTAGGGTTTGTATTCAACCAGAGGTTGAAGATCCTGGTGTCTGTTGTTGTCTTAGTCTTGTTATAATCTGTTAAAAGTCTGTAAGATTGTTTCAATTTCTTTTGTATTTGTATTGTTCTTATTATAGATCAACTGATATTTAATCAGTTGATCAACTATTGTATGTTTCAAGTTCTTCTGTTTAGAAGAACTAAGTGGGTATTAGTTGTTCTTGTTTGTTTATGAGTTGTGTTTGTGTTGTGATCCAGAGATCTCATATTAGTCTTAGGTAGTGTTTGGTATGTAGGAATGGAAGGCGGAATGCAATGAGCATTATGATGGAATAAAAAAAAGGTGTTTGGTTGGTCAAGGTAATGGAATCATCCATTACCTCCTTCATTCCATTCCCTCTAAAACCCCCCAAAATTCATTCCATCCATCCCCCCCTTTTTTTCCATTCCATTCCCTTTATCACCCTACATCACCACCGACTACCACCACCACCCACCTCTATCACTACGACTACCACTACCACCTATCGCCAACCACCACTTGACGCCACCACCACCATCGCCATCGCCGACCACCACCAACCACCGACCACCTTCGCCACTCTCCGTCACCGACCACCGCCACCGCCACCCCCATCGCCACCCATCGACTATCGTCGACCACTCCGCCACCCACCATCTATTGCTACCTCCACCACCGCCACCCACCACCAAGCACTGACCGCCATCACTGACACTCTCCGTCACCGAACATTACCACCACCGCCACCCACTACCAACCGCCACCTCCACCACCGACCACCGCCACCCACTACCAAACACCGACTGCCAACACCGACACTCTCCGTCACTGACCACCACCACCTCCACCACCTCCACCCATCACTCACTGTCCCCGTCAATCCCTGTCGCCACCCACCGTTACCGCTACTATAACCACCAAATGTCGCCACCCACCCACCGACCACCACCACCTATCGTTGTCGACACGATTGACCGCCACAGTTGCCGCTACCACGACCGCCCCCACCCACTTACCACCACCACCAACCACCGTCGCCGGCACCCGCTATCTACCGCCATAGCCACCACTCACCACCCCGGTTTTATTCCTAAGTCTTTTTTCTACCTATCAAACAATACAAAGTAATGATTTATTCCATTCTTACGTGGTAACCAAAGAAAACTATGGAATGGTAATCATCCATTTCATTCCTTTGTCCATTCCATTCCCTTATCCATTCCACTACCTCGTCTATTCCTTTACCCCATACCAAATAGACTCTTAGATTTTTTAAATGGTATTAGAGCCATAGGCTCTAGTTTTTTTTCAAAAAAAAAAAAACGATCCTGGTAGTCTTCCGCTGTCAATCTGTGTTGACTTTGTAGATCTGGTATTCTAGATCTTGAATTCATAGATCTACTCTCTGTGTTCTTGACTAACTTTGTTTTGTCTTGTATGAAGGTTGTCAAGGATTTGTTGTCAACAAACTTGTTGGCAGTAGATCTGTTGTATAGATCACAAATTGTAAGTGATCTGTTTATTGTTTGGAGTTGCTGTGCAACCAGTAAGTTCTTTCCATTCTTGTCTTAGGATTAGTTAGTATTGTTTGTGCTTTGCTTTGCCGCTTGAGTACACTGTAAGTTCTTCTGATTCTTGACTCTGGTCTTGTCTAGAAGTTGTTGGCCGGGTTAGGGGGACCGGCGTTGATTGAGAATTGAAGTTTCTTGGTTAATTGTTTGATCTGTTATGTGCTTGTTCCCTTTTATTTGACTTCGTATTAATTCTTTCTGTCTGAGTCTATTAGGAACATGCTCCTGTGATAAGACCTCACGGGCACCTTGAGTGATGAAACCGTGATCTGGATTACTATCACAGCTTCGCCTTAGTGGTCTTTCTTGTGTCTATCATATGTGTATTTATTGTGTGGTTCTTGTCTGCTATTTGTGATAAGGTTGGATGGGTACTAATGCTAATCCTCCTCAATCTCAACCTCTACCAGCAGGATCATGAGGTCCTGATCCAGCTGGTGTTGTTGGTTCTCTTATTGGTAAACTGGACATTAGTGACCCATTGTATCTACATCCTAGTGATACAAGTAGTCTAACCATTACAACAATAAAACTTAAAGGAATAGAAAATTATACTGTTTGGGCTACTTCTATGAAGCTTGCATTGCAAGCTAAAAACAAATTTGGTTTTGTTGATGGTACTTGTATAAGGAATGATAATGATGAAATTCTAAAAAATCAATGGGATAGGTGTAATTCAGTAGTATTATCCTGGTTATTAAACTCTATTAGTGAGGAGTTGTTTTTTATTCAAGTTTTTTTCCAAACTAGCTAAAGATGTATGGGAAGAGTTAGATGAAACACATAACAAGATTGATGGGTTAATTGTGTTTAATATGTATCAACAAATAAACTGTATTTCTCAAAATGGTAGTAGTGTTGCCGAATATTATCATAGGTTAAATACTTAGTGGAAAAAATTTAACTCTATGATACAACTGCATGCATGTACTTGTCAAGCTTCAAAGGACTACAATGATTTGAGTACACTTATCAAATTAATGCAGTTCTTAATGGGGCATGATGAAGTATCTCAACCTGTTAGGACAACTTTGTTAACCATGGAGCCCCTACCAAGTGTTAAAACTGCTTTTTCAATAATTTCAAGAGTGGAATCTCATAGATGTTCCAATTCTAATAAAAAAAGTTCAAATATGTCTTTTCTGTCTACTAGAAATCAATTTTCTGATAACAATAGGAAAATTAATAGAGGTCCAAATCCAAACTTAAAGTGTAAACACTGCAATATGATTGGACACACTGTTGATAGATGTTAGGACTTGGTAGCGTATCCTTCTGGTTTCAAAAAGAAAACTCCCAGTCAATGGTTTAAGGGAAATACTAGTGGTAATAAAAATGTTAAGAAAAATAATGGGTCTAGCAATGTTGTGTCCTCTTCTACTGTCATGCCTTTCACTTCTGAGCAGATAAGGAAGTTGATGAGCCTCATTGGTGACAAGCTTTGAAGTGAAAGTCAAGGAAAAAATTTGAATGTTGGAGGTGAGAGTTGTGTCTTTAATGGTTTCTCTAGCATGTCTGTTTTGTCCAAATTGTACAATGTGTTTGGAAATTTTTTAAGTTGTTCAAAATTTTTAAAGTTTGCTCTTAAGTCTGATTGGATAATAGACTCAGGAGCAAATCAACATGTGGTTAGTAATGGTGATCAAATGGTTAATTGTGTTGATGTGTCTAAATACAATATTTTGGTAAAACATCCAAATGGAACAAGTGCTAGGGTAACTAAGATAGGTGATATCAAGTTAGCTGATGGTGTGATTTTAAGGGATGTTTTCTTGATACATGAATATTGTGTTAATCTTGTTTCAGTTCAAAAGTTGTCTAAAGATAATAAGTTGAATGTCTTGTTTAATGAGAATGCATGTTATGTCCAGGATTCAAAGTCCAAGAGAATCCTGGTGACTGGTAAAGAGTGTGATGGCTTGTATATTGCTGGTGCTGATGTAAATGTTAGTAACATATGTTTTAATAGTGTTTCTGAGTCAAATTTGTGGCCCTCTAGGTTAGGGCACCCCTCTGATCAGGCTCTAGATGTGTTAAAAGATACCTTGAATGTTAGTTTTAATAATTCTGAGCCTTGTGAGGTATGTCACAAGGCCAAATAGTCTAGAGTCCCATTCCCTTGAGTGAACATAAGACCAAAGAAGTAAGAGATATTGTACACCTAGATGTGTGGTTGATGATTGGTCAAGGTCTGTTTGGGTTTATATGTTAAAAGGGAAGTATGAAGTCTTTGAAAACATTGAAGTTTTTTACGAAATGTTAGAAACACAATTTAAAAACTTGTAAAAGTTTTCAAAAGTGATAATGGGACATAATTTGTAAATAAACAGATCGTTGAGTTTTTTTAATAAAAGAGGAATTATACATCAAACATCATGTGCTTATAATCCACAACAAAATGGAGTTGTGGAAAGAAAGCATAGACATCTTCTTAACATAGCTAGCTCCTTGTTGTTTCAGAGTAGTGTTCTCTGGTCAGATTGTATTCTAACTGTTGCCTATCTTATAAATAGGACTCCCTCTTCTGTGTTGTCTGGTAAGTGTCCATATGAGTTAGTTTATGGGTTCCCCCCAACTTTAACTCATTTAAAAAATTTTGGTTGTCTATGTTTTCAAACTGTTTTTAAATGAAAAAGATAAATTGTTTAGTAGAGCTGATAAATGTGTGTTAATTGGATATTCTGTTTTCAAAAAGGGTATAAACTGTGGAGTATTAATAAAAAACAGGAAGTGTTTTCAAGGGATGTTAAGTTCTATGAGAACATTTTCCCTTTTAAAAAGGAAATTGAAAATGAGTTTTTTTCAAATGAAATAAATCATATTAACTTTTTTGATCAATATGATCTGTCTAAAACTGTTTTACAAAATGAGTTAATTTCTAAAACTCCCAATGATGAAGGGGACCCTACTGATACTCATGAACTCACTCATGGTAGACAATTAGATAACCCTAGTCCTACAAATAGGAGGGTAGATTAGGCTATGCCTGATAAGCAACCTGAAAATAGAACAACAGGGACTGATTGCCCAGAGGGTAGTTGTTCAACTAATGAGTTCAATAGCCCCGAGGGAGAAAAGTTTACTAGTCTTAGAAGGTCTCATAGGGAGTCTGTCTTACCAAAGAGGTTTAATGAGTATGTTTTAGAAGACAAGGTTAAATATGGTCTTGAAAGAGTAGTAAATTACTCTAACTTGTCTGTTGAGAATAGATGTTATGTTTCTAGTCTTAATAAGTTAGTTGAACCAAGTAGTTTTTATGAATCCTCTAAAGACACAAAATGGGTTGAAGCAATAAATGCTGAGATGGAGGCTTTACATAGGAATAATACTTGGATTCTAACTAGTCTTCCCAAAGGCAGAAAAGCCATTGGTTGTAAATGGGTGTATAAGATAAAATATGACTCAAATGGTGAAGTAGATAGATATAAGGCTAGACTTGTAGCCAAGGGATACAACCAAAAAGAAGGGATAGATTATGGTGAAACATTTTCACCTGTTGTGAAAATGGTAACCATCAGAACTGTCATCTCTTTGGCTGTACATAATGGTTGGTCTTTGTTTCAATTAGATGTAAATAATACATTCTTATATGGAACCATTAGTGAGGATGTGTATATGGTTCCACCAGAAGGTTATTATACCAATGGTGAGAATCAAGTGTGTAAACTGATCAAGTCATTGTATGGGCTAAAGCAAGCTCCTAGACAGTGGAATGAAAAGTTAACACAAGTCATGATTGACTTTGGATTTGTCAAAAGTATTTGTGATTATTCTTTGTTTGTTAAGTCTAGTGAAGGTGTGTTTATTGCTTTGTTAGTTTATGTTGATGACATAGTTGTAACAGGTAATAATGAACATGAAATAAACAAAATTAAAAAGTTTTTGAGTGAAAATTTTTTACTAGTTTGGGCATCGTTCAGAGACAGTTACCTCTTGAAAGTAAGCTAGTTCTATCATCCTCAGAATTGCTATAAGATTCTGTTTGCATATTTACTCATACAGAATTGCGGACAAATATGCCAAAATATCAACATAGAATAAAAAATCAAAGGAATATAGCTAGGCATCAAGGAAGGAAGTAGAGTAATATCTTACAATCTTGGGGAAATGGAATTTAATAATCCCAACTTTGGGGGGTTGGAAGGCAGCAGTCCCAACTTGAAAATTGTAACACAACAGTCCCAACTTGTCAACATTTTTATTCTAATGGTCCCAGACTAACTGAGGTTAAGTTTCTCTGTTAAGTGATGACGTGGACTGCCACGTGGCGTCTGACGTGGCCAAATCTGTCCCACTTGGCAAAAAAAACTTGGGCCCCCTATGACACTTGTTTTTTCAATTAAAAAAATCCTTTAATATTTAAAAAATCCTTTATTAACTTTTATATATATATATATATATATAAATATATATATATAAACACAGAGAGAGAGAGGGAAAGCCCAACCACCTCCACTGCCTTCGTCACCATCAACCACCGCCACCGCCGCCATCTGCAACCACAACCACCTCCACTGCCTTCGTCACCATCAACCACCTTCATCTGCAACCACAACCAGAGCCACTGCCTTCGTCACCATCAACCACCTTCGTCACCATCAACTGCCTTCGTCACCTCCACTGCCTTCGTCACCGGAACCCTAACACTAACGCCGTCGAAACCAGAGCTGTCGTCTTCTTCAATTTATGATGTTAGGGTTAGAACTAAGAACCCTAAAATTTGGGGGAAAGCCCTAATTTTACAGGTGGTTGGTGGGGGTGAATGGTAGAGTGGTGATTATGGGGTGGAGGTTGAGGGGAATGATGGTGGGTGGGCTTTGGTTGGTGGAGGAGGAGGGAGGGAGGGTGGTGGAGGACGCTGGTTACAGGCGGTTGTGGGGTGGTGGTCGTCGGAGATGGACGGTGGTGACAGGACGATGAAGAAGGGGGTGGGTCGCCGGAGATGGTGGTGGACGGTGGTGACAGGTGGCTGTCCTCTCTCTCTCTCTCTCTCTCTGTATATATGTGTGTATCAGCATGATATAAAGATATATAATAGGTTTTTTTTAATTGAAAAAACAAGTGGGACCCACATTTTTTTCCAAGTGGGACAGATTTTGCCACGTGGACTGCCACGTGGGATGCCTACGTGGCACTTAACAGAGAAACTTAACCTCGGTTAGTCTGGGACCATTAGAATAAAAATGTTGACAAGTTGGGACTGCTGTGTTACAATTTTCAAGTTGGGACTGCTGCCTTCCAACCCCCCAAAGTTGGGATTATTAAATTCCATTTCCCCTACAATCTTCATGGTTTACGCAAATAAGAAAACAGAAGACAAAATAATGCTTACTTAAAAGCAGCAGCAGCCGCCCGACTAATTCCACCGGGATAAGTTTGATCATAGACATCTCCACGATTGAACAAGTTGTCAACGTTGAACTCGGGAGATGGCTGGAGGGTGTTTGGAAACCACCATTCACCCTTCTCAACTTTTCTACAGTTGGGACATTGCATCGCTCTCTTCGCGTTAAATGACATCAAAATGCAATCTGTACCAAACAATAGAAACAAAAATTACTTCGACATAAAAAAAAGGTTTCCTTACATTTCAAAATCGCATGATGTATGCTTGACATGGATTCATTCATCTAATTCTTGAAATGAACAAATTAAACCTACTACTACTACTACCAGAGTATACTAAAGCATTTTGGGTAAGGGATGATTATGATTTTTATAGAATTTATCCAGGAGTTTTGCATAAAAACATAACTATTTTCTATTAGACACCCAAAAACAAGATAACAAGAACTTACAAATTATTAACTCTTAGTAAATACCCAACTTAAACCTTCAAAATATCATATATAAATATGTTATCTGTTTTGTTTTTGTCGATCATATCCACCTCTTCTACTTCGCCCAGAGCGCCATGGTAACATGGATAATGGCATGGATGGCAACACTGACACGGATGATGATGTGGACGCTGATATGGCATGCCACTTCAACATCCACGTCAGCGTGAGCATGCCACGTCAACATCCATGTCATCATCCACTAAATGAGCTAGTTTAACAAAGGTCCATTATCGGCCAATACGTTGAAAGTTGGGATCGTTGTTGGGAATTTTTGAAGTATAGATTATTGTTGGCCAATGGGTGAAAGTTTGAATTATTAAAATCCAATATCCCTATTAAATAAAAACAAACCCAAAAATTATTCTACCTGTAGAAAATATTTATATAAAAATATGTATAATTTAGAGCATATCAATGTGCGGCATCAAGATACAAAAGTCCAACAGGTGTAACATACCCAATATCTTTGCTTTTTCCGTGAGAGACTTGTTGGAATATTATAAGTTATTGGGTTCATCTAGCATCAAGAAGGAAGTGATCCAAGGGGTTTTCACCATTGCTTGTTAGCGGATTTGGGCAGCTAGAAATTAGTGGGTGTTCGACGGTAAGAAGGCTAGAGTGGCGGACATAATAGCAGAAGTGAAATCTTTTGGGTTTTTGTGGTTTAAAAATAGATATAAATCTAAGGTTGTGAACTGGAACACATGGTGAAGGGATATGGTACCAAACACTAGTAATGCCATATCAAAAATCAACTCACACAAAGCTGCGTCTGTTAAACATGATGCTAGCTCTCCTCCAGCCCGTTTTACGTCAGCAGAGCACCATGCGTCCATAACCCAATGGACGCACGGTCTGCCGCCCGTTTTACGTCAGCGGATTGTCATGCGTCCATAACTCAACAGACGCACGCTCACCCGCCCGTTTTACGTGGACGCACAACGAAGTTTCCTTATCAAGATAAGTGAACCTTCGTTGACACGACTAAAAGATACCTTTCAGGGCAACATCGAGACTCACCCCCCAGGGCAGTTCTGCCGTGGACAACTGTTCCTGACGCAGCAGGCTTCCTGTCAAGGTCCTCAACCAATCGAGGGCTGCGCCCAGCCTGACACTCAGAAAGGACGATGACGTGGCAGCTCCCCAGCCAAGATATCTCTTTGACAGAAGACTTTCGCAACCCCCACTTGTCTCAGGTTCTTGATGAAGGGAGGATTACCCACCGCCGTAGAGTAGCCAATAGGCGGACGCCACGTGTCCGCCGCCCATCAGCGTCCACTCAACGGACGCCACGTGTATCTTCCTCAATACGGTAACATCCCCCTTTTTCCTCTTTTTTATCAAAGCCACTTGCACCAATTGGGCTTTAGGATTTGGCCGGAAACCAAGAAACACCTCTACCTGGGCCAGGCCCCACCAAGGGTAGAGGATGGGTTGAGAAAGTCGGGTGTTGAGGTACTATAAAAGGAGGAGTCTCTTCTCCTTTTATTGGAATCCGATATTCACATACACTTCCGTTGAAAAAACTAGGAGCACATCGTATTTTTCCAACCCTTGCTTATTTACTAACGTTTAGAGGCTCGGTTCTTCTAATTTGTTGTCTCTTAACATCCTTGATCTTATCCCTATACCCCTCAAAATTTTTTTATAAATACCCCGTAGAATCACTACCAAGATCAACGCTAACCCGGTGATCTAGGATTTGCGTTTTTTCGCATGGTGTTGTTTTGAATTGATCTAATCTCTGTGTTGTGGCTGTCTTGTCTTTTCTCCAGACAAGGTTGCTTGTGGTTTTTGTTGAAAGAAGTTCAATTTCCAAAAAAAAAAAAAAAAAAAAAAAAAGTCAAAAAACTCCAAACATAATAATGTTGACATACTAATGAAGCCACAACCTAGTGGTGGAGGTAGGGGGTTTACTCCTTAGGAGATTCCCACCTTGGAGTGCTCAGGTTCGAATTCCGCGTCAACCGAGCTTTGGCCTTGTATAATCCTGGCCGAGTGCTGTTAAAAAAATTAATAATGTTGACGTAGATGTAGTAAAAAGTCAAAAAATCAATTAACCAAATGTTAAAGACAACATGAAACTAAAGTTACTAGTTTCAATTGTGATCATATAGTGGTGTGGGTATGGAAAAAATCAAAAAAATTAATAATGTTGACGTAGATGTAGTAAAAAGTCAAAAAATCAATTAACCAAATGTTAAAGACAACATGAAACTAAAGTTACTAGTTTCAATTGTGATCATATAGTGGTGTGGGTATGGAAAAAATCAATAAAATTTAAAGTACTCTAATTACCAAAGCTTTTGTGTATAGAGGGGTTGTACCCTATGCTTAGGGAGTTTTTCAAAAAAAAATTTGATGTTACACTTTTAACCCAAATGTTTTTCTTTTTTACTTTTAACACAAATATATTCATCATTTATAATCTAACACTAACAATTTTAATTTTCCACTTCTAACCCAAAACTTCTCATTTTTTTACTTTTAACACAAAGATTTTAATCTTTTACAATTTAACCCTAAAACTTTTTTTCTTTCAACTTTGGTCCCACATAATTTTCATCTTACGCAATTTTTTCGTTTTAAGTTCCGTTCTAAATTTTGCGAGTTATAACAAGTTCGTCGCAATGCGCGGGTCCTAGACCGACTTAGTTACTTCACATTAACCATAGTTATTAAAAGTCATCGATTTTACGCCTTTGGCATAACATGTCGTAACGAGCGTGCGTGGTTCTACGATTTTACGCCTTCTTTTCATTTGGTGTTATTTTTCCTTTTTTTTTTATTTATTTTACTTTTACAAGCTTTTTGGTGTTAGTGATCGCTGGTGGTGGTGTGGCATTAATGCTACTTGGTATGGTTTTACACCCCCGCCGCAACGCGCGGGGGCTTAATACTAGTTAATACTAAATGATAATGTGAAAACAAAAGTGGCGATGGAGGAATCTTTGAAAGTGGAGACACGAAAATATTCATCAACTAGAACTCTCTACTCAAGAACTCGAGGACAAATTCTAATCAAGTGAGAAAGAATTACAGAGTAACCATAATTCGAACGAGCGATTCGTTTAAAGGTGGGTGGGAATGCTGATAAATAATAATCATAAGATCTTTGTAATTTATTTAAGTTTTTATTTTAGGGTGCTTGTTTTTTATTATTATTAGTTAATAGTTAATACTAACGGATGGTTATATTGACCAAAATTAAAATTTCGGTTATGTTGATTTATTTACATTATGTCCCTTATTAATATGTTGGTTATTTTAACTGAATTTTTTTTGGAAGGTTTGTCTCAGCGGAGCGGTAGAACCAAACGACAGACAACCAAGCGACGCGAGTTCGAATCCTCCGGAACCCCACAGGTGTGGGTTGCCCGTAGGACTTACAGTGTTCACAGCGGTTCGACTCGGTAACCCCGGGCGGGAACCCCACGAAGTGGGTAAACCCTCCCCCCCTCAGAATCGAACCCACGACCTTACGGTTGTGTTTCCGAATCCTCATTGGAGTGGCCAACTGGGCTAGCCCAGCTGGTTTATTTTAACTGAATTTAATATGCAGTATAAATAAAATGCTTATATTTGTAATGTTTCAAATAACTTTTGACATATTATAATAATTTTTCTTTCATTTGGTTTTTCTAAACGTTTGCTAGAACGTATCTATCATTTTTATCGCTTCTGTACCGCGTAAAAAAATACACAGTACATTACTCATTTTTCTACTAGGATTTTTTTTGGTCGAAGCAAGCATTAACTACCAATGCTTGTTATCCTTGAAGACTTATCAAGTGTTGAGAGGCTCCAACGATCCTTCTTAAGATGTTTTAATCATAACTTAGTATTGGTAAATGTGAATAGTTTGGAAGACTTGTATTAGCCCCTTGGTTAAGTTTAATTTAAAACTATTAACTGTGAATGTGATATGCCTTATTCGATTAAAAAAAAATCCCATTTCAGAAGTTGAGAATGGGCCAAACTTGGTACAATTTGTTTCTTGGTTTATTTAGGTCATGATTGATTTTAATAATCCTAGATTAATTAGCCGGCAATAACCAATGTGGCGTAGCCCATTTGGTAGAGGCTTATGCCTCTTAGAGGGGAGGTCCTAGGTTCAAATCTAAGCAAAGGGTGTATTTGTTGTAAATATATTGGGGGTAACATTAGCCGTTCAAAAAAAATTAGCCGGCAATAATCTCAACCTAAGAAATTACTTATCCCAGTTCCAACTTTAAAACTATTTTCCTCTGTTGAGCTTTTACCGAGTAGGGTCTAACCCTTTTTTTTTGTTTTGCTGGCGTAACAGTCTATGTGGTACAAAACCTAATTATTTGATGATGTGGAAGATTATGTAGCATCATCCCCATCACCATGACCACCTCCACCTCCACCTCCACCACCGTTCCTAAACCACCTACCAACACCAGCCACCATACAACTCCCACTACCGTCACAAGCCCTAAATCTAACTCAACCTACTACAACCATCAACCACCTCCACCCACCACCACAATCATTATTGCCACCACCACACACACACTCATTCTGTTTTTTTATCTCCTTCTCTCTTTCTCTCTCTCTCTTTCTCTCTCTCTCTCTCTCTCTCTCTCTCTCTCTCTTTCTCTCTCTCTCTCTAATTGGGGTTTATGGTTAAGGTTTTCAGTTGGTAGAGGAGTGCAGGTGGAGGTTCAGATCGAGGGATGGTGATGCAGTGTGTTTTGTGGTGAATCAAGGAAGTCGGGATGGAAGTTGTTGCGACGGGATGGAAGTTCGCAGTAGTGGTGAGTTAGGGACGGGAAAGGTAGTGGTTGGGTGGAGATAGTGCGATGATGGCTACGGTGTTACAGGTGGTGTACGACAGTATAGAAAGGTGATGGTGGCTGAAGGTGGTTAGTGGAGGGGGTGATGCTGATGCTGATCACAACACATAAGCTTCCATAATCCATATCATCAAATAACCATGTATACTGCCACATAAACTACCACATAAACTACCACATCACCGAAAAACTAATTGGGTTAGACCGGAGTTAGTAAAGGCCCAATGGGGGAAAATAGCTTGAAAGTTCGGACTGATAGGGAGAATTTCTTAAGTTGGGATTATTGTCAGGCAATTTGTCAAAGTTTGAATTATTTAAATACAACAAAAGTATACTAACCACCTAATGCTCCTTTTGGTTACGTGCTCCACCAATATCCTGCTCAATATAGGTTAAAAAAACTACCCTTGATTATTTCATATACTTGTAAATATCGTAACGTGCTAAATTTATGTAAACACCCTACTCTAAATTCGCGTTCTTTTAAACACCTACACAACTTGATTAAAATCAACAACACTCCCTTTAAAAAAGTTGTTCACAAAACTTGACTTGGAAAAATGACAAATACCGCACCGGAGATGTTTAGGGCTAAGATGAGGTTAGGTAGCGTTTGGAAGTAAATCACTCATTCCACAAGTCATTACGTTCCCTCAAAACCATTTCATCCACCCTTATGTTTTTTTTCATTGCATCCCCTTTTCACCATTCATTAACAACACCAGAACCCACCACCCACCACCCACCCCCACCACCACAACCCACAACCATCATCACCACCCACCACCATCATCACCACCCACCACCGTTGCCACCACCACACACCGCCGTTGTTGCCACCAACAACCACTGCCACCAATATCTTTACCCACCCACCCACCACCGCCGCCATCCACCACCACCACCACCGCCATCCAACACCACCACCGTCACCCACCCACCACTGCCACCATCCAACACCACCCAAAACCACCGGAGCCACCCACCACCATCACTGCCACCGCCCACTACCTTCACCCACCCACCACCGCCATTGCTCATCATCGTCACTCACTACCATCGTCGCCATCCACCTCCACCTGCCACCGTCACGACGACCCTACCACCGTCGTGAACACCCTTCATTGTCGCCGCCACCCACCACTACGCTGCCGCCACACACCACCACCCACCATCACCGCCGACGCCACCTACCAATATCAGGACTTACCATCGTCACCCACAATCAAAGCCATCCACATCCACCTTCCACTGCCGCCCCCCACCGCCGCTACCCGCCACATATCACCACCCACCGTCACCTCCGCCTACCACCAATTTTATTTCCTCGTCTTTTTCTGCCTACTTAACAAGATGAAGTAATGTTTTATTTCATTCCCACATAGCAACTAAACAAGACATGGAATGGTAATGATCTATTCCATTACCTTGCCCATTTCATTACCTCAGCCATTTTTTCCCTCACCCATTCCATTACTACAAACCAAGCAGACCCTTAATCTAAGAAAATGGTAGCAATATATTAATTAGAATAAAGCATTTCATGTAAACAAACAATGCCTAATAGGGGATGCTAAAACTTTTTATTGGATCCAATATAAGTTATTTGTGGACTATTAAAAAAATTGTATGTAATAACCTTGTTTGGTCGGATCTTCTATCTACCACTAGGTCAAAACCTAGAGAACTAAAAAAGAACATCTAAATCCGCCCCTAGCTCATTTAAAAACGTTGAAATCGTAGTTTAATATAACTTGTAGCAGTTTTTACGACCAAATACTTTCAGTAGCTAGTTGTACAGCCACTTTCACTTAGTTTTTTGTCGCAATTTTGGTTGCTTTTCTGCCTTTGGGCTATTGGATTTTAATGACCCAAACTATCACATGTTAGCCGTTGGCACTTCCAACTAACCATCTGATCACCACCATTCTCAACTTGCAACATATTTTATTCTGTCACTCTCAAACGAACTGAACCCTAACTTAGGTAGTTTTTTTTGCTAACGTGGCCATATTTTGATGAGGTGGCATGCTTATGTGTAAATCCATTAATTGTTTTAAATACAAATCTTATTTATATAGTTTCCTACCAACCAGCACAACCAACCCACCCCACCCGACCATCATAAGTCATCACCACCTGCCACCATCCAACCCACCACCACCATCATCACCATCGTTACGATACCCATTCACATCTCCATTCTCATGCCACCATCACTATCTCCAAATCAAAACCCTTATAAAAACTCACTGCTGCCACCGGCACCATAACCTGAAACCATCACCACCGTTGTCACAACAACAAGAACAAAAACAATCAACCTGAAACCTCCACTCTCGTTGTCACAAGAACAACAACAATCAACCTGAATAACAACAAAAAAATCAGGCTATTTGTGTTGGGATTTTAGTCGGTAGAGGAGGAGAGAAAGGGAGAGGGCGTACTTGATGGCAGTGATAATGGTTGGATATGCGAACAACGACTGTTAGGGCCGGTGATGGCGAGTGAAAAA